>JASFXZ010000009.1:0-1259654 GCA_032209605.1 Mactromeris polynyma
AGACGAAGAAGAGAAGATAGAAGAAAGAAGAAGAAGAAGAAAGAAGAAGAAAGAAAGAAGAAGAAAGAGAAGAAGAAGAAGAAGAAGAAGAAGAAGAAGAGAAAGAAGAAGAAGAAGAAGAAGAAGAAGAAGAGAAGAAGGAAGAGAGAAGAAGAAGAAGAGAGAAGAAGAAGAAGAAAGAAGAAGAAGAAGAAGAAGAAGAGAAGAAGAAGAAGAAGAAGAAGAAGAAGAAGAAGAAGAAGAAGAAGAAGAAGAAGAGAAGAAGAAGAAGAAGAGAAGAAGAAAGAAGAGAAGAAAGAAGAAGAAGAAGAAGAAGAAGAAGAAGAAGAAGAAGAAGAAGAAGAAGAAGAAGAAGAAGAAGAAGAAGAAGAAGAGAAGAAGAAGAAGAAGAAGAAGAAGAAGAGAAGAAGAAGAAGAAGAAGAAGAAGAAGAAGAAGAAGAAGAAGAGAAGAAGAAGAAGAAGAAGAAGAAGAAGAAAGAAGAAGAAGAAGAAGAAGAAGAAGAAGAAGAAGAAGAAGAAGAAGAAGAAGAAGAAGAAGAAGAGAAGAAGAAGAGAAGAAGAGAAGAAGAAAAGAAGAAGAAGAAGAAGAAGAAGAAGAAGAAGAAGAAGAAGAAGAAGAAGAAGAAGAAGAAGAATGCTGAAGGTCTAATTGGAGAAATCCACACAGTTGACAGGTTAATTATTGTACACTATATCATCATCAATCATTGAATTATGACGAGTATCACACTGTGTAACAACTAGTTCCTAATTTTCTTAGTTTATTTTAAAGTACGGTCACTGTTCTGTAACTACTGTCTAACTTGCAATGCAGTCATATGAATGTTTATCATTCCCATTCGTCACATGTAAGACCGAGTACCTACATAGTATAACTGGTTATCTGGTTAGGACTAGAGTTTGCGTCACTTGTAAGACCGAGTACCTAGACAGTTTAGCTGCTTATCTGGTTAGGACTAGAGTTTGCGTCACATGTAAGACCAGACAGTCTAGCTGCTTATCGGGTTAGGACTAGTGTTTGCGACATATGTAAGACCGAGTACCTAGACAGTATAGCTGGTTATCTGGTTAGGACTAGAGTTTGCGTCACATGTAAGACCGAGTACCTAGACAGTCTAGCTGCTAATCTGGTTAGGACTAGAGTTTGCGTCACATGTAAGACCGAGTACCTAGACAGTCTAGCTGCTTATCTGGTTAGGACTAGAGTTTGCGTCACATGTAAGACCGAGTACCTAGACAGTCTAGCTGCTAATCTGGTTAGGACTAGAGTTTGCCTTTGTATGTGTAGTGTTTTTTATCATGCAACTACCATGGTAACAGACTGATAACACATGACCTGATAACATAAAGTGTTCTCAGGTCAATAGGCTGCTAGTAGCATGATAACACTTTTAAGCTCCGCCCACAAATTGACGGACTACTTTCATGATTCATGAATGGATCATTCAACTTGTTGTATCATTAAAAACAAGAGTTATGTCATACATTTTTATTTAAGAACTATAAACATAATATATAAACAGAATTAATAACAGCAAAAGGCAATAAATGACAAAAAGAAAACGTTTTCGAAACAATTTTAAATTACAATGCTTACATCAAATAAAAAAAAAAAGCTTAAAAAAGCTTAAGTCAAAGAAAAAAACAACAGCAGCAACAACAACAACAACAACAAATAACCGTCTGCTACAACTCAACAATGGCCTCCTTTTCAATTGAATGGGATGAATTGACTGATGAGATCGAAATTGAAGGAATTGAGAAGATTCTACTTGATATTGAGGGCAATGCCACCAGTGGATCTTGTACCAATGCAACTCCACTTACTGGTAATGATGATGAGGTTGAAACAAACAACACAGTGACTGTGGCCAGTGTGGGATTCGATTTAAGTGTTGTTACAAAGGAGGCTTTGGATGACTTTAATCACATCCAAAAAAATAAGAATACGTTAAGGAAAACAAATAGCCATATGAGACGGCTAAACAATTTCATGGTAATAAGAAAAGAAACTCGAGAAATTATCAACATTCCGCATAGAGAACTGGATGAGCTGTTGGCGTTGTTTGTTTTGTCTGTCAGGAAGGAAGATGGCTTAGAATATGATACAACATCATTAAGATCTTTCACGTCCACATTTGAGAGAGTTTTACAGAAAGATCACTATCCGTTCACCATTTCTAAGGGGTCTGGAAGACAGGGGTTTCCTCTTTTGCGTGAAACAATGGCTGTGAGTTCTTTTTTAAAACATTTTTCTTTTTCATACTCTGAAAGAGAATAAGTATAGCATAATTATATATCTTTTGTAAAGCAAGCTGTTTTAAATTCTGTAGAAAATAAGTCAGTTACCAATTACTGTACAGTAAAGTCATTTAATTTCGTTGGGACTAAATTTCGTGGTTTTGATGAAAAATGTTATTTCGTGGGGATATGAATTTGTGGATTTTGCATTTCCTTTTATACACATAAAATGGTTCAATATTTTGTCTGGGATTTAATTTCGTGGTTAAGCTGGACCACGAAATCAACAAAACTAAATCCCCCACGAAAATTAATGATTTTACAGTATTATAAATAAGGCCATAATAAAATAATGTGTGGTTCTGGTAATCCTACTTGACCTATTTTTGGTTTATTGTATAGCCATCTTTATTTTTTTAAATTGTAGATTATTGACTACTTGCTTTCCGTCAATTAATTGCTTAATAACCTAAAAAACAAAATAATGTTTGTTTCTACCCATCCGTTTCACGATGTTACCAGTACCACAATTTTTTTTGATGTTTGCTTTATAAATATAAACAAACTTAATCAGTGTACTGACAAATTTGACTTTCAATAAACATAATAATTAATTTGTTTTAAAGTCAAAAATGAAGAAACTAAAAGGTGATGGGAAAGGCAACAAAGAAAATGCTGCACAGCCAATAACAGACAGCGAAATAGAGATTCTGTATGAGAAAGGTCTTCTCGGTTCAGGTACCCCACACGCCATCATCAACACTCTCTGGTTGAAGTTTACCATCCACTTTGGACTGCGAGGTGTGGACGAGCATCACAATATGAAGTATGTATACCAATTAATTTAATACAATCAAATACTGTAAACCAATAAATTATTTCATGCAATTCACTTTTTGCCAAATTTTGCTCAATCCGCAAAATTGTTTTTTAATTACTTTCTTTACATGTTCTGCACTTGAATACGCGAATATTTATACCTGCGAATAACTTGCCAAATACGTTTGTTTACAGTAATGTTTATTATCACGGTTTTAATGAAAATTTATATACAGTATACTCACTTTTCTCCTTCATGTGTCCATCTCAATATCTCGGTTCTTTTTTCCAATTTGACTGGACAGTTATCCAAGATCTTGTTTTTTTGGCCATGTATCTCGTCTCAAATCCAACTGAAAATTGATGATTTGTTTTTATATTCGGAAAACGTGTCATTTTTTATGCAAAATTGATATTGAAATAGAATAGCAATCTTTTTTATATTGATTAAATGGTGCTACCATTTAACAAGAACCTTAAGGGTGGATTTTTTCCAGATGTAAAGCTGAAAGTATGAAAAACATGCAAAATATAGATTTTTCTCAAACAAATTTTTTGATAATTTCTAAATACTCAAATTTGACTTACAGATGGGGTGATGTCAGTATCAAATACGATGGAGATGGCACAGAGTTCTTGGAGTTAGTTGAACGCCAGACCAAGACAAGAACAGGAGAGCATTTAGACAGCCGTCAAGTTGCACCGAGACTCTGGTCATCTGGTGATTCACGAGATATCATTTCTGTGTATCGGCTTTATGCATCCAAACGCCCTCATGGTTTTAGTAAGCCTGATGACTCCTTTTACTTAGCACCAAGAACCGTCCCACTAGTAGATCATGACTGTCAATGGTTCCTCCGTCAGAGAATCGGTGTAAAAAAGCTTAGTTGCCTAATGAAAACTATGACACAGAAAGCTGGCATTAATCGCAAATTAACAAACCATTCAGCACGAAAATATACAGTCCAGAAATTAAGAGACAGTGGCACTGCACCCACTGACATCATGCAAATTAGCGGTCACAAGAACGTACAGAGCATCATCAATTACAGCAACATGAGCCTAAACGCACAAAAACAATGCTCATCAATTCTAAGCAACAATAATCAGTCCACAATTTCAAAAACTGTTCACGAATCACACAATCCAGAGTCATATTCACGCACTGAAACAACGTCTCACTCACAAACGTCAATGCCAGCTTTCAACCTTCCGGTCCAAGGCCAAAATGCCGGTTATCAATCTTTGTTTTTCGGGGCTACTCTTAACATTCAAACCATGAATGTGTATGGAAATCCTCCAACGTCCAACCAGTGAATAATGTATGGCCCACCTGAGTCTTTTTATAAACGGTTTACGCCAACATGTTGATTTTTGTTTGTCCGTGATTTCCATGTGCTTCAGCTTCTTCACCATTTTGATTTTGTTTATGCAGCTGTCGGGGCGGTTGCTTGGTGCGCATCAATTAATACGCATATTTTTCATGTTATGTATTATTAGTTGGAATATTTTATAAAACTGTGGTAATTGTCAGAAATAAATGTTTTCAATATTGTATAACATTAAAGTGTTGAAATCAGACCTGCATTTTGTTTTATATTTTGCCCATTTACAGCGAACTATTTGTTGGTGGATGTAGAGTTATGATATGTGATTTGCCGGGTCTCCGTAATAATCACATTAGCGGATTGAACACTAAATTTTAGGTAAAGACACACTAAAACATGCTCGGAAAATTAAGTTTCATGATAAATAGAATCTCAAGTTACTGTCCGGCTCGAACAATGTTATCAGACTCGGCGATATCGTTCGTGGTGACTCGCTAAAGCTCGCCACCACAAACGATATCACCTCGCCTGATAACATTGTTCTCACCGGACAGTAACCCGAGATTCTCTATATGATAGGGGTATGTATAGATATAAAACATGAAATGTGATTAAGTTTTACCATCATTTCCAGTTATTACAAAACTACCAAAGGGACTGGAAGGATATTAGAAGCAACCAGGAAGATCAATCAACACGTGTCATAAACGTTTGAAGAGGTAATGACAGATCGCTTGCGTCGAACCAATTCCTTGCAGAAGCAAACAACAATTTCTCTTTTTGACCCATGAGTTCGACAGGAAATTCTTACTATCACTTAAATACGGCAAATCGAATGGCCTCCTTGAAAATTGCCGATAATTTGCTTTTGTGTTTTTGATTAGAAACTGTGATGCTGATTGTGTTATAAATAGGCACAAATAAATAAGTCTTTCTGTAATCACCATGGTTTGGAAACCGTATAGTTTGTAAATAAAACCCAAAACGACAGGCAATTTGATAACGTTGAAATTTGATAACGTTGAATATCGTTTATCTTACTTCGTGTTATATTGACAAAACAGAGTACCTTGGCAGTGTTCGTTCGTTCGTTCGTTCGTTCGTTCGTTCGTTCGTTCGTTCGTTCGTTCGTTCGTTCGTTCGTTCGTTCGTTCGTTCGTTCGTTCGTTCGTTCGTTCGTTCGTTCGTTCGTTCGTTCGTTCGTTCGTTCGTTCGTTCGTTCGTTCGTTCGTTCGTTCGTTCGTTCGTTCGTTCGTTCGTTCGTTCGTTCGTTCGTTCGTTCGTTCGTTCGTTCGTTCGTTCGTTCGTTCGTTCGTTCGTTCGTTCGTTCGTTCGTTCGTTCGTTCGTTCGTTCGTTCGTTCGTTCGTTCGTTCGTTCGTTCGTTCGTTCGTTCGTTCGTTCGTTCGTTCGTTCGTTCGTTCGTTCGTTCGTTCGTTCGTTCGTTCGTTCGTTCGTAAATATTTATATTTATGTCGTGCTTTATAAAAAAACTATAAAAATGTCAAAACATAAATTCTATGGTATCACCATGCTGTACAAACTTGTGTGGAAGACATGGACAATTATAATTAAAAAAAATCGATATTTTCATCTTATAAAATCTCTTAATGTTAAAGTAAATTAATATCATTGGAAACACAGCATTCAAAATGTAGACAGCTTATTGTATCATGTGAACACATTTGAGACGACGCTGTGTTCTGCATCAGTGAAAATTCCACACAAAAAACTGGTCATTACTTTCCGCCTTATTCACACCCTGTGCAGACGATAACCTAGCAACGTCACTGATTTTATTTACTGTTCACTCTTCAGAAAACATCAAATAATGGGTATTTTTTAAATATTTCCACAGGGAATTGTACCATGGTGGTTTTTGCGTGCGTTCGTCTGCTTCAATACTTTCACCTGTTGCGCACAATTTTTGTTGCTAGATTTATGCACATGATATAATAGATAGCGACTCACACTGTTTCCGTACAGAAAACATCAACTGCTTGAAATCATATTAAGGTATAAAACAGGTAAATTGTAATATGTTGAAGTCATTTTGTAATAAATCGTGTATTAAGATTACAAAACATGGTAAGTATGTCTCACTGTCAATGATGGGAATATCATTGCTGTTGGAGAAAATGTTGTTCTTCACTTTATAGGTACGTATGTTGGCACTATTCTCCGTACCTACCTGTCGTCTGCCTTATTTTAGGAATGTTATCAAAACTCATTGCTATTATCATCCATTTTATAGTTTTGTATTAAATTAAAATTCACTACACTGCATGGATTATAGACAAACACTTAAAAACACATGTTTTGTGTGAATACGAGTATCACTCGAAGACAAACACTTCACAATATGCACGATAGTTGCAAAAAAAACTACCCATAACATACTTCTTTATACGGTGGCATAGAGGTGACATGTTTGAAATTATTTTTATCTCGTTTCAACGACTTACTTACTTGTTCCAACGACATACCAAGTCGTTGAAACGCGTTTCTATGACATAGCATCTCGTTCCCACGACTTAGTATGTCGTGACAACGATTTAACTATCACGCTCCCACGACATAGTTATCTCGTGGCCATGACTTACTAACTCGTTCCCACGAGATAAAATAAGTTCACACATGTCACCCCTATGCCACCGTATATTTAACAGTATACAAAGTAAAATAAATTTACCTGCTGATAAATTTGATCGAGGGAAATATTCCATCATACTGAATTATATATCTGCAGCTAAATCGGTCATTGGTTGATATTTTGAGTAATTGAAAATGCAGCTATATACAGCAATCGAATGACGGAAGATTAGTGTCAATTTATTATTAAATTCGCATGATTATTTCAGACACTAGACACGTACAAGATAAATAATATGTGCATTGGCCAGCATTGTATCTTTTTCGACGCAGCCGTACTAACATGGTTGCGCTATTTGCATATCAGTTTTGTGTAAACCAATCAAATCTTACGTTTACCACCAAGGTAATTTCTCTTCAACCGAACCACGTTTGTAACATGAACGCGGATTGTTTAACCTTTCGATAAAGGGTGAATTTACCGAAATCCATTTTGGATCTGGAGTGACCAGCAATCGTAACATGTCAGTATTTTTATATTGCAAAACAAAGCTTTACCTTCAAATTGCGCCGACCATCTTTTTTCAAGATATGTCTTGTTTGTTGTTGCTGCTGAAGTAGTGTTGTTGTTAATAATAAACCAATAACATGTATCAAGCCGTTGAATATTCATAACAGGTCGAAGTAGAGAGCTCAAATTCTTGGAATGGCGGGGCATAAACACGTTTTTTACATATATTCAAAATATAATATATGTGATGGTGCTTCAATAAGCGTTTGAGTACTTCAGCTATGTATAATACATTTAGTATATCGAGAGTTTGGTGCAAAATAGTTGTGACTCGGCTTATGTACTTAGATTTACCTGTAATAAGCCAGGCAATATTTGAGCGTACATCAAATGGCTAAAATTAACGATTATCTTAGATATCGATAACAACTTATATTGAAATACTGAGAGTTCAAATTGTTTCATTCGAGGTAAGGTACTGTTCTACTTATGCTTGTCTTGTTTTCCTTTTGATGTTGTATATATGAGCGCTGCTGTGGGATTTCCAACCTCTACTGTAATTGACGTCATTTCAAGAATACGTCACATGTGATGTCATTACCATATTTACTCCATATGGTCACTTTGTTTTCATATTGCTTTATGAGGCATATATTGCTTACTGTCAGTGTCATTGTGACATCACATGTGACGTTTTGTGGAAATGACGTCACTTACTGAAGAGGTTGGAAATCGTACAGCGGCGCTCATATTTACACGTATGTACTATAAGTATTACTGTGCCTGTGTCCTGTGTGTGGCATGTCCTGCTTCACTCCATCATTCATGTTGAATAGTGTAGAAAACCTTGCAGATATATAACCGAAACACTCGACGTACTTACTGTCCACATAGGCCAGTCGAAATAAAAAAAATTGGGGGAAAAAAATGCACAGAAATAATTTTAGTGGATTTGTGTCATATAAGGCATCACATTAAATATACTAAAAGTATAGGACAATCACACGGTGCAAAATGTGATTTTTGAGGTAAAATGGTTGAAAATTTAAATAAGAATGGGAATTTCTGGAATTTGCCAATAACTATGTCAAATTTTGCAATAAAACTACCAGAATTACTGTATTTAATAGATATTGCATACAGTACAAAATAACTAAAGTATAGAAGTATTGAACAGTGTTAAATGTGATTTTTTGGGGTAAAATTTAAAAAAATCACAAAAAATGAGCATTTCTGGGATTTGCCTATAACTATGTCAATTTTTCCAATAAAACTACCAGAATTACTTTATTGAATAGATATTTTATTACAGTACATAATACATAAAGTATAGAAACATTGTACCGTGTAAAATGTGATTTTTGGGGTAAAATTTAAAAAAAACACAAAAAATGAGCATTTCTGGGATTTGCCTATAACTATGTCAATTTTTAACAGTTCTACATTCACTCCATCTAAACTAAAGTAGTTTAGCAACTCATAATACAAAGAAATACTCGACGAATGCCTTTGACTTGGCGTATTTTCTTTCCAATTAACATTCATTATACACATGCCACGTGCATTTATCTCCCTGATAGCACGGGTGAGGTTATAAAATTGACCACTATCGTTAGAAGCATTCCAAATTGACGGATATCTCGCGTTCTTGACCGGTCTGATATCGCAAATATACATCACTCATACATTTTTACGCTCATTACTGATTAGTCCTAGACACTTTACCTGATTTGTGTTATCATAAGTAATAAATCATTTACAATGTGTTTTCGCTATGGGCATGACGCCACGATTGCCTGTTGATCGATACGCCATGATTTCTAACTCAAAGTATTCACACTACGCCAAGAGCACTTAGTAAGACGTTCCAATTCTGTCCATAATGTTTGATTGCTTTCTGATACTTTCTAACCGTGTACAAAATACCATCACTGTTCACCATGAGAATATTTTAAAATGGAGTCTTATCTTTTATAATGAATTTGAGGAATATATTTAATATTCATAGAAATTTTGTAATATTGATTCGAGACCCACGTTATTTGTGGGGTTTCCTCCCTATTATAAGCGTTTTTTTAATATTCTATCGTTATTAAATCTGTTCCTCATGAAGTGGTTTATGCAAAATTTGACGCATGAATGTGACGTCATTTTTATACAGTATCGAGATAAGATATTTTAAAGGTACACAATTAAAGGTTCTTTTTTTAAATTAAACATTTTTACTTGACTAAACGGCATGTGATTACAATGGTTAATGTTGCAAATACAAATTTGGAAATTTTAACCCAATTGGGGCTAATGATATTTCAAGAATGATATTTCAAGAATGATATTTCAAGAATGATATTTCAAGAATGATATTTCAAGAATGATATTTCAAGAATGATATTTCAAGAATGATATTTCAAGAATGATATTTCAAGAATGATATTTCACGAATGATATTTCAAGAATGATATTTCAAGAATGATATTTCAAGAATGATATTTCAAGAGTGATACAGCAAGACATTTATATCTTGATGACTGTATGACCATAATGTTTTCCATTTTTCCATTGTAATCATATTCTTCACATTTTCAAATGTGACATATGTGTTTGTCCAGAAAAGGGGTTGACAAAAAAACATTCTTCAAAACGTATTTATGGCGATCCTGTTTTGGGTGCCCAGGCAGCTGTTCGACAATATAACATCTTTCCACATTGAACTAGAAATTTACAGTTTGAAGTTCACGCTGGGATTTCTTCTTGCTTGAAAAAAAGTCTGATTTCATCTGACAGGAAATGCACCATTATTTGTAATTGTAGCATAAGACATGATTAGCCAGTAAAGAAATTCAGTATCTTATCTCAAACAAACTGCAGATTTCTGTATCAATAGAAAATCAGCATGTAAACCACAGGATACGTTCCACAATTGTCAGTAAATCAAAATATTGTGCAGAATTTTGGCTTAAATCAGCCATCAACCGAGACACATCATTGGGAACTAAAGATACGTGAAATTGTTCAAAGAATGTAAAGGAGAAACCGTCTAAATGAACGCATAATTAACTTCCTTGTGATTGTTTAACACGTAAATTGCATGATTTTAACCTAAATCTTTGGTAGAAGTTAAAAACACAAATGAAACAATTTACCACACTGTGTGGTGGTGTACAGTCTAGTTGTCCGAATTATAATGATACACGTTCCCCGTATACACAACAATCAAGTGTATAATGACCGCAAGTTGTGTTTATAATAGGGATGTAAACGATTAACCGGTTAACCGTTCGAGCATGCGGTTATCGGTTAGTAAAAACACTAATCGGTTAATTGTTTATTTTTTATGAAAACATCTTCTTCGTCTTGTCATAGTGGGGAAAAAACGAAAACATCTTGCAAGACATTTGTAGTCACAAATCGCAATACTTTGTCCCTGAAAGATGTGAACTCGCGACATAAGGGGGCACAATCTATTATCCTTAACTAACAGTTTGACACGTATGCGTACAAATAAAATAAATGGAATAAAAAAATGATGTTTTCATAATAATAATTGACATTATTGATATTTCTTTTATGAATTATGTTCAGTACTTAGCAGAAATAAAACACTATCCGAACTAGTACTGACGTCAGAATATACGTCTAGTCATGGTAGAAATATACACGACAAAATACGAAACACAACGAATGTCATGTTCGGTTAACCGGTTAACCGTTCGGAAGATTAAACGGTTAACCGGTTAGCAAAATAACCGAATATTGACATCCCCAGTTTATAATTATGTTAATTACTACATGTATGCCAATAAGCAGTATTGCCTTTTGATATAAAATAAATTATGTAAAAAAAATGAATAACAACAATGTTATTTAACTCTGTATTGTATTCATGGTACACGATGAATGAATACGAGGGTCATGCAAAAAGTTCTGTCACTAATGGGCTTCCGTAGTTTTATCCCAGGTATTTTTTAAAACGTTTCATTGCACTTGAATGGTGTGTCCAATAGCTAATTATATCCGTTTATTTTGTGCAGATTGCTTTTCAAATGACCGAGTTATTTCAAATTGAAATACATGCAGTCATATACACTGACCAATTTACTTTTCACATTGTAAAATGGACGAAAAGACTGAAATTCGTAGCTATATTAAATGCCGCATTAAGCTTGATATAGATATTTGATGAATTGTGTGGTATATATGGACCTCATGCCATTTCGATGCGCACAGTTGTTAGGTGGGTTAAAGCTTTTAAAGCTTGGAAATTATCTGTCGAAGATGATACCCATTCTGGTAGGCCTAAGACCTCTGTAACCAAGGCAAACATCGCTGCTGTAAAAGTTGTGGTCGAACAGAATGCGCGATTGTCGGTGAAAGATATATTGCCTTGTCCATCTGGTCATACAGTAACTGGACGATTCTACAATAACTCTGTACTGAAGAAAGTGAAAGAGTTTTGCAATAAGAAACGTCCAAGCAAAGGATGGTCAGGAGTCCATTTTATACACGACAACGCCTCCTCTCACAAGTGCGAGGTTGTTGAGTCTTTTTTGGCTTCTGAAAAGGTAGAAGTTGTAAACCATCCGCCTTATTCACCTGACCTGAGTCCTTATGACTTTTTTTTATTTCCAAGGCTTAAGATAATGCTTTCTGGAAAGAAATATAAGTCCAGAAGTTCTCTTGGCAGCGCCATTTATCAGTGTCTCCAACAGATACCAAAAGAAGACTATGTATCTGCTTTTCGCGATTGGGTAAAAAGTTTACAAAAATGTGTTTCGGTAAAGGAGGAATACTTTGAAGTTTTGTAATAAAAATAATTTTGATAAAACGTAGCACTTAAGAAATCCGAACCCAATGACAGAACTTTTTGCAGGACCCTCGTAGTACAAAATTGGAACATTAACTTTGAGACAGATCTTAGTTGTATTTATATTTCAAATTACTACAGCGCTGTTAGATTGACCGCGAACTTTCAGGACCGATCCATGTCAATTTAGGTAAGGAAATTCTCTCGTGCGTAAAACTATAACTGTTGCTTGGATTACTTTTCTATAAAAACACTACCTCCGTCAAGCTTACGGCCAACACGAACATTTCAATACACCTATTAGGAAATGTAATAGTCCATGTAATATATTCATACGTTCGCGGTTAATAAAATCGCCACAATACACTATTGTTGTTTGAAATATATCTCTCTAGACATCCAGATATTATCAGACAGTGATTCAATAGTCTCTACAATTACGAGGCAGTCTGTACTGTACTGATTTCAGACGGATAATTTCTATCGAATCATTGTTTTATGTCTGATCCACAGTAGAATAGTTGAAGATTTAAGTTTACGTTGTTACAACCATTATTGGAGATAAGTTCATCTAAAGACGTTTGAGCAACGGATATTCTGGTTGTTACAATTAAGACAGGAAAGGCTGCGTGCGCATGTGCGTGCGATTGACGTAGAATTAAACTTCTGTAGTTATAAAGGTGTGTTTTTTACAATATATGTATCATTATTAAATAAATTTACGCGCAACCAAGAAACGAAGAAAATATCGACTGCACTTGGTACAGAGATGACCTACGTGAACTTGTATTTAATACCAATAGGTTCATTTATAAACGTTGCTATTCCATGGATATGATCACCATTTGAACAGAGTTTTTTCCATGTTCGTTGACATAACACTACTTTACATACCGTTGACATGACACTGCTTTACCTACCGTTGAAATGACACTGCTTTACCTACCGTTGACATAACACTGCTTTACCTACCATTGACATGACACTGCTTTACATACCGTTGACATGACACTGCTTTAGCTACCGTTGACAGAACATTGCTTTACCTACCGTTGAAATGACACTGATGTACCTACCATTGACATGACACTGATTTACCTACCGTTGACATAACACTGCTTTACATACCGTTGACATGACCCTGTTTTACATACCGTTGACATAACACTGCTTTACATACCGTTGACATGACACTGATTTACCTACCATTGACATGACACTGATTTACCTACCGTTGACATGACACTGCTTTACATACCGTTGACATAACACTGCTTTACCTACCGTTGACATGCCACTGCTTTACCTACCATTGACATAACACTGCTTTACCTACCGTTGACATGCCACTGCTTTACATACCGTTGACATAACACTGCTTACCTACCGTTGACATAACACTGCTTTACCTACCGTTGACATGACACTGCTTTACCTACCGTTGACATGACACTGCTTTACCTACCGTTGACATAACACTGCTTTACCTACCGTTGACATAACACTGCTTTACCTACCGTTGCCATAACACTGCTTTACCTACCGTTGACATAACACTGCTTTACCTACCGTTGACATGATACTGCTTTACCTACCATTGACATGACACTGCTTTATCTACCATTGACATGACACTGCTTTACCTACCGTTGACATAACACTGCTTTACCTACCATTGACATGTCACTGCTTTACCTACCGTTGCCATGACACTGCTTTACATACCATTGACATGCCACTGCTTTACCAACCATTGACATGACACTGCTTTACATACCGTTGACATGACACTGCTTTACCTACCGTTGACATGACACTGCTTTACCTACCGTTGACATGACACTGCTTTACCTACCTTTGACATGCCACTGCTTTACCTACCATTGCCATAACACTGCTTTACCTACCATTGACATAACACTGCTTTACCTACCATTGACATGCCACTGCTTTACCTACCGTTGACATAACACTGCTTTACCTACCGTTGACATGACACTGCTTTACATACCGTTGACATGACACTGCTTTACCTACCGTTGACATGACACTGCTTTACCTACCGTTGACATGCCACTGCTTTACCTACCATTGCCATAACACTGCTTTACCTACCATTGACATAACACTGCTTTACCTACCATTGACATGCCACTGCTTTACCTACCGTTGACATAACACTGCTTTACCTACCGTTGACATGACACTGCTTTACCTACCGTTGCCATGACACTGCTTTACCTACCATTGACATGCCACTGCTTTACCTACCATTGACATGCCATTGCTTAACCTACTGACTTGCGATTCAGTGATATGTATGATACAGTCATATAGTTTATTTTCGTATAATTATAAGGTCTGCAAATAAAGCAATTATCTGTGGAATTGACAAGTTCCCATCCAGTCTTAGAACTTAATTAGCGGTGTTATGTAAAAAACCCGGATAATCCCATTTATTTATTTTAAATTAATGAAAACTATGTTAAATGGATACAAACTTCATGATCTGTTCTAGTTTATTAACTGAGTTAATGAAGAGGCGTTTTGCCTGGAGTTCCGCACATTTCTACCTTCACTAATGAAGAGTTACGTCTTCAAAAAGAAGAGTACATGAAAATGCGGAGGAGTGTTATTTTTATCGCGGCAAATCCATAAAGCCGCAGGAGGTGATCAAGATTTTAGAAAACGAAACTGCAATCATGTTTAAAACTAAGCAAAATAAATACATTACTTGCCGCACAGCTGATTATACGGGATGTACTGTGAAATTGATAGCAACATTCTACATAGACAAATGTATTCTGATTCCGACAATTTACACGTGTAAATGTTATTTTTTTCGATGTCTACAACTTAAGATAATATATTGTTTTAAGCACATTTTGTTGCAGATTATGTATTCAGAAATTCTCAGACGCTGTCATTACTTGTTCAGGAGATAGAACATTCCATCTGGCTTACAAATGCAGGTAATGAAAAGCTGGATGCTGGTGCGACCTTAGCAAGTTTCCAGAAATGGATTATGACGTCACGAACACTGGACTCGTTTGACCATGCCATGTTATTCACAAGGTACATGTTTCAAAGCAAACGGCATAAATTTACCTTACAGACATGCAGTTTAGAATTGTCGTATAAGCAATGAAAATACTGGCCAACTAATAAGTAACTTACCATATAGCACAATTAATTAATTTGTTTGAATTTTTGTCTCACAGCGAAAACAGTTTTACATCAAGCTGCATTCGTGTGTATTACAGAATGTATTGTTTCCAGCTAGCTGCATTCGTGTGTATCACATAATTTATTGTTTCCAGCTGGCTGCATTCGTGTGTATTACAGAATTTATTGTTTCCAGCTGGCTGCATTCGTGTGTATTACAGAATTTATTGTTTTCGAATATCATTGACTTAATGATACGTTAATCACGAATTCATACTAAACAATTACAGATTTATTTGTAAAACATTCAACAAATTCAGAAGTCTGAGTCTTAATTTTTACAGTTTTCAATAAAAGCCAACCATTATACAGAGTAACGAATATAATAACACATTGTGCATCGCTGTTACTTTATTTAGTTTAAATATATTTTATTTACATGATTATCTTGCAACTGTGTGAAACAGTATATTATATGACAATGTAGTGAAACTTAAGAATGCGATGTGTTCATAAAATGCAACATTCTAAGATATGAAACATGTATTTTAACAGCGGGTTTCGTTATTGCTAAAACTTCTATCTTGTGCATTGGTGAAATTGGTTGATCCGACTAAATAAAAACACTACAGATATTTTCATTTCTCATTTATGTACACCATAAAATCGTATACCTTGATACTAACGACATCTCTGAAGAATGATTTATGTAAACCTAAATCTTTCATTCTCCGTTTAGAAAGGATGTGAGATCCGCCTAATTCACCTCTAAAATCGGCTGAACAGTGGTATACAAGTTTTTTCAATTTATCTACGAATTTATGAGAATCTATAAATTATCAAGTTAGTACCGCGATTACCTCATAAAAATGGCAAAATAATCATTTTATTTGTAAAAACTTAATCAAATATCGATAACAAATCCTTTTGTTGCCATACCTCAATCCTAAGAACGAGGATATAAATTCGAAACTAACGATTTAGTGACTCCTTAAACGATTTCAAGGTTATAGTAACATACATTTGATAACTATTTGCGCTCAACTATTTGTGAAGCATGTACAGTTTTACTGTTGAATTCAAACTTCAATTAAATAACTATATTTCTGGAAAATATTGAGTTTCATACGGTGGCATAGAGGTGACATGCGTGAAATTATTTTTATCTCGTGGCTACGACTTAGTATGTCGTGGGAACGAGTTAGTAAGTCGTGGCCACGATATAACTATATCGTGGGAAAGTGATAGTTAAGTCGTGGGAATGAGATAGTATGTCGTGGGAACGAGTTAGTAAGTCGTGGCCACGATATAACTATATCGTGGGAAAGTGATGGTTAAGTCGTGGGAACGAGATAGTATGTCGTGGGAACGAGTTAGTAAGTCGTGGCCACGATATAACTATATCGTGGGAAAGTGATGGTTAAGTCGTGGGAACGAGATAGTATGTCGTGGGAACGAGTTAGTAATACTGCCGTCACACCGGACTGGCGTCCTTACCGCGTCCTAAACTGTCATATTTTGGAGAACGCCGATGGTCGCATTGAGAACGCCAATGATTTTTCTAAAATAAATCCAGATTTCGGTCAGCCGTCACACCGGAGTTCTGTGCTCTGCGATCTGTGTATGTACACGGCGTTCCCAACACGACCTTACCGCGTTCTTACTGCGTCCTTGGAGTTTCTATTGAGTTTACACGGCGTCACTGCGGCGTCCATACGGCGATCAGCGGCGACCCCACTGCGACCCCACTGCGTTCTTAGCGTTTCTACCACGACCTTACCGCGTGCATGGCGTTCCCACGGCGACTGCAGGGCGACCCAACGGCGTCCTCGCTGCGAGTATAAAACTCCACTGTTCTTTCGGAAAGCTTCATTCATTATTTTACTCTCATCCGTTGAGGTCACGCATTTTAACGTGTACGCATTTTAAACTTATACGCAACGTTATGCCGAAAACCAGGGGCCGTGGAGAAGAATCCCTTGTAGTTGTGGTACAGGCTCCCACTGTTTGCTGGCTTTCTTATGGCAACGTGTTTTCCGTCAAGCGCACCACACGCGTGAGGGACGTTCCAGCGGCGCTCGAACTTCTCGGCTACTGTTGTCCATTCCCCAGGAGTGATAGGGCACTTCATCACCTCATCCTTGTACTCGCCTACTATGGCCTGACATACTTCCTTCACGACAAGATACAATGTATTCGCTGGGAGTCGGAAGTCGAATTTCATGCTGGAGTACATGTCACCAGACGCTAGGTGGCGTAGAGTGACTGCCAGCTTCGTCCCTGGGTTGATGGCTTTCCTGTAGTTTGTATCCTGCTTGGTGATTCGTGGGCCAAGCCTGGTGAGCAGCTCATCAAACATTTCTGGTTGAACCCTAAGGAAATTCTGGAACGATGCCGGATCTTCTCGCCTCAGCTCAGGCATGAGGCGGTTGAAGTGGCCAAACTGTTCTCTTCGGACATCACCGAGCCATGGTCTAACCCAGCATCTTCTTAGCCTTGCCCTTCTTCTCCTTCGCCGTCTGATCAGTTTTACAGCTATGACATGATCATCTGCCTGCTGCTGCTGCTGGACAATAAGTATATGTTGCAGTGCGAGCAAGTTCATCATTTATTCGGCCCTGATGATGGTGAGTACGAGAAATACACTGATAAAGATAGGATGAAATATTGGGTTTTATAGCTCTTCGAGGGCGAACAGTAGGAACGCGCTAGGAACGCAGTGCAAACTCCGTAGAAACGCAATAGTCGTAGTAGGCACCCCGTAGAAACGCCATTAACGCCGCAGGGACGCATTGAGAACGTTGTAAGGTCGCGGACAATAGCTCAAATCCCGAAATATCCGCCCTGACATCGCGGTAAGGACGCCATAGACGTGATGGGGTCGTGGTAAGAACCCCATAGACGTGGTAAGGACGCAGTAAGGTCGCCATTGGTTCCCCCCATCCTTTTCTCCGCGTTTACATGGCGACTCTACCACGTCTGTACTACGTTCCTTTGGCGTTGTTCGGGTTCCTACTGCGATGCTACGGCGACCATGGCGACCTCAGGGCGATCCCACGGCGTCCTGAGCCAGGACGCGCTCAGGACGCCGAACCTCGGCGTTTACTTTGAACATGTCCAAAGTAAACGCCGTCGCTCTGCGACCTTCGGCGTCCTTGGGGTCCCCACGGCGTCTTGATGCGTTCTCACCACGACCCTACGGCGTCCATGGCGTCCCTTCCACGTCCTGGGTCGCCGTAGGGACGCAGTAAGGACGCCAGTCCGGTGTGACGGCTGTATAAGTCGTGGCCACGAGATAAAAATAATTTCACGCATGTCACCTCCATGCTACCGTAGTTATACATTATAAACTGGAGACAACATGTTTTATTGGGTTTAGTAATGATTTCGAGTTAATGATTTAGATTTAATGATCAATTAGTAGAACTGCTAATTCCGGTGAATTAATAACTAATTATGCCAGTCATATCAAAGTCATTCCATTTAGAAATTAATTAGCATTGCATAAACGTTTATAAATAACGTAGCGCTAATACTGAGATAGTAAAAAGGGAATTAACGATTTTTGTATTAATTAATTTAGGTTGGAGCATTAATCGTATGTAGTCGCAACCACCGAATTTGCACTTACATGTATGTTTTGTTTTATTATCGCTTCACGTGCAACACATTTAATCAGTCCTCTCAATTAGCTTATATGGTGGAGCTTCGCTGTCACCCGAGAGGTCCGGGTTAGCTCAATGGGTAGAGCTTGGCTGTCACCCGAGAGGTCCGGGTAAGCTCAGTGGGTAGAGCTTGGCTGTCAGTCGAGAGGTCCGGGTTAGCTTAGTGGGTAGAGCTTGGCTGTCACCCGAGAGGTCCGAGTTAGCTCAGTCCGTAGAGCTTGGCTGTCACCAGAGAGGTCCGGGTTAGCTCAGTCGGTAGAGCTTGGCTGTCACCAGAGAGGTCCGGGTTAGCTCAGTGGGTAGAGCTTGGCTGTCACCCGAGAGGTCCGAGTAAGCTCAGTGGGTAGAGCTTGGCTGTCTCCCGAGAGGTCCGGGTTAGCTCAGTGGGTAGAGCTTGGCTGTTTCCCGAGAGGTCCGGAATCAGTTCCCGGGCAGAGCAGGTCATGTCCTTCTGTAACATTTGGCTACGGTCATTTGTCCTTCATAATTATTATTGATTAAACAATTACTATATGCTTCAATTTAGAACAAAGCAGTCATGTTTAAACAGAGTTATCATTTTAAACAAAATTACTTGGACGGAGATAAATACGTAGATGACAGAGATTACCGGCGTATGTAAATGATAGCTTGGTTCATTTTCATTAGTTCTTGCTGTTTTAATTCTTTTTAATTTGATCAAATTGTTTCATTTTTTCAGTCTCGATGCAGTGCACGATGGTTCGGCAAACTCGTGCTATAGCTCCTAGAATTCCATCATGTCTGAAACCATTCGGAAATTTTCGGCCAACTACGTCAAGTGCCTCGGATGTACGTTAGGCACTACTTTCGGAAATACCATTCGAACGTCATGAAAACAAGATGGCGGCGTGAACGCTGGAGTGCTGATGAATCTAATATTTAAGCTATATGAAGACTGAAATATGTGAGGTTTTAAATAGAAATGACAACGATAATACATCTCTTACGTGAATTTATCGAAGTTATTGAAATTATAAATCCGTTTTACGAGAACTATTTCTTGACCGCACAAAATGTTGAGTTTTGCTACATAGTGCTCCGCCTTACATACACTAGAGGGTGTTATCCGAGTAACGAAGTGGTACGGAAATGCCCGAGAGCTGTCGAGAATGGTCTGAAACATCCAAAATCACGAGGGTCGCCTCTAGGAATAGAAATTCTTTGAAATTTCATCTTGCAGCGTGAACTACTCTTCATATCATGAGTACAAAGGTAACACATAATGTGTTATTTCAATTTTGAAAGGTGTTGAAAAGTAATGGAGCGTTATAAGCAGCTGGTGTCTTCCTGATTTATAAGATCACTTTAATTCATAAATCATTTAAATGAATATATTTATAAACGGGAAGAACTTTACTTACGAGATACTTTACTAATAAATAAGTTTCAAAATAGCTTCTGCCAATTTATCGGAGTGTTGAGTTCTGTTTTTCTGACAACCTCTTCTCAATTCACTGAAAATATTCAAGATGATGATATCAAGAAGAGTGTACACTCAACCTAAAAGCAATTCGTATTGCAGCACACGCATGTCTAACTTGTGACGTGTATTCTTGAAATGTGATTACAAAAATACCAAAGATTAAAACACAAACTTTCAAAACTTTCAAAAACTCAAGCAAATTCATAGTCCCTATCATCACCATATACACTGAACAAATTTTCGAAACGTCCGTGTCATAGAATACAAAATTAAGAAAACAGTTTTGAAGATCACTGAAGAACGCGCCAGGGCCTTCGGTATGATTGATGTTGGTACTCCGATTCGACAGATATGACTAACTTCATAAATTAATTAATCAATTCAAATAGAATTTGGAAAATAATTATAAAAATATATATTTTTTGTATTATTTCCCACCTTTTATCAATATTTCTGGTTGCCCGTCTGTTCAATAGGGGCAAATATGTACATTTGTTTCTGTTCTTATATATTTCGATGAAGTACCTACTGGACGTTTTAAAAGTTTTTATTTCTGTTTTTCGTGTTGGACATACAACGTGAATTGCATTGAAATGAAATTCACAGCTTACTAAATAGTGCACGTGATCCTCGTGCTAAAAGTTGAAAATCGTACTCACCGTCACACGTGGTCAACCATGACGATAAATAGGTATTTTCTTTGTGAAAGTCGAAAGAGTACTATGTATAATACTAGAATGCCAAATTTTAAGTCGGCATTATAAAACCGTTTGTATCCTATAACATGGACGTTTAGAAATTTTGTTCAGTGTATATAGAGGATATTGAATGGGTGTTATATTAGTATTAAATTTATTGAACGAGTTGAATAAAATGGTATGAAGCGAGCCAGATGTCTAAAACACGAATCGTTTTCGTTTTGAGACGAAATAAACTTACTGAACTGGATTGGTAGGTAAGGAGATTTTGCTTGACATGCTAAGTAGATTTGTCATAACTTGTTAACAGTAAACGTTATTATATTTATTTTTGAGTTTGCAGCAGCGTTCATGAGCATTCTTATTTAGTGCATCAAAAGTTGGCGGTGTGGATATTTGTTATCATAACTCGTTGTGTTAGTTGTAAACAAGTAGCGTATGGATTTCATTTTGTTTTTTCCGCTCATTTGCATATTATATGCATACTGTATCATATGCTATTTATGGCATCGTAGAAACGTGTGTGATAAATGTGTGCTGTGTATACCATACAACTATTGAATCAATAAGTCCAATCTACAGAAGATCGCTGGCGACTTCTTTGTTCATCGTTACTTACATAGATTCTATATCCCAAAAACTTGAAATCTCGAATTGCCAAATCAAAAACAGTGGAACATGAAGATGATATTGTGATAGTCATGAGTTTATAATTCAGACAGAAAACAATAAAATTCGTGCTTTTAATTCTCACGATTTGTCCCTACTTTGGGATATAAAAATATCAATAAAAAGTCACCACCGCCACCGGTTTTTTTCGTACATAATTTGGTATGTCTGCAATTCAAGAATATTCAAGATTACGGATATAAACAATGAAATAATCTTGTTAATACGTGCAGTCGGTATTCCCTCCTGAAAGTTGAGAACGTAAGGATCACTGTACAATGTACAAATACATTCACAACATGTACCATCAAAAGAATATGCGATTATCATGATGCCGTATGATAGATAAAACAAATCTATGGTTTGCAGAGATAAGTCAAAAGGCTTTGATTTCAAACATTCGAGACATAGAGGATGCTACGAGACTGGTCATTAATTATTAAATGAAAATGATAAAACGGGTATTCTGAAGATAGTGCTAGCGCACTGGGTCCGTTACTAGGTCTATATTGAAATACAGTCGACTCTCGTTATGTCGAATTTTTCGGGACCGTAGAAAATAGTTCGTCTTAACGAAAATTCGACATAAACGTCGGGATGCCTTACTGGCGGTGTTTCGTAAAAAAGACAAGTTCGTGAAAATTGCTTAAATTGCACTTTATGTATTTCTCATTAAAAACGATGTGTTTAATAAATATATATGTGTGTGTATATGTTGCCTCTTTTTATTCAATCATGATATGGTGCAATCATCTCAAATTGTCTAGAAGGAGATTATTTCAAATATCAGTTTTATGGAGGGGTTTGACAAGAATCATAAATCGGATCTTTGATGCCGAAAGATGTAATTTTGACAAACGGCCCGGGACGATAATGAGAAGTTTCGTTCCCGTTTTATAGTGATGATCAACAAAATTATTTTTCGCAACTTTCTCTTTGAACTCCCAAATTACGTTATCGAAGACAAAAACAGGTACAATATAACTTACACAGCCTCTATGTAGTCTGGTAAACTGCATGCGAAGTAATTGGAGACAATCATCTATAATCATGAAGCAAGCAATTGGTTCGCCGATATCTTTA
This sequence comes from Mactromeris polynyma, assembly GCA_032209605.1. Lineage (NCBI taxonomy): Eukaryota > Metazoa > Mollusca > Bivalvia > Venerida > Mactridae > Mactromeris > Mactromeris polynyma. The sequence goes on from JASFXZ010000009.1 coordinate 23,019, forward strand.
TATTTTTTGGTTTTAATGTAATGTAGTTAGAAAAGCAGACGCGTTTCGAACGTTGATGTCAGTGCTAGCTCAGGGTTGGAGTTTGGCTATGTATTCAAATATATAAGTCGAGTACCGATGTCAGTGATGGATTTGTATTCAACATAAGTCGTTATAGAATGTTGATGTGCGACTGCTGCGCCAACTTCATTCAATTTCGTGATGGTTGAAAATTAACTTTTTTCTATTAACTTTTTATTCTGGTAACATTATGATGCAAAATGGAATACAAATCACGACGCGCTCCCTGTCTGGTTTCTTCTTGTTTATAGAACGTACGTAATAGAAAAACATACATTACAAAATCCAGAGTTTCAGTACCGTATCTGGTTGTGGTAAGAACCTATTTGTAGTACCTTTGTGGTGAATTTTAATTTAATTATATAAAAATCCTATTTCATTAATACGTATATACTTAGAGAAAACAGACAAGGAGCGTATCATGACCGTGCGACCACAAACACGCACCCAACAACAGTCAAACAGAAACAAATCCCTACAGAAGAATCAACTAAATTCCTGACAAAGTCAACGGCTATCCCTTCTTATCTAGGAAGGAAGAATGGATATATATAGGGAAACAAAAGCCGAGCAAGCCAAGCGTGAAGCAGACTATACAGACAGTTACAACAGTTAACAAGCAATATACACCATAAACAGAACAAACAGGGGAAGAAAAAAAGATTTGCTTATTAATTCATATAATAAGTAACTTAGTTATGCTTTTAAATTTTATTTCTTGAATGTACAACAAAAACTGTTTAACAAAACGAAGGGCGACAACTGAGGATGCAATAATCACGTTAAGCGATAGCGATACTACTGTATTAACCTCCCCTGACGAGCAATGCCGAATATTTGAGGATTTGAAGATTTGAAGATAAACTCATCATTATGCAGAGTATGAAGTTAACGTATATGTTTAAATGAATAAAATACGCATGAAATGAACGTAACAAACCATATGTATTTTATTTGGGGGTGTCAACGAATGGCCATTGTGGTATTCGAATTCGGTCAACCTTCCGAACGAATATTCGAATAATCGAACATTCGACCTTGTTATTTAATAATAAAACATTTGAAATTCGAAGTTTAATTTAATTCTTATCAATTGTATGTTTTGAACGGATCACTTTAGTTGTAAAATCCCCACGATTGCTAACATTTTCAGGGCCAAAGTGTCATCACCAGAGTGTTATATCTCTATTGCCCCCAAATATAAACTATGACATGTCAATTAATATCTGTAGCTATCAATGCGAGAATGCCCATCATTGAACTTTAATACGCTTATTCAGCTTTTATCTTGAAATATATATTTTATCGAAAATTCGATTGCCGAATCAGTATTCGAATATTCGGACATACAAACGAATATTCGAATATTCGTTGACATAGCTAGTTTTATTGAATGTGTTTACTACTTAACTTTCTAATTACGTATATGGTATGGAGAATAAGTGACTACAGGAGTGTGAGACAATCTACATTTGTAAGCCGCAGTTCCCCCAATATACATGTACATGTATATACACTTAACAAAAGTTATAAGTACTCCGATGACATATTTAGGATATTGCTATTAAATATGAATATATATGTATCAAATAGAAAGTTCACACACAGAAATGTCCAATAGGTCTGTAATGTTCCTACTAAATTTCAGCGCCAAATTCTGCCTATTTATTGAAATAAAACCAATTAACACCACCACACAGAAATAAAAGTCACATATTAACTCAATAGGTCATTATCGAGTGAGATCACCGTTTGAGTGGTTAATTTTGGCCAGTCAATATCTTACCATATCGTGTCCATGATGAGTTAATCCACCGCAGAACAGGCCCAAAAGATATTAACAGAAGTGGCAAATATTCCCCATATGTAAATTAATTGTGTCAATGTGAAGTAGAAGTCAAGCCGTTTTCCAGGCAAACGGCGGTCACACTAGGTAATGACTAATTCAATTGATGTGTGACTTTTGAAATTTCTATTTGATATATTCATATTTAATTGCAATATCCTAAATATGTCAGCGTGGTACTTATAACTTTTGTGAAGTGTATATATATTGTTCCCAGATACATGTCATGCATATGTTGCTTAAGAATTTTGATTTAAGTATAGTTTAAGTTTGGCTTTTAATGAGACGTATAATTCTGCTGATGGAATCCCTCACATACATTGTTATATAATTACAGACGTTGTACAAGGTCAATTACTCTGTACTTTGACGATGTGTCATCTGGATGAGACATCTTGTAGTTACGCTATACCAAATGGGCGGAACAGAATGCGGGCATAATCAGGTAGCTAACTAATGTCTGCTCATAGTATAATTGGTATAATTGTGTTTTATTACAAAACAATAAATAACTTTAAAACGATGATCGGCCCAAACTAAATATGCAAAGGTGCTGTAGTTTTATTCTCGTTAAGATTTTGAGTTACTGCACTAACACATGTTTACTGAATCAATGAATAAAGACACCCAACTATTAAATATTTCTGCTTCCATTAAAGTATTCGAACTTTGTTCAGAGACTCGATTGGGTTTGGCACCGCTGTGACTCATGTAGCAAAGAAAGCCCAAAACGGTTGTGCCGTGGACGGTTGACAAGCAATCTACAAGCAAGCAATGTTGTGTTTAAGTGTGTCAACAATCACGAACGCTCTAAATATGAAACTAATTCTAACAGCATGATCTACTCCGGTTTGCTATAAAATATCGGCGGTTCCCTCTAGTTGTATGATACAAATAACAATGCACCGTTAAAACACATTTGACTGAACGTCAATGGCTGTACAATTAATGTTGTTTGTACCCTTGACGAAGCCCATTCCAGTGAATTCCAGATTTCATCAACTTGGGAATGCAAACTATAGTTTAAAACAAAACATCAATATTTCAAGTTTAATGCCAGAATCTTTTGAATTATAAATATTGGTCAACTTCGAGAACATGTTGTTTCGTAGTAATCAAATATTGAACGTTATGTTACTGGTAGCGGTACTGATTCCGTATCTCTAAATTCCCCCATTTTTTCATAATAAATTACACCAATAGACACTCTTGGAACAAGCATAAAATGTCCTAACAGAATCTGCTTGAAACTTTGAATTCCCGTCTAAGGCTAAGTTAAAATAGTGATTTAAACATGTCGGACGTCCAGGAAAAACGCACCGTTCACATTAATTTCAATAGGAAACTGGGTGGCTCAAGAAAACTGTAAATTCCCCGCCTAAACATCTATCAAATTTCAATATTGTCATACAATTGAAAAGACGATACATTGAGGTTTCCAAATCTGCTTGAAATTATTAAATATATTAAAAAATAAAGAAATAATCGTAATAAATACGTAGCGTTCCCCGAACTAATCAATGGAATAAGACGACTGGAAATATCGATATAGGCCGATGCGATAAGCGATATTGTTGTAAATGATTGCTCACCATCCTGTACACGCCCAAGATGTTAAGAGTATGGAGAACGTGTGGAGTAGATGATTAAGCTTTCATAAGTGTCAAGTATTTCGAATTTCTGATTTGACAATACTGTACAACTGAATGTAATTAAAGAAACGTTAAAGAAATAAGTATTGCATATTATTGAGACCTAAATCATAAGCAAGTTAAATATAGTTATATTGCTACAACAAAGGTCTTTGCATATTACCAAAGCATACAAATTCCTACATTTCGTAAGTCAGATTTGTGATAAAAATTGTCCAATATTGACAATCTATAAATGGACAAGCTATGTGTTTTTTTAATATTCGATTCATAGTTCTTATATTTTATTATAATAAATATTTTCGTTACGGTGACGTTCATGTAATACGATGCCTTTATTGTGTAAGAAAGGTGTAAATGAAGAAATAACATCAGAGGGAGGAGCATGTTTAAGCCCACATAAACCGTTGTGTCCTGTGATTGCCACATTCCCTTCCATTGAATGCTTATCATAAACCCCCGATTTTAGCTCAATTGTTCCCATTTCATTCCGTTTTAGTTTATTTGATACCCCTCCCGGGTTTTTTTCCTGTTCGCCTGTGTGATTGTAACAAGACTTTCTCCACTACTGCTGCGTAATAGTTTTTAAGATTGTTTTAATGAAAAAGTAAACTTTATCGTCTGTCTGGTAGAAACCATCGACCACTTAAACGACTGAAATATGTGTTTTTGCCGTCTTTTGGTGTTGAAGCCAATCGACGAGGTTTTCACATGCGCATATTTTGGTGCATTTCTGACGAGACTCTTTATATTACTTCAGGAGTCCGCTAATGATATGTCTGGGGATGTCCTGTTTTCCCAACTTGGGCTTCACACCCGCTTCTCTCCCTGGTATCTTGATAACTTGACTCTGAAAACGTTTGCACAGGATTACTTTATTTGATACATACTGTGTAACCCGAATGTATACTTGTATAAATAATTTAGTCGATAAAATACGAAACAAGTACGCCGATCAATGAATTTCTTTTGTCGAAAATAGATGGCACATACGCACGACATGCGGATAGTGGCAGCAAGGCCTGTGTCACGTGAGGGTAGCGGAACATCATGACAGAAGAAGTTGCATTAAAAGTTTAACATAAAGATCGTGAAAGAAAAGATGTATACAGCCCTTATCACAAAGAAAACATATTTGAAATACACCAAGCATAATTATACACTGTAAGTTCCATTACTCTACAACAATGTGCGTGAATCGGTTATTCTAAAAGGTTAAACACATTAACCAAGTAGTTTGAACTTACTGGATTGTGCTTAGTGTTTTGCATCACCAAAACATGCTTTTTGTCTGGTGACGGTGCCATCAGAATCCATTTACTCATCATAGTGTTTACGAATGTTCAACTATATGCATGTGCATGTATTTCGCATGGCTTCAATTGATTACATGCTCAATGACAATACAAATTGAATGTCCGATTCATTTACTATGCGCCCGGTGTAATTTCTGATTATCAGGAGTATATCCGACCACAACATAGAAAAGGGACACCATCTACAAGCTAATGAACAGGTCAAAGGTCACGATATTCCAAAACTCAGCACAGCAATGCTCTTGGTCTTTGCTGAACCACACCAATCGTTTGTCACGGAGATCAGCATTAAACAATTTTAGGGATAATTTGCCAATCTAATAGTATAGCATATAATAATTACACTTTCCTCCAAAAATGTGGGACACTGGTCCCAGTGTCTTCTGTTAAAAAGTATTTCTAAGTCTGGTATTAATGGACAAACATCCAGTTTCTCCGATCACCATTTGGAGGCACACAAAACACAGTTGAGGTGCTAGTGAAGATTGCCAGGGTACAAGTATTAGGGCAAACTTTTAAACGGTCTGAGCACTGCGATTTTGTGGTGTATTTTTGTGAGGGTGTGTACATTAGTGATTCTGATTTCCATAATATTAACAAGATATGAACTAGTCTACGGGGGAGTAAATAAAACAAATATGCATCATATAAAGTCATTTATATACATATATGCGTATATAAGTAGATCAAATACAGAAAGTTACAGGAAGTGTCGAGGTACAGGTCGCAAAGGGGTCATAGTCAGGGTTATTCACTAACTTTAAGTTCGCGGCACGGATTCTCGTTATCTCGACCAAAGAAGAAAGTAACACGTTAAATCAGAAACAAAGGTTGATGTATTTTGTATTAGTTATAATTGACTGTATAATGTCAAAAGTCAAGCTGCTAGTGTGTCATCATTGCTGGTACACGAGAAGTAAAACACCGACATTGTTGTCCAATTCGTGCACAACGACGGACTCCCGCGCGCCTTCCACATCGGCCTTTTCCACTGATGAATGGTCCAGTGTCCGTACACTGACCTAAGACGGGTCTGCACAAGCGCCCACCGGCGTCAACAGGTGTGTGGGCGATTAATGACGTCAGAAGACATACTAACAGCATGCATGTTACAGAGTCTCTCATTGTAGTTGTGATGATCCCTGCAAAAATTAAAATGTAAATGTCATTACATTGCAATTAAACGGAAACGAATACTCTTCTAACCTTCTCAAATTGTACTCATTTAAATGTCCGTATATATAGTTATTCTGATGCAGTGTAGATATGTACGAGTATATACATGCACTTGGCAACTTCACATTGTCATTACAACCAAAGCAATAAGATATGCTGTGAAGGAATTGTCCAAAGTGATGTTCACGACTGACCGATGAGGCATTCAATTCAATGTTGAACGTTTCAAGTGTTTAAATGAAGGACTTTGAACTTTCCGTACCCCTATCACGGTGATTATGTAGATTTATTTTTTCCAGGGCAACATTTCTCTCAATATGTACAACGTTCCCATCCTATAAACATTAATCAGCCTCATGGCAAAGTTTGCACGTACCAGTTTTCAAGCTACTCCCCCCTATTCAAGTTACCCCCACGGTTATATTAACTCGGTTTCATATTATCCCCACGTAATTTAGATTACCCTCTCGCTGCTTGAGCTAATGTGATAATTTTCATTCAGTAGAAACATGATAAGTAACTAGCATAACAAGAAATATCTTGAAAAAAGATGGTCGGCGCAATTTGAAGGTTAAGATTTGTTGTACAACATAAAAATGCCGAGATATTAAGATTGCTAGTCACTCTAGATCCAAAATGGATTTCGGTAAATTCACCGAAATTCAGTCGTAAGGTCACGTACCCTTTATCAAAAGGTTAACCAATCCGCACCAAGGTTACAAACGTTGTTCGGTTGAAGAGACATTGCCTTGGTGGTTAACGTATCGTTTGATTGGTTTACACATCTCTGATGTGCAAATAGCAAAACCATGTTAGTACGGCTGCGCCGAAAAATTTATAAAACAAAACAAAATTGAAAGACAGTCTCAAGCTGCAAAAACATCACTACAATGTTAATTAAACTGTAGTTATGGTCGTTGGTGTTGCTGCTACCGTTGCCATTTCTGCTGCTGATGTTGTTTTCTTGTTGTTGTTTTGATGCTAAACATTTTTCTAATATTACTTGCTGTAGTTCTTTTCAATTATATATGGAACATGTAAATATATAAACATAAATAAGGGAGTGAGGGAGGTAGCTTGCAATTACCTATGACCTTAACAATGATAGTCTTGCCTCCCGGTATTCTGAACCCGATTTAAGTATGAAACGGGACTGTCTGAAATCGCTACACCACGTGTGCTAAGGCAAGTATTAATGCACCCCATATATAACATATGGCGTGACTTTTTATTTAAGGCTACATTATTGTAACGTTGCGATTCAATGGAATCAGGTTCGAGTGTCATTGTTTTTTTTAAATAAAATGATTATTTAACATCATGTCCAATTTTCATTGAACGTTACCCATATTTGACTGAGATAACACGTTAAAACAAAGTATAGAGTTAGAATGTCAAGTATTCTAAGTTTGTACTTTTCGCCCCCTAAAAGCCGTCCATTTGTTATGAAAAAAGATTGCAGAACTGATAGACAAAATATCAGGTCTCAATTGATATTCGACAATTACCTATTTATTGTAGACAGATTACATGCGGAAGCGGAATCACGTGTTATTTAATAAATTATTATCTGGATCAATTTTCCACATATTTTCTGTCAGTCATGTTTTTTTGTAAAAAGAAACTAACAAACCTGTATCTCCGACGCTTGAAACTTGTGTCTCCGACGCTTGAACTTTGTGTCTCCGACGCTTGAAACTTGTGTTTCCGACGCTTGAACTTTGTATATCCTTCGCTTGAAACTTGTGTTTCCGACGCTTGAAATTGTATCTCCGACGATTGAAAAAATAACTAATAACTTGACGAAAGTGAGACCAGCTAAAACAGAAAAAAACGAATTTATGATAATCCGTCATGTAAGTACTTAGTCGATCTTGATGATAGAGGTACTTATGAATGAACGTTATATCCTGTTTGGACGCACATGTATCTAAGTGTTTGTAGATATACGCAGCTGGTGTGGAGTTGAGTTTATTTACCCTCGCCACCGGGATATCCCATATGGGCAAGCATTCACTATTTTAGTATACTATATCGGTACGTACTATGTTAACATTTCTGTTTTAAAATAAAACTATAGTGAACGTCTGTGTTTTATTTTCTTAATCAAATATAACTGTTTTTTGAATTATAATATATTCTAAAGATTTCTACTTTTCAAATACTATTTTTTAAAAGATATATAAATAATATAAAAGATATGCTTTATTAAAAGCTGGCGGCTATGTACTAGTACTTATAAATAATTACATGTCGTCAAATATTCGTATCATTTTCTTTTTAACAATTTATGATTCCTTCCTGGGATTGTAAATACTGGGATTTAAGCATCGCACGCAATTTTACAAAATCGGATGACCTCAGTTGTTTTAAAACTGAATGGAACTTGCCGATTTGAAATTTACGAGAATTAGCGCGGGATTTTGATCATCATATTAACGTTATATCAGTTTACTAAATTACAGATAATACGACAATGATAACAGTCATATATTGTATACGTGTATTCATTGGAAGACAATTAAGAAGAGATGGACAGACATTTGATCAAAATACATACACATGTCATAGCTCTAGTTCATTTTATTTATCAAAAGTTTACTGTTTTATTACTCAGTCGTCAGAGTGCGGAGGGAACCTATTCGCTGGTCAGAGCATGTATTATATGTAATTCCCCCCACAAAAACAAAGATATGAGGGCCGAGATCTATTTCAATAAAATGGAACAAATGAAAGGTTTGAAGCAGCCGATTCGCAGCACATCCAGTTTCTCCGATCACCATTTGGAGGCACACAAAACACAGTTGATGTGCTAGTGAAGATTACCAGGGTACACGTATTAGGGGCAAAACTTTTAAACAGTCTGAGCACTGCGATATTGTGGTGTATTTATGTGAGGGTGTGTACATTAGTGATTCGGATTTCCATAATATTAACAAGATATGAACTGGTCTACACACACAACTCGGGGGAGTAAATAAAACAAATAAGCATCATATAAAGTCATTTATATACATAAATGCGTATATAAATAGATAAAGTACAGAACATTACAGGAAGTGTCGAGGTAATAAACCGAATTGGATCGGTGTAAATAAACATATCATCTTGTTTGCATTAAATAATTGATATAAACAGATTTTGTATCGACAGTACATCGTTGCATCCTCGGTACCCAGGTTGTTCATGACATAGAAGATACCCTGGAAATATTCGCTAGCGAAACTTCGTAATGCATGAATATTCATTAGCATTTCTCGACCAATGACATGGACGATAACAAAAAAGAAGGAGTCTCCTTTGCGAAGAGCTATCAGAAAATTCGACAGAATGGCAGCCTGACACGATTTGAAAGCCGCGATCTCCTTGGATCGCTCAAAACCGTGATGCCATTTGTAACTCCTCGGCAATTTCCGTATCGCATGTGGCCAGTGTGTGTCATGCGGCCAATCAAGCGGCTGGATTTCACCTAATTAATTATTTATGAGTACGAGATTTTTACAGTCAGTTTGCCCAGGGTATCATATATGTTATGAGGATGCCATCATTGTAGCTGTAATAAAGTATTTGGCACAATCAATTATTTCGAATCATCACCAGTCCAAATCGAGGTAACACAGTATTATAAGAGTCGGAAAGTGACTAAATGCATGTTTGGCGACCCTATGCTGCATCAGATGTGCTGCATTAATTCGCAAATGGGTCATAGTCAGGATTATTCTTACTAACTTAATTTCGTGGTACGGATTCTCGTTATTTCGACCAAAGAAGAAAGTAACACTATAAATCAGAAAAAAAGTTGATGTATTTTGTATTAGTTTTGTATTGACTGTATAATGTCAATAGTCAAGCTGGTAGTCTTTCGTCCATACTGGTGGTGAAACGTGATGATGTATTGAATGAAGAGTAAAACACCGACATCGTTTTCCAATTTGTGCACAACGACGGTATCTCCCGTGCCTTCTACATCGGCCCTTTCCACTGATGAATGGTCCAGTGTCCGTACAATGACCTAAGACGGATATGCACAAGCGCCCACCGGCGTCAACAGGTGCGTGGGCGATTAATGACGTCAGAAGACATACTAACAGCATGCATGTTACAGAGTCTCTCATTGTAGTTGTGATGATCCCTGCAAAAATGATAATGTAAATGTCATTACATTGCAATTAAACGGAAACGAATACTCTTCTAACCTTCTCAAATTGTACTCATTTATATGTCGGTATATATAGTAATTCCGATACAGTGTAGATATGTACGAGTATATACATGTACTTGACAACTTCACATTGTCATTATTTCGGCGCAGCCTAACTAACATGGTTTTGCTATTTGCATATCAGTGGTGTAAACCAATCAAATCTTAAGTTAACCACTAAGTCAATTTCTCTTCAACCGACCTACGTTTGTAACTTTGACACAGATTGGTTAACCTTTCGATAATGGGTACGTTACCTTACCGAAATCAACTGAATTTCGGTGGATTACCGAAATCCATTTTGGATCTGGAGTGACCAGCAATCGTAACATCTTGGCATTTGTTAATGTTGCACAACAATCTTAACCTTCAAATTGCACCGATCATCTTTTTTCAAGATAATTTTTGTTTAAATATCATTTTATTATACACGATTAAACTATAAACTTTCGTCTGCTTTCATTATACTACTGTAGAATCAGAATTGTTTGCAACACCCTATGTGCTAAGGGAGGTTACACTCGGTATTAATGCACCCCCTATATGACATTTGTGTGACTTTTATTTTAAGGCTAAACTTTTGTAATATGTTACGATTGAATGGGATAAAGTCCGATTATTATTGGTTTATTTTAATGAAATGATCATTTAACAATTAATGTCCAATTTTCATTGAACGGTACCCATATTTGACAGAGGTAACAAGGTAAAACAAAGTACGGAGTTAGAATGTGAAGTATTTTTATATTTGTACTTTTTGCCCCTAAAAGGCGTCCATTTGTTATGAAAAAAGGATTGCTGATCTGAAAGACAAAATATCGGGTCTCAATTGATATTCGACATTAACTTATTTATTGTAGACAGATTACATGCTGTAGCGGAAACACGTTTTATTAAATAAATTATTATCTAGATCAATTGTCCACATATTTTCTGTCAGTCTAGTTTTCTTGTAAAAATCTAAAACAAACCTGATACACTGAAAATTCCTATCTGATAAACGTCTTGAAATTTGTGTCTCCGACGCTTGAAACTTGTGTCTCCGACGCTTGAAATGTGTATCTCCGACGCTTGAAATTTGTGTTTCCGACGCTTGAAATTTGTGTCTCCGACGCTTGCAATTTGTATCTCCGACGCTCGAAACTTGTGTCTCCGACGCTTGAAATTTGTATCTCCGACGCTTGAAATTTGTGTCTCCGACGCTTGCAATTTGTATCTCCGACGCTCGAAACTTGTGTCTCCGAAGCCTGCAATTTGTATCTCCGACGTTTGAAACTTGTGTCTCCGACGCTTGAAAAAAAGAACTAATAACAAGACGGAAAGTGACACCAGCTAAAACGGTAAAATGTGTTTACGATTTCATGTGAATCCGTCATGTAAGTACTAAGTCGATCTTGATGATAAAGATACTTATGAGGTGAATGAATTTTAGATCCTGTTTGGACGTATTTAAGTGTTTGTAAATATACGCATGGCCGATATGTACTTACAAGTAATTACATTTCGTCAAATATTCGTATCGTTTTCTTTTTAACAATTTATGAGTCTTTCCTGGGGTTGTTAATACTGGGATTTAAGCAACGCACGCAATTTTACAAAATCGGATGACCTCGGTATTTTTAAACTGAATGGGACTTGCCGATTTGACATTTACGAGAATTAACGCGGGATTTTGATCATTATACTTACGTTATATCAGTTTACCAATTTCCAGATAATACGAGAATGATAATAGTCATATATTGTATACATGTATTCATTGGAACACATTAAAGATGAGATGGACAGACATATGATCAAAATACATACACATGTCATAGCTCTAGAGTATTTTATTTATTAAAAGTTTACCGTTTTATTACTCAGTCGTCAGAGTGCGGAGAGAACCTATTCGCTGGTCAGAGCATGCATTTTACTCAGTCGTCAGGGTGCGGTGAGAACCTATTCGCTGGTCAGAGCATGCATTTTACTCAGTCGTCAGAGTGCGTTGAGAACCTATTCGCTGGACAGAGCATGCATTTTACTCAGTCGTCAGAGTGCGGAGAGAACCTATTCGCTGGTCAGAGCATGCATTTTACTCAGTCGTCAGAGTGCGGAGAGAACCTATTCGCTGGTCAGAGCATGCATTTGACTCAGTCGTCAGGGTGCGGAGAGAACCTATTCGCTGGTCAGAGCATGCATTTTACTCAGTCGTCAGAATGCGATGAGAACCTATTCGCTGGTCAGAGCATGCATTTGACTCAGTCGTCAGGGTGCGGAGAGAACATATTCGCTGGTCAGAGTATGCATTTTACTCAGTCGTCAGCGTGCTGAGAGAACCTATTCGCTGGTCAGAGCATGCATTTTACTCAGTCGTCAGAGTGCTGAGAGAACCTATTCGCTGGTCAGAGCATGCATTATACTCAGTCGTCAGAGTGCTGAGAGAACATATTCGCTGGTCAGAACATGGAGTATAATATGTAATTCCCCTCAAGAACAAAGAGATGAGGGCCGAGATCTATTTCAATAAAATTGAACAAATGAAAGGTTGGAAGCCGCCGATTCGCAGCACATCAAGTTTCTCCGATCATCATTTGGAGGCACACAAAACACAGTTCAGGTTCTAGTGTAGATTGCTAGGGTACAAGTATTACGGCACACTTTTAAACTGTCAGAGCACTACAATTCCAATGAATACACGTATACAATATATGACTGTTATCATTGTCGTATTATCTGTAATTTAGTAAATTGATATAACGTTAATATGATGATCAAAATCGCGCGCTAATTCTCGTAAATTTCAAATCGGCAAGTTCCATTCAGTTTTAAAAGAACTGAGGTCATCCGATTTTGTAAAATTGCGTTCGATGCTTAAATCCCAGTATTTACAACCCCAGGAAAGAATCATAAATTGTTAAAAAGAAAATGATACGAATACTTGACGACATGTAATTATTTATAAGTACTAGTACATAGCCTTAAGCTTTTAATAAAGCATATCTTTTATATTATTTATATATCTTTTAAAAAATAGTATTTGAAAAGTAGAAATCTTTAAAATATATTATAATTCAAAAAACAGTTATATTTGATTTAGACACACACACAGACGTTCACTATAGTTTTATTTTAAAACAGAAATGTTAACATAGTACGTACCGATATAGTATACTAAAATAGTAAATGCTCGCCCATATTATCCCGGTGGCGAGGGTAAATAAACTCAACTCCACACCAGCTGCGTATATCTACAAACACTTAGATACATGTGCCTCCAAACAGGATATAACGTTCATTCATAAGTACCTATATCATCAAGATCGACTAAGTACTTACATGTCGGATTATCATAAATTCGTAAAACAAAATTTCTGTTTTAGCTGGTCTCACTTTCGTCAATAATTGCATTCAATAATTGATATAAACAGATTTTGTATCGACAGTACATCGTTGCATCCTCGGTACCCAGGCTATTCATAACATAGAAGATACCCTGGAAAAATTCGATAGCGAAACTTCGTAATGCATGAATATTCATTAGCATTTCTCGACCAATGAAATGGACGATAACAAAAAAGAAGGAGTCTCCTTTGCGAAGAGCTATCAGCAAATTCGACAGAATGGCAGCCTGACACGATTTGAAAGCCGCGATCTCCTTGGATCGCTTAAAACCGCGATGCCATTTGTAAATCCTCGGCAATTTCCGTATCGCATGTGGCCAGTGTGTGTCATGCGGCCAATCAAGCGGCTGGATTTCACCTCATTAATTATTTATGAGTACGAGATTTTTACAGTCAGTTTGCCCAGGGTTTCATATATGTTATGAGGATGCCATCATTGTAGCTGTAATAAAGTATTTGGCACAATCAAATATTTCGAATCATCACCAGTCCAAATGGAGGTAACACATACTTATAAGAGTCGGAAAGTGACTAAATGCATGTTTGGCGACCCTATGCTGCCTCAGGTGAGCTGCATTAATTCGCAAATGGGTCATAGTCAGGGTTATTCTCACTAACTTAAGTTCGCGGCACGGATTCTCGTTATTTCGACCAAAGAAGAAAGTAACACTATAAATCAGAAAAAAAGGTTGATGTATTTTGTATTAGTTTTTTATTGACTGTATAATGTCAATAGTCGAGCTGGTAGTCGTTCGTCCATACTGGTGATGAAACGTGATGATGTATTGAATGAAGAGTAAAACACCGACATCGTTTTCCAATTCGTGCACAACGACGGTATTTCCCGTGCCTTCTACATCGGCCCTTTCCACTGATGAATGGTCCAGTGTCCGTACAATGACCTAAGACAGGTATGCACAAGCGCCCACCGGCGTCAACAGGTGCGTGGGCGATTAATGACGTCAGAAGACATACTAACAGCATGCATGTTACAGAGTCTCTCATTGTAGCTGTGATGTTCCCTGCAAAAATGATAATATAAATGTCATTACATTGCAATTAAACGGAAACGAATACTCTTCTAACCTTCTCAAATTGAACTCATTTAATTTTCGGTATGTATAGTTATTCCGATGCAGTGTAGATATATACGAGTATATACGAGTATATACATGTACTTGACAACTTCACATTGTCATTATTTCGGCGCAGCCGCACTAACATGGTTTTGCTATTTGTATATCAGTGGTGTAAACCAATCCAATCAAATCTTAAATTAACCACTAAGCCAATTTCTCTTCAACCGACCTACGTTTGTAAATTTAATAAAGTCCGATTGTTATTGGTTTATTTATTTGTTATGAAAAAGGATTGCTGATCTGATAGACAAAATATCGGGTCTCAATTGATAATCGACAATAACTTATTTATTGTAGACAGATTACATGCGGAAGCGGAAACACGTTTTATTAAATAAATTATTATCTGGATCAATTGTCCACATACTTTCTGTCAGTCAAGTTTTTTTGTAAAAATCAAAAACAAACCTGATACACTGAAAATTCCTATCTGATAAACGTCTTGAAATGTGTGTCTCCGACGCTTGCAATTTGTATCTCCGACGCTCGAAACTTGTGTCTCCAACGCTTGCAATTTGTATCTCCGACGCTCGAAACTTGTGACTCCGACGCTTGAAAAAAAGAACTAATAGCAAGACGGAAAGTGAGACCAGCTGAAACGGTAAAATGTGTTTACGATTTCATGTGAATCCGTCATGTAAGTACTAAGTCGATCTTGATGATAAAGATACTTATGAGGTGAATGAATGTTAGATCCTGTTTGGACGTATTTAAGTGTTTGTAAATATACGCATAGCCGATATGTACTTACAAGTAATTACATTTCGTCAAATATTCGCATCTTTTTCTTTTTAACAATTTATGAGTCATTCCTTGGGTTGTAAATACTGGGATTTAAGCAACGCACGCAATTTTACAAAATCGGATGACCTCGGTGTTTTTAAACTGAATGGGACATGCCGATTTGAAATTTATGAGAATTAGCGCGGGGTTTTGATAATCATACTAACGTTATATCAGTTTACCAAATTACAGATAATACGAGAATGATAATTGTCATATATTTTATACATGTATTCATTGGAAGACAATTAAGAAGAGATGGACAGATATATGATCAAAATACATACACATGTCATACCTCTAGTTCATTTTATTTATCAAAAGTTTACCGTTTTATTACTCAGTCGTCAGAGTGCGGAGAGAACATATTCGCTGGTCAGAGCATGCATTTTACTCAGTCGTCAGAGTGCGGTGAGAACCTATTCGCTGGACAGACCATGCATTTTACTCAGTCGTCAGAGTGCTGTGAGAACCTATTCGCTGGACAGAGCATGCATTTTACTCAGTCGTCAGAGTGCGTTGAGAACCTATTCGCTGGACAGAGCATGCATTTTACTCAGTCGTCAGAGTGCGGTGATAACCTATTCGCTGGTCAGAGCATGCATTTTACTCAGTCGTCAGAGTGCAGTGAGAACCTATTCGCTGGACAGAGCATGCATTTTACTCAGTCGTCAGAGTGCGGTGAGAACCTATTCGCTGGACAGAGCATGCATTTTACTCAGTCGTCAGAGTGCAGTGATAACCTATTCGCTGGTCAGAGCATGCATTTTACTCAGTCGTCAGAGTGCGGTGAGAACCTATTCGCTGGACAGAGCATGTATTATATTTACCTCCCCTCACAAAAAACAAAGATATGAGGGCCGAGATCTATTTCAATAAAATTGAACAAATGAAAGGTTTGAAGCAGCCGATTCGCAGCACATCCAGTTTCTCCGATCACCATTTGGAGGCACACAAAACACAGTTGAGGTGCTAGTGAAGATTGCCAGGGTACAAGTATTAGGGCAAAACTTTTAAACGGTCTGAGCACTACGATTTTGTGGTGTATTTTTGTGAGGGTGTGTACATTAGTGATTCGGATTTCCATAATATTAACAAGATATGAACTAGTCTACACACACAACTCGGGGGAGTAAATAAAACAAATATGCATCATATAAAGTCATTTATATACATAAATGCGTATATAAGTAGATAAAATACACAATATTACAGGAGGGGTCGAGGTAATAAACCGAATTGGATCGGTGTAAATAAACATATAATTTTGTTTGCATTAAATAATTGATATAAACAGATTTTGTATCGACAGTACATCGTTGCATCCTCGGTACCCAGGCTATTCATGACATAGAAGATACCCTGGAAATATTCGCTAGCGAAACTTCGTAATGCATGAAATTCATTAGCATTTCTTGACTAATCAAATGGACGATAACAAAAAAGAAGGAGTCTCCTTTGCGAAGAGCTATCAGCGAATTCGACAGAATGGCAGCCTGAAACGATTTGAAAGCCGCGATCTCATTGGATCGCTTAAAACCTCGGCAATTTCCGAATCGCATGAGGTGTGTGAATCATGCGGCCAATCAAGCGGCTGGATTTCACCTCATTAATTATTCATGAGTACGAGATTTTTACAGTCAGTTTGCCCAGGGTATCATATATGTTATGAGGATTCCATCGTTGTAGCTGTAATAAAGTATTTGGCACAATCAAATTATTCGAATCCACACCAGTCCAAATGGAGGTAACACGGACTTATAAGAGTCGGAAAGTGACTAAATGCATGTTCGGTGACCCTATTTGCCTCACATGTGCTGCATTAATTCGCAAATGGGTCATAGTCAGGGTTATTCTCACTAACTTAAGTTCGCGGCACGTATTCTCGTTATTTCGACCAAAGAAGAAAGTAACACTATAAATCAGAAAAAAAGGTTGATGTATTTTGTATTAGTTTTGTATTGACTGTATAATGTCAATAGTCAAGCTGGTAGTCTTTCGTCCATACTGGTGGTGAAACGTCTGGATGTAGTCCATGAGTAAAACACCGACATCGTTTTCCAATTCGTGCACAACGTCGGAGTTCCCCGCGCCTTCTACATCGGCCCTTTCCACTGATGAATGGTCCAGTGTCCGTACAATGACCTAAGACGGGTCTGCACAAGCGCCCTCCGGCGTCAACAGGTGCGTGGGCGATTAATGACGTCAGAAGACATACTAACAGCATGCATGTTACAGAGTCTCTCATTGTAGTTGTGATGATCCCTGCAAAAATGATAATGTAAATGTCATTACATTGCAATTAAACGGAAACGAATACTCTTCTAAACTTCTCAAATTGTACTCATTTATATGTCGGTATATATAGTTATTCTGATGCAGTGTAGATATGTACGAGTATATACAGTAAAACCTCATGATGCGACCAACTCGATTTTGCGACCAACTCATTATTACAACCGTTTTTTCCGGACCCGAATTTTTCTCTATATAATTCAATGGTCGCGGAACTCGAAATTGCGGGCAACTCGATATTGCGTAATGCGACCGCTTATTCAGGTCCCGATGAATAATGAAGACACATTTTCAACTCGAAAATACGACCACGTACCGTCCCGAAACGGGCAGTGTGGATTTTAGTCACACCGACAGCCGAGGTTGTTAATTCGGATTTGTTTACGATAATTGATGACACTTTAATCCCCCCAGGGGTCATAAACACACCAAGAGGTGGGTATTTTATTGTTTGGCCCTTTGTGAGACCCTTTATTGAGCAGTTAGCAGTCACATATTTGATTCTACGCTAATTAATCTGTTATACTGTACTTGTTAATTGACGAGACAACAAATCGTATAAACTTCCGTAATATTATCTGACCAGATTAATCAATCATATCTGAATTTGATTTTCATCAGGGACATATAAACCGTTTATATGTCCGTGTTTTCATTGATAAACTTCCGTAATATTATCTGACCAGATTAAGCAATCATATCTGAATTTGATTTTCATCAGGGACATATAAACCGTTCATATGTCCGTGGTTTCATTTATAAAGACCTACATGAACTTAGCTGATTAAATTTGTTTAAAAATTCTAAAATGAATAGACAGAGTTTTCTCTGAAAGACTGTCCAGGAAAAAGTCAGAGGCAACAGGCTGATAAATATGACATTGGAAAGACTCACAAACTATGTTTATAGGACACAATAAATGTAATGACAATTTGCTGAGGAAGCAGTTGTAAAATTTACAGCCGTTGGCTATGAAAGTTGAAATTAACATGTTAAAATTACATTCTTGAAGAACAGATACCGCTCAAGCCAGTAATTTCAGTGATAGAACTGTCATGTCTGTTACATTACCTGTTATTATCATTAAACTTCTAGTGTTCTTTTTTATATAAACATCATTTATATACATGTACCTATAATATTTGATATGCTTTAATTTTCAGGTTCATTCAATCCTCAAGAGGATGGTGGAATTGGTGGAAGTCTATGAGAATTGTTTTTCCTATTTCATTGTTTATATTGTATTTATCAAAATAAAAATTATATTGTGTTATTAACCTGCTTTCTTCCATTATTTAACTTTTATTTATAATCCCACACATTTATGGGACACAGAAGTATTTAAAATAACACAAATATCTTGGGAAAAACATAACATTACTAGTACTGATACGCACAATATGACTAAACTCAATAATGAGACCAACTCGATATTAAGACCACTTTATGGCGGACCCATTGGTGGTCTCATTATCGAGTTTTTACTGTACATGTACTTGACAACTTCACATTGCCATTATTTCGGCGCAGCCGCACTAACATGGTTTTGCTATTTGCATATCAGTGGTGTAAACCAATCAAATCTTAAGTTAACCACTAAGCCAATTTCTCTTCAACCGACCTACGTTTGTAAACTTGACAGAGATTGGTTAACCTTTCGATAATGGGTACGCTACCTTACCGAAATCAACTGAATTTCGGTGGATTACAGAAATCCATTTTGGATCTGGAGTGACCAGCAATCGTAACATCTTGGCATTTGTTAATGTTGCACAACAATCTTAACCTTCAAATTGCACCGATCATCTTTTTTCAAGATAGTTTTTGTTTAAATATCATTTTATTATACACGATTAAACTATAAAATTTTGTCTGCTTTCATTATACTACTGTAGAATCAGAATTTTTTGCGACACCCTGTGTGCTAAGGGAGGTTACACTCGGTATTAATGCACCCCCTATATGACATTTTGTGTGACTTTTATTTTAAGGCTAAACTATTGTAATATGTTACGATTGAATGGGATAAATTCCGATTATTATTGGTTTATTTTAATGAAATGATCATTTAACAATTAATGTCCAATTTCCATTGAACGGTATTTAATTTGACAGATGTGACAAGGTAAAACAAAGTACGGAGTTAGAATGTGAAGTATTTTTATATTTGTACTTTTTGCCCCTAAAAGGCGTCCATTTGTTATGAAAAAGGATTGCTGATCTGAAAGACAAAATATCGGGTCTCAATTGATATTCGACATTAACTTATTTATTGTAAACAGATTACATGCGGAAGCGGAAACAATTTTTATTAAATAAATTATTATCTAGATCAATTGTCCACATATTTTCTGGCAGTCATATTTTTTCGTAAAAATCAAAAACAAACCTGATACACTGAAAATTCCTATCTGATAAACGTCTTGAAATGTGTATCTCCGACGCTTGAAACTTGTATCTCCGACGCTTGGAATTTGTATCTCCCACGCTTGGAATTTGTATCTCCGACGCTTGAAATGTGTGTCTCCGACGCTTGCAATTTGTATCTCCGACGCTTGAAACGTGTGTCTCCGACGCTTGAAACTTGTATCTCCGACGCTTGGAATTTGTATCTCCCACGCTTGGAATTTGTATCTCCGACGCTTGGAATTTGTATCTTCGACGCGTGAACTGTGTGTCTCCGACGCTTGCAATTTGTATCTCCGACGCTTGAAACTTGTGTCTCCGACGGTTGCAATTTATATCTTGAAAAAACCCCACTAATAACAAGATGAAAAGTGAGACAAGCCAAAACGGTAAAATATGTTTACTATTTCATGTGAATCCGTGATGTAAGTACTTAGTCGATCTTGATGATGAAGATACTTATGATCTGGATGAACGTTAGATCCGGTTTGGACGTATCTAAGTGTTTGTAGATATACGCAGCCTGTCGATATGTACTAACAAGTAATTACATTTCGTCAAATATTCGCATCTTTTTCTTTTTAACAATTTATGAGTCATTCCTTGGGTTGGAAATACTGGGATTTAAGCAAGGCACGCAATTTTACAAAATCGGATGACCTCGGTGTTTTTAAACTGAATGGGACTTGCCGATTTGAAATTTCGAGAATTAACGCGGGATTTTGATTATTATACTAACGTTATATCCAGTTTAACAAATTCCAGATAATACGACAATGATAATAGTCATATATTGTATACCTGTATTCATTGGAAGACAATTAAGAAGAGATGGACAGATATATGATCAAAAAACATACACATGGCATAGCTCTAGCTTATTTTATTTATTAAAAGTTTACCGTTGTATTACTCAGTCGTCAGAGTGCGGAGAGAACCTAATCGCTGGTAAGAGCATGCATTTTACTCAGTCGTCAGGGTGCGGTGAGAACCTATTCGCTGGTAAGAGCATGCATTTTACTCAGTCGTCAGGGTGCGGTGTGAACCTATTCGCTGGTAAGAGCATGGATTTTACTCAGTCGTCAGGGTGCGGTGATAACCTATTCGCTGGTAAGAGCATGCATTTTACTCAGTCGTCAGGGTGCGGTGAGAACCTATTCGCTGGTCAGAGCATGGATTATACTCAGACGTCAGAGTGCGGTGTGAACCTATTCGCTGGTAAGAGCATGGATTTTACTCAGACATCAGAGTGCGGAGAGAACCTAATCGCTGGTCAGAGCATGGATTTTACTCAGACGTCAGAGTGCGGAGAGAACCTATTCGCTGGTCAGAGCTTGCATTTTACTCAGTCGTCAGAGTGCGGAGTGAACCTATTCGCTGGTCAGAGCTTACATTTTACTCAGTCGTCAGAGTGCGGTGTGAACATATTCGCTGGTAAGAGCATGGATTTTACTCAGTCGTCAGAGTGCGGTGTGAACCTATTCGCTGGTAAGAGCATGCATTTTACTCAGTCGTCAGAGTGCGGTGAGAACCTATTCGCTGGTCAGAGCATGGATTTTACTCAGACGTCAGAGTGCGGAGAGAACCTATTCGCTGGTCAGAGCTTGCATTTTACTCAGTCGTCAGAGTGCGGTGTGAACCTATTCGCTGGTAAGAGCATGGATTTTACTCAGTCGTCAGAGTGCGGTGGGAACCTATTCGCTGATAAGAGCATGCAATTTTACTCAGTCGTCAGAGTGCGGTGTGAACCTATTCGCTGGTAAGAGCATGGATTTTACTCAGACGTCAGAGTGCGGAGAGAACCTATTCGCTGGTCAGAGCATGGATTTTACTCAGTCGTCAGAGTGCGGTGTGAACCTATTCGCTGGTAAGAGCATGCAATTTTACTCAGTCGTCAGAGTGCGGAGGGAACCTATTCGCTGGTCAGAGCATGGATTATATGTACTTACCCTCACAAAAACAAAGATATGAGGGCCGAGATCTAATTCAATAAGATGGAACAAATGAAAGGTCTGAAGCAGCCGATTCGCAGCACATCAAGTTTCTCCGATCACCATTTGGAGGCACACAAAGCACAGTTGAGGTGCTATTGAAGATTGCCAGGGTACAAGTATTAGGGCAAAACTTTTAAACGGTCTGAGCACTACGATTTTGTGGTGTATTTTTGTGAGGGTGTGTACATTAGTGATTCGGATTTCCATAATATTAACAAGATATGAACTGGTCTACACACATAACTCGGGGGAGTAAATAAAACAAATATGCATCATATAAAGTCATTTATATACATATATGCGTATATAAGTAGATACAATACAGAATATTACAGGAAGTGTCGAGGTAATACACCGAATTGGATCGGTGTAAATAAACATATAATTTTGTTTGCATTAAATAATTGATATAAACAGATTATGTATCGACTGTACATCATTGCATCCTCGGTACCCAGGCTATTCATAACATAGAAGATACCCTGGAAAAATTCGCTAGCGAAACTTCGTAATGCATGAATATTCATTAGCATTTCTTGACCAATCAAATGGACGATAACAAAAAAGAAGGAGTCTCCTTTGCGAAGAGCTATCAGCAAATTCGACAGAATGGCAGCCTGACACGATTTGAAAGCCGCGATATCCTTGGATCGCTTAAAACCGCGATGCCATTTGTAACACCTCGGCAATTTTCGTATCGCATGTGGCCAGTGTGTGTCATGCGGCTAATCAAGCGGCTTGATTTCACCTCATTAATTATTCATGAGTACCAGACTTTTACAGTCAGTATGCCCAGGGTATCATATATGTTTTGAGGATTCCATCGTTGTAGCTGTAATAAAGTATTTGACACAATCAAATATTTCGAATCCACACCAGTCAAAATGGAGGTAAAACTGACTTTTAAGAGCCGAAAAAAGAAGCTTTTTCCATACATCGTATGTGACTAAATGCATGTTTGGTGACCCTATTTGCATCAGATGTGCTGCATTAATTCGCAAAAGGGTCATAGTCAGGGTTATTCTCACTAACTTAAGTTCGTGGCACGGATTCTCGTTATTTCGACCAAAGAAGAACGTAACACTATAAATCAGAAAATAGATGATGATGTATTTTGTCTTAGTTTTTTATTGACTATATAATGTCAATAGTCAAGCTGGTAGTCTGTCACCATTGATGATTAAACGTGAAAATGCATTGTACCACGAGAAACACACCGACATCGATGTCCAACTCGTGCACAATGACGGAATCTCCCAAGCCTTCCACATTGGCCTTTTCCACTGATGAATGGTCCAGTATCCGTACAATAACGTCCGACGGATCTGCACAAGCGCCGACGGGCGTCAACTCGTGCGTGGGCGATTAATGACGCCAGAAGACATACTAACAGCATGCATGTTACAGAGTCTCTCATTGTAGTTGTGATGATCCCTGCAAAAATTAAAATGTAAAATTAAACGGAAACGAATACTCTTCTAACCATCTCAAATTGTACTCATTTAAATGTCGATATATATAGTTATTCTGATGCAGTGTAGATATGTACGAGTATATACATGTACTTGACAACTTCACATTGTCATTATTTCGGCGCAGCCGCACTAACATGGTTTTGCTATTTGCATATCAGTGGTGTAAACCAATCAATTCTTAAGTTAACCACAAAGCCAATTTCTCTTCAACCGACCAACGTTTGTAAACTTAATAAAGTCCGATTGTTATTGGTTTATTTTAATGAAATGATTATTTAACAATTAATGTCCAATTTTCATTGAACGGTACCCATATTTGACAGAGGTAACAAGGTAAAACAAAGTACGGAGTTAGAATTTGAAGAATTTTATATTTGTACTTTTCGCCCCTAAAAGGCGTCCATTTGTTATGAAAAAGGATTGCTGATCTGCTAGACAAAATATCGGGTCTCAATTGATATTCGACATTAACTTATTTATTGTAGACAGATTACATGCGGAAGCGGTAACACGTTTTATTAAATAAATTATTATCTAGATCAATTGTCCACATATTTTCTGTCAGTCATGTTTTTTTGGTAAAAATCAAAAACAAACCTGATACACTGAAAATTCCTATCTGATAAACGTCTTCAAATTTGTGTCTCCGACGCTTGAAACTTGTGTCTCCAACGCTTGAAATTTGTATCTCCGACGCTTGAAACTTGTGACTCCGACGCTTGAAAAAGAACTAATAACAAGACGGAAAGTGACACCAGCTAAAACGGTAAAATATGTTTACGATTTCATGTGAATCCGTCATGTAAGTACTAAGTCGATCTTGATGATAAAGATACTTATGAGGTGAATGAATGTTAGATCCTGTTTGGACGTATTTAAGTGTTTGTAAATATACGCATGGCCGATATGCACTTACAAGTAATTACATTTCGTCAAATATTCGTATCGTTTTCTTTTTAACAATTTATGAGTCTTTCCTGGGGTTGTTAATACTGGGATTTAAGCAACGCACGCAATTTTACAAAATCGGATGACCTCGGTGTTTTTAAACTGAATGGGACTTGCCGATTTGAAATTTACGAGAATTAACGCGGGGTTTTGATCATCATACTAACGTTATATCAGTTTACTAAATTACAGATAATACGAGAATGATAATAGTCATATATTTTATACATGTATTCATTGGAAGACAATTAAGAAGAGATGGACAGATATATGATCAAAAAACATACACATGGCATAGCTCTAGCTTATTTTATTTATTAAAAGTTTACCGTTGTATTACTCAGTCGTCAGAGTGCGGAGAGAACCTAATCGCTGGTCAGAGCATGGATTTTACTCAGTCGTCAGAGTGCGGTGAGAACCTACTCGC
Source organism: Mactromeris polynyma (assembly GCA_032209605.1). NCBI lineage: Eukaryota > Metazoa > Mollusca > Bivalvia > Venerida > Mactridae > Mactromeris > Mactromeris polynyma. The sequence goes on from JASFXZ010000009.1 coordinate 48,120, forward strand.
TGGTCAGAGCATGCATTTTACTCAGTCGTCAGGGTGCGGTGAGACCTATTCGCTGGTCAGAGCTTGCATTTTACTCAGTCGTCAGAGTGCGGTGTGAACCTATTCGCTGGTAAGAGCATGCAATGTTACTCAGTCGTCAGAGTGCGGAGGGAACCTATTCGCTGGTCAGAGCATGGATTATATGTACTTACCCTCACAAAAACAAAGATATGAGGGCCGAGATCTAATTCAATAAAATGGAACAAATGAAAGGTTTGAAGCAGCCGATTCGCAGCACATCAAGTTTCTCCGATCACCATTTGGAGGCACACAAAGCACAGTTGAGGTGCTAGTGAAGATTGCCAGGGTACAAGTATTAGGGCAAACTTTTAAACGGTCTGAGCACTACGATTTTGTGGTGTATTTTTGTGAGGGTGTGTACATTAGTGCTTCGGATTTCCATAATATTAACAAGATATGAACTGGTCTACACACATAACTCGGGGGAGTACATAAAACAAATATGCATAATATAAAGTCATTTATATACATATATGCGTATATAAGTAGATAAAATACAGAATATTACAGGAAGTGTCGAGGTAATACACCAAATTGGATCGGTGTTAATAAACATATAATTTTGTTTGCATTAAATAATTGATATAAACAGATTATGTATCGACAGTACATCATTGCATCCTCGGTACCCAGGCTATTCATAACATAGAAGATACCCTGGAAAAATTCGATAGCGAAACTTCGTAATGCATGAATATTCATTAGCATTTCTTGACCAATCAAATGGACGATAACAAAAAAGAAGGAGTCTCCTTTGCGAAGAGCTATCAGCAAATTCGACAGAATGGCAGCTTGAAACGATTTGAAAGCCGCGACCTCCTTGGATCGCTTAAAACCGCGATGCCATTTGTAACTCCTCGGCAATTTTCGTATCGCAAGTGGCCAGTGTGTGTCATGCGGCCAATCAAGCGGCTTGATTTCACCTCATTTATTATTCATGAGTACGAGACTTTTACAGTCAGTATGCCCAGGGTATCATATATGTTATGAGGATTCCATCCTTGTAGCTGTAATAAAGTAGTTGACACAATCAAATATTTCGAATCCACACCAGTCAAAATGGAGGTAAAACTGACTTTTAAGAGCCGAAAAAAGAAGCTTTTTCCATACATCGTATGTGACTAAATGCATGTTTGGTGACCCTATTTGCATCAGATGTGCTGCATTAATTCGCAAAAGGGTCATAGTCAGGGTTATTCTCACTAACTTAAGTTCGCGGCACGGATTCTCGTTATTTCAACCAAAGAAGAACGTAACACTATAAATCAGAAAATAGATGATGATGTATTTTGTCTTAGTTTTTTATTGACTATATAATGTCAATAGTCAAGCTGGTAGTCTGTCATCATTGATGATTAAACGTGAAAATGCATTGTACCACGAGAAACACACCGACATCGATGTCCAACTCTTGCACAACGACGGAATCTCCCGAGCCTTCCACATCGGCCTTTTCCACTGATGAATGGTCCAGTATCCGTACAATACCATCCGACGGATCTGCACAAGCGCCGACGGGCGTCAACTCGTGCGTGGGCGATTAATGACGTCAGAAGACATACTAACAGCATGCATGTTACAGAGTCTCTCATTGTAGTTGTGGTGATCCCTGCAAAAATTAAAATGTAAAATTAAACGGAAACGAATACTCTTCTAACCATCTCAAATTGTACTCATTTAAATGTCGGTATATTTAGTTATTCTGATGCAGTGTAGATATATACGAGTATATACATGTACTTGACAACTTCACATTGTCATTATTTCGGCGCAGCCGCACTAACATGGTTTTGCTATTTGCATATCAGTGGTGTAAACCAATCAAATCTTAAGTTAACCACTAAGCCAATTTCTCATCAACCGACCTACGTTTGTAAACTTGACAGAGATTGGTTAACCTTTCTATAATGGGTACGTTACCTTACCGAAATCAACTGAATTTCGGTGGATTACCGAAATCCATTTTGGATCTGGAGTGACCAGCAATCGTAACATCTTGGCATTTGTTAATGTTGCACAACAAATCTTAACCTTCAAATTGCACCGATCATCTTTGTTCAAGATAGTTTTTGTTTAAATATCATTTTATTATACACGATTAAACTATAAAATTTCGTCTGCTTTCATTATACTATCGTAGAATCAGAATTTTTTGCGACACCCTATGTGCTAAGGGAGAGTACACTCGGTATTAATGCACCCCTTATTTGACATTTTGTGTGACTTTTATTTTACGGCTAAATTATTGTAATATGTTACGATTCAATGGAATAAAGTCCGATTGTTATTGGTTTATTTTAATGAAATGATCATTTAACAATTAATGTCCAATTTTCATTGAACGGTACCCATATTTGACAGAGGTAACAAGGTAAAACAAAGTACGGAGTTAGAATGTCAAGTATTTTATATTTGTACTTTTTGCCCCTAAAAGGCGTCCATTTGTTACGAAAAAGGATTGCTGATCTGATAGACAAAATATCAGGTCTCAATTGATATTCGACATTAACTTATTTATTGTAGGCAGATTACATGCGGAAGTGGAAACACGTTTTATTAAATAAATTATTATCTAGATCAATTGTCCACATATTTTCTGTCAGTCATGCTTTTTTGTAAAAATCAAAAACAAACCTGATACACTGAAAATTCCTATCTTGAAAAACGTCTTAAAATTTGTATCTCCGACGCTTGAAACGTGTGTCTCCGACGCTTGAAACTTGTGTCTCCGACGCTTGAAATTTGTGTCTCCGACGCTTGAAATTTGTGTCTCCGACTCTTGAAATTTGTATCTCCGACGCTTGAAATTTGTGTCTCCGACGCTTGAAACTTGTATCTCCAACGCTTGAAACTTGTGTCTCCGACGCTTGAAACTTGTGTCTCCGACGCTTGAAATTTGTGTCTCCGACGCTTGAAACTTGTGTCTCCGACGCTTGAAATTTGTATCTCCGACGTTTGAAATTTGTGTCTCCGACGCTTGAAATTTGTGTCTCCGACGCTTGAAATTTGTATCTCCGACGTTTGAAATTTGTATCTCCGACGTTTGAAATTTGTGTCTCCGACGCTTGAAATTTGTATCTCCGACGCTTGAAACTTGTGTCTCCGACGCTTGAAAAAGAGAACTAATAACTAGACGAAAAGTGAGACCAGCTAAAACGGTAAAATATGTTCACGATTTCATGTGAATCCGTCTTGTAAGTACTAAGTCGATCTTGATGATAAAGGTACTTATGATGTGAATGAACGATATATCCTGTTTGGACGTATCTAAGTGTTTCTAGAATAAAAAAAAGTGGATCCTGAAATCCTGTTTTTGATTTTAATAGTACTGGTGATTTTTGCACATACTATAAGTATTATAGTCTTCTTATCACCCACCCCAAAAGTATGCAACTTGTATGTCATATATTGAATGGTATCAATATATAAACACTCTACATTTACTTACAAATGAAAACTAATATAGATCTATTTGTTCTGTAATCATTTAAAACTAGGACTATTTATCATAATCAAAAATGCCCAATTGCATTTGAGATGGACTTAATTGTACAACGTTCGAGACTATAATATCAGCAATATATTGACCACTTGAAAACTATATATAAAGGTTTGTTGCAAGGCTGTTTATTTACACATACATCAACCATGGAAGTGTCACTGTGGATGCTGTGTGGCAGGATATATTACAGTCACACCTTTGTGAGTCACTTAAGTCACATTTTAGCTGTATATATGTGTATTATATGTCCATTCAGTGACAGTTTACCTATATATATGTGTATTATATGTCCATTCAGTGACAGTTTAGCTGTATATATGTCTATTATAAGTCCATTGAGTGACAGTTTAGCTGTATATATGTGTATTATATGTCCATTCAGTAACAGTTTAGCTGTATATATGTGTATTATATGTCCACTCAGTGACAGTTTAGCTGTATATATGTGTATTATATGTCCATTCAGTGACAGTTTAACTGTATATATGTGTATTATATGTCCATTCAGTGACAGTTTAGCTGTATATATGTGTATTATATGTCCATTCAGTGACAGTTTAGCTGTATATATGTGTATTATATGTCCAATCAGTAACAGTTTAGCTGTATATATGTGTATTATATGTCCACTCAGTGACAGTTTAGCTGTATATATGTGTATTATATGTCTATTCAGTGACAGTTTAGCTGTATATATGTGTATTATATGTCCATTCAGTGACAGTTTATCTGTATATATGTGTTTTATATGTCCATTCAGTGACAGTTTAGCTGTACATATGTGTATTATATGTCCATTCAGTGACAGTTTAGCTGTATATATGTGTATTATATGTCCATTCAGTGACAGTTTAGCTGTATATATGTGTATTATATGTCTATTCAGTGACAGTTTAGCTGTATATATGTGTATTATATGTCCATTCAGTGACAGTTTAGCTGTATATATGTGTATTATATGTCCATTCAGTGACAGTTTAGTATACATTAAATAATAATCATGACTAGCCTGACTACTTTCCAACATAAATATTACTTTGGGTGTTTAAAAAGGTACAGAAAACACATTTATTAAGATACAAGAAATGAATCATGCTCTCCCTACTGCTTTATATTTATGCTGAAGAATCTTATCCCTAATCTTCATTCACTAGATTGCTAAACATTTCTGTTATACATATTCTATTTGGTACAATGTTTTCATATACTATCCTGAAAATGATGTTATTCTTATTTCATGCATTTCATGTAATTGTGAAATGGTGTAATTATTATATTGCAAATCAGTTTGCGTGAACACTTAATCAGCTAGGGATGCAGGAAATATTATTCTCTTTAATGGAAACTATACACATGAGTCTAAAATAGCCAGTTTGATACATTAACATTTATTTAATTGCTGTATATTTATGCACAGTTAATAAGTATTAACTGAATAATCATTAAAGTAGAACATTATTTCAATTTTGTCTGTCTGATTAATTTTTAAGACAACATGTGTCCTGTAAACAGTGCTTGGGTAATTGTTATGTACTTATCTAAATGTAATTAGTGTGTAAGACACAGAAAGACTCCAGAAATCTCATTTAATGTCAAGTAATCGGAAGAATTGTAGTATCACTATCAAGTTTGTTATTGATAACATATTGATGATATCTTAATTAAACAAAATGTTAAGATAGATAAGTCAAGTAATCGGAAGTATTGTAGTATCACTACCGATTTTGTTATTGATAACATAGATGTGAAATGCTGCTTATACCATGCTAGGTTTGGTACATCTATGCAAAATTTAAGTATCTTGTTCTTTAATGTATATAATTAAAACATGCAGGAACAACAACTCTGGATAGAGATTGTCATTTTCTGTACTGTTGTGTTTACTTTCGTTACTATTTTAAGGATCGGAAATTCCACTTTACATAGCAACGACGTTAAGAAATTTCTTACGACAAAATTGTAACGGAAGATATTTCCTAAACTTATGATAAATTCCTAGCGAAGATATTTCTAAGAGGCTTTATGAATAAGACTTACGACTAAAAAATATTTTACTCTTAGCTACGAAATTTCTTAAAGTTTACGAACTTTAACTTACGAAAAAATCTAAGATGCTTTATGAATAGAGCCTCTGATTACACCTTCAATATGATAGAGAAATGAATGTTCTGCTCATATCATAGTGATCTTCAAGACACAACTATTTAATATGCAGTTTATTGTTTCATCGGGTTTAACGCCGTTTTGCAACAATATTTCAGTTATATACGGCGGTCGGTTCACCTAACCAGTTTTTCCTGGACTGAATTCTTACCAGTACTAACTTACCACAAGGAGCCGGCAACTTCTCCACATGTGGAGGAAAATCGACATTTTTGTCAAATTTTCATGGAAGGGTATGACCTGCCGCGACCGGAAATTGAACCCAGATCGCCGGGTTACAAGTCCAGCACACTAACCACTGGACAACGGCCGCGGCTCATATGCTCAGGGTGCGGTGAGAACCTATTCGCCGGTCAGAGCATGCATTTTACTCAGTCGTCAGGGTGCGGTGAGAACCTATTCGCTGGTCAGAGCATGGATTTTACTCAGTCGTCAGGGTGCGGTGAGAACCTATTCGCCGGTCAGAGCATGCATTTTACTCAGTCGTCAGGGTGCGGTGAGAACCTATTCGCTGGTCAGAGCATGAATTTTACTCAGTCGTCAGGGTGCGGTGAGAACCTATTCGCTGGTCAGAGCATGCATTTTACTCAGTCGTCAGGGTGCGGTGAGAACCTATTCGCTGGTCAGAGCATGGATTTTACTCAGACGTCAGAGTGCGGAGAGAACCTATTCGCTGGTCAGAGCATGCATTTTACTCAGTCGTCAGAGTGTGGGGAGAACCTATTCGCTGGTCAGAGCATGCATTTCACTCAGTCGTCAGGGTGCGGTGAGAACATATTTGCTGGTCAGAGCATGCATTTTACTCAGTCGTCAGGGTGCGGTGAGAACATATTCGCTGGTCAGAGCATGTATTATATGTAATTCCCCTCACAAAAACAAAGATATGAGGGCCGAGATCTATTTCAATAAAATGGAACAAATGAAAGGTTTGAAGCAGCCGATTCGCAGCACATCAAGTTTCAATCACCATTTGGAGGCACACAAAACACAGTTGAGGTACTAGTGAAGATTGCCAGGGTACAAGTATTAGGGCACACTTTTAAACAGTCTGAGCACTGCGATTTTGTGGTGTATTTTTGTGAGGGTGTGTACATTAGTGATTCGGATTTCCATAATATTAACAAGATATGAACTGGTCTACACACACAACTCGGGGGAGTAAATAAAACAAATATTCATCATATAAAGTCATTTATATACATTTATGTGTATATAAGTAGACAAAATACAGAAATTACAGGAATTGTCGAGGTAATATACCGAATATAAACAGATTATGTATCGACAGAACATCGTTGCATCCTCGGTACCCAGGTTGTTCATAACACAGAAGATACCCTGGAAATATTCGCTAGCGAAACTTCGTAATGCATGAATATCCATTAGCATTTCTCCACCAATCAAATGGACGATAACAAAAAAGAAGGAGTCTCCTTTGCGATGAGCTATCAGAAAATTCGACAGAATGGCAGCCTGACACGATTTGAAAGCCGCGATCTCATTGGATCGCTCAAAACCGCGATGCCATTTGTAACTCCTCGGCAATTTCCGTATCGCATGTGGCCAGTGTGTGTCATGCGGCCAATCAAGCGGCTGGATTTCACCTAATTAATTATTTATGAGTACGAGATTTTTACAGTCAGTCTGCCCAGGGTATCATATATGATATGAGGATTCCATCGTTGTAGCTGTAATAAAGTATTTGGCACAATCAAATATTTCGAATCCACACCAGTCCAAATGGAGGTAACACAGACTTATAAGAGTCGGAAAGTGACTAAATGCATGTTTGGTGACCCTATGCTGCATCAGATGTGCTGCATTAGTTCGCAAAAGGGGTCATAGTCAGAGTTATTCTCACTAACTTAAGTTCGCGGCACGGATTCTCGTTATTTCGACCAAAGAAGAAAGTAACACTATAAATCAGAAAAAAAGGTTGATGTATTTTGTATTAGTTTTTTATTGACTGTATAATGTCAATAGTCAAGCTGGTAGTCTTTCGTCCATACTGGTGGTGAAACGTCTGGATGTAGTCCATGAGTAAAACACCGACATCGTTTTCCAATTCGTGCACAACGACGGAATTCCCCGCGCCTTCTACATCGGCCCTTTCCACTGATGAATGGTCCAGTGTCCGTACAATGACCTAGGACGGGTCTGCACAAGCGCCCACCGGCGTCAACAGGTGCGTGGGCGATTAATGACGTCAGAAGACATACGAACAGCATGCATGTTACAGAGTCTCTCATTGTAGCTGTGATGTTCCCTGCAAAAATGATAATGTAAATGTCATTACATTGCAATTAAACGGAAACGAATACTCTTCTAACCTTCTCAAATTGTACTCATTTATATGTCGGTATATATAGTAATTCCGATACAGTGTAGATATGTACGAGTATATACATGCACTTGACAACTTCACATTGTCATTATTTCGGCGCAGCCTAACTAACATGGTTTTGCTATTTGCATATCAGTGGTGTAAACCAATCAAATCTTAAATTAACCACTAAGCCAATTTATCTTCAACCGACCTACGTTTGTAACTTTGACACAGATTGATTAACCTTTCGATAATGGGTACGTTACCTTACCGAAATCAACTGAATTTCGGTGGATTACCGAAATCCATTTTGGATCTGGAGTGACCAGCAATCGTAACATCTTGGCATTTGTTAATGTTGCACAACAATCTTAACCTTCAAATTGCACCGATCATCTTTTTTCAAGATAGTTTTTGTTTAAATATCATTTTATTATACACGATTAAACTATAAACTTTCGTCTGCTTTCATTATACTACTGTATAATCAGAATTTTTTGCGACGCCCTGTGTGCTAAGGGAGGTTACACTCGGTATTAATGCACCCCCTATATGACATTTTGTGTGACTTTTATTTTAAGGCTAAATTATTGTAATATGTTACGATTCAATGGAATAAAGTCCGATTGTTATTGATTTATTTTAATGAAATGATCATTTAACAATTAATGTCCAATTTTCATTGAACGGTACCCATATTTGACAGAGGTAACACGGTAAAACAAAGTACGGAGTTAAAATGTCAAGTATTTTATATTTGTACTTTTCGCCCCTAAAAGGCATCCATTTGTTATGAAAAAGGATTGCTGATCTGATAGACAAAATATCGGGTCTCAATTGATATTCGACATTAACTTATTTATTTATAGACAGATTACATGCGGAAGCGGAAACACGTTTTATTAAATACATTATTATCTGGATCAATTGTCCACAGATTTTCAGTCAGCCAAGTTTTCTGTAAAAAAAACAAAACAAACCTGAAACACTGGAAAATCCTATCTTGAAAAACGTCTTGAAATTTGTGTCTCCGACGCTTGCAACTTGTATCTCCGACGCTTGCAATTTGTATCTCCGACGCTTGAAATTTGTGTCTCCGACGCTTGAAATTTGTATCTCCGACGCTTGAAATTTGTATCTCCGACGCTTGAAATTTGTATCTCCGACGCTTGAAATTTGTATCTCCGACGCTTGAAATTTGTGTCTCCGATGCTTGCAATTTGTATCTCCGACGCTTGAAATGTGTATCTCCGACGCTTGAAATTTGTATCTCCGACGCTTGAAACTTTTGTCTCCGACGCTTGAAACGTGTGTCTCCGACGCTTGCAATTTATATCTCCGACGCTTGAAACTTGTGTCTCCGACGTTTGAAAAAATCAACTAATAACTAGATGAAAAGTGAGACTAGCTAAAACGGAAAACTATGTTTACGATTTAATGTGAATCCGTGATGTAAGTACTTAGTCGATCTTGATGATAAAGATACTTATGATGTGGATGAACGTTAGATCCTGTTTGGACGTGTCTAAGTGTTTGTAGATCTACGCAGCTGGCCGATATGTACTTACAAGTAATTACATTTCGTCAAATATTTGTATCGTTTTCTTTTTAATAATTTATGAGTCATTCCTTGGGTTGTAAATACTGGGATTTAAGCAACGCACGCAATTTTACAAAATCGGATGACCTCGGTGTTTTTAAACTCAATGGGACATGCAGATTTGAAATTTATGAGAATTAGCGCGGGGTTTTGATAATCATACTAACGTTATATCAGTTTACCAAATTACAGATAATACGAGAATGATAATAGTCATATATTTTATACATGTATTCATTGGAAGACAATTAAGAAGAGATGGACAGATATATGATCAAACAAAATACACATGGCATAGCTCTAGCTTATTTTATTTATTAAAAGTTTACCGTTGTATTACTCAGTCGTCAGAGTGCGGAGAGAACCCAATCGCTGGTCAGAGCATGGATTTTACTCAGTCGTCAGGGTGCGGTGAGAACCTATTCGCTGGTAAGAGCATGCATTTTACTCAGTCGTCAGGGTGCGGTGAGAACCTATTCGCTGGTCAGAGCATGGATTTTACTCAGACGTCAGAGTGCGGAGAGAACCTATTCGCTGGTCAGAGCTTGCATTTTACTCAGTCGTCAGAGTGCGGTGTGAATCTATTCGCTGGTAAGAGCATGCAATTTTACTCAGTCGTCAGAGTGCGGAGGGAACCTATTCGCTGGTCCGAGCATGGATTATATGTACTTTCCCTCACAAAAACAAAGATATGAGGGCCGAGATCTAATTCAATAAAATGGAACAAATGAAAGGTTTGAAGCAGCCGATTCGCAGCACATCAAGTTTCTCCGATCACCATTTTGAGGCACACAAAGCACAGTTGAGGTGCTAGTGAAGATTGCCAGGGTACAAGTATTAGGGCAAACTTTTAAACGGTCTGAGCACTACGATTTTGTGGTGTATTTTTGTGAGGGTGTGTACATTAGTGCTTCCGATTTCCATAATATTAACAAGATATGAACTGGTCTACACACACAACTCGGGGGAGTAAATAAAACAAATAAGTATCATATAAAGTCATTTATATACATAAATGCGTATATAAATAGATAAAATACAGAATAGTACAGGAAGTGTCGAGGTAATGAACCGAATTGGATCGGTGTAAATAAACATATAATTTTCTTTGCATTAAATCATTGATATAAACAGATTTGTATCGACAGTACATCGTTGCACCCTCGGCACCCAAGCTATTCATAACATAGAAGATACCCTGGAAAAATTCGCTAGCGAAACTTCGTAATGCATGAATATTCATTAGCATTTCTTGACCAATCAAATGGACGATAACAAAAAAGAAGGAGTCTCCTTTGCGAAGAGCTATCAGCAAATTCGACAGAATGGCAGCCTGACACGATTTGAAAGCCACGATCTCCTTGGATCGCTTAAAACCGCGATGCCATTTGTAACTCCTCGGCAATTTCCGTATCGCATGTGGCCAGTGTGTGTCATGCGGCCAATCAAGTGGCTGGATTTCATCTCATTAATTATTCATGAGTACGAGATTTTTTACAGTCAGTTTGCCCAGGGTATCATATATGTTATGAGGATTCCATCGTTGTAGCTGTAATAAAGTATTTGGCACAATCAAATATTTCGAATCCACACCAGTCCAAATGGAGGTAACACGGACTTATAAGAGTCGGAAAGTGACTAAATGCATGTTTGGTGACCCTATTTGCCTCACATGTGCTGCATTAATTCGCAAATGGGTCATAGTCAGGGTTATTCTCACTAACTTAAGTTCGCTGCACGGATTCTCGTTAGTTCGACCAAAGAAGAAAGTAACACTATAAATCAGAAAAAAAGATGTTGATGTATTTTGTATTAGTTTTTTATTGACTGTATAATGTCAATAGTCAAGCCGGTAGTCTTTCGTCCATACTGGTGATGAAACGTGATGATGATGTATCGAATGAAGAGTAAAACACCGACATCGTTTTCCAATTCGTGCACATTGACGGTATTTCCCGTGCCTTCCACATTGGCCTTTTCCACTGATGAATGGTCCAGTGTCCGTACAATTACCTAAGACGGGTCTGCACAAGCGCCCACCGGCGTCAACAGGTGCGTGGGCGATTAATGACGTCAGAAGACATACTAACAGCATGCATGTTACAGAGTCTCTCATTGTAGTTGTGATGTTCCCTGCAAAAATTAAAATGTAAATGTCATTACATTGCAATTAAACGGAAACGAATACTCTTCTAACCTTCTCAAATTGTACTCATTTATATGTCGGTATATATAGTAATTCCGATACAGTGTAGATATGTACGAGTATATACATGCACTTGACAACTTCACATTGTCATTATTTCGGCGCAGCCTAACTAACATGGTTTTGCTATTTGCATATCAGTGGTGTAAACCAATCAAATCTTAAATTAACCACTAAGCCAATTTATCTTCAACCGACCTACGTTTGTAACTTTGACACAGATTGATTAACCTTTCGATAATGGGTACGTTACCTTACCGAAATCAACTGAATTTCGGTGGATTACCGAAATCCATTTTGGATCTGGAGTGACCAGCAATCGTAACATCTTGGCATTTGTTAATGTTGCACAACAATCTTAACCTTCAAATTGCACCGATCATCTTTTTTCAAGATAGTTTTTGTTTAAATATCATTTTATTATACACGATTAAACTATAAACTTTCGTCTGCTTTCATTATACTACTGTATAATCAGAATTTTTTGCGACGCCCTGTGTGCTAAGGGAGGTTACACTCGGTATTAATGCACCCCCTATATGACATTTTGTGTGACTTTTATTTTAAGGCTAAATTATTGTAATATGTTACGATTCAATGGAATAAAGTCCGATTGTTATTGATTTATTTTAATGAAATGATCATTTAACAATTAATGTCCAATTTTCATTGAACGGTACCCATATTTGACAGAGGTAACACGGTAAAACAAAGTACGGAGTTAGAATGTCAAGTATTTTTATATTTGTACTTTTCGCCCCTAAAAGGCATCCATTTGTTATGAAAAAGGATTGCTGATCTGATAGACAAAATATCGGGTCTCAATTGATATTCGACATTAACTTATTTATTTATAGACAGATTACATGCGGAAGCGGAAACACGTTTTATTAAATACATTATTATCTGGATCAATTGTCCACAGATTTTCAGTCAGCCAAGTTTTCTGTAAAAAAAAACAAACAAACCTGAAACACTGGAAAATCCTATCTTGAAAAACGTCTTGAAATTTGTGTCTCCGATGCTTGCAATTTGTATCTCCGACGCTTGCAATTTGTATCTCCGACGCTTGAAATTTGTGTCTCCGATGCTTGCAATTTGTATCTCCGACGCTTGAAATTTGTATCTCCGACGCTTGAAATTTGTATCTCCGACGCTTGAAATTTGTATCTCCGACGCTTGAAATTTGTGTCTCCGATGCTTGCAATTTGTATCTCCGACGCTTGAAATTTGTATCTCCGACGCTTGAAATTTGTATCTCCGACGCTTGAAACTTTTGTCTCCGACGCTTGAAACGTGTGTCTCCGACGCTTGCAATTTATATCTCCGACGCTTGAAACTTGTGTCTCCGACGTTTGAAAAAATCAACTAATAACTAGATGAAAAGTGAGACTAGCTAAAACGGTAACTATGTTTACGATTTAATGTGAATCCGTGATGTAAGTACTTAGTCGATCTTGATGATAAAGATACTTATGATGTGGATGAACGTTAGATCCTGTTTGGACGTGTCTAAGTGTTTGTAGATCTACGCAGCTGGCCGATATGTACTTACAAGTAATTACATTTCGTCAAATATTCGCATCTTTTTCTTTTTAACAATTTATGAGTCATTCCTTGGGTTGTAATTGCTGGGATTTAAGCAACGCACGCAATTTTTTTACGAAATCGGATGACCTCGGTGTTTTTAAACTAAATGGGACATGCCGATTTGAAATTTATGAGAATTAGCGCGGGGTTTTGATAATCATACTAACGTTATATCAGTTTACCAAATTACAGATAATACGAGAATGATAATAGTCATATATTTTATACATGTATTCATTGGAAGACAATTAAGAAGAGATGGACAGATATATGATCAAATAACATACACATGGCATAGCTCTAGCATATTTTATTTATTAAAAGTTTACCGTTGTATTACTCAGTCGTCAGAGTGAGGAGAGAACCTATTCGCTGGTAAGAGCATGCATTTTACTCAGTCGTCAGGGTGCGGTGTGAACCTATTCGCTGGTAAGAGCATGCATTTTACTCAGACGTCAGAGTGCGGTGTGAACCTATTCGCTGGTAAGAGCATGCATTTTACTCAGACGTCAGAGTGCGGTGTGAACCTATTCGCTGGTAAGAGCATGCATTTTACTCAGTCGTCAGAGTGCGGAGAGAACCTATTCGCACGTCAGAGCATGTATTATATGTAATTCCCCTCACAAAAACAAAGATATGAGGGCCGAGATCTATTTCAATAAAATGGAACAAATGAAAGGTTTGAAACAGCCGATTCGCAGCACATCAAGTTTCTCCGATCACCATTTGGAGGCACACAAAGCACAGTTGAGGTGCTAGTGAAGATTGCCAGGGTACAAGTATTAGGGCAAAACTTTTAAACAGTCTGTGCACTGCGATTTTGTGGTGTATTTTTGTGAGGGTGTGTACATTAGTGATTCAGATTTCCATAATATCAACAAGATATGAACTGGCCTACACACACAACTCGGGGGAGTACATAAAACAAATATGCATCATATAAAGTCATTTATATACATAAATGCGTATATAAGTAGATACAATACAGAATAGTACAGGAGGTGTCGAGGTAATAAACCGAATTGGATCGGTGTAAATAAACATATAATTTTGTTTGCATTAAATAATTGATATAAACAGATTTTGTATCGACAGTACATCGTTGCATCCTCGGTACCCAGGCTATTCATAACATAGAAGATACCCTGGAAAAATTCGATAGCGAAACTTCGTAATGCATGAATATTCATTAGCATTTCTCGACCAATGAAATGGACGATAACAAAAAAGAAGGAGTCTCCTTTGCGAAGAGCTATCAGCAAATTCAACAGAATGGCAGCCTGACACGATTTCAAAGCCGCGATCTCCTTGGATCGCTTAAAACCGCGATGCCATTTGTAAATCCTCGGCAATTTCCGTATCGCATGTGGCCAGTGTGTGTCATGCGGCCAATCAAGCGGCTGGATTTCACCTCATTAATTATTTATGAGTACGAGATTTTTACAGTCAGTTTGCCCAGGGTATCATATATGTTATGAGGATGCCATCATTGTAGCTGTAATAAAGTATTTGGCACAATCAAATATTTCGAATCATCACCAGTCCAAATGGAGGTAACAAATACTTATAAGAGTCGGAATGTGACTAAATGCATGTTTGGCGACCCTATGCTGCCTCAGGTGAGCTGCATTAATTCGCAAATGGGTCATAGTCAGGGTTATTCTCACTAACTTAAGATCGCGGCACGTATTGTCGTTATTTCGACCAAAGAAGAAAGTAACACTATGAATCAGAAAAAAAGGTTGATGTATTTTGTATTAGTTTTTTATTGACTGTATAATGTCATTAGTCGAGCTGGTAGTCGTTCGTCCATACTGGTGATGAAACGTGATGATGTATTGAATGAAGAGTAAAACACCGACATCGTTTTCCAATTCGTGCACAACGACGGTATTTCCCGTGCCTTCTACATCGGCCCTTTCCACTGATGAATGGTCCAGTGTCCGTACAATGACCTAAGACAGGTATGCACAAGCGCCCACCGGCGTCAACAGGTGCGTGGGCGATTAATGACGTCAGAAGACATACTAACAGCATGCATGTTACAGAGTCTCTCATTGTAGCTGTGATGTTCCCTGCAAAAATGATAATATAAATGTCATTACATTGCAATTAAACGGAAACGAATACTCTTCTAACCTTCTCAAATTGAACTCATTTAATTTTCGGTATGTATAGTTATTCCGATGCAGTGTAGATATATACGAGTATATACATGTACTTGACAACTTCACATTGTCATTATTTCGGCGCAGCCGCACTAACATGGTTTTGCTATTTGTATATCAGTGGTGTAAACCAATCAAATCTTAAATTAACCACTAAGCCAATTTCTCTTCAACCGACCTACGTTTGTAAATTTAATAAAGTCCGATTGTTATTGGTTTATTTTAATGAAATGATTATTAAACAATTAATGTCCAATTTTCATTGAACGGTACCCATATTTGACAGAGGTAACAAGGTAAAACAAAGTACGGAGTTAGAATTTGAAGTATTTTATATTTGTACTTTTCGCCCCTAAAAGGCGTCCATTTGTTATGAAAAAGGATTGCTGATCTGATAGACAAAATATCGGGTCTCAATTGATAATCGACAATAACTTATTTATTGTAGACAGATTACATGCGGAAGCGGAAACACGTTTTATTAAATAAATTATTATCTGGATCAATTGTCCACATACTTTCTGTCAGTCAAGTTTTTTTGTAAAAATCAAAAACAAACCTGATACACTGAAAATTCCTATCTGATAAACGTCTTGAAATGTGTGTCTCCGACGCTTGCAATTTGTATCTCCGACGCTCGAAACTTGTGTCTCCAACGCTTGCAATTTGTATCTCCGACGCTTGAAACTTGTGACTCCGACGCTTGAAAAAAAGAACTAATAGCAAGACGGAAAGTGAGACCAGCTGAAACGGTAAAATGTGTTTACGATTTCATGTGAATCCGTCATGTAAGTACTAAGTCGATCTTGATGATAAAGATACTTATGAGGTGAATGAATGTTAGATCCTGTTTGGACGTATTTAAGTGTTTGTAAATATACGCATGGCCGATATGTACTTACAAGTAATTACATTTCGTCAAATATTCGCATCTTTTTCTTTTTAACAATTTATGAGTCATTCCTTGGGTTGTAAATACTGGGATTTAAGCAACGCACGCAATTTTACAAAATCGGATGACCTCGGTGTTTTTAAACTGAATGGGACATGCCGATTTGAAATTTATGAGAATTAGCGCGGGGTTTTGATAATCATACTAACGTTATATCAGTTTACCAAATTACAGATGATACGAGAATGATAATTGTCATATATTTTATACATGTATTCATTGGAAGACAATTAAGAAGAGATGGACAGATATATGATCAAAATACATACACATGTCATACCTCTAGTTCATTTTATTTATTAAAAGTTTACCGTTTTATTACTCAGTCGTCAAAGTGCGGAGAGAACATATTCGCTGGTCAGAGCATGCATTTTACTCAGTCGTCAGAGTGCGGTGAGAACCTATTCGCTGGACAGACCATGCATTTTACTCAGTCGTCAGAGTGCGGTGAGAACCTATTCGCTGGACAGAGCATGCATTTTACTCAGTCGTCAGAGTGCGTTGAGAACCTATTCGCTGGACAGAGCATGCATTTTACTCAGTCGTCAGAGTGCGGTGATAACCTATTCGCTGGTCAGAGCATGCATTTTACTCAGTCGTCAGAGTGCAGTGAGAACCTATTCGCTGGACAGAGCATGCATTTTACTCAGTCGTCAGAGTGCGGTGAGAACCTATTCGCTGGACAGAGCATGCATTTTACTCAGTCGTCAGAGTGCGGTGATAACCTATTCGCTGGTCAGAGCATGCATTTTACTCAGTCGTCAGAGTGCGGTGAGAACCTATTCGCTGGACAGAGCATGTATTATATTTACCTCCCCTCACAAAAAACAAAGATATGAGGGCCGAGATCTATTTCAATAAAATTGAACAAATGAAAGGTTTGAAGCAGCCGATTCGCAGCACATCCAGTTTCTCCGATCACCATTTGGAGGCACACAAAACACAGTTGAGGTGCTAGTGAAGATTGCCAGGGTACAAGTATTAGGGCAAAACTTTTAAACGGTCTGAGCACTACGATTTTGTGGTGTATTTTTGTGAGGGTGTGTACATTAGTGATTCTGATTTCCATAATATTAACAAGATATGAACTAGTCTACACACACAACTCGGGGGAGTAAATAAAACAAATATGCATCATATAAAGTCATTTATATACATAAATGCGTATATAAGTAGATAAAATACACAATATTACAGGAGGGGTCGAGGTAATAAACCGAATTGGATCGGTGTAAATAAACATATAATTTTGTTTGCATTAAATAATTGATATAAACAGATTTTGTATCGACAGTACATCGTTGCATCCTCGGTACCCAGGCTATTCATGACATAGAAGATACCCTGGAAATATTCGCTAGCGAAACTTCGTAATGCATGAAATTCATTAGCATTTCTTGACTAATCAAATGGACGATAACAAAAAAGAAGGAGTCTCCTTTGCGAAGAGCTATCAGCGAATTCGACAGAATGGCAGCCTGAAACGATTTGAAAGCCGCGATCTCATTGGATCGCTTAAAACCTCGGCAATTTCCGAATCGCATGAGGTGTGTGAATCATGCGGCGAATCAAGCGGCTGGATTTCACCTCATTAATTATTCATGAGTACGAGATTTTTACAGTCAGTTTGCCCAGGGTATCATATATGTTATGAGGATTCCATCGTTGTAGCTGTAATAAAGTATTTGGCACAATCAAATTATTCGAATCCACACCAGTCCAAATGGAGGTAACACGGACTTATAAGAGTCGGAAAGTGACTAAATGCATGTTTGGTGACCCTATTTGCCTCACATGTGCTGCATTAATTCGCAAATGGGTCATAGTCAGGGTTATTCTCACTAACTTAAGTTCGCGGCACGTATTCTCGTTATTTCGACCAAAGAAGAAAGTAACACTATAAATCAGAAAAAAAGGTTGATGTATTTTGTATTAGTTTTGTATTGACTGTATAATGTCAATAGTCAAGCTGGTAGTCTTTCGTCCATACTGGTGGTGAAACGTCTGGATGTAGTCCATGAGTAAAACACCGACATCGTTTTCCAATTCGTGCACAACGTCGGAGTTCCCCGCGCCTTCTACATCGGCCCTTTCCACTGATGAATGGTCCAGTGTCCGTACAATGACCTAAGACGGGTCTGCACAAGCGCCCTCCGGCGTCAACAGGTGCGTGGGCGATTAATGACGTCAGAAGACATACTAACAGCATGCATGTTACAGAGTCTCTCATTGTAGTTGTGATGATCCCTGCAAAAATGATAATGTAAATGTCATTACATTGCAATTAAACGGAAACGAATACTCTTCTAAACTTCTCAAATTGAACTCATTTATATGTCGGTATATATAGTTATTCTGATGCAGTGTAGATATGTACGAGTATATACAGTAAAACCTCATGATGCGACCAACTCGATTTTGCGACCAACTCATTATTACAACCGTTTTTTCCGGACCCGAATTTTTCTCTATATAATTCAATGGTCGCGGAACTCGAAATTGCGGGCAACTCGATATTGCGTAATGCGACCGCTTATTCAGGTCCCGATGAATAATGAAGACACATTTTCAACTCGAAAATACGACCACGTACCGTCCCGAAACGGGCAGTGTGGATTTTAGTCACACCGACAGCCGAGGTTGTTAATTCGGATTTGTTTACGATAATTGATGACACTTTAATCCCCCCAGGGGTCATAAACACACCAAGAGGTGGGTATTTTATTGTTTGGCTCTTTGTGAGACCCTTTATTGAGCAGTTAGCAGTCACATATTTGATTCTACGCTAATTAATCTGTTATACTGTACTTGTTAATTGACGAGACAACAAATCGTATAAACTTCCGTAATATTATCTGACCAGATTAATCAATCATATCTGAATTTGATTTTCATCAGGGACATATAAACCGTTTATATGTCCGTGTTTTCATTGATAAACTTCCGTAATATTATCTGACCAGATTAAGCAATCATATCTGAATTTGATTTTCATCAGGGACATATAAACCGTTCATATGTCCGTGGTTTCATTTATAAAGACCTACATGAACTTAGCTGATTAAATTTGTTTAAAAATTCTAAAATGAATAGACAGAGTTTTCTCTGAAAGACTGTCCAGGAAAAAGTCAGAGGCAACAGGCTGATAAATATGACATTGGAAAGACTCACAAACTATGTTTATAGGACACAATAAATGTAATGACAATTTGCTGAGGAAGCAGTTGTAAAATTTACAGCCGTTGGCTATGAAAGTTGAAATTAACATGTTAAAATTACATTCTTGAAGAACAGATACCGCTCAAGCCAGTAATTTCAGTGATAGAACTGTCATGTCTGTTACATTACCTGTTATTATCATTAAACTTCTAGTGTTCTTTTTTATATAAACATCATTTATATACATGTACCTATAATATTTGATATGCTTTAATTTTCAGGTTCATTCAATCCTCAAGAGGATGGTGGAATTGGTGGAAGTCTATGAGAATTGTTTTTCCTATTTCATTGTTTATATTGTATTTATCAAAATAAAAATTATATTGTGTTATTAACCTGCTTTCTTCCATTATTTAACTTTTATTTATAATCCCACACATTTATGGGACACAGAAGTATTTAAAATAACACAAATATCTTGGGAAAAACATAACATTACTAGTACTGATACGCACAATATGACTAAACTCAATAATGAGACCAACTCGATATTAAGACCACTTTATGGCGGACCCATTGGTGGTCTCATTATCGAGTTTTTACTGTACATGTACTTGACAACTTCACATTGCCATTATTTCGGCGCAGCCGCACTAACATGGTTTTGCTATTTGCATATCAGTGGTGTAAACCAATCAAATCTTAAGTTAACCACTAAGCCAATTTCTCTTCAACCGACCTACGTTTGTAAACTTGACAGAGATTGGTTAACCTTTCGATAATGGGTACGCTACCTTACCGAAATCAACTGAATTTCGGTGGATTACAGAAATCCATTTTGGATCTGGAGTGACCAGCAATCGTAACATCTTGGCATTTGTTAATGTTGCACTACAATCTTAACCTTCAAATTGCACCGATCATCTTTTTTCAAGATAGTTTTTGTTTAAATATCATTTTATTATACACGATTAAACTATAAAATTTTGTCTGCTTTCATTATACTACTGTAGAATCAGAATTTTTTGCGACACCCTGTGTGCTAAGGGAGGTTACACTCGGTATTAATGCACCCCCTATATGACATTTTGTGTGACTTTTATTTTAAGGCTAAACTATTGTAATATGTTACGATTGAATGGGATAAATTCCGATTATTATTGGTTTATTTTAATGAAATGATCATTTAACAATTAATGTCCAATTTCCATTGAACGGTACTTAATTTGACAGATGTGACAAGGTAAAACAAAGTACGGAGTTAGAATGTGAAGTATTTTTATATTTGTACTTTTTGCCCCTAAAAGGCGTCCATTTGTTATGAAAAAGGATTGCTGATCTGAAAGACAAAATATCGGGTCTCAATTGATATTCGACATTAACTTATTTATTGTAAACAGATTACATGCGGAAGCGGAAACAATTTTTATTAAATAAATTATTATCTAGATCAATTGTCCACATATTTTCTGGCAGTCATATTTTTTCGTAAAAATCAAAAACAAACCTGATACACTAAAAATTCCTATCTGATAAATGTCTTGAAACTTGTATCTCCGACGCTTGCAATTTGTATCTCCGACGCTTGAAACTTGTATCTCCGACGCTTGCAATTTGTATCTCCGACGCTTGAAACTTGTATCTCCGACGCTTGAAACTTGTATCTCCGACGCTTGCAATTTGTATCTCCCACGCTTGAAACTTGTATCTCCGACGCTTGCAATTTGTATCTCCGACGCTTGAAACTTGTATCTACGACGCTTGAAACTTGTATCTCCGACGCTTGCAATTTGTATCTCCCACGCTTGGAATTTGTATCTCCGACGCTTGGAATTTGTATCTCCGACGCTTGAAATATGTGTCTCCGACGCTTGGAATTTGTATCTCCGACGCTTGAAACTTGTATCTCCGACGCTTGCAATTTATATCTTGAAAAAAACCCACTAATAACAAGATGAAAAGTGAGACAAGCCAAAACGGTAAAATATGTTTACGATGTAATGTGAATCCGTCTTGTAAGTACTTAGTCGATCTTGATGATAAAGGTACTTATGACGTGAATGAACGTAAGATCCTGTTTGGACGTATCTAGTGTTTGTAGATCTACGCAGCCTGCCGATATGTACTAACAAGTAATTACATTTCGTCAAATATTCGCATCTTTTTTCTTTTTAACAATTTATGAGTCATTCCTTGGGTTGTAAATACTGGGATTTAAGCAACGCACGCAATTTTACAAAATCGGATGACATCGGTGTTTTTAAACTGAATGGGACTTGCCGATTTGAAATTTCGAGAATTAACGCGGGATTTTGATTATTATACTAACGTTATATCAGTTTACCAATTTCCAGATAATACGACACTGATAATAGTCATATATTGTATACCTGTATTCATTGGAAGACAATTAAGAAGAGATGGACAGATATATGATAAAAAAACATACACATGGCATAGCTCTAGCTTATTTTATTTATTAAAAGTTTACCGTTGTATTACTCAGTCGTCAGAGTGCGGAGAGAACCTAATCGCTGGTCAGAGCATGGATTTTACTCAGTCGTCAGAGTGCGGTGAGAACCTACTCGCTGGTCAGAGCATGCATTTTACTCAGTCGTCAGGGTGCGGTGAGACCTATTCGCTGGTCAGAGCTTGCATTTTACTCAGTCGTCAGAGTGCGGTGTGAACCTATTCGCTGGTAAGAGCATGCAATGTTACTCAGTCGTCAGAGTGCGGAGGGAACCTATTCGCTGGTCAGAGCATGGATTATATGTACTTACCCTCACAAAAACAAAGATATGAGGGCCGAGATCTATTTCAATAAAATGGAACAAATGAAAGGTTTGAAGCATCCGATTCGCAGCACATCAAGTTTCTCCGATCACCATTTGGAGGCACACAAAACACAGTTGAGGTTCTAGTGAAGATTGCCAGGGTACAGGTATTAGGGCAAACTTTTAAACGGTCTGAGCACTGCGATTTTGTGGTGTATTTTTGTGAGGGTGTGTACATTAGTGATTCTGATTTCCATAATATTAACAAGATATGAACTAGTCTACGGGGGAGTAAATAAAACAAATATGCATCATATCAAGTCATTTATATACATATATGCGTATATAAATAGATCAAATACAGAAAATTACAGGAAGTGTCGAGGTAATAAACTGAATTGGATCGGTGTAAATAAACATATAATTTTCTTTGCATTAAATAATTGATGTAAACAGATTTTGTATCGACAGTACATCGTTGCATCCTCGGTACCTAGGCTATTCATAACATAGAAGATACCCTGGAAAAATTCGATAGCGAAACTTCGTAATGCATGAATATTCATTAGCATTTCTTGACAAATCAAATGGACGATAACAAAAAAGAAGGAGTCTCCTTTGCGAAGAGCTATCAGCAAATTCGACAGAATGGCAGCCTGACACGATTTGAAAGCCGCGATATCCTTGGATCGCTTAAAACCGCGATGCCATTTGTAACTCCTCGGCAATTTTCGTATCGCATGTGGCCAGTGTGTGTCATGCGGCTAATCAAGCGGCTTGATTTCACCTCATTAATTATTCATGAGTACCAGACTTTTACAGTCAGTATGCCCAGGGTATCATATATGTTTTGAGGATTCCATCGTTGTAGCTGTAATAAAGTATTTGACACAATCAAATATTTCGAATCCACACCAGTCAAAATGGAGGTAAAACTGACTTTTAAGAGCCGAAAAAAGAAGCTTTTTCCATACATCGTATGTGACTAAATGCATGTTTGGTGACCCTATTTGCATCAGATGTGCTGCATTAATTCGCAAAAGGGTCATAGTCAGGGTTATTCTCACTAACTTAAGTTCGTGGCACGGATTCTCGTTATTTCGACCAAAGAAGAACGTAACACTATAAATCAGAAAATAGATGATGATGTATTTTGTCTTAGTTTTTTATTGACTATATAATGTCAATAGTCAAGCTGGTAGTCTGTCACCATTGATGATTAAACGTGAAAATGCATTGTACCACGAGAAACACACCGACATCGATGTCCAACTCGTGCACAATGACGGAATCTCCCAAGCCTTCCACATTGGCCTTTTCCACTGATGAATGGTCCAGTATCCGTACAATAACGTCCGACGGATCTGCACAAGCGCCGACGGGCGTCAACTCGTGCGTGGGCGATTAATGACGTCAGAAGACATACTAACAGCATGCATGTTACAGAGTCTCTCATTGTAGTTGTGATGATCCCTGCAAAAATTAAAATGTAAAATTAAACGGAAACGAATACTCTTCTAACCATCTCAAATTGTACTCATTTAAATGTCGATATATATAGTTATTCTGATGCAGTGTAGATATGTACGAGTATATACATGTACTTGACAACTTCACATTGTCATTATTTCGGCGCAGCCGCACTAACATGGTTTTGCTATTTGCATATCAGTGGTGTAAACCAATCAATTCTTAAGTTAACCACAAAGCCAATTTCTCTTCAACCGACCAACGTTTGTAAACTTAATAAAGTCCGATTGTTATTGGTTTATTTTAATGAAATGATTATTTAACAATTAATGTCCAATTTTCATTGAACGGTACCCATATTTGACAGAGGTAACAAGGTAAAACAAAGTACGGAGTTAGAATTTGAAGAATTTTATATTTGTACTTTTCGCCCCTAAAAGGCGTCCATTTGTTATGAAAAAGGATTGCTGATCTGCTAGACAAAATATCGGGTCTCAATTGATATTCGACATTAACTTATTTATTGTAGACAGATTACATGCGGAAGCGGTAACACGTTTTATTAAATAAATTATTATCTAGATCAATTGTCCACATATTTTCTGTCAGTCATGTTTTTTTGGTAAAAATCAAAAACAAACCTGATACACTGAAAATTCCTATCTGATAAACGTCTTCAAATTTGTGTCTCCGACGCTTGAAACTTGTGTCTCCAACGCTTGAAATTTGTATCTCCGACGCTTGAAACTTGTGTCTCCAACGCTTGAAATTTGTATCTCCGACGCTTGAAACTTGTGACTCCGACGCTTGAAAAAGTGAACTAATAACTAGACGAAAAGTGAGACCAGCTAAAACGGTAAAATATTTTTACGATTTCATGTGAATCCGTCATGTAAGTACTTAGTCGATCTTGATGATAAAGGTACTTATGATGTGAATGAACGTTAGATCCTGTTTGGACGTATTAAGTGTTTGTAGAATAAAAAATGTGGATCCTGAAATGATTTGTTTTTGATTTTATTAATACTGGTGATTTTTGCACATATTATAAGTATTATAGTCTTCTTATCACCCACCCCAAAAGTATGCAACTTGTATGTCATATATTGAATGGTATCAATATATAAACACTCTACATTTACTTACAAATGAAAACTAATATAGATCTATTTGTTCTGTAATCATTTAAAACTAGGACTATTTATCATAATCAAAAATGCCCGATTGCATTTGAGATGGACTTAATTGTACAAAGTTCCAGACTATAATATCAGCAATATATTGACCACTTGAAAACTATAATAACAGTACACTTGAATATGTGTATTGAAATAAACCTTTAAAGGTTTGTTGCAAGGCTGTTTATTTACACATACAATCACCATGGAAACACCACTGTGGATGCTGTGTGACAGGATATATTACAGTCACATCTTTGTGAGTCACTTAAGTCACATTTTAGCTGTATATATGTGTATTATATGTCCATCCAGTGACAGTTTAGCTGTATATATGTGTATTATATGTCCATTCAGTGACAGTTTAGCTGTATATATGTGTATTATATGTCCATTCAGTGACAGTTTAGCTGTACATATGTGTATTATATGTCCATTCAGTGACAGTTTAGCTGTATATATGTGTATTATATGTCCATTCAGTGACAGTTTAGCTGTACATATGTGTATTATATGTCCATTCAGTGACAGTTTAGCTGTATATATGTGTATTATATGTCCATTCAGTGACAGTTTATCTGTACATATGTGTATTATATGTCCATTCAGTGACAGTTTAGCTGTATATATGTGTATTATATGTCCATTCAGTGACAGTTTATCTGTATATATGTGTATTATATGTCCATTCAGTGACAGTTTAGCTGTACATATGTGTATTATATGTCCATTCAGTGACAGTTTAGCTGTATATATGTGTATTATATGTCCATTCAGTGACAGTTTAGCTGTATATATGTGTATTGTATGTCTATTCAGTGACAGTTTAGCTGTATATATGTGTGTTATATGTCCATTCAGTGACAGTTTAGCTGTATATATGTGTATTATATGTCCATTCAGTGACAGTTTAGCTGTATATATGTGTATTATATGTCCATTCAGTGACAGTTTAGCTGTATATATGTGTATTATATGTCCATTCAGTAACAGTTTAGTATGCATTAAATAGTTTTCATGACTAGCCTAACTACTTTCCAACATAAAAATTACTTTGGGTGTTTAAAAAAGTACAGATAAAAGTAAGATACAAGAAATGAATCGTGCTCTCCCTACTACTTTATATTTATGCTGCAGAATCTTATCCCTAATCTTCATTCACTAGATTGCTAAACATTTCTGTTTTACATATTCTATTTGGTACAATGTTTTCATATTCTATCCTGAAAATGATGTAATTCTTATTTCATTTCATGTAATTGTGAAATGTTGTAATTATTATATTGCAAATCATTGTGCGTGAACACTTACTCAGCTAGGGATGCAGGAAATATTATTCTCTTTAATGGAAACTATACACATGAGTCTAAACTAGCCAGTTTGGTACATTCACATTTATTTAATTGCTGTATATTTATGCACAGTTAATAAGTATTAACTGAATAATCATTAAAGTAGAACATTATTTCAATTTTGTCTGTCTGATTAATTTTTAAGACAACATGTGTCCTGTAAACAGTGCTTGGGTAATTGTTATGTACTTGTCTAAATGTAATTAGTGTGTAAGACACAGAAAGACTCCAGAAATCTCATTTAATGTCAAGTAATCGGAAGAATTGTAGTATCACTATCAAGTTTGTTATTGATAACATATTGATGATATCTTAATTAAACAAAATGTTAAGTTAGAAAAGTCAAGTAATCGGAAGTATTGTAGTATCACTACCGATTTTGTTATTGATAACATAGATGTGAAATGCTGCTTCAATACCATGCTAGGTTTGGTACATCTATGCAAAATTTAAGTATCTTGTTCTTTAATGTATATAATTAAAACATGCAGGAACAACAACTCTGGATAGAGATTGTCATTTTCTGTACTGTTGTGTTTACTTTCGTTACTATTTTAAGGATCGGAAATTCCACTTTTACATAGCAACGACGTTAAGAAATTTCTTACGACAAAATTGTAACGGAAGATATTTCCTAAACTTATGATAAATTCCTAGCGAAGATATTTCTAAGAGGCTTGATGAATAAGACTTACGACTAAAAAATATTTTACTCTTAGCTACGAAATTTCTTAAAGTTTACGAAATTTCTTACGAAAAAATCTAAGATGCTTTATGAATATAGTCCCAGATTACACCTTCAATATGATAGAGAAATGAATGTTCTGCTCATATCATAGTGATCTTCAAGACATAACTATTTAATATGCAGTTTATATAAAAAAAATCAATTTTAAAAAATTCATTGAAATAAAAATACTACCAAAATCATTGTTTTATAGGAAGAAAAAAACATTGAAGTACATTAAGAAAATCATTCATTAGTATTCTTTGATCTGCACACAAATTGTAAATAGCGTAACCTCATACATTGGATTCTAATTGAATATAACTATTCATAAAAAAAATCAATCTGTCTACTAATGTTACTATCCAAGTATAAATATGTTTACACATGCATATTTGAATGATTGAATGGAGGAGTGAATGGAGGAGTGAATTGAGGGGTGAATGGACGAGTGAATGGAGGTGTGAATTGAGGGGTGAATGGACGAGTGAATGGAGGTGTGAATTGAGGGGTGAATGGAGGAGTGAAAGGAGGTGTGAATGTAAGAGTGAATGGAGGAGTGAATGGAGGAGTGAATGTAAGAGTGAATGTAAGAGTGAATGGAGGAGTGAATGGAGGAGTGAATGGGGGACTGAATGGAGGAGTGAATCGAGCCGTGAATGGAGGAGTGAATGAAGGATTGAATGGAGGAGTGAATGAAGGATTGAATGGAGGAGTGAATGTAAGAGTAAATGGAGGAGTGAATGGACGAGTGAATGGGGGACTGAATGGAGGAGTGAATGGAGCCGTGAATGGAGGAGTGAATGGAGGATTGAATGGAGGAGTGAATGGAAGAAGGAATGAGTCAGGAATGAATGAGCGAATGGAGGAGTGAATGGAGGAGTGAATGGAGGAGTGAATGGAGGAGTGAATGGAGTAGTGAATGGAGGAAGGAATGAGGAAGGAATGGAGGAGTGAATGGAGTAGTGAATGGAGGAAGGAATGAGGAAGGAATGGAGGAGTGAATGGAGGAAGGAATGATGATGATGATGGTGATAGTGGTGTTTATGATGATGCTGATAGTCTCTGATGTACAAAATAACAACGCTGTAAAGACAATTTGCTATTGAAGGGATAATAGTTAAATGCATATACAATGTAAAAAGTAAATAAATTACTCGTAAGAATGACCACACCTTAAATAGCCTCATTGTCCGTACAAATATGTCCAGTAACTTAATTACTGGCTACCTTAATGTACAATCATTTATTTATAATGCCGCTTTGATGTAGTCAATCAAATAACACATTATAAAGTACATAAATGATAATTAGATTTCTGAATATTAGATAAGTAAGCATCGAGGCTTTCTTATAATTTATGTCTTGCATTTTACATGTATGATATTGTGTGTACTGAAGTGATAGAGAGTGTGTACAAATAATAATATAACGGACGATGAATATACAAATGTGTCTAGTTTTAGTATTACAATTTTTACCGAGAATGAAATGTTATACCACATTTTTCGGTAAGTTTTACATTACTTAATTGTTGTCAATAATGTTGCACCATTTTAAGGGTCACTTCCAATGTCATAAGATAGTAAGGTATATATTTACATTAATACGTCTTCAAAATCAATATTATAACTGCTACATTACGAGTTTTGATTTGAATTAATTATAAAAGAAAGAAATAATATTCCACTGCCATTTAAATTGGTGAGAAAATGATAAAATTATCAAGTTTTGAAATATTACGCTACGTTTCTTATATCATTTTAATTTCCACAAGTAGATATATAGGTAAATGTTTACGCGACAAAAATTATGCTTTTTCGTTAATTGCAACTACAACATTTAAAAAATCTAATCCGTAATATAACTTTACTATTCCACATTGTGACCCGGGAGTAGCTATATGAATGTTTTTATTCAACTTATTTAAACGGTTCGGTACCAGCCTGTAGTAAACAGCTATAACTACGACACGGCTCAAACCCATGACCACTGAGTCCATCCGCAGTTCACTACACTGTCCTGTTTTGTGTTGAACTATATTTTCCCAGCTCAAACAAAAAAGTAATACAATAATGGGTATGTGGTTAACTGCTGATGTAAATAGTTGTAGCGATGCTCGATATAATTGACAATAAACTAAACCTTGACTTTAATATTTGATTTAAGGCATTTGGTCGTCATTAAAGCGGCATGACTTTGATGTTTGATTTTAAAGGTATTTGGTCGTCATTAAAGCAGCATGACTTTGATGTTTGATTTTAAAGGTATTTGGTCAACATTAAAGCGACATGAAGTTAATTGTTTGATTTTAAAGGTATTTGGTCAACATTAAAGCAGCATGACGTTAATTGTTTGATATTAAAGGTATTTGGTCAACATTAAAGCAAACTGACTTTAATGTTTGACTTTTAAAGGTATTTGGTCGACATTAAGGCGGCATGACGTTAATTGTTTGATTTTAAAGGTATTTGGTCAACATTAAAGCGGCATGACTTTAATGTTTGACTTTTAAAGGTATTTGGTCGACATTAAAGCGGCATGTCTTTAATGTTTGACTTTTAAAGGTATTTGGTCGACATTAAAGCGGCATGACGTTAATTGTTTGATTTTAAAGGTATTTGGTCAACATGATAGTGGCATGTCTTATTCTTTGTTATTATTGTACGGAAACAACTGTTTACATCTCTGGTAAGAATGACATTCTTGCCTATGAAAACATTTAATATTTCACTGAATTTGACAAACTTTGCAATAATTGAGACATTTTAAACGTAAAGGCTTCGAAGCAACTTTGGGGTCATGGAAATACTCTAGGTATAACATGTTTAGTTACTGACTATAAAACACATGTGAAAAGAGTTTTGGGTTTTTAAACCTAATGTCATTTCCTGTTCGTCACCGCTAAGAAATCAAAACCAGCAAATATATTTTGGATTGAGTTTTACGTCATTTTTCCATTTATGTAATTATAGCAGTCAGTTGACCTAATCAGTTTTCCTGGAATTAATTATCTACTAGTACTAATTCGCCCCTCTGCAAGCAGCTGACAACTTCCCCACATAAATTAGAGGTGGGGGACAAATGAGTGTAGCCAAATGTTCTGCCCAGTCTGGGAATAGAACCCGAAACTATAAACCTACGTTATACTTAAGTCGATTCTGTATTTATTAAATAAATTTGAATGTGGACCAGTCTCAAAACTCAAACATCTGATTGGTTGATTCTGATCACAGTCCTAAAATTAGCCAATGGCAAGGCTGCATCCTGAGAATGCTATCAAAAACGCAGCCTGTATCCTCGGGTCTTGATATGACAGTAAAACTCACCCTGAAGGTGGTGATGTTGATGATGATAATGACGACATTGTTGTTTCTGACAACGCTGATGTTACAACTAATGACGATGCTGATGAAAACATTGGTAATAGAGCAACATTGAATCTGATTCTTTATTGTCTGTAAGATCATTTTAATGTCAGTTTTATACGCCAAATGTTCTCGGAGATTGTTATATATTTTTTGAGATATGTTTTATTTTCAAGTGACAATAGAATCGAACATACGTCATACAACGCACCCTACCACGCATGGCGATGTATTACCCCAGAACGTCGAGTTAAACCTGACTACATGTACATCTTTACATCATTTTACATTCTTACTGACACTGCGTGAAAACAGTGATTGGACCGTACCAATATTCACCCAGAATGGCCAACAGACTCGGACCTTTATAAAACAAATGCCGGTAAGTACAAATCAAGAGCTCAAGGCGCATGATACATTGCGCTCAGAAGCATTGTTAAAATCATTTTTTTATAAAATCTGTACTGCAATTCCAATCAACTCAGCATTCTTGCTTAAAAAAAATAGCATAACTGTTGCAGATATCATCATGTCTAAACCTTGCTTCTACATTGACAACCCTCAAAACACACTGTTTCAATTTAAAGCAGTTTGTGAAAGGGTTTTATGAGGGAGTACCCCATTCTTATTTACATGTATACATATACAGCGGAAATAATCATTAGAAAAAAACAGACAATTATCGAAATAATACACAATATTGCAGCAATATATTTTCGTATTTCCAGGAAAATGTCGGCATGTATGAAGGTAACAAGTCTGTTTTTATACTGAAAACAAAACATGGAAAAGTCGTGTATTGCGTAAGTGAATTGTTTTATAATGAGATTAAATTTTTTTACCTTGACTTTTCAAATTCCAACATGGCCGCATAGTAGGCGGGAATTCATAAACAATGACCTGATACTTTTCAAGTATTTGAATTTATCGGAATGAAGAGGTAGAATGAATAAAGCAGAAAAGCAATAAAAGACTGATTTTTCACGTTTTTCGAACGTTAAACTTGTACCACGGTAGCATGAGAAACCAGGCTACGTCGGGGTACGTTACCACGTGACCTGTGATAGTACAATGGCACTCAAATAGTTGCATACTGAGAAGACCATACATTTCTCTCTTTCTTTCATTCTTTCCTTGGACATTTATAATATTGCTCTGTCTGGATGACAATATTCTATTAGAGGTAAAATACCGTTGCAATATTCACCACAGTGTTAATTATTTTTGTTTTCTCATATTTCGTATATTTAAAAATGCACATTTTTGTATTTGTGATAGGTCTTCTAAATGTCATTTTAAAACTCATTTTGATATGAAAATACCCGTTGATGGAAAGAATACTTAGCGTTCATTATTGTGTTTACTGAAATACTATCATGTTAAGTACTTATCTTACATCCCTAGGTAAGTTCATGACATTTGAGACAACATACATTTTGCGTTTTTAAACGATTGAGTATATCTATTTACAGACGGGCTTTTTTGAACGCCATGGCTATGCATATACTCTATATACGCTGCCCAGCAACAGATCCATGTCTCAATTTATTATGCATCGGTACAATACAGTACCCAGAACCTCCATGCAGCGGCCACCCGAGACAATGCACTTTCCATTACAGCCACAGAATGCAGTACCCTCTTCCCAACATCCACTCAAGATGCCGACATTAGGTATATTACTTTGCATACACATAACATCAGACGGAAGAACTATATGTAAAATTATGATTACTCTTGGAAAAAAAAATTCTACACTCAGAAATAATAATTATTATTGTGCGTTTTATGAAGTTCGTTTTGTACACGGCATTACTTTTTTCATATTAGAAGTATTTTATTAAAGTAATTGCATTAAACAGTTGTATACATGTTTTAAACGTAATTTCTACAAAAGTCTGCAAAGGCCATCGTAGCTTCCTGGTACCTCCATACTTTTGGTATAATATTGCATCGTACGAGCGTCACACCAGTTGACCGTCGCGTCATACCAGTTGACCATCACGTCATACCAGTTGACCGTCGTGTCATACCAGTTGACCGTCGTGTCATACCAGTTGACCGCCACGTCATACCAGTTGACCGTCGCGTTATACCAGTTGACCGTCGTTTCATACCAGTTGACCGTCGCGTTATACCAGTTGACCGTCGTTTCATACCAGTTGATCGTCGTGTCATACCAGTTGACCGTCACGTCATACCGGTTGACCGTCGTGTCATACCAGTTGCCCGTCGTGTCATACCAGTTGACCGTCGTGTCATACCATTTGACTGTTATATCATACCGGTTGACCGTCGTGTCATACCAGTTGACCGTCGTTTCATACCAGTTGACCGTCGTGTCATACCATTTGACCGTCACGTATCACCAGTTGACCGTCACGTCATACCATTTGACCGTCACGTATCACCAGTTGACCGTCGTGTCATACCAAATGACCGTCTCGTCATACCAGTTGACCGTCACATCATACCAGTTGACCGTCACGTCATACCAGTTGACCGTCACGTCATACCAGTTGACCGTCGCGTCATACTGTCGTAGCACCGCGTAAAACATTTTATCAACGTCCGTCGTATTGTATAGTCGAGCACTGCTGGCGAAAACACATGTACAATGATTCTGACAGACTTCCGTATATTTCAGATGTTGAAATACTGAAAACTGCGACAAGAAGACATCGTCAAAGTCGTCAGATTCAGTTATACGAGATAGAACTTCTTATCGTCGTGGATTTTTCATTGTTTAGACAGTAAGTTAGGATGTAATTATATCGTCTGCTTATTTCGTATGGAATCATTCAAAGTTTGTGATAATTTAAATGTCTAAATATCTGTATGGCCATCAGTAGCGAACACGGGTACTCACAAACATGCACTCACCTATCTACGTGTTAAATCTTACCATACGTGAACTGCACCAATATATGGACGCACGCTGCGACATTGTAACTGACATTTGTATTCGTCTATTCTTGTACAATAACAAAACGACACAAACTTCTTGTACAATAGTAAAACGACACAAACTTCTTGTACAATAGTAAAACGACACAAACTTCTTATACAATAGTAAAACGACGCAAACTTATTATACTATAGTAAAACGACACAAACTTCTTATACTATAGTAAAACGACGCAAACTTCTTATACTATAGTAAAACGACACAAACTTCTTGTACAATGGTAAAACGACGCAAACTTCTTATACTATAGTAAAACGACACAAATTTCTTGCACAATAGTAAAACGACGCAAACTTCTTATACTATAGTAAAACGACACAAACTTCTTGTACAATAGTAAAACGACACAAACTTCTTGTACAATAGTAAAACGACACAAACTTCTTGTACAATAGTAAAACGACACAAACTTCTTGTACAATAGTAAAACGACACAAACTTCTTGTACAATAGTAAAACGACACAAACTTCTTGTACAATAGCAAAACGACACAAACTTCTTGTACAATAGTAAAACGACACAAACTTCTTGTACAATAGTAAAACGACACAAACTTATTATACTATAGTAAAACGACACAAACTTCTTGTACAATAGTAAAACGACACAAACTTCTTATACTGTAGTAAAACGACGCAACCCTCATGTACAATAGTAAAGCGACACAAACTTTTTGTACAATAGTAAAAAGACGCAAACGTCCTGTACAATAGTAAAACGACACAAACTTCTTATACAATAGTAAATCGACGCAAACTTCTTATAATATAGCAAAACTACGCAAACTTCTTATACATCCCTAACAGAAACAAACGTAAACCATTATGTTATACAGAATTAGCAAGAACGCATTACGATACTACGACACGACAGAACAGAACATTGAAACGGAGGGAATGGTGCACGAGATTATGGTGATAGTCAACGGAATCGATGCAAGATTTCGGAATATCAAGGGAGATAATTACATGGTTGATGTTGTTTTGGCGGGAATTTTTATTGCTCAAGTAAGTGAATATGACAACACTTCAATACTTCTCAGTTTTTTTACAACAATTCACCGTGACAATAAGGGGAGACGACTGGAGACATACTGGATTATATCAAGTCGATATTTGAATTGCTTCCCTTCAAATGTTGCTGAAAAATTCTGAAGCTCTGTTAAATTTTTTTTGGACAATTGACAACATCAATAAAATACATAACTTGATAGTCCAAAAGGAAAAAAGCGTAGCTCAGAAATAGCCGTACTTACCCAGATAAACCCGACCTACAAACGCAAATCCCCAAGTTACAAATTTTGAAAATAACGATACAAAACGTGAGCTGTGGTGCGAAGGAAGCGAGAATCAAGTAAGGACCACATGAAGAGAAAATAAGGAGATACAAAGTAAAACAAGGGTTTTATATCCTCGGAACCATCGATATGATTCCTTAAGCCTTGAAATATTATCTCCTGTAACAATATTGCCTGGTGCCATCACTTAAAATAAATGAAATAACATAGTTACTAAATTTATTCCTAATATTCACAAACTACGGTATGTTATTTTTTAGAACTCTTCTGCGTCACCATGGTCAGACAGTGTCAAGCAGCCATCAGCTTCGCGCCCTGTTGTCAATGAGGATTCTCTGAAGCTATTTATAGAATGGACAAAAATGAATCAAGACATTTTGCCGGATTTCGATCATGCTATGGCAATCACGGCTTATAATTTAAGGAACAAAGGTAATAAACTACATAGTGGTCAAATACTGCAACATGTCCCTGGTGTTACCTGATCGAAAAATCAGTCAAGGGGATGTTTTCATTAATGTAACGTGTTTAGAATAACCAGTCTGGATGACCATGTCTGAGATGATACGTGTTTGAATAACCAGTCTATGGGATAATGTCCGTGGTATAACGTGTTTGAATAACCAGTCTAGAGGACCATGTCCATGGTTCAACGTGTTTGAATAACCACTCTAGAGGGCCATGTCCATGGCGTAACGTGTTTGAATAACCAGTCTAAGGGATTATGTCCGTGGTATAACGTGTTTGAATGACCAGTCTAGAGGACCATGTCCATGGTTACGTGTTTGAATAACCAGACTAGAGGACCATGTTCATGGTTTAACGTGTTTGAATAACCAGTCTAGGGGATTATGTCAGTGGTGTTACGTGTTTGAATAACCAGTCTAGAGGTCCAGGTATGTGGTGTAAGGTGTTTGAATAACCAGTCTAGAGGACCATGTCGATGGTTTAACGTGTTTGAATAACCAGTCTAGGGAATTATGTCAGTGGTGTTACGTGTTTGAATAACCAGTCTAGATGACCATGTCCATGGTGTAACGTGTTTGAATAACCAGTCTAGGGGATTATGTCCGCGGTATAACGTGTTCGAATAACAAGTCTAGAGGGAAATGTACGTGGTGTAACGTGTTTGAATGACCAGTCTATGGGACTATGTCCGTGGAGTTACGTGTTTGAATAACCAGTCTAGGGGATAATGTCCATGATGTAATATTACTGAATAAGATGTCTAAGGTTTTCATGTCCTTGAAGTAACCTGATTGAATAAAAAGTTCAGATGATCCAGTTACATGTCAAGTATCTAGTATACGCAAATCAGAAAATCTTTATTTGAGCACAGAAAGAAACAGAGTCCGTTTGCTTGACGTTAAGCTAATATTGTCATTGCCTATGTAAGACAATCTCAATCAACTTTGTCATAGACCTCAGTTTTATTGTAGTTTTGTGTTTCCTTGTTTCTCGTTGTATTTCATGTTTAACATTTGTAGATAATCACAAGACTCTAGGACTAGGATACAAGCAAAGTATGTGTACGGGTCGACGTTATTCTATCATAGAGCACCATGGCAACGCAGCTTACGTCAGTTACATAGCAACACATGAACTAGCACACAGGTATTGAGTTTTATGTTTATAACAGTTTCTTAAGATAAAAAATCACTAACGACGACGGAGTTCAGTTGGTAGAGCACTAGTCTGTCATGCGGCAGATCCGGGTTCGATTCCAGAGTTGGGCGGGTTATGTTCTTCTGTGACATTGGCTACGGCTATGTCCTACACATGTGGAGAAGTTGTCGGTTGCGTGTGGAAGAGCAAATAAAATTATAAGTACTATTTGATAATGCATTACAGTAACACTGGTTAGGTCAACTGGCCGCCGTATATGACTGAAACATTTTTGAAAAACCCGATGAAAACAAACAAACACGGACGACGACGGAGATTGTGATTATTGTATGATTTTTACCAACAAACGTCTTCTGTCACTCCGATGTCTAAGTTAAATATATTTGAAACTGATTTGTTAGATAGCAACCTTACCAGGTCAATGTGTGACTCTTTTCAAAACTGACCAATCAGAGGTCTGCATATTGAGAGCGTTCTATAAACCAGATTGGTAACCTTACAAACAGGTGTTAATTCATATTACACAAATGTGTTCTGATATTTATTTCATTCACAGCTAAAGTTATGATCATTTATTTCAGTCTATGTGCTAAGCTTAATGAATATCCGGTGATATTATTACACAGTGATGAACTAAAAAATAGTCATGATTTATTTCAACATTGGAGCATTGCTTGATGGACGTCCGGTGACAATAATACACAGTGTTAGTAAGAAATTTGGTTTGTTTCAGTCTTGGTGAAAAACATTATATATTATATCCGATGTCTGTATGACACGGTGAATTGGTTTGCCTTTACTTTCAGTCTTGGTGCCAAGCATGATGGACATCCGGTAACCGTATCATACGGTGAAAGAACAAAATCGTGTCAAGACAATGGTGGTTTTATAATGGGCACAACGGCTTCAAGCAATCCAGGTATTGTTGAATGTTCAAAATGTATCATGTTTTCTGACTTCATCTACATAAAAGTGAAACATGACTAAATGTGAAGATCCACGCACGTAGATGTTTCAGTGATAATAAATCAGCTCGATGTATACATACAGTGCTGTTAGATTGACCGCGAACAGGTGCATGAACTTTCAGGACCGATCCATGCCAATTTAGGTAAGGAAATACTCTCGGCGTGAAGCTATAACTGCTGTCTGGATTACTTGTCTATCAAAACACAACAGCGGCTTTTTCTCTGTCAAGCTTACGGACAGACACGAACCTTTCAATACACCTATTTTGAAATGTAATGGTCCAGGTTATATATGCATACGTTCGCGGTTAATAAAATCGCACTATACAAAAGCTCTAAAACACGAAAGTTTGTCAAGTATAAACCCAATTCGATAAGGTTTCATTATCGATTTATTCATTATATTGGGTATAGGGTAGGAAGGTTGTTTAAATTAAATTTGCAAATATGAACGGATTGATAGGTTGCATATAGTCCAGCCACGGACGTCACATCTCTATTATGACTGTACAACGAACGACGCGTGTAAAAGTCGGAGTACAGAGACATGTATGCGGGGCTAGGTTGCATACAACACTCCTGTCATCGATAATTAGGCAAACACGACAAAGAAAGAAATGGCGAATTTGAGTTATATAGTCCGTTTGGAGTTGTAAACAAACTGTGTGGTAATTAGTCAATGAAAATATGTTTTGCAAAATATAAATAAATTTCTATTTCACATACTGCAAAAAAAACATTCAATCTACACCGTTTAATTTTTTTAAAGATATTTCTTGATACATTTTGTATGATGTCTGAAAATCATGGATTCATATACATGTACCTATCAATTTACCAAGATTGTATGATACGTTTTTCAGATGTCCTCGATCGTAGCTGGCATTTCTCAGAATGTAGTCAACTTTACTTTGATTTTTTTATCGATCATCTCAATGAAAATCGTACAAACTGCATGACGTCAACGAATCATCAGGCTGTTACGTCAGATCCGCCCGTTTCCATAGCAACACGATACACAGCTGATGAGCAATGTGAACGAACACATGGACAGGGTTTTGTATTAGACAGGGTAAGGTAAAATACACCATTTTCGTTCTACAAGAAGAAATTAAATGGGGCTCTAAGTGGTCGAGTATTTGTGAACCCTAACTACGAAGCACATGCCACTTGCCGCTGTAGGTTCGAATCCTATCCTGGATGTAGAATTGACAAGTGGATAAATTACCAAACTGGTGTATGGAAAGTCGATGGGTCTACCCAGGTATCTGTCTGTGCCTACAATAATGCTAGACGGAGCCCTTGGTCCACCCTTAGAGCTTGAAGTCACTTGAAGTCCCATTGAGTGACATCTACAACAACGACTAAAGCAGTTCAGCATTAACACTCACAGCATCATAGGCAGCAACAGCAACAGGGACTTAAGCATCTTAGCAATAACACTCACATCATCATAGGCAGCAACAACAACAGCCACCAGTAGCAGAGTATTCAACATGTGGGTTATACACAGACAACAATACTACCCGTCCACATTTGATCACCAATAATTTTATATTCGTAATAATGTGTTTGTGTTCATCGGGTTGTACGCTGTCTGTCAACAATAGTTCAGTCCTATACGTCGGCCAATAGATCTTATCAGTCTTCCTGGTATTAACTATCAACCAGTACTAACTTGCTCTTCCACAAGCGACTGATAACTTCTCCACATATGGAGGACATGACTATTGTCAATATCATGGAAAAACATAACCTGCCCAACTCGGGAATCGAACCCGGATATGCTGGGTGACAGTCTAGCGCTCCACCAACTGAGGTAGCCGGGCGGGTTTTTAGTGACGAACATTAATATTCACTCCAGTAGGTACAATCTTTGTCACTGTGATGCTTCATTAATGCATTATGTTATGAAGATGGGAGGAATGTTATGTATAGAATATGTTTTATTTATCGTTTTAGGTTGCTGTGCACTCAGATCCGTCTGACATTTGTCGATCTTTACCTTGTAAAAATGTCATCACCAACATTCG
Organism: Mactromeris polynyma; assembly: GCA_032209605.1. NCBI lineage: Eukaryota > Metazoa > Mollusca > Bivalvia > Venerida > Mactridae > Mactromeris > Mactromeris polynyma. The sequence continues at coordinate 87,608 of JASFXZ010000009.1, forward strand.
TATAAATACTTTGCCTGTAGCTGGTACCCGATGTGGTGCTGATAAAATATGTCATCTTGGAAAATGTGTGGAAGACAAGCTACATACCGGGATCCAGTCAATGGAAGGTTGGTATTTAAGGAACGGTGTAAAGAAACGGAATGGTGTCAGTTACACGACAATGTCTCTTTTCCTTTCCAAATCAAAGGATTAACCATATAGTCAGGATCCAGTTGTATAAATATGACCAACAGTCACAATGATTATGTTTCATTTTCATTCATGAAAACATTTAAAAACAAAACTGAGGTTTCTGTATGGAGGCAAAACGCAACTATCACATCTTAATCAAGTGGTGTCTCGAGATGCTCTGACAGAACATATATAATACTTAGTATACAGAATGGAAAATATATTTTATATATAAAATGGCACATTCTAGATACAAAATGGCGATTACGTTCATAATGCAAAATGGCGATTAAGTTCTAAATGCAAAATGGCGATTACGTTCTAAATGCAAAATGGCGATTACGTTCTAAATACAAAATGGCGGTTACGTTCTAAATACAAAATGGTGGTAACATTCTAAATACAAAATGGCGGTTACGTTTTAAATGCAAAATGGCGATTACGTTCTAAATGCAAAATGGCGATTACGTTCTAAATACAAAATGGCGATTACGTTCTAAATGCATAATGGCGGTTACGTTCTAAATGCAAAATGGCGGTTACGTTCTAAATGCAAAATGGCGATTACGTTCTAGATGCAAAATGGCGATTACGTTCTAAATGCAAAATGGCGATTACGTTCTAAATGTAAAATGGCGATTACGTTCTAAATGCAAAATGGCGATTACGTTCTAAATACAAAATGGCGGTAACGTTCTAAATACAAAATGGTGGTTACATTCTGAAAACAAAATGGCGGTTACGTTCTAAATGCAAAATGGCGGTAACATTCTAAATACAAAATGATGGGAAAGGTTTTCATTAAATAACTGTAGCATAATACATGCATGTATATGTATATATATTTATGCAGATGATTGCATATTTGGAGATCAGCCGGGTAGTTTACGGACAGACGGACTAACTTGTCAGCATTTAAAGACTCTGGAATCAGCACACGAATGTTACACTTTTACACGAGAATGTTGTGACGCGTGTAAATTTCATCTACGAAGATATACAAACATTCCAAATTGTGACTATGGGGACCGGAAAGGGTCGTGTTCCGCCAGGGACTGCGATGGAGATACATGCTGTGAAACATGCTCATTGTTACAGGGAATGTTACCAGGTATTTAGAAATAGAAAGTAGTTGAATATCGTCGGCGTCATTCGAGAAGGACGTATGTCAGATTCTGCAACTTTTGGATAATCAAGAAAAACTATTTTTCGCGAACGTTTGAGCACTGATCTCTATGAAATTGAGTACAGTGACCATTATTAAAAGCACAATTAGAACAGTTTGCCTTAATCTAACAGTGAACATCATCTTTTCAATTTATAAAACATACGATATTTCAGAACCAGTTTTTTTCCTTCTTAAGGAAGTATACGCAAAATACAACATTTTGTAATTAAATATGTTTATTTCTAAATATATACGACCTTTAATAAGATACATATTTATGCTTTCAGACCTGTCATCGAACATAACATTTTAAGAAGACTTCATATTACCTTGTATGTAAATAATAAAAGACGCAACATTATGTTGACTGTCTGACTGACTGTCTAAAAACCTTTAACGACCTTCTCGAATGACGCCGACGATATGTCTAATCGTTTTCACATTTTTTCTCCTTTTCGATGTTTTCACGATTTTCTTCACGTTTCTAAGCAACAAGGTATATAATTGTGACAATTTTTGTGAAAATACTGTATGAAAGTTTACATAAAATATAGATTTAACGAAGTAAAAGTACAGTTCTACCAACGGAGCTAACCGGGTGAATTCCGGCCTGTGAATGAAATGTTTAAGAATAAAATGGCGCCTTTCCTATTATTGGTAAGATGCATGTATATATACAAAATGTCTCATGAATGACGTCATTTGGTGATAAGATGTATGTTCATTCCAGAATGTGTACCACAAATCCTGAATGAAAATGTTGAAGTCGTGTACAACACAATATCTCCCCACCATGGAACATCCGCCATGTTTTCTTGTCAAAAATCAGGCTTTGTCTTAACCGGAAATCAGACCAGCGTCTGTCTAGACGGCACGTGGAGTTCTACGTCACCACACTGCGTCAGCGGATGCCGGAAACCGATTTTGAAAGACTTCGCGCATGCGCACTTATATTTTCCTGAACATTCTGAACAGTCTGACCCGGTTGATCCGATGTCAGTAATGCATTTCCAATGTATGGACGGTTTTGTACTTAAAGGACCCCCTGTGGTAGTCTGTCTGCCGGAATCTACGTGGAACGATTCATTTCCGACCTGTGAATTGGGTAATAATTACTTTTTATATCTGATAATCTTAGATGATGCTAAAAGATAAAATCTTTTTTTTTCTGAATGAATTTGACGTCCTGCTGTAAGAAGAAATATAGTATTTCAATATTTGATATACATTGTACAAAATGCACATGTAAACTCTGACACTGATCAATACGAGACGTGAAGTTTGTTTATTTAGTACGTCAGGTATATGTTTCTTGTAACATAGGCCTATTTTCTCTATTCATGTCATGATTCATAATGTAATTATGTAGTGATTATCTTCCTTATACTCGTTCCACTGCAAAATAGCATGTATTCAATCGTCTTTGTTTGATCAACTGTATAATGTTTGTGAATGACATTGAGGGTACATAATTATACCCAGACACGAACATATGACTACCCATACAGAACATAACCTTCTTGAGATAGAGATCACTGTGGAATGCAATTCAGTTTGATCAACTATATTATATGTTTTTGAATGACATTGAGGGTACATAATTATACCCAGACACGAACATATGACTACCCATACAGAACATAACCTTCTTGAGATAGAGATCACTGTGGAATGCAATTCAGTTTGATCACCTATATTATATGTTTTTGAATGGCATTGAGGGTACCTATTCACAGACATGAACACCTGATACCAGATCTGTAATTTATAAATGGCGTCAAACAATGGTTGTTAATGTAACATTCATTAAAAGAACATTTACGATAGCAATAACGTACAAATTGTTATTAAGATGTACAGAACAGAACACCATATTTTTTTTTTCAAATACAGATTGCAAAACATTATATTTTGCAATAACATGTGAACATATTGATAAATGTAGGCACAATAACGGACATTTGTAAACATAAGGATTTGGGTGTGGGGATAGTGATCACACTTTATTATAGTCAGTCGAACGAATTAACCTGGTCTTTGATAATAGCTTTAAGGATAAAATCCCAAAATAATCAGACTGTTGTCAATATATATGATCAAAAAATGTTGAATTTTTTTTTTTATAATATATGTGTATATCATTTCACGCAAATTTTGTACGGCGAACCGAATCGAAAACGAAAGTAGATTAACCGTATCCAGTGCTACAACACACGAGGTATCTATGGAAGCCCTGGAGGGACATTTAAAATTAATATTTAAAATTTAAAACTTATTATTTAAAATTTAATTCTTAATATTATAATATAAACTATATACTATAATACTATATCTGTGGTGGCGTTCACTTGCCCTTACTTCCTAAGGCAGGCTATACCAGAACACATGTGTAAAGTAGAGATTACAATAAAAGATACAACCTTAAAATAATTTAAGAAAACTATTAATATGATGTCTAGGAATATAGACCGCGGCTTGAGGGGATGGGGGAAATGTTGACTAAGAGCTAGGAAGTACTATATCCCTCTAGTGTCTGCACTAGTAGTTAGATCTATATTATCTACATGTATATGTAATCCACTTAGGTAATTAACCGAAACAGACTATAGCACTGCTGGGGGTCCGCCGTCATTTTGACCTTATCTTTGATTGGCTGGGAAGTTGTGTCATTGGACCCAGGTCATAGGTTTAATCTGTCAACGGAAAGGTTTCCCGCGTCCTTTGTGAATGATAAGTTTTAAATTTTAAATATTAGGAATTAAATTTTAAATATTAAGAATTAAATTTTAAATAATAAGTTTTAAATTTTAAATATTAATTTTAAATGTCCCTCCAGGGCTTCCATAGGTATCACAACAAATCCTAGAAGTTATGAAATGCGAAATATAACTCGATTGAGCTTTTTAATTGTAACATATTTTCAGAATTCAGTTCCCTGTCTACAGTAGATGTGTTAGAGAACACGACTCCTGGCGTAGTGATACACACTTTATCTACCGGAGATGTTTCCTCTTTTTTCAAACTGCTCTACTTTTCACATCCGGGTTTAAATGTCACCAAAGATGGACACGTATTGGTGGACGACGGTCACGTGATAGATTACGAACATACCCGATCATACACGATGATTGTCGAAGCAACAAGCGCCATAGATCCTATGTATAATTGTGTTTTGTTTATGTTCATCCAGACGATTTCGATTGGATAACAAACTATTGAATTGAATCATTGACTAAGTCAGTTTCAATTATTTTAAATATTTTTTTCATAAAAGCAAATAGCGTTCTCGGCTGTATTGTAACGATTCATAATACGCTTATTTATTTTCGATTGATTGTGATGAAACAAAAATTATATCAAATACTTGTTACGCTTTTACGCTTCAAATTTCAAAACCTTGGACACTTGAGTCCGTAAAATGAAATATTATCGAGTGGACTTGGACATCAATGTTCGAAGTCACGACCTCCACTTGAGAGGCAGCCACATTATCCACTAGACATCAGCTTCCCATCAATGTGTTTTGTTTCGGATAGTCAAACCCTGACACGTGTATGTCTACTTCAGGTACAAGACCAAACAACGTTTAACAATAAAGGTCAAGGACGTCAATGAATTTACACCCGAGTTTAGTGAAGACAATATTTGCATAGAAATGATGCCGCCTTTGACGTCAGGTATGTTTTATAATTTGGTCATCATCATGGTCATCAGTAAGTTTACATCGACATTTATACAACAGGATAAAAACCAAACAGCACACACATTTTATATTTCGTTAAAAACACCCAATAACATTCTTGTCCGCGTACACTACGTCCGTCCGATCAGGCAACCGTATGTTTTCCTATGGCATTGAAAACAATGGTAAAACACATAACATTTCCACTCACGATATCTTAAAACAATGATGTAATATTACTTTTTCCAGAGAGATTGAAAGTAGGCAATATGACACCAGTAAATATTTGGAATCTCATATATATATTACAACTGAACGTAAGAAATTAAATTACAAACACCCCCCATCCTAAAATTGCGGCATGGTCCGCGCCTGAGTTTACGCTTATGTATGCCTACACCTGTTTAATGATTGTAAGTAATTAGTCGCTCTAAATACACGATGTATTTATCCTTCAATCAATGAGTACTAGTCGTACATTCGTGAGAACTTTTCTGATTATATTGAATTTTGTTCTGTTTCATACACAACTGATCATTTTTCGGCGCAGCCGTACTAGCATGGTTTTGTTATTTGCATATCAGTGTTGTGTAAACCAATAAAATATTACGTTAACCACCAAGGCAATTTCTCTCCAACCGAACTGGACGCGGATTGGTTTTAAACCTTTCGAGAAAGCGTACGTCACTTTACCGGAATCCACTGAATTGCGGTGAATTTACCGAAATCCATTTAGGATCTGGAGTGACCAGCAGTCGTAACATCTCGGCATTTTTTGTGTTGCAAAACAAATCTTAACAATCAAATTGCCCCGACCATCTTTGTTTAAGATAGTTCTTGTTTCACGTACTATCTATATTCCAGATCCGCTCAAGAGACGGGTTCATGCTACAGACTTGGATTTATACTCAACAAATATAACGTACGGGCTAGAACGGTCCATAGACTATGCTGTCATAGATCACGTGACGGGTGAAATTACTGTTTCACGTGCAAACTTATTGAAACAGCCAGATTTGTCCAGTTTAGTGTTTGAAGTTTACGCAGAAGATTCTGGTGTCCCGAAATTAACTGGAACATGTACGATTGAAATAAGCTTTGGTAAACATTGTGTGAGAAATAACATCGCCTCTGGTAACACACGTTATCTCGTGCTGCGTAACTGTTTCACAGCTTCAGTCGCTATTTTATCTTTTCATTTCTGTTTTATAAGATATACATACAAGAATGGGTGAGGTGATTTTATTATTAGATTTAAATAGTGACTTAAACAAGGTATATAGGTCCGGGAACAGTGTCGGTCTCAAGCAGGTCGTGAGTTCGGATACAACGAAATTGAACGACAAACTTCGGAATACTGAAATGTGACATGTGCTACGTGCTCTGGTTAGTAACACAGGAATTCATGATGGACGGTGATTTATAAAGCTGTGAGAATTCCATGTAAAATAAATAAGTTTAGCAGGAGACACGTAGTGTGGCATACTCGGTTATTCTACCGAGAAACAATTGAAATTGTTAAAAAGTTGATATAACTAAAATAATTTGACAGTCGGAGGGTACGGGGTTTAGGTGATTTTGTTAACTTATAATAAAGTACAGGAGTTGGAAAGTGACTAAAGGTTATTCCTGAACCACTCCAGGGGCATAACCCCTCCGTGGGTTACTGCGAAAAATGCCACTCGACACCCATGTCAAATTTTCCAAACATTTGGTGAACATTTCACAGACTGTGACAATTATATTTAGTAATGAATATTAATGAATCCTTTCAAACCTCTGAATTCATATTTTGCATACGTGTACAAATCATTATGAAACACAAGATATTGTCACAAGTTCTTTCCCTTTATCACATCTATAGAATATGTATATATACTACATATATAAAGGGAAACAACTCCTGTGTTATGAATATAGTGAACAGCTGATATAGAAAAAAATAAAATTTTGTTGAAGATCCTAAAGAAGTTCCTTGTAAATGTCGTGGGGTATAAGTCCAATTATTATATGTAACACTAAAGTAATGTAATACAGCTCAATAAGTACCGTAAATTTGTGTACCAATATGTTATTAGCATAACAAGTAGCACAGATGTAGTTTAGTAGTTGTCAGATTCATAGTTGCAGAATTTAGTACCATCATACCTTATAAGTTGCCATATTGCACCTTTTATTACTTTATCACGTGACTGATTATTTCCGCACATGTTCATCCGCCACGGCGATGATGGGCTGTCAAAACAGATCTAAAATAGGGACGATGTGCGTACAGCTCTCCCCCTAACGATTACATACAGTTTTTGCGGAAATGCGGGCGTTTTGAGTACAGGTGATAGAAGCTGTAGCTGTTTCAGTGAGGTACCAATTTCGTAGATGCTGGTTCAAGATATATCGGTCTTTATCTGGCGTTGATACACATGGTCTACTGCTCTGTGGTATGTCATGCACAAGTTCATATTTCAAAACGTTACCAGATATTTAGTTTCATTAATGTAAATACTGTTTTTTCTTGAAGGGTCTTCAGAAATACTTCAAGCTTCATAATATCATTGGGGCTTTGGTGCAAAACTATTATGATTACAAAAGCAGTAAAAACTTATTGCATTTATCACATTAAAGCGTCAATGTACAAACAAACTATATATATCACTTATCTATGTATTTATTCACAATATAAATAATTTGTTAGAAATAATAAAACATCAAATTACTACTACATTCCTTAAATTCTGCCAAAAAAGGACATATTCACAACATGAACTGTCTTCTCAAGTCTTGTATTGCTTTCTAAAAAATTGTGCGTTATTCAAGTTTTAATGATAAATTACAAGTTTGAAATCCGCTTCCATTTTAAATCACATATTTGTGCTATATGGTCGGATGGAAAGACAATACTTGGTAAAGCAGTGTGGAACTCCACGTCTTTGTGATCAGGCGGTGGAATCATTTGTGACACATCAAAGCTATCCTTATCATAGTATATATAATCCAGATGTCCATTAAAACCAGAAGTATAGTTTGTGTAAGCTGGCTTTCCACACCCATTGTCCAAATGAAGTTTGTGACTGAAGTTCATTCCTGGAACAAAATGGTCATCCCCACCTGAAACAAAGAATTGAATCCTGTAATCAGCACAGATAATACATAAAATCCCATGTATACCAAACCAGGGCAGCCCCTTTTTTATGGCAAATTTTTGGCCAATATTGGGCCCCATTCCCCAAAGAAAAAATTATATCTAAATATGGGAGTCATGATGCAATTTGAAAGGACCTGCCATACTTCCCCCAAAAACTGAAAAAATGGCTGCATGGTTTTCGCTAGGTTTTTTCAGCTAGGGGTCCTTGGACCCTCCTGTTTGAAAAATTGGGGTCCTTAATAAATTTGTAGAGTCAGTTAATACTTGACAAAGGTTTATTTCAGGGGTCCCAGGGATGCCTAGTAGGTGGGTGGAAAATGGAGGTCCCTAGACAGAAAAGAGAGTCAAGGACTTAAGATTTCTGTGTCAGGGAAATCCCTGCAAAGTTAGTCAGTCATATACCTGATCAGAAAAACATTTTCTACTTAGTTTACTGCACAATCTCCAAAACATTTACCCTTCACACTGAATTAATTTGAGACACATCTGGCAAACTGTGTATCCCTACATAACTTAAAGAAGAGGTTGGATTAATAATAACAGTATTCAAAAACATTCAGTCAGAAAACTACACTTTGTAACCCCAGCTGATAAGCCTTACATATTGAGAATCGTGGTAAAAATCAACACCAAGTCCAGATTATTTTTTTGTTACAAATTTATTTCTTTTCAGAATACCAAAAAAATAACATATTTTAAAAGCTTATAAAATTATCTTTCATAAGATATAAAAATATATTTAATTGATGAACCTTTTTTTACGTTATGTGTATTTAAACCCGAGATTTTTTAAAACTTCAAATTGCCATAACTTTTTTATTTTTGGAGATATTACCAAAAGGAAAAATGTTCTGAAATGCTCTCAACGAAACCTTTACTTTGGTCTATATTACTTTTGAGTGTGATATAGATGAAAAAATCACCTGGGGTTGCTACTAACATGATGGAACAATACCTAGAAATATGTTCATTAAGTTTCGTGTACATACCATCCTTCCAGTCTACATTATCCTCCTTCACTGACTGGGTGGTCATAAACTCGTATATACCTTTGAGAGGAGTACTATTGAAGTCACCACAGAACACAAGACAAGGTTTCTACAAAAAGCAAATAAACCAAACATCACACCTTGGAATAACACATGTATGAAGTATGATAATTTGAGTATTAATTCTGAGAACAAACAATATGTTCAGACTTCCTGAAACTTAAAAAAAAGTGTCTGACATTCGGTCTGACAAGACACATAAATCTGTCAGACCGAAAGAAAATCTGTCAGACCAAAACAGATGGAACAAAAACAAAGTAAAAACAGCGTGGCACCATCGTAAAATTTAAACGACGCCATAGCTGCGCGAACGACTGGCAGTATGTAACATGCACAGCGATTGGTTTTTCTACGGGCACTGTGCCGAAAGCAACCAATGAAAACACGTGTAACGTTTTTCTAACGCATTCATGCTAAAACCCGGTTATCGGGCATTAAGTTAATGCTAAACCCTGGTTACCGGATATAAAAAAAGCCGGACAGTCGGACCGGATCAAAATTTGCCGGTCAAGTCCGTTGGACTGACGGCTTTCGGGAAGTCTGTATGTTTATCTCACCATTTGTATTAAGGCAACACTAACTCAAGGAAATTGAAGACAGTAAAATCAAATCATGTTCAACATAATAAGTAAAAGAGAAAGAATCTGAATTTTTTGACAGAAAAATATAAATGTCTAGAAAAGAATATTTTCACACGTCCATTTGGTCAAACCAAATTACAAAGTTTATGATAATTTGAGTATTAATTCTGAGAACAAACAATCTGTTTACCTCACCATTTGTATTAAGTTAACACAAACTCAAGGAAATTGAAGACAGTAAAATCAAATCATGTTCAACATAATTAGTAAAAGAGAAAGAATCTGAACTTTTTGACGGAAAAAAATGTCTAGAAAAGAAAATTTTCACACGTCCATTTGGTCAAACCAAATTACAAATTAGGTGGTCTGAATTCATTTAACAAGTTCATTTTACGTGAGCACATGGCTTCAACTGTAGAGTGAAAAGAACTTAGCTCACAGCTGTATCAACTTATGACAGTAAAACTCAATCAAAACATTTTGATAGTTTAATATACATGATTTAGTTGTGTGTGCATTTGTAAGGACATTGGTACTGTAATGTTTCATAGCCATTGAATGCAGATGACTAAACTGTTGTGATAGCGATGTATACATGAACTGTACTTACATTTTTTTTATATACTTGAAACAGATGTTCTATAAATCTCATTGCAACTAATACTTGTATCATGCGCACATGTCCAGCATCTGGATGAAAGTATAGATGGGTGTTTGCGACTAACAATACTCTGTCAGGTTGGTCCACTGGCTGCAAAGCTACAATCTACAAACACAGAATGACATTGTTGTAGAATTCATTATTAAATCAGTAGATAAAGTGTCAAACAATGGAATATATGAGCGCTGCTATGGGATTTACGTCCTCTTCTATAAGTGACGTCATTTCAAGAAAACGTTACATGTCATGTCACTATTTGCAAGCAGGAAACACTATTTATCCACATGGTCAATTCGTTTTCATATCGCCATATGGGGCAAATGTTACTTACTGTCAGTACATGGTGATGTCACATGTGACGTTTTCTGGAATTGACGTCAGTTAAAGAAGAGGTTGGAAATCGTACAGCGGCGCTCATATGTTAATTTACTTACAATCTTTATGTCAGTAAATACATGGGATTAGAATAGTCAGTCCGACTAATGAAATAGTAAATTATATTCCTAAATATTATCAGTAAACAATTACAAGCAGGAGTTTAGATATGGATTTTATCAATAACAAGTGCATAGCACGAATAACTGAATAAACTTTATTCACTGACAATATTCATTATTTCGATTAGGCCAAAAAAAAAATTGTTTGGTTAGGGTTACATCTGTTCCAAAAACAGGTAGGGTAGGCAGGAATTTTTGTTTTATTAGGTTTTTCGTTGAAACATTATTATTGTAAGCGCTTAATTAATTTCTGCAGTATCGGAACGGGCACCTGCCGATATTAACAAAAAGAAGCAAAAAGAGGTGCAAAGAACAAAAACTTTTTTTTTAACCGACAGACTTTAAAAAACGGTAGGGTCGGCGCCTATTTCGTAGGTAGGGTCGGGTAACCCGAACCAAAAGTAATATTTGTTAAGGCCTTATAACCATGCAAATATTTGCACTTTCCAACCACATTATTTCTCAATTAAGTCATTCACTCACAATGGCTGTTACAATTTACAACCTCAATATTAGATTGCATTTCATAACAGATTTTTTCAGAAATTGTTGTTTCCTAATGTAACTACAAAATCTTTATTTTCAATAATGAATTAGGTCTGAAGAAAATAGACAAGTAGGTTAATAACCACCGAAAGGCCCGAGTTAGTTCTCACCATTCCTGCGTTCAGTAAAGGTATTTGTGGCTCACGTTTCGTAACGTTTTGTAATTCGGTTCCCTGTGCGCAGTCAATGCATAACGGTGGGCCAGGGATACAAAACAAAACGTATGCGACTGCTAGCCATAACTGAACGCAGGGCAGGAGCAATGGGAGGTGTTTTTGAAGAGCCGTGTTCTTCTATGTTATTTTAACAATAATTATACTGATGAAAGAAGGAGTTCCTAAATAGAGCAGAAGTAGGACTAGGAGTTCAGGACTTGAAATTAGGAGGGCTTAGAACAGAACTATGAACTAAAAGGATATCTCTAGTGTTTATATAATTAGGAATATAAGTGCAGTTATTGCTGAATATAACCTACATGTAAAATTGTTGTTCTTGTTTCTAACATCTGTTTGAGGTCTGGTACAGCATAAACTTTCTTTACAATATCACTACATATAGAATTTGTCTGTAACACTCCCCTAATGTCTTCTCGATATTCTGCCAGTAATCTGTAATATTGTATAATAAACATTTACCATCAACATAGTCAACAGTTGATTATTGGGATATGTAATCAGCGCATTTAACTTCTAACATAAAATTTGTTTATACAAAGTCATTAGGCCAAAACAAATAATATCTGTGTTTAGGGTAACGGTCTCAAAAATGCTAGGTAGGGTAGGGACAAAGTGTTTTTTTTTGTTTTTTTGTTTTTTTAGTTTTTTTTCGAAAAAAAATTCTCCAAGGTCGTAAAAAACTCTAGGGTCGGGATTTTTCGACAGGTAGGGTCGGGTTACCCTAAACACAGATATTTTTTTTTTAGGCCTTATGGGGAACTACAACACACTAAGATATATATTTATACTTCCTCCAACAAATTTCATCAAAACACAATCTTAAAATATCAGGGTTTTATTGTTCCAGAGACATTCAATTGTCAGTTTTCACTTGAATATTTCCAACAATTCAACTGATTTGAAAGCAACACTTCTTTCCTTGGACCAAAGAATGCAGGCTTATTTCTGTAACTAAATTTACTGCCATTTTTAAATACCTGAATCTAGACTTTCTAAAGAATATGGCAGATCCCTCCCTCACTTCTCCTGTTTTCTCCTTCATCACTCCATGGAAACCCAGCAGTTCAAATGCCGTAGACAAATCATGCCGAAACACTTTATCATCGACTTCTTGAAGACATATGATATCACTATTGTAGCCTGGAATGCATAGAATAATATCAGAGTACTTTGCCAACAAATTCTGAATCATAAAAGGAGACTGTTCGATTGCTGCCATGCACAAATTAATGCAGGTATTAAAAAACCCAGATAAAAGTCTGGTGAATAACTAATATACCACTGTTTTGAAACAATATTTTTTAAATAGAAATATTTCCATAGGACACAGACTTTGCACTCACTGGGTGGAGTCAAACATGAAACCCCAGGTGCACAACTACACATGCTGGTAACATTCCAGTAAAGTTTTGTGAGTCTAGCTGATATACTGTGGGAAATACGTTCGACACAAGATTGCATGCTCTGTATGCTATATTTTCAATAAGTCAAGGGCCATAACTTTGCACTTACTGGACAGAGCCATACATGAAATTCCAGGTGCACAACAACACATGCTGGTAACATTCCTGTAATTTTTTACAAGTCTAGCTAATATACTCTTGGAGATACGTGCGACAGACACACAAGGGCAAACCTATATATATATCATATGCCCCCCTTTTTGAGTGGGGGCATAAAAAGGTTACTTTAATATTTAATTATACACAGATATGAAGTATATTCTCAGCTCAGAATTTATAATTCAGCAGAGAATATAATTATGACATCTAGAACAGTTCGTAGGCAGTTTTGCAGACAGACAGGCAGTTTTGCAGGCAGACAGACACTCAGACAGACAGGCAGTTTTGCTGATAGTTAAGACTGTCACTAGAAAAATGCTCTTTACTTCACCAACATAAACCTTGGAATCTAGATTCATGAAAAATCCAACAAGTTCATTCTGGGTGACTTGCATTATGTTCCAAATATGTTGAGTAGTAGAATAAAACCAGATAGTCAATGCTTAATCAAAATGGCACTGAATGAGAGACTCAAACAACAATCTCTTAGTACGACTGGTGAGAAACTTGTGTTTTCTGTAAAGAAGAGAAGCTTTAATCTAGATATCGCTTTCTATATCAGAGATCTAACAATACATTCAAACGATTTATAACACTGATCAAGAGTCATGCCTAGGTATTTAACAGATTCGGATGACCATTACAAATGACATTAGGATTGATATTTTACCCTCTGTTTGGACCCTATTAATATCAAATCTGTTTTCCTAGATGGCTATCATATGAACGGAAAAATGTTTACATCAAAATGATTAAAAATCAGTGGTAGTAACAATTATTATTCTTCACAATTCAATAACAAATTTAGCGTCAGCATGGAAAACAAGGATAGGACAGGTCATCTGTACAACACAAATTTTACATTTTGTCTTAACTGAGCTACCAGTACCTTCTAATTCCTTGATGATGAGATTTTTTCTGTAACCTATATTCAGAGCATATGGAGGACAGTACGGGTATAACACATTCCTAGAGAAGTCCTGATCAGCATACAAATCAGCCAATATATTATATGAAACAACACGTATCCTGAAAAACAGAAAGAACAAAATTGCTTAAAAAATAAAACTATTTGATAAATCACATGCACAAATACATATTAAAATTTAGAACTCAAAACATCTCTTCAGGTCTGAAAACAGTTTAAATGTTTGAGGTTACATCAAATATACTAAATTGTATATTTTTGGAAAATTGTTAAGTGATACACAATTAAACCTATCAAAGTAATACATGAGAAAAACAGGCAAACATAATTCAATAAAATCGCGTCAAAAAAGATCACTTCAAGTTTAATGAACTAGTTTATAATATCAACAAATAAGCTGAATTAAGTATATGCGTGTTGGGTTTTAAGTTTATGTCCTATTTACAATGTGTCATCCCACACATACATAAACAAACACTCGGCCTGCCAAAAACTGAGCGCGGACAAGGGAGCTACTAGTAAAAGCTTTAACAACTGTTAAAGTGAACCTACTCTCCATTGTCGGTCTCTTTCTGTGTATATAGATGCCTACTTTCAAACGGACATAAACCAGGTCCTGCCGTGACCTCAAATTTGGATTCAGCACTACATGGTCTACCAACACGGTCACCTTGACGTGGTGTACATGTAAACGCTAGACGATACCCCAAGTCATCATTGGAAGGGATATACGAAAGTTTTTGACACACTGTCGCTCTTTCAATAACATTTGCAGGATTTGGTTTCACTGGTTTTCCCTCGGCTCCTTCGCTATCCTTGTATTTAACTTTCTCCCATAGGTATTCCGAATCGTTTAAATCACCAAAACTTATATCAACTTGTGGAAACAATGGAAACCCCACCATTATACTTTGTGGAATGACAACACTTTGACAAGACGGAGGATTCACATCAACCGTATATGAAGAGTCATGAATAATAATTTTGTTTCCATGTTGAAGAGCCGCTTCAGCGCTCAGATTTGACGTTATCTTTGTAATACCATCGCTTTGCATTAGAGTCAAACCAACTTCATTTCCATTATCTTCGATTTCCCTCTTCCGTTTCTTTTTATTGAGTTGTTTATTGATGTTTGCCGCAACTCGAGACAACGTGTTTTCAACCTGTTCCACTTTTGGACGACATGCATTGTAAATCCGACAAAAGCCACCTTTGTGTGCGTACTCGAAGGAGATATCCAAATTGTCCTCACTGTCAGCACATCTAACGTAGAACTTAGACATGCTTCTGCTGTTTGGAATGAAATAATAACAATTTAGCAGTCTAAGATTCCTTATAAAGCGCATTTGCACGTCTGTTGCGCAAGCTATTGATAATTAATAAAATTCCATAAAATTACCGGAAGTTGTTCAATAGTCCAATTAATGAGCGAAAAGTAAATTATACGAGCGAAAGTATCTCAAAATTAATCAAAGTTAGAAAAGTAGAAAATAAAATCGCGAACGTTGAAATCAAATTAATATCTCCCGAGTTTGACCCTGTATAATAGCTGCATCCAGATTTGAACCAAGAAAGCCTGAACACTATAGTTCTCATAGTTATTATTTATAGTATCGGCTTGAATGAAATAAAGTACTTTTTGGTAGTTTAATCAGGAACACACTATGACATACACTCAACAAAATTCCTAATCGGTCAGTTTATATTGTGTTATAATTTTTCTAATAATGCATGTATTCACACAAAATTTCACATACCCATATTTGAACAGGTAATGCAGCGAATTATTGATTTATTTTAGCCGGCTCGCTATGAAATTAATCGTATTAGGCGTATTGACGTTTATAGCACGTTTTGCACGTGCGGGGCATGGACACATATTTGCACGTGTTCGTGTACACTTTTGTCATTGCTGATGAAAATCCTTTTTGAAAAAACACAAAACATGGTGAGAATGACTGAAGAAGAACGCGCCCGAGCCGTCGGAATGATACAGGCCGGAACTCATTTACGACAGGTGGGTTTTATTTTTTGAAATTTCATAAGAATATTGACATTATTTGTTTGTAGCCATTATATTGGTGGTTATTTCCGTTTTCAACTTATGTCAGGTGGCAAGAACCTTCAATCGGCGGCTATCCACCATACAAGCTCTTTGGGTGAAATTCAATGACAATATTCTTATTCATTTTCTTGTTCCTCGTTACAAGTAGCCATTTTAATTGTCAAAATGTGTTGAAAATCTGTACGATTTCCAAACTCTTCTTTAAGTGACGTCATTTCGAGAAAACGTCACATTTGTGACGTCACAATGTACTGACAGTAATCAATATTTGCCCATATGGCAATATGAAAACGAAGTGACCATATTGAGTAAATGAGCGCCGCTGTACGATTTCCAACCTCTTCTTTTAGTGACGTCATTTCCAGACAATGTCACCATGTACTGACAGTAAGCAATATTTGCCCCATATGGCAATATGAAAACGAAGTGACCATTCGGAGTAAATGCTGTTTCATGCTTGCAAATAGTGACATCACATGTTGCGTTTTCTTGAAATGGCGTCACTTACAGAAGAGGTCGTAAATCCCACAGCAGTGTTCATATGTTTAAAGCCGAAATAACTCGGTATTGTCTAGCTTCATGAGATCAACTTGAGCATGAAAATCATTGAAATATCACACTATACAGGCAGATCTAAATGGTTAACTTCTAAATAAATGGTATGAATAACTGAAAACAGTTTTGGAATGTAAAATTCTAAATAAGAGTTGAAGTATAGATTTCAATAGCCGCAGCAAACTTGAGAAAAAAGACATACTATGGATGGGATATAAACTCATACTAAATTGACGAAATTTCCAACATAAGCCACACAACCGGAATGACAACCTCTCGAATATAGCGCCGTTAAATTTAAGAATATCACACATTCATAAAATTAGGCCTTATATTGTATTGAGTGTTTGTTTGTGTGGTTTTGACTTTGAACTTTGAACCAACAGTATCATTTTTCGCATGGAAGGGAGACAATTCAATTTCGAGGAAATGTCCGTTGTCGTTAAGCCGGTAATCAAGGGAGATAATTCTTATTTATCCAAGAAAGCTGCACATGGAGTATATTGAGTGCCTTTTGTGGATGCGTTCAAGGAGTATATTCAAAATGAGTGAATGTTATGAAAGTTAATAATCTCGGTTTAAATATTTTTTATATTTAGGCATCCCACAAACGTGTAATATACATAATTTTGGATCGCTGGATCGACAGAACTTATGGAAGTTCTCTGCTTGATATCTGAATGTGGCCGAACTTTGAACTCATGAAATATTGTCAGCCACTGTGGCGCACATTGGACGCTGTCACTTAGAACTTACGCTCCCACACAGCGCTTTGATTCCACTACCGTCACATTCACAGTATGAATATATCGAAATAAGCGCCCGATGCTAAAGGAGAGTACTTAGAACTGTGATATTGCTTGTACTCTAAGCTCCGTATCATTACATGTATTTACGAGCAGGTTTTTGTTCGTCGCCGGCCAACGACTCTATTTTTATTGCTTTTTCATTTTGTTCATGAGAGAAGCAGTTATTGTTTAATTGATGTTATCCCATTTTAAACGTGACCATTGAACGTGTTTTACAATATCCAAGATATTGGTAAATGAATAATTACATATTTAACGTTACGTGTGCATAAATTGCACATACAAATGTATATGTTTTAAGTAAATATATCCCTATTGGACTAAAACTTCTCTTCAAAAACCGTATCAATATTTCTCTTCGTAGTAAAGACTTGCTTATAAATCTAACTTATCTAGAACAACGACATTTCAGCAACGGCGGTTACCAAAGGATGTTTCTCCGCAGAGTTTGCACCTGTATGTTTGTGTCTAGTGTCCCTTTGGGGGATTTAGCTGAAGTGACGTCATTTCCAGAAAACGTCACATGTGACGTCACCATGTACTGACTGTGAGCAATATTTGCTCAATATGGCAATATTAAAATGAAGTGACCATATGGAGTAAATATTGATTCCTGCTTGCAAATAGTGACATCACATGTTGCGTTTCCTTGAAATGACGTCACTTACAGAAGAGGTTGGACATCCCATAGAAGCGCTCAATTATGTACATATACTTTCCATGTCTCCTTGTGCTTTGGGGGTATTTGTGTACTTTGCACTTCGCAATTTCCGCTCGACTCCTTTTATTGTTGTATCACATATTCTTCAGTTCTGATGGTCCCGTTGAATATAAATGTCTAGACTGTAGAGCCACCACAGAAAAGTTTTACAAAAAAAAAATGTGTAAAATTCTTCAAATTGAACACCACCATATTTCTATGACCTAAGCTTCATTGACTATTGCCTATCTCCCTTGTTGACGAAATCGTCTATGGTGATCGTTTTGCTGTCATAAGTGTCATTGTTTTAGTGTCTCAACAGTATACAACAGACAGACTGACATGCGGCATTACGAACATGGATAGCAATACTTCAGTAGCATGTACGGTAAGCATGACTTTAAACCTTTAGGGGTTGGCTTGAATAAATCGTGCTTCATATCTTAGACATTCGAAGACCAATGACATGATATTAAATATTCGTCGTATATATATCACGTGATGAATACAATGGGATATATCGTGCATAAATTATAGAATATGCTTATGTCGTGCTGCTGGCAAACTGTACACGATTGTGTATGCTAACTCTTGGATTGTTGTCATTGTTATACATGGGTAGACTTTTGTATCATATTTTCTCTTTGATTACTTAATAAGACCAATATCACCGCAAGGAAGACACATAGTTTAATCACATACCTTTGTGCACTTCTGTACTTTTCTAAAGGGTATTAACCTTTAAGAGAGTATCAATTTAATCTTAAATGAAGTATGCAGTCTATTATTGTAGTTTTTGGCGCAGCTATTTGCATATCAGGGTTGTGTAAACCAATCAAATCTTATGTTAACCACCAAGGCAATTTCTCTTCAACCGAACAACGTTTGTAACATTGACGCGGATTGGTTAAGCTTTCGACTAAAGGGTACGTTGCCTTAACGAAATCCACTGAATTTCGGTAAATTCAAATCCATTTTGGATCTTGAGTGACCAGCAATCGTAACATCTCGGCATTTTTTATGTTGCACAACAAATCTTAACCTTACAATTGCGCCGACAATCTGTTTTCAAGATATTTCTTGTTTTCTTACTATTGTTTAAAATGTTGATACTGTTTGGTGAATATATTTTTGTCGGTACATTTACTTCTAGTTACTATATTATCAAAGTATATAAACGTTCCCCTAAATTGTGAGCATGTATACAGATATGGTGCACCACGCTATCTTCTTATCATGGATCTTATCACCATGACTACTCTGGTGTGATAGTGGAGCAGTATGAGACACCACCACTCTGTAACAAGTATGATTATGTCAATATGTACCACTAGTTCGAGTCTCACGCTATCCTTCCAAGTGCACCAAATATATGACAATGCTCACAAGTGGGTCCTATGTAGTTTTGGAACACGAGGAAGGAAACATAAGATCAAACTACCATTTTGAAAAGGCCAAAAACATGTGTCATTACGTGGCTGCGTTATCAAAAATCCTAAGTATGAAAAAATAGGAGTGAAACTTTCTGGAAGGAATAAGTCAAGTTAGACATTTTGAAGTGTAAATATATCTTTAATATTGCATATTCCTTAAAGATTAAAATAAAATTTGGTTGAATCTTGTTTTTTTAAATGAATGCACACAACATGCTTAAATTGGCTTAGGTGCGTAACGTGTACTTAGGAGTGAAAAGCGCACCTTACGCTTGTTGCAAAAACTGCTAAGTAATAGTTCAATACGCAAATAAAACATTCTTAAACATACACGGATATGGTTTATACTGTTTGATGCGTGATGAAATATTTAAGTTAACAACCCTACATCAATATATACAGAGTCAGCAGTTGTAACGAGTAGGGTTGAACTTGTCTTTGTACATGTATAACTATCAGCGTTCTTTATCAAACCACTTCACACATCGTTATCGTGAATTGTGATTCTGTATCTAGAACATGTGTATGCGTCAAAACTTGATTAAATGATTAACAAGAGTGTCTGTCTACCTACCTTGACCCAGTATATCTCAATAATTCGGTTATTTCAAACTAACACTTGTTCTTAATATCATTTTGTACTAATAGGACTGAACCAATTTCATTCATAGTGTCACTCATATACAGCTTACGACTTACACATATAATCATCGAACGAATGTCAACCGTTGATAAATAAACTATAATTAATTATTTTTTAGTTAAAACATAGTCATATTACATCGAGTGTGAAGCAAATTATTATAACGTTTATTTATCACCCTCTATCACTGCTTCCTGGGTTCCTAACCAGTATTTGCGTGTAATATAGGTTTGTAAACACCGCCTTAGAATCTCGCACATAGCGGGATTTACTCTTATGAGCTATATTAGTTTTTTTACGCCGTTATTACGCAGTTTTTAGAAGCACCGATGTATAGCGTTCACCATATCCCAATCTGTGATACTTTAGAAACTATAAATTATAGTGAATTTTGAAGTTAAAATCATTCTTTCTTGTCATCTGTACATACATGTACCATGTTGATGTTAGCGGCATATTCCTGATTAGGACCACGTTTGTCTAAAACATCCGATTGTCCCTCGTGTGCTAAATTTAACACAAATATGAATTAATACGTATTTATTTGTCGAAACTTTGCATATTAGAACTATAGTACTATCGTACCAATAGGTAAGGCCTGATCAGCATGTTATTGTCGACAATTCGTCTAAACAAAACTATTTTATTTTGTAACTTTAATATAATAAATACAGAATATGGTTACAAATTAACTATTAGTAATAGTTTAAGTTCAAGACAAGTATACAATAACTATATCAATTAGCATCAAAAATGTACAAAGCAATAACACACTTCCATAGATTTTCAAATTTTAAAAACATCTTATGCTCAGAATTTCGATCAAACCATTGCCAGTTACATTTGGCATATACGAATAGTCCATGCTACGAACGATATCATATGTCTTTTGTCATCACATTTATACCAATCGCGCATGTGTTATCTTTTACACATTGGAAACCAATTAATATTGATATAGGTGATATGTGACTACCACTAACTAGTAATACAGTAGTAGTATAGAACATCGGAATGTATGAGCATTCACAAATGAGTAATGTTTGGGTATCGAACTATTCTCTGCTCATACTTTGTGCGCTTGGTCCCCCACCTTGAACCTCCTGTGCCTCTTGAATAAGGGCACATAAGGGGCAGCATAGGATGGAAAGACAATCGTTGACCGTCGAACCTTCAATTCCTTTCATTTCTCGAATTTTCCCTCGAATATTTAGCCACGTGATTATGTTCAAGATGGGTACAAAATATGCAATACCTGCAAAAGAAAGTATCAACAATATAAAAGATTCTGAGACAAGTCAAGCTTTGCTAAAGAGAGACAGCAAGAGAGTCTTTCTATTTTCTTTAATATACAATTCATTGTTAATGTTTCATAGTATGTAATAAATCTTTCGTTGTTTAATACTGAACACATACGCACGTGTAAAAATGTGATAATACTAATAGAAAAAAATGTCGACACTCACTGATCATCACGTGATTTTATCAGCTGCTTACATGTACTTGGATTTAGAGACACATAACAAAAGTGTTACAAGTAAATTAAATGTATCGATGTTAAATTGTCGGTAGCAGCAGTAACATACAGTAAAACCTCAATTATACGACCACATTTGGGACCCTTGAAAACTGGTCTTCTTATTGAGGTGGTCTTAATATTGAGGTTTAATTAAGAGCAATACAGTGAGAATGGACTTGAAAATTGTGGTCTTAATTTTGAGGTGGTCTTATTATTGAGGTGGTCTTTAAGTGAGGTTTTACTGTAGTCTAACTGGTCGTACTGTAAACAGTACTGGTCGTAATATGGCACTAACAAATCAACAGATAACACCCTGTCGGTAGTGCTGTACTAGCCATAGCAATTTCGTGTGATATTGAATGCAAAGAAAGCGTTTTCTCGTATTCCCTCCAGTATTTTAACAGCATGCAACACTTTACTTTCGTCCATGTTGCATCAATCTCTATATTTGAAGCATTAGAAAGTTGAACTATTTAGTTTATGTTTACTGCTGTCAGAAAGACAACTCTTACTGATGACAGTAGTATACGGCTACTTACTTAATACTGCTAGCAGTGGTAGGTAGCAGTAATTCTAATGTTACTACAATTACTAACTTCGAACAGGTTTTAAAGAGTTTTGAGTGAAGTGATCTGAATTCGCATACTTACCGCATGTCAAACAGCTGCCTTCACCAACGGCCTCTGCTGTCTGCCCAAACGTTACACACGGAGCGAAGTATGTCACCAGACATATGCCAAAATTATCAAAACATCCAAACATGGAGTGTGACCATTGTCCGACCTGGAATATTGGACAGAAATAGAAATGTGTATACTAGACACTCGAAGGGTGGTAATATGTGATACCACTGGTTGCCCATCCGACTGTTTGCAGTTTGTTTTCCGATCATTATATACTTGAGAGTAGGCTTCTATCTGTGATCTTCAAATGTTAGTATGTACATTGGCAAGGGGCTGTAGATGGCCCCTATTAAATTTGAGATTCCATATAACAGGTCAATGGTACAGTGATTGTTTGTACAAAACCGTTCACTTCGACCTATGATTATTTAAGTTGGTTGGCACATTCGGCATGGTCAGTAGAGAAACCTTCTTGACTTTGAGGTCACTGTGTCAGAGGTGAAGGTCACAGTGGCTGTTAGTACAAAACGTTTCAGTTCAATAACTTAACAACTTTTGGACATATGATCCTTAAGCTAAGTATTCGACCTGATACTTGGCAGTAGATGACCCCTATAATTATATTGTAAGGCCACTTGGTCTAAGGTCAAGGTCACAATGACAATAAATATAAAAGACCTATGATTCTAAATGTAAGCACACTGCCATGGCCGAAAGATGAACCATATTTGTATCTGGGTCATTGCATCAAAGGTAAAACATGTTTTAAAAGAATAATTTATGATCATTGTTGAACCGATTAAAGGTAAAATAGAAGCCGAAATGCATGGTGATAATTAAATTGAACGTTGTCTTCATTTTTCCATGCCAATGAATGAGCGTGTATGACCGTTACAATGATTAGATCCCTGTATGACCGTTACAATGGTAAGAGCGGATAGATGATCCCTGTATGACCGTTACATTGGTTAGATCCCTGTATGACCGTTACAAAGGTTAGAGCCATGTATGACCGTTAAAATGGTTAGATCACTGTATGACTGTTACAATGGTTAGATCACTGTATGACTGTTACAATGGTTAGATCACTGTATGACCGTTACATTGGTTAGATCACTGTATGACCGTTACAATGGTTAGAGTCCTATATGACAGTTACAATGGTTAGATCACTGTATGACTGTTACAATGATTAGATCCCTGTATGACTGTTGCAATGATTAGATCCCTGTATGACTGTTACAATGATTAGATCACTGTATGACAGTTACAATGGTTAGAGCCCTGTATGACTGTTACAATGATTGGATCCCTGTATGACTGTTACAATGATTAGATCACTGTATGACCGTTACAATGGTTAGAGCCCTGTATGACTGTTACAATGATTGGATCCCTGTATGACTGTTACAATGATTAGATCACTGTATGACAGTTACAATGATTAGATCCCTGTATGACTGTTACAATGATTAGATCCCTGTATGACTGTTACAATGATTAGATCACTGTATGACAGTTACAATGGTCAGAGCCCTGTATGACTGTTACAATGATTGGATCCCTGTATGACTGTTACAATGATTAGATCACTGTATGACCGTTACAATGGTTAGAGCCCTGTATGACTGTTACAATGATTGGATCCCTGTATGACTGTTACAATGATTAGATCACTGTATGACAGTTACAATGATTAGATCCCTGTATGACTGTTACAATGATTAGATCCCTGTATGACTGTTACAATGATTAGATCACTGTATGACAGTTACAATGGTCAGAGCTCTGTATGACTGTTACAATGATTAGATCACTGTATGACTGTTACAATGGTTAGATCACTCTATGACCGTTACAATGATTGGATCCCTGTATGACTGTTACAATGATTA
This sequence comes from Mactromeris polynyma, assembly GCA_032209605.1. Taxonomy (NCBI): domain Eukaryota; kingdom Metazoa; phylum Mollusca; class Bivalvia; order Venerida; family Mactridae; genus Mactromeris; species Mactromeris polynyma. The sequence goes on from JASFXZ010000009.1 coordinate 112,013, forward strand.
GATCACTGTATGACAGTTACAATGATTAGATCCCTGTATGACTGTTACAATGATTAGATCACTGTATGACAGTTACAATGGTTAGATCACTGTATGACTGTTACAATGATTAGATCCCTGTATGACTGTTGCAATGATTAGATCCCTGTATGACTGTTACAATGATTAGATCACTGTATGACAGTTACAATGGTTAGAGCCCTGTATGACTGTTACAATGATTGGATCCCTGTATGACTGTTACAATGATTAGATCACTGTATGACCGTTACAATGGTTAGAGCCCTGTATGACTGTTACAATGATTGGATCCCTGTATGACTGTTACAATGATTAGATCACTGTATGACAGTTACAATGATTAGATCCCTGTATGACTGTTACAATGATTAGATCCCTGTATGACTGTTACAATGATTAGATCACTGTATGACAGTTACAATGGTCAGAGCCCTGTATGACTGTTACAATGATTAGATCACTGTATGACTGTTACAATGGTTAGATCACTCTATGACCGTTACAATGATTGGATCCCTGTATGACTGTTACAATGATTAGATCACTGTATGACAGTTATAATGATTAGATCACTGTATGACCGTTACAATGATTAGATCCCTGTATGACAGTTACAATGCTTAGATCCCTGTATGACAGTTACAATGGTTAGATCCCTGTATGACTGTTACAATGGTTAGAGCCCTGTATGACAGTTACAATGGTTAGAGCCCTATATGACAGTCACAATGGTAAGATCACTGTATGACAGTTACAATGATTAGATCCCTGAATACCGCGTTAAATGACCCATGTTGTGTGCTTTACTATCAGTGTCTGTACGTCAGAGTTCATTTTGTATGTATTAAAGAAGATCGTAGACACTACGGTGTACTGAACCCACTTATAACCTCTTTATAACACAACAAGTATAGACTTCCTAATAGGGCGAATTTGTTTGTACCAAACCGGTTTGAAACCAAAACTGGTTAGCTAAACCTTTCATTTGTTTTAACCAACTGGTTTTCAACTAAAACAAGTTTCTGTATTTGTTTATAACAAATCTTAAACTGGTTAATCAAACTGACCGAACTACCTCCAGGTGTGGTTTGTCTGGTTTGATTTATCCGAATAATCGTTAACTAGTTAAACAAAATGGGATGGACTGATTTTATGGCGGGTGACCGTGCCACTCAAATGTGGGGCCATGTTTAATCAAAGCGCTGTTAGCGCTGAAGGTCTGGGGCTGCAGATAGATGCATTGTGGATTTGCTTGCCCTGTGTAGACCTAGTGACATTATCATATTAACTACTGTATTTCTATGCTACCAATATGTTTTCCATTAGTTATTTTGTGCAGACTATACAAGTCGGTATATCTTGTACATCAGTGATAACCCTAACCCTGGTTTATATGTTCGTGATTATAATAACATTATAAGAACATTCACAATCTGTCTGTTACTGCATTTAGCAATCACTACTGACCAGACAGTTGGCAATTTGAAGAGACAAGCAGTCACATAGATTATGTATCCGGTATGGCTAATATAGTTTCAACGTTTAAGCTGGGACTAATATATACATGTATATATTGTTCCCAGGTTTATGTTTCCGTTTGATATCTCCATGTATCAAGGCCGTTTAATAGTAGAATTGCATGCAAGCTAATCGGACATGTTTATTTCTAATGCGACCTAGACATACTCCGGATTAGTATAAATATGGGTAATTCCCTTTAACCCTGCGGTGCAAACAAACATATTACGTTAGTTACCATCGTGCTCGAACCGCAATGAAAACAAAGACCCATACCCAACTTTTGCGTCACTGTGGTCCGACCAACTATAGAATTTTAGAAGGTAAATATCTTCAAATCGCAATAAATAAAAATCTCTTAAAGGTATATTATATCGTCTGTACAGATGGTCGGTATTATTTGAAAATTAAACAATGGGATTGCAAATCGTTGCGTGCATATATGATGCATATTTTTGTCACTAATTGTTATAAGGCATATCATGTTCCTGAAAGATCTATTTGAATTTGAAACATAACTACTTAGATGTTATTCGGATAGCTAATACAAATACCTTAACTTTAATAAAAAACGACATAATTTAGTTGTATGCGTGTTAAATTATTCATGTACTGGAGATTGACATTTTTCCTTTTGTAATTTTACACCACTTGAAATATGAACACGCATGTATATACATTTTGCGCATTAAACTACAACGAATGGTATAGAGAGTAGTAAATGTATGTTATTGTAAATCACCAACCTACGGTCCAACCTACATGTTAAATGTATGTCTCTTTAATCGGAACCTGGCAATAAAATCGTCCACATTGTAACGTTGCAAAACAGAAATTAACGTAGTTCTCAACTCTGACTTTCTTATCATTTTTGTCTGCAATCACAATTCTGCTAGCGGTTAAAACTGCAGTAAATCGAATTCGATTTTGATGCGACTGTGTCAACTAAATCGTTATGGTCTTCTGACACTGTAAGTTCTTATACAATCAAAATCATGCGGGTCATTTTTCTTCGACTAAACCATATGTTTGTTTGCAAACCAATATTAATCATAACTGGTTTAAGTTTTTCAACCAAACTACAACAAAACTGAAACCTCAAACCTTAACTAGTTCTTGCAAAACAAATTCGCCCTATGTCCGCAAAAATTAATACAAACTTTTGATAAATGTTATTGCGTGAAAACTATGATGAAATTTAGGGATAGGATATGATACACATTCATGTCCGGGTGCGGTTTTTACAGTAGAGTGTCGCAATCATCAACACCAGACAGGATACGTTTTAACAATTGGCAAAACGGTACACATTAATTGTCAAAACTGGACAATTTAAAACCAGATTTACGTTTTTTTTCATTAAACCGAATATAATCGAAGTTTCGGACCGACTCTGTTCATGCAAAGACTCAAAGGTCGGACACATTACTTTTAAAATAGGTTTAAACAACCTAGATAGAACAACATTTAACTCTGTATTTCTGTACTTTTTAAATACTAAAATATCACGAATATTTTCAACCAATTTTTCGATAGTTAACATTTATAAACTAATGGATTGCTTAGTTATTCGCAAAATAAATCAGTCTTATTTAATAAATAACGTACTAACCTGCGCCATTTTGAGAATATGTCACAATATTACGTATACCGACGTGATGTAGATTGAGTTTCCTTTATATCACTGCACACAATTGTATACGATCTTATTGGAGACTGTAGTTTACATTGAACAAACATTTACCATATTTGTTCTAATAAACCTCGCATTTTTGTACTCAATGATTTTTTCTTGTCGACAACTGAATTGTATAGTATACGTACACTCACGTGCCAAATTAATGTCCACAATCATGGCTGAGGTCACATGTTGATTTTGTAAAGTTGCGATGTAATAAGCGTGTTCACAGAGCACATTTTCGCACATTGTATTTGGGACTTATTGTCCTTGTAGAAATATATTTCAGCACCTGTTGTAATGTGATGAAGGAAAGTAAATCTTTGTTGAAAAAGAAAACAGCTATTGCCTTTAAGAATCGGAGTACTCATGAACGATATGGTAGGTGAACTCTTTATAATAAGGTGAGTGTAGACGTGACGTGAACCCTATACAACATGGTGAGTGTAGACGTGATGTGAACGATATACAACATGGTGAGTGTAGACGTGATGTGAACCCTATACAACATGGTGAGTGTAGACGTGACGTGAACCCTATACAACATGGTGAGTGTAGACGTGATGTGAACGATATACAACATGGTGAGTGAAGACGTGATGTGAACGATATACAACATGGTGAGTGTAGACGTGACGTGAACCCTATACAACATGGTGAGTGTAGACATGATGTGAACGATATACAACAAGGTGAGTGTAGACGTGACGTGAACGATATACAACATGATGAGTGTAGACGTGATGTGAACGATATACAACAAGGTGAGTGTAGACGTGACGTGAACGATATACAACATGGTGAGTGTAGACGTGACGTGAACGATATACAACATGGTGAGTGTAGACGTGACGTGAACGATATACAACATGGTGAGTGTAGACGTGATGTGAACGATATACAACAAGGTGAGTGTAGACGTGACGTGAACGATATACAACATGGTGAGTGTAGACGTGACGTGAACGATATACAACATGGTGAGTGTAGACGTGATGTGAACGATATACAACAAGGTGAGTGTAGACGTGACGTGAACGATATACAACATGGTGAGTGTAGACGTGACGTGAACCCTATACAACATGGTGAGTGTAGACCTGACCTGAATGATATAAAAGTATGTGTGTTGCCCTTTTCAAGAAGCCTATCCTCCAATCTGTTACATTAGAAACATCGGTGTTTTGTAATATTCTAGTAACCTTAAATAAACAACCATCGGTATAACAATATTAACATCAATAATACTAAACATATCAGGTTACTATCAAATATGGACCCTAGCAACATTTGGTTTATAGACTGATGTTTACGCAACATTTTCCAAGTGGACTGTTTGCCTTGTGACAGAGACGTATGGCTTCTGTGCCTCGGAGATCATCGTTTGATATCTGTCTCCATCTTTGATTTTCAAGACTTGAAAGTGTAATCACTGAATTACTGAGCCAGCGCGGACACAATAGCAACTCGTCGATATCACACGTCGAGGTCACACGGTGTTTTTATGCCAGAACAATAAATGGTTTGAATACAACGATCAAATTCAATGTTGGTGTTTTATGTCCTAAAGAGAAGTAATTACTGAACAAAATGATTCACATGACATTCCTCTTGGAGCATTTTCACCTAATTCCTTTTATTTCGCATTTAGCGATTTTTCTACGAAATTCAGGAAGGTCGATCGTCAGTTGTATAGACTCACATGCCTTATCACATTGCTCAGAGAGGTAGATTAAGTATTGTGGAAACGATGATAAATTATTGCAGGATAATTGCGTGCGTGCGTGCGTGCGTGCGTGCGTGCGTGCGTGCGTGCGTGCGTGCGTGCGTGCGTGCGTGCGTGCGTGCGTGCGTGCGTGCGTGCGTGCGTGCGTGCGTGCGTGCGTGCGTGCGTGCGTGCGTGCGTGCGTTTGGGCTGTTATTAGAGATTGTACGTTAAAGTATCTGCATCCCTACCTTTCAAAATATACCAAGATAAAGTGACAAAATATGAACCTTTGTACCGTAATTTATGGTGATAAAATTGTCATTGAGTTACTTGTACATATCATATCGTAACGATCCTCAACACCCGTGAGCTTATATACACACAAATATTTTCCATGGCAAACTCAACAAGAATTTTTTTGAAAAAAAGATGGTCGGCGCAATTTGAAGTTTAAGATTTGTTATGCAACATGGACAAATGCTGAGATGTAACGACTGAATGTCACCCCTGGTCCAAAATGGGTTTCGATAAATTCAGTGGATTTCGGTAAAGTAACGTATCCCTTATCGAATTGTTGAGGTTACAAACGTTGTTCAGTTGAAGAGAAGTTAGTTTAGTAGATAACGTAAGATTTCATTGGTTTACACAACACTGATATACAAATGGCAAAGTCATGTTAGTACGGCTGCGCCGAAAAAAGGTTTATTGATCGGTTATTAACAAATTACCGGTATTAACCGACTCGATGAGAACTGTTTGAAGTTGGAAGAGGTACCAGTAACAACATTATTGCACATGTGGAGCCAAACTTCGTATGCCATGTATTGTTTACAATCACAACTTCCCATACATTTTAGAGCAAGGATTTCCTGAATAGCAACAAACACCAGATGAAATGAAACACAGCGGAGTTTACTTAGAATAGTAAAATGCTGTAAAAAGCATCCAAGTACTGTTATAGTCTGTCTGTAGAGAGGGTTATATGAGTTGATCCAACTGGCGACCCTAATAGCAGATGCAAGATGTAAGATGGTATTTTCTATGTTTTCGGGTTGTCTCCCTTATGTGTATTCTAACATGGTCATCATGGGGTAAATTCAATACAACGAAAATTAATGAATCCACAGTAGTCATCTAATGACTTGGTATGGATTGATACCCGGTCAACATATTTCATACTCGGCTTCACCTCACTCGGTACGATGTCTACTGACCAAGTTTCAACCTGTACCAGGTCACTAGATGACTATGGTCCAATTATATTAGAATGTCACTTGCTGTTCCCTTTGTTAAATTTTGTTGACTTCAACTCCCCTTCGTTCCTGAACATTTCTCTTCCTCCCGTAATAACAGTGCGCGATGTTGGCACTTTCAGTCCTTTGATTTTCTTTAATATTACAGAATAATTTTTAGTAAAATACATAAAATCCCAGATGTTCATACTAAACTGATTATCGAAAACAAGTGTATCTTACTTTCTTTGCGTTTAAATTTAGTTTTAAAGTAAAAAGAAATGCAATGTGAATATGGCTGATATGATCCGATTGTGCAACTTTAACTCTGCCGGCACAATTTGAAGGTTAAGATTTGTTGTACAACATAAAAATGCCGAGATATTACGATTGCTGGTCACTCCAGGTCCAAAATGGATTTCGGTAAATTCACCGAAATTCAGTGGATTTCGATAAGGTAACGTACCCTTTATCGAAAGGTTAACCAATCCGCGTCAAGTTTACAAACGTTGTTCGTTTGAAGAGAAATGGCCTTGTTGGTTAACGTAAGATTTGATTGGTTTACACAACACCGATATGGAAATAGCAAAAACCATGTTAGTACGGCTGCGCCGAAAAAGTGTGCTACTTTCACGCCAATGCGCCTTCCCACATACCAGTGTTACTGTCGACTTTTTGATGTTTGTTTGTTTTATCGGGTTTAACGCCGTTTCTCAACAATATTTCAGTTATATACGGCGGCCGGTTCACCTAACCAGTTTTTCCTGGACTGAAATCTAACCAGTACTAACTTACCCTTCCACAAGGAGCCGGCAACTTCTCCACATGTGGAGGAAAATCGACATTTTTGTCAAATTTTCATGGAAAGGTATAACCTGCCGCAACCGGGAATCGAACCTTTTTTAAGCAGGAAAATGTTCGTGTTCGTTCGCCCTCATGCTCCTTATTGCTCAGACATTGCGCCTTGAGACTATTTGCTTACTCCAAAACTAAACAACACTTATCAGGCATGCTTTATGGTTCTCGACAGACATTGGGATTTGCGGTTTATAGATATTTGTTATGTGGGTATTCCCAAAAGAGACTATGACAAGTCTACTGAAAACTAGATTAAACGATTAAAACATTGCATACAGCACAAACGGAAATACTTTGAAAGTATCAAGGGAAATAAATGAAAATGTTTGGGAAATTGAAAGTTTTATGACACCAGTGACCTTATATCTAAAAAAACTCCACGTATAATGCATGGAAATGGCTCCAACAATAATTATTTACAAATAAAAGCATATGCATACAATACTATATAAGTGTGGTGATTTGGGTCTCTTTCCGCTCATTTCGCCACTTCCGCTACAGAACCAGTCTGGGATAGCTATACGCTTAACCGCTCCCCAGATCCGGGCTATAGTGCAGTCATCACAGGGAACACGAAGCGAACACATCACCCGAACACACCATGAGGTAATTCAAGTATCTACTGCCCAAGATGTGATATTCTTCCGTTGGTGAGTCATTTATTGTATTGCATTGCCTTACCTACCGACAACAGCCTATACATTAAACAGACATAAAAATATCTGATTTCATGCAATAAAAATATCTGATTTCAATCTTAATACGTTGTATACATATACATGTACTACCTCACCGGTGATTGTATAAAACATCTCAACTTCATGTTTTAAAAGATATCGTGAATACAAGTGATATGATAACAATATATATGCATACGTAACTATGAACAACACTCAAGCTCTACATGTATGTCAGTGTCAATATACAATATACAAACAACTCCGTAGATTGCGTGTATCAATTACAATTAATGTAGATAATCCCTGTTTGATATTTCAATAAATAGCTCATGTTGCAGGATTACAAAACTATGGTGGTAGATTACTGCCACCAGTTAACATGAGAACGTTCCATGTGCAGCTTTCTGGGATAAATGTCAAGAATGATCTCCCTTGATTAGCGGCTTTGTTAAAGCCGGCCCCTCTGATTGGATTGTCTCCCTTCCACGCGAAAATCATACCTGTAAAAATGTGTCAATAATCAATATAGGAGGTGTTGTAAACAATCGATCGATTTTGTAGAACCCGGCTATACTGCTTATGATAATATATTATACTGTTAAATATGTAAACACAAAAAGGAACAGAATGTATTGTTTTCATTTTATTTATCTATTTGGTCAATACATAATAACACGGACCTATATGGTTCATAGGTCCGTGATAATAATAATTATAATGTAATAATATCACGGACGTTAATATGTCCGTGATTATATATAAATATATAGATATATATATATACGTATATATTAATATGACATATGTAGTAAATAAATGATATGATCATACAAAACATATTATTCCTTATCAGAAAGCAAAGTATGCTATACAATAAATTGAATTTGATATCATTTCTTTTTAACATACATAAAAGCATTTCTACAGTCTTGAAATATGTTATTGTGAAGTACAAATATAAATAAAATACAAAATGAATGTCTTAAATGATAAACATTCTAACAGCTACACATACCATTCATGATGGAATGTTTGCTGATTTTAATAATATGTAAAGCATATATCACTGAAACATTTTTATGAACGATCACTGATTGTGTTAAAAAATATGAAAAATACGAAGTGTACAGAAAATGTGGTCAATAAATACATCTAAAAATGTTTAAATCGATAAAACTGTTCTAGCAAGAGAATAAGTTGAAGAATATTGTCATAACTGCTAAAATATTCTAGTATTAAGATAAAGTGTTTAAATTTAAGTGTGAAAATAATTTCCCTGTATAATCTGTTGATCAAAACAGGTAGAGCTGGGAACTCGATATCGATTTTCGGGTTATTTTCAAGGGAGACAATCCACTGCGATAAGCCAGCTAAAAGGCACGGAAAGCTGCGTATGGCGAATTGTTTCGTGTTAACCACTTTATTATCATAAGACTAAAGACAGACTTGGAAGTGCCCAGAACTGCCACCTGTTACTTTTTTTTGATGTAATTACACTAACGGGTTATTTAGTTATGGTTTGCGAAATTCTCTTAATAAGTAACATAATAAGTAGTTATCCAGATAAGATTCGTGTTCCAGTACCTATAAATAGAATTATACAACTGGTTATCTAGTTATGGTTCGCGAATTTGACTTATTAAGTAACATTATAAGTGGTTAACTAGATAAGATTCGCGTTGCCACTCACGAACTGAGCGATAGTGTTCAACGTCTTCCGAATGCTCATTATCTGACAACTGAAATCATATCTAGTTTATATCTAGTTAACTATTTATCATTTCACTGACTAAGTGGTAACAGGAATCTTATCTAGTTGAACACTTATTATCTTACTTAATAAGTAAAATTCTCGAAACATAGCTAGATAGATAACTCGTTACATCTAGAAGCCAAAACTGCATTTATAAATAAGTGGTAACACGAACTAGTGTATATACATCATAATGAGGTACGAGGTGGCAGTTCTGTGCACTGTCAAGTCCGTTTTTAGTCTTATGATATTTATCTAACCGAAAACGTATTACGAAGATTAACTAGATAGCTAGATAATTATCGCGATATTTGAGTGGTTAACACGAAACAATTCGCAAACGTTATCATGTTAACTGGTGGCAGTAATATGCCACCATACAAAACAGTTCTAAGAGACTAAATGTACGTAATAAGGTCCAAATAATATGACGTGTAAAATAGCGTGGTAATTTATACAGGTCACTGTCTACACTTGGTATGGCATCTGTTGGTTATCAGCTAACTGAATACAATGAGTAATTACGACCAGACGAAGTCTAGAGCGACATTAAGGTGGTTTCACTGTTCCCTATTGTGAAATCAACATGTGTCCATTTGACAGTTCGATGCAATGTGACAAAACACAGAACTAGTCTACCAATCGTTCTTCCGATGAACAAATCACAATATCCCGAATATTGACAAACACAAAAATAAAATATCTACTAATACTGAATAGTACGGAGTCCCTAAAGTGACAAAATAATATTACGTTTTTACGAAATAATATTACGTTTTTACGAAATAATATTACGTTTTTACGAAATAATATTACGTATTTACGAAATAATATTACGTTTTTACGAAATAATATTACGTTTTTACGAAATAATATTACGTTTTTACGAAATAATATTACGTATTTACGAAATAATATTACGTATTTACGAAAAAATATTACAGAATTAGGAAATGATATTATGTTTTTTACAAAATAAAAGTGTCGCTAGAAAATAAAGATATGGAATGTCACTTTAGGGGCTCCGTACCGTAGAACAGTGTACTCATACAACAAATAAAGTAATCAACAGTACATTCTAGGAGTGTGGTCTTCAATTTTGAGCTTTATATTTCTTGGTCCGTTTTATTGCTCTGTCAGCGGCGGATCCCGGCATCAGATAACCAACACTGTCTACAGACATATGCCTGGGTACGTTAGCCTGATTACCAGTCACCTTTGAAGTCTGTCCGCTGTTTTGGTAAGCGTTTGAAACTTTTCGTCCGGTTCCGGAAGTTTTGTCAAACATGAATACTGTTTCGTGGGTGTTGTTGTACATTACATCATCATTACTGTACGGATTTGTATCTCCTGGTGTTATTGGCATCATGACGTAAGGGTTGTCAACGGTAAGTACGGATTGTCGGTCACGTGTCTTGACGTCATCATCATTTATCGTAGCGTATGCATCGCTTACTTCCATACTTGTAAAAGACACAATAGATCGATTCGGTCTGGAAAAAAAAAAGTTGGACTCTACCATTTGTCAGTGACATAATCTGCAGATTTGCTCCGTCAGTGTGAGAAACTTCCCGAACGGGAAATCTAGGTATGTAAGTGTGTTACTATATTTAGATTTTTAATTCCCGTTCGGGAAGCAACTCATCACTTTTTTGATGGTTTTAGAAAACCTGATAGGATTCAATCTGCAGAAAGAGAATAATTCCCACAACTTTCCGATTGATTGTTGAGTAGGGAAACATCCGATGGGCTCCAAATGAAAATCATTTTAGAGGTGCGTTCCTTATTTTGCTGAGTATACATTCAACTCGAACTTGTTCAGCAACAAACTATACAATGTGGTATCTACTGGAAGTATATAATTCCCTATTACTAAGAATATTACAGCAATACGTGATATAAGAGGGTGAAATGACTCATACAAAAGTGTTGATGTTAAAGCGGTCACGCTCAGTGTAGTTTAAGTTACCTTCCATTTGGCCGATTACATCCTGATTGATGCTGCGTTTGTGGTTCTGAAAAAAGCAAGCTATAAAGTTCAGTACATCTTAAACATATGCACAAGTCATGTACAGGTACAACCTGCGACAAAATCATATCTCGGTCAATGATTGTCAGTCTATACAAATATCCTTGTCTATGACATGCTACAATCACGAATGGTAATAAATAAACGATACACCAGGTCTAAAACATCCGAAATGCATAACCAACTCTAGCTCTAGCAAGTACAACAGATGTAAGTATCGCTCACAAATACAGATGAATGTATCGCTGACATCTACAAACAGATGTATGTATCGTTCACATCTACAAACAGATGTATGTTTCACGTACAAGTACAAACAGAGGTATGTGTCACGTACATGTACAAACAGATGTTTGTGTCACGTACATGTACAAACAGATGAATGCTTCACCTACATGTACAAACAGATGTCTGTATCACGTACATATACAAACAGGGGTACGTATCACGTACATGTACAAACAGATGTATGCATCCCGTGCATGTACAAACATGGATATGTATCACGTACATGTACAAACAGGGGCATGTATCACATGCATGTACAAACTGGGATATGTATCACGTACATGTACAAACAGGGGTATGTATCACGTACATGTACAAACAGGGGTATGTATCACGTACGTGTACAAACAGGGGTATGTTTCACGTACATGTACGTCCATGGTATGTATCACGTACATGTACAAACAGATGTATGCATCCCATGCATGTACAAACAGGAGTATGCATCCCGTGCATGTACAAACAGGGATATGTATCACGTACATGTTCAAACAGATGTATGTATCACGTACATGTACGTACAGGGTATGCATCACGTACAGGTTCAAACAGATGTATGTATCACGTACATGTACAAACAGGATATGCTTCACGTACAGGTTCAAACAGATGTATGTATCACGTACATGTATTAATTACTGTTGGATATAAAAAGAAAAGCTCAACTACACGTGGATATATTTACTTACCGACGAATACAGGAATGGTTCTTGTCCTTTTTTGTCTCAGTTTTAGAACCAGTACGCAGATGACAACAATCAGTATTATAATGAAGAGAACAGAACCTGCACCAATGATAACAGACAATGGTAACTGTACAACTTCATCCTCCATTGTTGAGTCTGATATAGAGGACAGTGTAACCAATAATAAAGAGGCGAATACGTAATATTTTATGACAGCTTGATATATTTAAATCAGACTGGCTTTATACTAAACGTCTACGAATGGATACAACGAAATTAAGGAAAAAGTATATTATATTTAAACAATTGGACAATCGTTCACAGAATGGATTGACTATAAACGTGAATATCGCGAAAAATCAGTGTTATACTTCTCGAATGCGACCTTTATTCCATATGTAGTTAAGGCGATATTGAAGTAAATTGTCAATATACAAATGTATAAACTTCATACAACCACAATACACAGACATTCATGAAACTTGTGCCGTTGTCCACTTACACACTCAGGGAAATCTATGTATACACTTCATACAACCACCATACACAGACATTCATGAAACTTGTGCCGTTGTCCACTTACACACTCAGGGAAATCTATGTATACACTTCATACAACCACAATACACAGATATATATGAAACTTGTGCCGTTGTCCACTTACACACTCAGGGAAATCTATGTATAAACTTCATACAACCACAATACACAGACATACATGAAACGTGTGCCGTTGTCCACTTGCACCCTCAGGGAAATCTATGTATACACTTCATACAACCACCATACACAGATATACATGAAACTTGTGCCGTTGTCCACTTGCACCCTCAGGGAAATCTATGTATACACTTCATACAACCACCATACACAGGCATACATGAAACTTGTGCCGTTTTCCACTTACACCCTCAGGGAAATCTATGTATAATTAAGCTTCATACAACCACCATACACAGGCATACACGAAACTTGCGTCGTTTTCCACTTGCACTCTCAGGGAAATCTACGATAGATCAGCGGTGACTTCCTCATTCAGCAATTCATATCCCATAAACGTGAAATCAGGAATCGTAAATACATGTACGTGAAGTGCATTTTTGAAATGTCAAACCAATTGATCAAATGACGTAATGGGAATACAAAAGATGAATTTAGAAGTCGCCAACAGACTTTCGTAATATGAAAAAAGACAATATATTTCCTGCTCGAATCGTTTGGTCGATTTATTGTTCCGGGTTTTACACCGTTTTTCTATAGTATTTCAATTATATACGGCGGTCAGTTGACATAACCAGTGCGCCTTGGTTACCTCCCCCGGGTTTTGAACTCACGACCTCTAGATTTGCAGTCGAGTGCTCTACCTAATGAGCTAAAAGGATTGGCTTGAATGGTTTGGATTATCTTCCCTTTTGAAATGTGAATTATGTTCATGGTTAACTTTGCTTACCATGGACACAAAGCGGGGTACATGTTTCATTTTGGTATTGGTTTCCTCCACAATATCTAACATCTATGATTCGCTGTGAGTATTGGCATTTTCGAGCACGTGACTGGACACCGGTTCCACAGGATTGGCTGCATGTCGACCACGTGCTCCATGAAGTCCACTGGTACAAAGTAGTAACTACTTGTGTCGCCTGTAGTATCGGTGTTCTTTCCCCTTCATAATGGAACAAAATCAACACACACATAACACAAACTGTTTATGCATTAACTTTGAGAAGTTTCAGACGTCAGTATGTTTAGAACGCTGCATTTCAACCAATAGCTCAGTTAAAGTGCTTTTTAAAGTTTATAGCATATGGTAACGTATGGAATACGTGGTTTATTGACCTTATTAGTGAAATATCCGTATTAGCACAACTTGAATTATGCGAGACTTTAGTAAGCATTGTCGGTGTCAATTTGTGCATGTAATACAAATTCGTCAAATTCGGACGACAGTTTAATCTCAAAATTAAAAACAATAACAGGTCGAATATTGCAATGTTTGGTACGATCGCCTTTGATCGACAATAAGAACGACATTGGTGACATTCTTGTGACATTACTTGTATTTTTTAAGGAAATTTCTGTTGACAACATACCTTGGTCACATGACGGCTTGATACACGGTCCTTGATTTACAACATCACCCACACATTTCGAGATGTCATCCTGGCGTACGTTATTTCTCATACAGTAACGGTATCGTGACCTGGTTCCACTACCACACGTTACAGTACAACTACTCCACGCACTCCAAGCCGACCAATCTAGTATGATAACATGTCCCGTTAGTTACAGTTGTTTGTTTAGTGTTCACTACTAAATCAAGGTTTTAGGACAAATGTCTTCAGCTTATCTTTCTAACAATATTTGAGCGCCGCTGTACGATTTTCAACCTCTTTTATAAGTGACGTCATTTCAAGAACACGGAACATGTGATGTCACTATTTCGAGGGTTCAGCGCAAGACTATACTAACTCCTATGTATTTATATAGGAGTTAGTATAGTCTTGCACTGAACCCTCGATTTGCAAGCAGGAAACAATATTTACTCCATTATGGTCACTTCGTTTTCGTATTGCCATATGGAGCTAATATTGCTTACTGTCACTAGATGGTGACGTCACACGTGACGTTAATTGGAAATGACGTAACTTACAGAAGAAGCTGGAAATCGTGCAGCGGCGCTCATTTCAATAACAAGCAGAAACCTTGGTCTAAGCACTGACCTACTGAAGTCGAGAATTGCACCATAACATGTGTTGTATTTCTGTAACCCGCTGTAGTGGATTGAACATACAGTTCAAGTTCTATAGACATTTCCAAATTAACCTTTTGGACCTACAGTTCCAAGGATGTAAAGCTGTTTTGTTGATTTTTTTCTTTGTGTTTAATTGCTGTGTAGTCATGTCTTGTTTCCGTGTCCCCTTCTATTTTCATTTATACCCACTTCCTATTTGTAGCTTTTAAGGTTTTTTAGTGATCTGTGTTGTATTTCCCACCTTAGGGATCTGTGCTGTATTTCCCACCTTAGGGATATGTGTTGTATTTCCAACCTTAGGGATATGTGTTGTATTTCCCACCTTGGGGATCTGTGTTGTATTTCCCACCTTGGGGATATGTGTTGTATTTCCAACCTTGGGGATATGTGTTGTATTTCCCACCTTGGGGATATGTGTTGTATTTCCCACATTAGAGTTCAATGTGATGTTTCCTACATTAGAGTTCAATGTGATGTTTCCTAACTTAGAGTTCAATGTGGTTTATCCTACCTTAGATATCAATGTGACGTTTCCTACATTAGAGTTCAATGTGATGTTTCCTACATTAGAGTTCAATGTGATGTTTCCTACCTTAGAGTTCAATGTGGTTTATCCTACCTTAGATATCAATGTGATGTTTCCTACATTAGAGTTCAATGTGGTATTTCCTACCTTAGAGACATGTGTGGTATATCCTACCTTAGATATCAATGTGATGTTTCCTACATTAGAGTTCAATGTGATGTTTCCTACATTAGAGTTCAATGTGATGTTTCCTACCTTAGAGTTCAATGTGGTTTATCCTACCTTAGATATCAATGTGACGTTTCCTACATTAGAGTTCAATGTGATGTTTCCTACATTAGAGTTCAATGTGATGTTTCCTACCTTAGAGTTCAATGTGGTTTATCCTACCTTAGATATCAATGTGATGTTTCCTACATTAGAGTTCAATGTGGTATTTCCTACCTTAGAGACATGTGTGGTATATCCTACCTTAGATATCAATGTGGTGGTTCCTACCTTAGAGACATGTGTGGTATATCCTACCTTAGATATCAATGTGGTATTTCCTACCTTAGAGACATGTGTGGTATATCCTACCTTAGATATCAATGTGACGTTTCCTACATTAGAGTTCAATGTGGTATTTCCTACCTTAGAGACATGTGTGGTATATCCTACCTTAGATATCAATGTGATGTTTCCTACCTTATTTTTCAATGTGGTATTTCCTACCTTAGAGACATGTGTAGTATATCCTACCTTAGATATCAATGTGACGTTTCCTACCTTATTTTTCAATGTGGTATTTCCTACCTTAGAGACATGTGTGGTATATCCTACCTTAGATATCAATGTGACGTTTCCTACCTTATTTTTCAATGTGGTATTTCCTACCTTAGAGACATGTGTGGTATATCCTACCTTAGATATCAATTTGGTGGTTCCTACCTTAGAGATATGTTTGGTATATTCTACCTTATGGATCAATGTGGTGTATCCTACCTTAGAGATCTATGTGGTATATCCTACCTTATAGATCAATGTGGTGTGTCCTACCTTATAGACCAATGTGGTATATCCTACCTTAAGGGTCAATGTAGGAAAGTCTTGAATAAATCCTCTCTAGTGCTGCATTTTCTCTTTTGTAATTTAATCAGACAAACTTACCGAACGTATCACATGGTATGACAGTGTCACAATCACTAGTTTCTTCCGATTCCCCTCTACACATACTTGGTATGGAACAGAATCGAGTGCGGCTTCTTTTCCCGTACCCGCATGTTACTTGGCAACCTGACCATGGTCCCCAGCTTAACCAATAAGCTGTGTCCGAGTACTTGTCTATGAATGAGAATGGAAAATTAATCAAAACACTGACAAAGGGGATAACTTAAGTGTTTTGGTATTATCGGTGTTATATCATTATTATATAAACATTTTCTTGGACAACTGGTGACTGTTTTTATCAACATGCCGTAGCTATGACAATTATTTAAAATGCCCTTAATAGACAAACTTACGACAAAACCGTAGCTAAGACGTCATAAGACACGTTGATAAAACGGTTTCCTGTGGTATTCGGGACTTCTCGGTTAGATTCCTCATATGTTAGTCTGACCCGAAAATCCGACTGACCCTTACTGCATACTGTATATAGGATCTAAAACATTTTAGTTTGGCTTTTTCTTTATACAAATGTATGCATAGTTTGTTATTCGAGTACATATACAATGTTCATGTAGTGATGATTTTTAACTAAATAACTATTTAGTATTGTACGTAATTGTTTATATATACCTTAATATCGATGGTGTCAATGGGTGATAACGAAATTTGTATTATAATGATGGGGATGAATATAATGATATCACATGTGGCAGAATTCTCATCATCCGATATGCGATACTGCTCAAAAATGCCTATAAAGAACTATGAAAGATTTTAGCTTTAAATTAGTATAACTTTTTATCCGTTAAAGATATCAATTAAATGCAAACGGTTTTGTAATTTTTCAATATTCACCATTCATTCAAATATTTGACCTTTTATTTGAAATAAAAGTAAAATGGTATTTTTTTAACTTTAAAACAGTTACCATCGCTATATAGAATATATAGGCGAAAATAAATTACTCTGAAATTAACTTAATGTCATTTCAAAACGGTTAATGGTATTAACAAAATGCAAATGGTCTCATAAACCATAATTATTTCTCTGTCAATCGGTATTTATTTTGTGAAAATATTTAATATTACATAGTATGTTTTTTACCACGTTCAGAACTGTTCGGAAGACCATCCGAGTATGACCGAGTATGACCGTTTTATGTTTTATGGCACTTGATCTCTGGACAGTCACACTAGGGGTCCAGCAGCGATTATACAAGCTGTTAATTAACAATTTTAGTGCGCTTTATATGGAAGATTTGGGGGAAATGTGACTTTTTATAGAATAGCCTTGAAATAAAATATTGGTGTAGTTCATTATAGCTGGGACCAATGTATATATTGGTCCCAGATATTGGTCCCAGGTAAAGGTGTGTGATTTAAAACAGTATAATTCGATTACAATAAATATATTTTTATATGATATTTTTAACTTTATATTTAAAAGTGAAAATTATGATATTAATGCTATTAATATTGTAAAATGTCACAATTATTTCGACAAATAGCCTGCATAACTTATATAAAATAAATTTCAAAGTATTAGGTTGGCATTTTATAAGCTTTATATCGTTTTTCTGCATCATAGATCATTTCATGAATTATATACATTTGATACTTATTCACTTCAATAGTATGACAGATTAGCTTGATTTGTTTGCAAAAAATGATAAAACTTATCATTTATGTCTCTGGTAATATTTGAAAATTAATGCGTCCAGATTTTATTCCTAAATCATAGACTAGTCAGGATCCGATTTTAGTGCCCAAACCTGCTTTTTAATTGAATGTTTTTTGCAAATATATTAAAGAAAACCCGAATATAAACAATGCAAAACTACACAGAATAGAATACTGTATTCAAACTACAGGTTTAAGTGTTATACTTATTGTCCGGCGTATTCAATTGTTCTTAATATATCACAAACAAACTTGTATTTACTATCAATTACATAAAATCACCAATGCACTTATGATGATGGTATAAACACGGACACGTACATATGGTTTATATGTCAAAAAACTTTATATAACTAGGCCTTATTAACTGAACACGCACTTAACCAGAGAAAAATCATACTTGCTGTTAGAATTAATTGAGTTTATTCCCATTTATTTTGTTTTGTTATTATCTGTTTATACAATCACTTGTAATATTCATCTTTATGTATGAAATAGGCTATTTAAGAACAAATATAATATAATATATGTATTTTTTCCACTTCACATGATGATGTATGTGTGTACATGTAATCGCTCAAGTCGATAATAATCTTTATGTTCTGTTCTGTTCTGTTCATAATTCAATATATTTGTTTTCGAAAGAGGCTACAATAAGTATCAATGCATGTATAATACATTCTGATAAATTAGTACTGCCCGTGAACGATAATGATCATGAAATCGTATCATAAATCGGTAAATCACGGAGGCTTCCGAGTGTTTTCGAGTGTTTCCGACCACCGTGCCCACTGATTAGCGACACTCGCATCGATAACAATCGACTATAATCTGATGATGAAGATTCTTCGGTATGACATGCACTATATAAATACATTGTATAATCGTAATGTAGTGTTGTTTTTACAAGTACATATCATTTTGTGGTATCATATATTATGTGCTCTGTAATAAGTTAATAACGTCATTAATTTTACCATCATTTTCTCTCATCAAGTATTGTATCCAGCAACCTCCGCTCGCTTTAGCTCTTGGATTGACCAAATAGTTTACAAAATCACTGTCAACAATGTGATGCAGGGTAAACAGCACCGTTCCGTTCGACAGTCTCGTACACGTGCTCCTGTTACTGTACAGTGAACTTATATTTTCGGAGCTACTTAGCACCGACACTACAAGATTTTTCGCAGAATCTGTGAGGTCGTAAGGCCCACATGCGTCAAAAGTTGGCAATGGAAAATTCACAGCTGATCCTACTTTAGCCCTTATTTCAACACTTACATCTGGAAGTCAAATAGTGGAATATTGAATTAATCTAATAAGTGAATAATACAATACAACAATATGACTCATACACCAAATTACTATTACACCATTGACGTAATTACAAAATGTAGACCAAATGATTTCCGGAAATATAATATTGTTGAAACTGAACGAAAATATCAAGTACACATGTACTTGTTGACAAGATAAGATGATTCATTGTCTTTGTTTGAAAGTGTTAATAAATATTAAAGATATAATATGCTCATTTCTTTGTTCATTTGGTTACATAAACAAATATGAAAATATACCTTATCTAGTTAAAACTTTAATAAATATGCATTAACACCGAATACATTTATAAATGTATTTCTCTGAATTTGTCGAAAAAAATACGTTGTATCTTCATCAAATTAAAAAAACGTCCAGTGTTTTAACAAGCGGGTGTTTTTTTACTAGTTTTGTCTGTTAGTAATACATGTTGTTACACGATTAAACATGGCAATGGTTCTTATTAATGATGTTTTAGACTATGTAACAACAATACCGGATGAAGCCCATTAAAACATTTTAGATTCAGATGAGCCAGATACTTTTTTAAATACAAACATATACAAAGAAAGAAATTTATGGTATCATTATTGGTACAAATTTATTACAAACACTGGCTCCCGTATGAATCATTGAATTTAATGGACAACTAGTAATTGTTGATTCTTGTCATTTCATGTAAGTGTTCGCAATTTTGTCAAATTCTACCGACACATTTTAATAACATGCTTAATCTGTTTTGGTAGGTTGCGATTCAAGATTTAACATACTATTAATTGAAGATCCCAGTCCGAATGGTGACTTCAACAGATGCCAGCTAGCGCTCCGGCAT
The DNA here is from genome assembly GCA_032209605.1 of Mactromeris polynyma. Lineage (NCBI taxonomy): Eukaryota > Metazoa > Mollusca > Bivalvia > Venerida > Mactridae > Mactromeris > Mactromeris polynyma. Next base: position 132,719 of record JASFXZ010000009.1, read on the forward strand.
AAAGCAGTTCTCAAACAACAAGAAATCGTGCAAATTCATAACATAACTTTAAATATTCATTTTTAACTGGTCAAGTTTTATATAATTAATGTCTTCAAAGTACAAACGCGAAGATTCACGGCATTAAATAAATGGAACCAATTATTGCGATTCTATAAAACAGAACAAAACTTACCGGATGACACTGTCCTTATATTAACGAGGCAGACGATAAACGCTAACACCATTGTTAATTCGTAGCCTTTAATCGTCCGTAATATTTTACCTACTTGTCTATCTGGACGATAAATTCCATAAGTATAATTGCTATCATGTGTGCACTTCATCTCACACAATTTTATAATCATGCGTAGTTTCCGTGCTGTTTTATGCTTTCCTCATCGCCCCATTTGTTCAACAAACATTGGTTTCGTATATAGATATACAATAATATTGTCACTGAATGTCTAGTTATATCAGATTTAGATAATCGTTCCGTTTTTCTTTTGATCCCTTATTTCACAATCGATGCTTGTTTTATTTTATATACACTCAGTAAAATTTCTAATTGGTCACTTGCATTTTATGAAAAATCACAATACAAACACCATTACATACTAATAAATAATTCCTTCGTACAACTGTTCTGAATACATTAATCCATATTGATTCTCAAGTGAATTTTAGGACAGATCAACACTAACGACCCTAACATTAGAAGTCATTAAAAGTCATTAAACGGATATATATGGTATGGTCTCTTCAATAAATACGAAGTGACCAATTAGAAATTTTGCTGAGTGTATACTAGGTTCAAAACTGTGCTGTTGTCGTGTGATTTCATGTTACTTTGAGTGTCTTCGCTCTACATTCGACCATGATCGAGTTGATTACGCTCAATCAGACGCGTATCCAGGCATACGCACGTATGCAAATGCGTACAAAATAAGTTCCAAAATTGCAATAAAAACTGAAGGCTGAGGTGGGAAGGGTTTATGGGGAAACTTCCCCGAATATATCAGTTGTTTGACACTGTAATTTAAGCAGTACGCTAATGACAAAGAAAATGCCATATTTACACTGAAATATATCATGAAAATGCACCATTTGCCTCCTATTGTTCAACATTGTCTCGAGGATTTTCCCCCAATTACCCCCAAACCCCCACACCTACCTCTTTGACAGCCTTGCTGCTCGTTTCGCACCTACGATGCTCACACTTGGTGTACACTTCAAAACCGTCCAGGTACGCCCCTGTCAATATATTTGTTTATCAATGATTGTCCTGGAAAACATCAAGTACTTTTCAGTAAAGCGGAACTTGATAATATCATAATTTCGACGAAGGCTTAGTTCAGCTTCCGTTTGTTGCTTGTACAACAATATATGTTTGCATATATGTTTGCTTCTTGCTAATATGTAAAATATTATTTTTTTTTAATTGAATACTTTTTTCTTTTTTTTAAACATACATACATAACATATAAGAGCTTATCATATACATGTACATGTATATATAAATGCATAATAAACGTGGCAGTTGTTTAAATATATACTACATTGTAGGTATTTCTATATATATTATATTGCTAGTTCATATATTCACAGTAAAAAAAAATGAAATGTGGAAATATGACAAAAAGGTCTGTATGTAGAAAAAGACAGAAACAAGGCACACCTTTGATATAATCTAGTCTAGTATACTATTACAGTCCGAAAAACGGAAAGAGACTAGATCATCTTATTAATGATCTCCTGTGAGTATTTAAAACTTCTTTTAAAAGACAAAATACACTTATTTTTTGTAGTCTTATGCATATGAGTTTGTTAATACATACTGTAGGCCTATACATACTAGTATAATGCTGTCATGTAATTGTGTCTTTTGATTACAAGATATTTAGCGCGTTTATCACTTCTTCTTCTTCTGCTGTAAAGGGTATGGCTCCTACATGAATGTCTAGTATCCAGTGTTAAAACTGTGATGTCCGATAAAACAGCTGGCTATTTACAGTAAAATATTGTTATAAAACTATATACCGGTATGATGGCGTCTGTATCTAATGCTGCTGAGGTTGGAGGGTCTAGTGCCCTGACCTCTTGTCCTGAAATTACTAGCGGGTCCTCTTGCACTTCAACAATATATGTTTTGTTTGCTATTTGCCGGAAATACACAGCGTAGTTATGTGTTGAACTCCACCGATTGCAGACCCGAGCACATGCTATGTATGTAAGGGAGACCACTGTAGTGCAATATTTATTCTGGTTCCCGTACTTCTGGGGCAGATAATATTGAGATTGCAAACTTCACAGTGTGAAGATTAAATGCAACGCCGATCTGGAAAACGACCTGGGCAGTCAAGTAAACTATTATTTGTGTCGCATTTGACCTGATCTTAACAATGACATCACCTTAGAGTAAAACAAATTTTATTTCTAATGTAGATAATTCAAAAACATTTGCAATATTTGTCATATTAACGCGTTTTATCGTGTAAATAGGTACGTGAATGTATCAAGTAAAAGATGCATATTTAGGGAAAATGATGTATTTTTTATATCAATTACTAATTGAATGATTCGTTATAATTGTTGATTTTTCTGATGTTTTAGTATGTTCAGGCCACCTGCAAGTTTTCTCAGAATGTTACCATGGCAACGTATGCGCGTACATCAGAGAGGTATGCCAGCAATGATGAGTACTGCAGCTGCCGGGAAGAGAGAGACCAAGGCAGTGATATTTGATATGGGTGGTGTAATACTGCCATCTCCATTACGAGTATTTAAAGGTAACAGTGTATTCTACATGATGTAGTGATGTGGGGTTAGACGACTGCCCGGTTAGCTCAGTCGGTAGAGCGCCGTACTAGTGTTTAGGGGGTCGTGGGTTCGAGCCCCACATCGGGCGCACTTTTTCCCCTTGATTTACTTTAATGGTGGCAGCGGTGTTTGACGGCCCACAGTGGTTGAGCCTCAAATGCTGGAAGGGGGAGGAGTGTAGTGATGTGGGGTTAGACGACTGCCCGGTTAGCTCAGTCGGTAGAGCGCCGTACTAGTGTTTAGGGGGTCGTGGGTTCGAGCCCCACATCGGGCGCACTTTTTCCCCTTGATTTACTTTAATGAGTTCAAAAATCATCGTTCTTGCAATGAAGTGTACTCTCAAGGCTAAATGATTTACAATTTGATGTCTTATTGTAAAATCCTAGAGGAATAACCATGACCACACATGGGATTGAACCTGGGGCCTCTCAAACATGTCGCTAAAGAGCTAGCCCAACAGCCTCATTTACAGCGAGGGTGTTGGAAGTGGCCTATATCGCTACAGTCTTATCAGTGGGGTCAGACAAACTTGGTTTAAATTGCTGCTAAGTTCCTTCTTGATAAAAAACTACCTTTCACTTACTGACTTAGTAATTGATAATAAAGAATTGGAAGATATTGCAGGTACTTATCCAGCAAAAAATGCTCTACTTCAAGGGTATACAAGCCAAATGAAATAGTGCAACTCGCTTAAATAACGAATTTCTTAGGACCTGCAGATTTACTTTGTTATATCCATACAACGAAATTTTGTAATAATTGTATGGATATAACAAATTTCGTTACAACATCCATTACTGTTGACTTGTTTACACCTGAACTAGACGTAGATGTTGTGATTACTTTATGGCCCTAACGGGATTCCGTAAAAAATATATTTTTGTTTATATTTTTCCATCTTTACTATTATACAGCAAACATGAACTGAACATGTATCAATAATGAAGTGTTATGAAAAATTAAACTATAATATTTGGCCCGTACAGAAGTTTCATCCAGAGCGATTAACGGTAACTACTTACTAAAATGTACTTAACAAAATATTTTTTTACTTATTGATAGCATTATCTGTAGTCAAATTCAATCATTGTTTATATTAATTACACAGTACAAATTACTAGATATGGCCCAATATGTGCACCTCTGCGCAAGTGGGCGCATTAGTTGCCCATTCTTTCCTTTGGTAACTGAAGGTAACTTGTTCTATCTCTTTGGTAAATTCTCTGAATTCTGGAGTATTATTGAATATGTAAGTGTGAAAACTACCCCCACATTTCCAGTAACTATATGTATGGTAACTTTGAGGTAACTGGAGGTAACTCAGTCAATTCAGTTGTAACTTTTCTCATTCTGTCAAAATATGAAAAACCTACCCATGCATTTTCAGTTCAAATTACGTGACACTCAATGACTAATGCAAACATTAGCTATAAGCAAGTTTGGTATTTTTTTTCAGAATTTGAAAAGAGCAACAACTTACCTGATGGATTAATATTGAAAACAATTTTGGCTGACCGTACCAGCGGCGCTTGGACACGTCTTGAAGAAGGAAAACTGAACTTGACAGAATTTGCTAAAGTGTTTAGTGAAGAGTGTTCACAGCAGGTTAGTCTAAATATATGCAGTAGGTAGAGTAAATCAGGTATTACTTGTAAATGTTCTGTTTTTGCCGATACTTGCGCATGGACAAGCTGGCTTACTTGTGATAGAAGAAAATATAGGCTTACATTTAAACCCCCAGTATTTTTGCTGACAGTTCCAAGGCTGTAATTCGCTATATGATTGTTGTTTCTGTTTGTGTTATGAATGTGTTTTGTATTTTCCTTTCCCCTGTGCAATTCTGTCACTTTATACAGTGTTCAGATTGTTTCCTGCCCATGTTTGGCCTATTGCAGTCAGTTGTCTTGACTTGTCCTGTGATCTTTGCCATCCATTAATTCCCCCCTCCACCTCCCTTCACTGTCCACTTTGATTCTCCTAGTTATTCCTTGTGGTCAGCCGGGCCATTCCTTGTGCCTCCGTTCCTTAACATGTGTGCCCTTTGACCTCCTTAAGTGCCTTATTTTTTATGGATTGTTGTTTTCCTGGAGGTCTGCGTGGAGAGGCACTGTCTTGTGTATGTGGTGTTCCCTGTAGTTACGTATTCTCTCTGTTTTACAATTGTTCTGTTTTTGCTGATACTTACGCATGTCCAAGCTGGCTTACTTGTGATGGAAGAAAATATAGGCTTACAATATGTGCTGGAGCATAAAAATGCCTCGCTTATTTGAGACGAATAATGATACAACAGGGTTATTGTCTAAATAAAAGTCATGTGAAATACAAATGATTTTATTGTGTGTATTAAACTCAGAATTGGTGTATGCTTAGCTTTATAGGCTAGTGTTCGAACATTGGCACATTTATATCTGGTTTATTCCAGCCCATCAGTTGAACTGTTGTTTTTATGTCTAATTTACTGTATAAGTGGATAATATCATGTTTCAATAGGTTTTGCGTACGAAAATTGCCAAAATCTCTTTTTTCATAATAACTTCACATTGTAAGAATCGCTAGAAGATGATTGATTTTACGTAAATGTTTTGTGTGAATCTAATAGTGCATTAAATTTTATCGATGTAATCGACTGCTCTGTATTTTTTTAAGATTGTTCATTAAAAGAAGCCATATTTACTGTATCAGTTACACAGTGCGTAGGTAAAATTATACTTCGAAGTGGAAATTTACGCTGTGGAAAATATTGTGCAATCGCGAATTTCGCGAACTTTTGCATCTATACAGTATTCCTTTTGAGACTGATTATTAAACTTTGAACTGTTTTAGACTTGTAATAAACAAGTTTGATTCATTGTAGCTTTCATTATAAACAATTTTTGTACATTTCTAGTTGGGCAAGACGATCGATATGTCGGAACTAATGCCATTGTTTAACCAGCATATCGCGACTCCATATCCACAGATGATCGATGCAGTGAAATGCGTTAGAGCTGAGGGTTTGAAAACTGCCCTTCTAACCAATAACTGGTTCAATATAAACTCTTCTGAGAGTTATATCCCCTTAGATTTGTCCATTTTTGATGTCGTAAGTATTGTTTGGAATTTATGCAGCAATATCTATTCCTTAGACCGTGGCAAAATTACTTTTTATCTCTGCCAGTGACAAGCTGTCCTTCCCTCGACCTAAGTTCATGCCAAACATTATTATTTTTTTTAAAGAAGATATTGGTTGATAAGTGCTGTGTCAGGTACATGCAAATAAGTATTGCCCCGGCTTCCGGAAACAATGAATAATAATTTTGCAGTAATTTTTATGGTCCAGATTGAAGCAGTATGAAAAAATTGATCACCGGATGGACCATTTGATATGCCATGAGTGAAATATTTGTTCCCAATAATTCATTGATTACCAATGTTTGTTTAAAATGTGATGTATTGCAAGTAATTGTTACAAGTGTTTGAGTACATCAAGAGAAGATTTTAAGCTTGTTCTAATCATTTGGTAAATAGTTTCACTGATAGTATCCGTTGCTGCATTTTTTACAAAATACTTTAATCATGGACTGATTCCGTTTTAGCTTGATCTCACATTGAAACAATGTCACTGTGCAGGAATAAAGGACTGTGCAGGAATAATGGGCTGTGCAGGAATAAAGGGGATACTTACTAATACTTTCATTCCTTACTGTTCTAATTCATATTTTGATTTTTCTAATAAGTTTTATATTTTGATTACTGAGCCATACATATACAATGGAAATGAGGAATTTCACTTATGGGTGGAATACCTTAACTTAGACATACATTCTATACATGTTCTTTTTAAGACAAAGTACTCAGATTATATTGGTTGGGTTGAAGTTACATGTCATTGATGACAGTATTTCAGTTATGTACAGTAATCAATTGACCACACCAGCACTCCATGGTTACCAGCTTGTACTAACTTGTTCCTCTGTAAGTCATTTACTCACATAACACTACAATACAGTTATATTTATACAGGTTGTGGAGTCATGCAAAGTTGGCTACAGGAAACCACACCCTAAGATATATGACATTTGTTTGAAGGAGTTAGATTTACCTGGTGAACAATGCATCTTCCTTGATGATATGGGTGGTAATCTTAAGGGAGCAAGTGAGTTTGGTATCAGAACCATAAAGGTAATTTCATGGTGACCTTCACATTCAATGGTAGAGAAATAGTAACTCCATCGTGACCTGGCTCCTGTTTCAAAGACGGTTTTTCAATTGAAATATTTGTAATCTTGCGTGATGTTACATTCTGCTAATACTGCTTCTTACAAATGATAAATATTTCTTATGTTCTTGTTTATGTATCACTTTTGGTTGTTAAATTTGTTGCCTATAAAGATAAGAGATCGATAGGAGTACAGTTGAACTAATGACATAAGTTTTTATACGCCCGTGCATGGATTGGGACGTTTTATAGTTTCACCTGCAGCGTGGGGGCAGGCTGTTGGTAGGGCAGGCGGGTGTCGTCCAGTTCGATAACCAGCCATATTGCTCTAGTCATTTGGGAGTTATTGTCCTTTGATTATAGAAATTACCTGAAAGAAAGTTGTCCGATCGATAGCTTTAGAAGTATTTGTCGAATCCTCACCAAATTTGCTCAGATGTGTATGGGTATAATATCTCAGATAAGTTCGATAGCCAGCCATATCTCTTGAGTCACTATTACCTAAAATTTGTCTTATATAATCCTTTTTACACTGATTTTTTTTCACACTCCAGTGACATAACCGTAGAACAGGCGTTTTTGCGATAGTCAGCACTCTTGTTTATAAGTGAGTTAAATGTTTCAACAGTTCACATGGTCTTTTGTCAGGGTAGCAAAATAGTGATTTACATGTACTGATGTGTACCAAAGGTCTTGTTTTTGCTAGCACAGCGAGATATGAAACAATTGTCTCGGTCTGACCGGAATAATTATGTACTTAATTAGGCTAAACAAATAAATATGTGTGGTTTAGGTAACCCGACCTACTCTATTTTTTTGCGCCGACCCTAGAACTTTTTATCTCTTTCTGGCGGTTTCGATTTTTCAAAAAATTAGTGTTTTGTAACCTGGAATGAAAAGAATTGAGAAACTGAACTCTTGGAAAGCGTCTATCGATCGTTAAAACAAACATGGCGGCGGCCACAGTGTTTGCTGTGACGGTAGAAAAATGCGTCCATGGCCCTTCAAAACGAACCTGGGTTTCAATCTCAGTAAAGGATTGCGTCCTGACCACTAGACCATCCTGGCGCAATACTTACGTCTGTAACAACTTGCGTCTGAAGAAGAAAAAAAAGAAGCCTACCTACCTACCCTATTTCTTTGACCAATGTTACCTGAACCACACATATTATATTTTTTTTAAGCCTTAGCAATTAATTTTTTCTAAAATTGTTGCTGTCCAAGTGCTATAGAATTGTATCAGTTGATAAATGATCACTACTTGCTTCATTTCTTTCTCAAATGAATAATTACACACCAATTGTAATGTGAGTCATGGTTTTACAGGTAACCGATGCCGATCAAGCTATAAGCGACCTAGAAGCAGAGCTGGGACTTACTCTGCGTGGCTTCATGGAAGGAACATCTACAGTACCACCAAGGCTGAGACTTGATATGAAGAAACTTAAAAGCTACTTAAATTGGCAATTGAAGCTTCAATCTAAAGGTTACTTGATTACAAACTATTTTTTTAATAATGACATCATTTTGTATCTCGCAACATAAGTCACAAAATTAATTATGCCCCCCTTCTGATATGGTTTTACCCATGTCAGTCCGTTGATTAGTCGGTCAGTAAATCATCCATTTCAGCATGATAACTCAAGTACTATTTGACCTCTCAGGCCCTAACTTGGTGGAATGATTGCCTGAGGGTCATAAATGAATCCTATTTTTTTTGGTCACTGGGTCAAAGGTCAAGGTCAGACTGAACGTTAGTTGGAAATCCGTCTCTGTGTGCTAACTAAAATAGCCTTTGGCTTTCAGATCCTAGGTTGGAAGGATGATTTCCTGCTGAATGTAGATAAACCCTATTGATTTTGGGATCACTGGGTCAAAGGTCAAGGTCAAACTGACCTTTAGGTGGAAATCCTTATATGCACGATGACTTAAGTACCCTTTAACATCTTGGTCCTAACTTGGTAGGATGATTGCCTGCGAGTTGTAGATGATTGGGTCACTGGGTCAAATGTCAAGGTCAAACTGACCATTAGTTGAAAATCCTTTTCTGCATGATTACTCTAGTACCCTGTGGCCTATTGTGTCCTTTGTAGGATGATTGCCTGGGAGCTGTAGATGAACCCAATTGCTTTTGGGGTTCATTGGGTCAAAGATCAAAGGAAATATCACCATTAGGTGGAAATCCTTATCCCCCCAGTAACTTGAATTGTTGAGCTTTTTAGACTATCATGATCAAGCCCTTGTATATTATATATTAGTAATAATACATATATCACCATGTTTTGATTATGCCAGATATAATGAGCTCTTGATAAGGTTAGTATAAGATGTGTCTATTATCTCTGCTGTGTACTTAATGACTTTGCAAGTAATTGCTTAACCCTTTTCTCAAGCGAGACGCGTTTCGACACATCTACCTTATCTCTGATGCTGGCATATTTCAACCCATATAGCTTATCTCCATGCAGATTCTGTGTATGCCATGTGCTAACGTTCTTTACACCGATTGTGTTAGAACTATTTTAACTTTATTTTGTGAAGATGAATTTTGACCTTTTAGATTATTTTGTGAAATCTTGTGCAACGAAATGTTCTTATTTTTGATATAACATGTACGGTATCCTTGTACTGGTAATTTTCAAGAATTTTAAATTTAGCGAAAGTTAGACATTCACGAATAAGGAGTGGTTTACAGAATCGTATAAGTTAACTATTTTCAGTATCATTGATTACAGATATCTTACTAGATTTATATTGACATACTTGTGTAACTTTTTACCAGAGGAGCCGATATTGAGATGTTTCTCCCATGGTCAATCCAATCCTACCTACTTCATACGCTATGGTGGTAAAGATATGGTACTTAGAAAAAAGCCGGTGAGTATGTGTATGATCAATAGGATTGTAGATTTTTGTTCATTTTGATGTATCTCAATGTTCTTTACTTTTTATTTAAAGGCCTGGATTCTGGCCCTGAGCCAACATATTTCTAGTGTGTACTATGGCACATTATTGATTTTCCAGTAGTAAGGGCCTCTTGCTAATTACCTTGACCAGTTACTGAGCTTTATGGTCCTTAGATAAACTCTGATACCCTGCTGATACCCTGCTGATCAGGCCCTTAAACTCTCGTCCAGAAACAAGGAAGGGTAAATCCAGGCCTTTAAGAGTATATAGGGAGATGTACTCGTATATGTTTGATATGGTTAATGTAATATAATATAATTATATGTACCAATTTATTTAAAATTGATTGTGATAAAAACATGAAATGTGTTAGAATCACTCTCATCACTTGCCAGTCTTGGGAATATTGTTTCTTGTGAGATGTGCTTGTGACGTTAGTGGGTTCCAACCTGCTACCTCCAGGCTGTGCCATGCACCATGCTCCAAGTGTGACAATTACTCTACTCATTCTTTCCATTACAAATATAAATTCTTCTTAAATGAAACTCAATTATAAGTAGTTTCTAATATAGACAGAATGTACTGCAAATGTTAATGTTTTTCACAATTTTACAGCCAGGAAAGTTGTTACCATCAGCTCATGCTGTAGAGAGAGAATACAAGATTATGAAAGCTGTGAAACCACACGGTGTTCCAGCTCCTAAAATGTTAGCTTTGTGTGAGGACGACAGGTATACTATCTTTGTTTCTTGATGGCTTTTAGCACCTGAGCAACATGTGTCATATGGGGTCAGAAACTAGTTCATATTCCAGAGGCCATATTTCTTACCAGACCTCTAAGAAACAAGGTCAAACTATTTGTCCTTATGAATTAAATATAAGCTGAGTAATGAATTTTGTCCGGTAATCATGTACACAGCCATATAAACCAGGGATTGGAAACTTCCTTCTTTGTCTATATAGATTTGTTTGAACTCTCGCGAGCTCTTCCAAGATCAGACCCACAATAAAAATCTTCATACAAATGGCGACTTTAGCCACCTTGTTTCTGAAACAAGAGAAGTTGACATTTTGATATGTCATTATCATCATATTTACAACAGCTATTTATTTCTTGATTGGTATTTTTATTTTTTCTGTTTACCTTTGTATGTACGTATTTTTTCATGAAGCCTTACTGAATTATGGTGACTGGTAACTCAAAAATGTAAACAAGAAAATATGCCCTATTTTGTACGGCTGTATACGACACGTTTCCAATGTCAATACAATCTTACCATATATTATGCTAAAGCAATAAACATATTACTGTTAACTGGTGAGAATTAGGTTCAATAATGAGTTGTAAGGCTAAACAAGCGTTGTTTATTCAGATGAAATTTCTATTCTACAGGCAATAAAAGGGAGTCACAATTCTTACCAAGGGCGCGCTAAGGATTGTGGGTAAATTAATTCTTGTTATCGTTTCACCGATATCATCTAGTTTCCAATCAATGGTTTATATATCAATGGAAACATGCAACCTTATCCATACATAACAATCTGTGTGTGGAAATGTCTTTTTGAAATTTTGTGTCATTTAAGACCGTTGTTAATTATTATTATGTTTTCGTACATGACACAATATAAGAAGATCATGTATATTTTTTCAGTTTATTAGGTACACCATTCTATATAATGGATCACGTACCAGGAAGAATCTTTCAAGACCATTTGTTAGAAGGACATACACCGGAGGAGAGGAGAGCCATTTATTCAGAAATGGTGAAAACTTTGTGTAAAATTCACCGTGTTGATATCAAAGCTGCAGGTCTGCAAGATTATGGCAAACAAGGTTAGATGATGTTATACATATCAGATAGATAATATAATCAAGTGTTCAAGCCTTTCAATATTATAAGAAAGAAACTGTAATTGTATTTACTTGAATGGTTCACCCAAAATGGTAGGCTTTTATGTAACTTGGAAAATTTGAATATACTGGAACAAAATAGATGTACCAGTATTATATATAGAGAGAGATTTAAACAAACTTACCTTGTAATCTTTTCATGATTTATTCAAACTTATTGTGCCAGGAGGAGGAGGAGGAGGTGAATATTAATTCTTAAATTAAAGTTTTGATATATATCACATGTTAATGGAATTATTTTATTATTTTTTACTCATGCAATATCACTAGATCAAGCCTTTCCTGAAAAAAGTATGTGCATGAAAATAGATAATTTAGGAACATTTCTGTCCAATATATAGGTGGGTACTTGATGAGAAATTTCTCCAGATGGGCCAAACAATATGAAGCCAGTAAAACGACGGAAATAGACAGTATGAACAAACTAATGGAATGGTTACCGACACATATGCCAGATAATGAACAATGTACAATTGTACATGGTGACTTTAGGTAATTGGTTTGTTTCTTTCTATCATAGTATCAGTCTGTCTTGTGCTGTTTATCTAATGCAGACATTTCTCACAAATGAAATGAAATAAAATTGTTATTTAAACTGTCTCTTGCTGTTTTTGCCGCTTTGTTACAAGTTGACCTATTTTGCTGCATAGTTACAAGTTGACCTATTTTGCTGCATAGTTACAAGTTGACCTATATTGTTGCATAGTTACAAGTTGACCTATTTTGCTGCATAGTTACAAGTTGACCTATTTTGCTGCTTAGTTACAAGTTGACCTATTTTGCTGCTTAGTTACAAGTTGACCTATTTTGCTGCTTAGTTACAAGTTAACCTATTTCCAATATTGCGTTGTTTTCATTAAGCAGTTCAAATTTCATTATTTTGCATTGAGTTTGAAATTAGTTGTTAAAACTTACATCTATCACTCACAAATATTGCTTGCTTGGTTTCTAGTTTGAATTGACCCCTAATGTACAGATTATCTAGGAATGTGAAAGGATAATAATTAGTTATACAATGAAATGTGTAATTTTCAGGTTAGACAACTTGATTTATCATCCACATAGACCTGATGTTCTTGGTGTACTTGATTGGGAACTCTCCACTCTAGGAGATCCATTCAGTGATCTCGCCACATTAACCATTTGTTATTATATACCACCAGGTTTTCCTATGTTTCCGAGTGAGTAGGGAATGCATTCCATATAAGTTATGGGTTAAAGACCACTAAATTAGAAATTAATGGGTTAAAGACCACTAAATTAGAAACGCATAAAGTCTGTGTTTCTGTAAACCTAGAAATATTTTTGCACTTTTAGATGAGAAGTTTATGCAATTAATATCTTCCCATGAAAATTACAGAACTAGTCAAATTGGTGTAATGTAATGCAGGTGATGCAACACAGCTAGTTATAAAAAATGCGAAAATGTTTATGTCATGACAAGCCAGAAGCATTGTACAAGTTGGCAATCTTATCCAGGTTTACAATATATAATGCTCTTGATCTTCTGATGCATAAACCCCTTGGTAAATTTTTGTTGATGCGTTGATGTTGAGCCATTGATCCAAGATCCATTGTTTCAACATTTAGTGGCATTTAACCTGATTACCTTGTTTTGTCAGAAAACACAGTCTGAAATCATATCGTCTGGCAAAAATGGACCCAGAGTATGGGGGATGTGGTATCATTAAAAGAACTTGGGTTAAATTTTCTATTCAAATTTACTATAATTTCAGACTTGATAATTTGATATATGGTCAAGTTGAGACTGGTGTTATAAGTGTGTTAGACTGGGAGCTGTCTACGATAGGTGATCCAATCACTGATCTAGCGTGCATGTTGATCTGTTATAACAGTCCTGAAGGTCATCCTAGTCTTGCATGTAAGTTAGGAAAACTATGTTCACCCAATTCTAGTTTCCTAGTATCCGACCAGAATTTGCCTGTTGATCATCATAGAAGCTTTTACTGTAAGTCAGGAAAACTATGTTCACCCAAGTCTAGTTTCCTAGTATCCGATCATAATATGCCTGTTGATCATCATAGAAGCTTTTACTGTAAGTCAGGAAAACTATGTTCACCCAAGTCTAGTTTCCTAGTATCCGACCATAATATGCCTGTTGATCATTATAGAAGCTTTTAATGTAGGTTCACCCCATTCTAGCAATCTAGTTACGTTATCTGACAGTCTGCTTGATAGTCATTATCCTAGCTTCCTGATAGGGACATACTGGTCATCTGATTTTGAAAGACCACCAGGTAATTTGGTTAGTGGCCCCGCCCCCTTGAGTGAAGTATTTGTTATTAATATTACAATTATTATACACTTTCTTGCATTCCAATCTTCATAGTTCATTGCATAACAATTGTTTACTGCTTGCAACATACTAGCTATTGTTTCTGCAAGTAGCATTGAATTTTGTTATTGTATTTATGATTTCAAAATTGTGTGGTTCTACTATGGCCTGATGAAACTTCAGCTGTGTTTTCTGGTTATGATTGTTGATAATATCAAATGTTAAATATAATGTTTAAAACTAATTGCATTATATTTTGGATTTTGAACTTAAAGTTTGTCTTATTCCAAAATATAAAGTTACGGCATGATATTTATTTCGTCGATTTAATGATTAACTGGAAATTTGCCAGTAGTAGTGCTGGTAAGCCGTTAGACTGGACTATTTTGTCTTTTGTTTAATGCAAATGTTTGAGCTACCCCAGTCTGGTGACGAGTCTTGAAATGAGATTTTCATCAAGTCAGATAATATATGGACGACGGTATTTTTATTATTTTAAGTAAGTAACAAATTTGTAATCATACAGCAGGATTTATTTCTGATTTCAGTTTAAGAAGTATAAGGTCTTGTAAATTTGAAATGTGGATTAAACTTTTTATTAAAATATCAGTAAATAAGTTTTTTGATGCCCTTGTATCAACTTCGTCTCAAATAGAGATTTTCTAAAGTGAAATATTTAATTTCTTTTATCACATAACTTGCACTCCAGGAGTGGCATAAAGCAGTGAAATAAATATCATATCTAACTAGTTACATAAATAGCCAAATCACAGCACTATTTAAAGTCTATTTAAAGATTGAAAACAATCTATTTATGGTGTTATGTGATAAATAGAATCTTACATTCGTGCTTATTTGATTTTGTCTTTATGAAACTCGTCGACTGAAACGAATATGATGCTCAGCAAAGCCTCACGTCATATTCAGTCGACTCGTTTCATAAAAACAATATCAAATAAGCACTCATATAAGATCCTCTATTTATAAGGAAACATATTCAACAAACAGTCTGGTCTGTATTGATAGTGGTGTATAACCAAAACTAGTTTACTCACAAGCTCTCTTGATTTGCACCGCATTCTATTTAACTAGTAATAAAAGTTCCTGAAACTTTGAGCTTGAGACGGAAATCTGTAGGTAGAAGTCTATAGGGACTGGTACCAATGTCACAGCTATCATTATTACTGTCTGTTACTGTACACTATAATTCATTGTCAATCTGTTTGTTGTGTGAAATTTAGAATTTGACTGGTGAAAATCTCTATTTTAGGAGCTTTGTAAAACTTGGGTCTGATACTTATTTGTATAAATAAGTAAATGCTATTGTTTGCAGCATTTATCGGTGTTGACTTGAAGGCTTTGGGTATACCTACAGAAGAGGAGCTGATTCAGGAATACTGTCAGAGAATGAACATTCCCGTCATTCAGAACTGGGAGTTTTATGTAGCCTTCAACTTCTTTAGATTTGCTGCTATACTTCAAGGAGTGTATAAAAGAGCCATATCAGGTAAATATAGTGTCCGGATCCTTAGTCCAGTGGTAACGGGCTGGACTTGTAATCCAGGGATCGCAGGTTCGATTCCCCGTTCCATCACTGACCGTACTAACAGTCTTTCGGACGAGACTTTAAAAACCGAGGTCCCGTGTATGATGCTTTACATCAAGCACGAAAAAGAACCAGGGGTGCTTCTGGAACTGGGCCATCTCCTGTATCATGCACTATCTTCCAAATATCTAATATGACTAACATTCTTCTGGAGGCGTCGCCCATATGGGAAACCGGTGGTGACGATAAATAAACGCAAATACAAAAAAATGTAGTGTCCTGTTCAGCATTTGGTGTAGAGGATCTTGCATGAGATTTTTATCAAATTTATTAAATTCCTCATCTTTTGAAGACTCGTTAGATAAATTCAATAAAAAACGACCATGAATGTAAGATTCTATTTAATTAAGACATAACAGCAAAACAGCTGATTTTCATCAAAACATAACTTTGATCATATACAAGCAAAAAATGGCTTGTGTAATTTGGTTTTTGGCAAACAAAAGTTGACACAACAAAAAGTAGTTCCGATAAAAAAAAATTCAACCTCAAGTGATTATATCACAGATCATATTCAAATTAATAAGTCAATAATTTTCAATGTAGTAAAATGTCATATTTCGTACAAAATAAATATTCAACATCATTTGAGTGCATCACTTGTTTTGTTATGCATGTGAATTGTTATTATTAAAAATAATACACAGGTCTTATTACCACTCTACACTGTTTGTTTGTTATGTTATAAAATGGGGTTAAATGTGCTATGGTTAGGTTTTCTGTTAAGTAAAGTAGACAGTTGACATTGATCCTATATATACTTGTTACTTGCTATGAATTGTCTCAGAAATACAAGGACTCTCCAATTTCTATTTATTTTTTCATAATTCATCATCATCATTGCCATCACTACCACTACCATCATCATCCTCCTCACCACCATCACCACCCCCATCATCATCATCGCCACCATCATCATCATCACCACCATTATCATCACCAACATCATCATCACCACCATCATCATTACCATCAGCACCATCATCATCATCACCACCACCATCATCATCACCATCATCACAATCATCATCATCATCACCACCACCACCATCATCACCATCATCACCACCATCATCATTACCATCAGCACCATCACCACCATCATCATCATTGTGGTTATTGCTGTTACAATCATCACATCCACTAATACTGTGTCCAAGTGCATTATTTCAAATAAGTTATTTTCACCTGTAGTGTCATCCACAATTATGTTTACTGCTATAATTTAACACCACTACCATTGAAACATCATCATCATCAGTAGTAGTAGCAGCAGCAACAACTGTAGCAACTTCCTTATAATAAAAAGCTACAATATTATTATTTAGAAAATTGTAAATTTTGTTGATGACTGTGCATAACGAAATCTTAAATTTATTCAGTATTATATGTATAAAGGACAAGCATTCATTCTCAGTAGGTCATTCTGATAAAGGTAGTTTTCAGTACGGTGTATGTATATAAGCTGTGTATCAAAGTTCATTCTGGGTTTATTATCTAGTATGTCTGTGTGTATCTCTGCACATACAGTTTGATATTGGTGGATTTTAAACAGGAAGTTAAGACTGTAAGATACTGATTTCTTTGTATACAGACTTAGTTGACCACTATGCTGTGATTGATGTCACATTTAGAAATGTCTTATTTGTAAAACTTTTGTTTTTGTCTCCATTCATGTTTAATTATTTCTATGTTTTTGCATGTAGTATTTAATATAATGTAGAGATATAAGACCAGTGTTGCGAGAGGTATACACAACTAGTTTAACTGTATGTGAATGATGAAGCAGATTGATTTGTTTGACTTTCTCAAAACTGGAGCCTCTTATTGGTTGGTTCTGAGCAAAATTATGAAGTGACCAATGGCAAGGCCTCATTCTGAGACTGGTCCCCAAACTCCAGTCCAATACATTATGTCTGGTAAATAAAACTGAATATCAGGCTTATTACCCGGAGTGCAGTTGTGACTTATTACCCTCGGTGTAGTTGAATGTATGTAATGTTCTTCTGCAGGTCAAGCCAGTGCACCGAATGCAGAACTTGTTGGACTGTATGCTAAAGAAGTAGCAAATAAAGCCTGGGAGGTTGCATCCAATAGCAAAATCAAACCAACCAAACATAGATCAGCAGCAGCTCCATCTGGTGGACAATCAGGGCAGAGGTCATACAGTACATCAGCAACTTCAAACATGACAGAAGCAGGTAGGGAGAATACTGAGATTTAGTTAAACAATTTTCGATCTTTGTATGCCCCCCCCTTCGAAGAAGCATTGACCTTACCCTCCTAAAATTAGGTCCACAGATTGATCACGGGTAGTAGAGAAACACTATTGATCTTGGGGTCACTGGGTCGAAGGTCAGATGGGGTCAATTATACATAAAATATTTCTGGCCAATAACTTGAGAACACCTTGACCTATCCTTCTCAAACTTGGTCCACACATCAACCATGTGTAGTTGAGAAACCCTATATACGATTTTGGGGTCACTGGGTCAAAGAAGGAGGTCACAGTGGTCAATTACACTTGATTCAAAAACATTGATTGTAATCATGAAAACAAATGTTGTTGTATCATTCATTTTAGAGTTGCATTCATTTATGACTTTTACTGAAACTGAAAGGTTTCTATGCATTTTGAATATGAAGTTATTTGGATAATTTTAGGTGCTATGGTGATATCGGTGGAGAATTTACAGCCGAGAGTACAGACGCTGTATAAAAAAGTGAAAGAGTTTATTGAGAAAGAAGTAGCCCCTCTGGAAGCAGACTATGTCGCACACACAAAGTCTGACAACAGATGGAACGTGTTTGAACCCTTGGAAAAGATAAAGGTTAGACATAGACTAAAGTTGCAGTGGACTCTCGTTGGCTGGAACTCCTTTGCATTAAACAAACTGGATGACTCTAACTGATTGCTAAGTCTCGATAAACTTCTCTACAATCTATATTGTTCTACTTCTGTTGGTACTGCGCAGCCTCATACTCTCGAACTAATTACCTGGTCTCTTCAACAAAAAAAGCTCGATAATTTGCACCTTTAGGTCAAACAATACATTTACTCACCTCATACTAGGCTTAGCTCGTTTGTGCTCAATAGTGACTTG
This sequence comes from Mactromeris polynyma, assembly GCA_032209605.1. NCBI lineage: Eukaryota > Metazoa > Mollusca > Bivalvia > Venerida > Mactridae > Mactromeris > Mactromeris polynyma. The sequence goes on from JASFXZ010000009.1 coordinate 151,541, forward strand.
ACACTTTTAATTCGCATTCAGTGAACCAACTTGGGTTCGAGCCAATGAGCGTTCACTGTATTTTCCAGGGATAGTATCCCTTCAAGTATGTACTACATTACAACCTCTCATGAGTGACCCGCTCTTAAGCAAGAATCTCTCTTCAACAACATCTAAAGTCCTGCAATAAAATTTAACTGTCAATTTAACCTTTTTAAAACTGCAACCTCTCATCAGTATCCAGACTTAGCATCTACCAAAGGGTGTTACTCTAGACAGGTGATACTGTAAAATACCTTAAATTTATTTGGATTTGGATCATCCTTGGATTAAAATTTTTATGCTAGTTAATATCGCCTTTGAAAGGGCTTATGCAGAGAGAAAATAGAATAAATACCTGTTGCATTAGCTAGTTGATAGCCCTTATAGTAAAAAGTGAATCTTCACGTAAAATATAAATATTATTTTTTTTCATTAGGGATTTTGTATTTCTACATCTTACATGTCAAACTTCATGCTATTTTCTATATTGCTATTTTCTATATTGCTATTTTCTATATTGCTATTTTCTATATTGCTATTTTCTATATTGCTATTTTCTATATTGCTATTTTCTATATTGCTATTTTCTATATTGCTATTTTCTATATTGCTGATAGGGGTTGTTTTCACAATAAGGTTTGCCACAAAGCCATCCTACCTTTCTATAGAATAGACTTAATTATCCTTCAGACAAGATCAATGTATGAATACATATTTACTCTGTAGTAATGTTCAGAATCTTATAGCAAAATGGTTCTCTACTATTTCAGGACAAAGCTAAGGCTGCTGGATTGTGGAACTTGTTTTTACCCAAAGAGTCAGACCCACAAGTGAAGTATGGGGCTGGTCTAACAAATGTGGAATATGCTTTCATGTGTGAAGAGATGGGCAAATATTTATTTGCTCCAGAGGTATGTCGAACGTTTCTCACCAACCTAGTGCAATGCTGCAGTTTTGTGCCAAACACTGGATATGTCTGATTAAAGTCCCTACACAATAAGGGTCATTAGTATAAATTTGTTCTAAAAAATGTCTCCAGCAGGTTCCCATAAGTCAATAACATCTCATCATGTGATCGCAGCTTTAAATATGATTGGTTGTTATTGTTGAAGTTTACTTTGACATTATTAATATCTATGCTCTGAGAAATATTTATGTTGTATAGTAAAACCAATTAATATGTGTAAATTGTTTGTTTTATATGGTTTAAAGGCACAAACATGTTATAAGCCCCTTATCTTGTATGCTTTCATTCCCCTTAATATCTTACTTCATTTCTAGGTGTTCAATTGTTCAGCACCAGATACAGGTAATATGGAGGTTCTAGTCAAATATGGAACAGACGAACAGAAACAAAAATGGCTGGTACCACTTTTGAATGGAGAGATCAGGTCATGTTTTGGCATGACTGAGCCAGAGGTATTCATTAACACATTTGAGTTGGTGACTTTAAATCAACATTTCATTTATGTTAAATTACAAGCTGAAAGTTATGAAAAATTAAATTGTTGTTTCATACTGTAGACAGGACTGGATTATACTATGAACCCAACCATGTTCATTAAACATTGATATACCATCGTAGTAATACTGTTATGTTAAAGTACTAGCAACCCTATTTGTCTGGAAACCTGTGGTGTGTTTTGTGATAAACCGGTTATTTATAATCTTGGTTATATGATGCACTGATGCAGTGCAATGTAAGCATTGTTTGCTTAAGTTGAAGGGACTGGTTTTGCTGTGAGTTCTCCTGAAGACCTGATTAAAAGATCTTATGTTTTGTCTATGCCATCCATTTTATGTTAAGTATTGAAAGATTTATATAGTTGATGTTTCCTCACATATATTCTGTATGCAGGTTGCCTCATCAGATGCTACAAATATTCAGTCATCTATTATGCGAGATGGTGATAGTTACATAATAAACGGTAGAAAATGGTGGACATCAGGTAAGCATTTTGTAACAGCCCATGTTTGTGTGTCAAATTTCAAATGTTGTCTAGATCTACAATTACCAATAAGACATTGTTTGAGTGAAAGAATGCAAAGGTGATCAAAATGTACATATATCTATAGATGAAGACATACTAGTACCACTGTCAAGGGCGTTTTTGCTGCACACTTCATTAAGTAAGAGCTAAGGAACAGTTATAATCCTGGCCCTATGTTCACAAAGGATTAACTGATCTGGATCAAGTTTATCCATAAAAATATTTGCCAATTTCGCGAAGCAATTGATCATTATTTCCATTACTTCTCATAAACGTACTCACCCTAAAATCTTCTACTTAACATTGTGAAAACTTTACCTTGTTGTCGAGAAATTGATTTATTATATTTATCACTGACATGGATCTATATCAAATCAGGAACATGAAATCTGAATTTAATGTCTGAAAAGTTTTTGCAAAATGTTCCTATCTGGCACAATATGTAAAAAGATTTAGTTATGAGTAACATTTTTTTACAAAAATTGAAACAAACAATATGTGATCTTGATCCTGATCCTGAAAACTGATGCTTTGTGAACGGCAGGTCCTGGGTTCTTGACAATGTAAAATAAAGTCATGTTTGAGAAACACGAAAAATCGGTCAATGGCGCTACCGGGAATCGAACCCAGGTCTACGGATTGCCGGTCCGTTATGCTAACCACTACACCACAGCGACCTGACGGCATTTTCGTGTAAATTTATCATATATGAATTTATGATTAAGGTAAACTACACTTTGGACGAAGTACGGGGCAAATTTTTACATCCGCCACACAGCACTTAACACCAGCTGTAGTAAGCATTGAGAAGTTGAGTGAACCTATCATGTAAGCTCTAAGTAACAGTGTTTATGCTTTGATAGAGATGTTTGTATATTAGATTAAAACTTAATAATTATTTTTTTCAGGTGCAATGCATCCAAATTGCAAAATTTGTATTTTTATGGGGAAAACAGACACAGGGGCAGCCCTTCATAGACAACAGAGTATGATTCTTGTTCCCATGGATGCACCAGGGGTCAAAATTGTACGTCCCCTAAGTGTGTATGGCTATCAAGATCCACCAGGTAAAAATGATATTCATGTTCAAGAAAATATAATGTTTGAAATTTATGTATGTAATATACCATGAAGAATGTAAACTCTTATGTTACTCATATTCAGCTACACATCAGCTTGGGAAAACATGTAGGCATTTGCTATAGTCTGTGTATGTGTATACACTTCTAGAAACATACACATGTACTTACATCTAAAACCTCCAGCATTGGTCGGTGCTGTATTATACGATTTGTGTGTTTGCTATATCTTGAAGAGTATCCACTTTAAACTTTATGTCTCTTGTTATTTAGTTAAGCTGACATTCTGTTGGTTCGAAGATGTATTTCCAGTGCAAGCAACATTGTTTTTTCTGGCTTTGCAACAGATGAATAGTTTTTCTCTAAACTCCCCATTAATCTTTTGCTACATTTATATAAAAAATCCATTTTACCTAATATAAATTTCTGATTTATTTTAGCTGGGCATGCCGAAGTGCTGTTTGAAAATGTCCGTGTTCCTGCATCTTACATGTTGCTAGGTGATGGTCGTGGTTTCGAGATTGCTCAAGGTCGTTTAGGTCCAGGCAGAATTCATCATTGTATGAGATTGATAGGACATGCTGAAAGGTCTATAAGTTTAATGGCTGACAGGGTAGGTCTTGTTTTCCTGTTAGATATTTCAATAATTATTTCAATAATTTAAGTTTTGGCTATCTATCTATCGATATTGTCAAACCTCTTTCGAGGACTTAGACACTATGAATATATTCCCGCAAGCAAAGTTTTGGGGTCACTCTGTTGGTTGGTTACTTGGTTGTTCTGTTTTTAAAAAACTGTAGAAGTAGTCTGCTTCTCAGGTTTTTGAAAACAGAACAACCATGTGTCATTCATGAATTTCATGAAACTTCACAAAAATAATCTAAATGATGAGTTGTAGTGTGTTACATAAGATTTTTTCATTCACATTCAAGATGGCCGACTGACAGCCATCTGGGATTTTCTAAAAGGCTTGTGTAGCAAACAACTTCCACATTTTTTTAGGATTTTCATGAAACTTCACACAATCTACATGATGAGTTGTTGAGCATCACTTAGTTTATTCAATCACATTCAAAATGGCTGACTGGCGGCCATCTTGGATTTTCTTAAAAACTTGTGGAGCAAACTGTTAGAGAATTTTCATGGAACTTCACACATATAATCTACATGATGCTACGTAGTTGTGTGTGGCATGATATTTTTATTTCAGATCCAAGATGGCCGACTGGCGGCCATATTGGATTTTGTCAAAGTTTTGTGGTGCAAAGTACACATACAGTTGTCAGCAGAATTTTAGGAAACTTCTAACAAATAATCCACATAATTTGTAGCAGTGTTTGACTTATTATATTTCATTCTGTTTGGGTTCAAGATTGCCAACTTGCATCAGTTTCGTATTTTGTCAAAATATGTCTGACAAAGTGATGTGTTGGTATTGATCACCTTTAGTGATAGCTCCTGTTTTCTTTGTTTATAAAATGATTGAGATTAAGTTGAATTTTTATATGCCATAAAAAAATAATGTGGCTTTTGTATTTTGTTTATTGAGAGTTGATTGCTACTTATTGTTACTTAGTTATGTTAAAGAAGTGGTTACCATTGTTTTGCTCCAAATCCTCTATATACTGAACAGACTATCTATTTCATGCTGCCATATCTATAATATTTCTCTCTTATTATTCAGACTATGAATAGAGTAGCCTTTGGGAAACCTTTGGCAGCACAGGGTACTATTCAAGCTGATATTGCTGAGTCCAGAATAGAAATAGAACAAACAAGACTTATGGTGCTAAAAGCTGCTCACATGATGGACAACTTTGGTAATAAGGTAACTATCACTCTCATTAATCTGTTGTGGCAGCCAATGTCAAGGTCATTGAAAACAATGCAACAATAAGTGTCAAGGTCATTGGTAAGAAGTGTAAAAGTCAGAGTCAATGTCATTTCTAAATAACTATGTAAATGTCCGATTCTTGATCATTGGTCTGAGTCAAGGTCATTGATGTAACAGTCTGAGTTGATGTTACATGTATTAAAAAATTTTTGTAATAAAGAGAGTCACAGACATGGATAATATGGCAAACATCAATGTCAAACCTATTCAGAACTCTGATTACTGTGAGTCAAGATCAGACATAATTTAGATAGCTTTCAGATAATGCTATTTATTGCTTTGCACATGTTGGTCTTTCGGTTGGTAACCTTTTCATTTCCGATCAATAACTCAAGAATGGTTTGACCTACCCTCCTATGCTTGTTGGTCATTCTGAAAAAGTTGTATTATGATTCTTTCTTCAAATGTGTATTGAAACTCAATGTGGCATGTCTTATTTATCTAGGTTGCAGCCAATGATATTGCTATGATTAAAGTAGCAGCTCCAAATATGGCATTACGTGTGATCGATCGTGCTATCCAGGTATATGTTACTTTATAAATTGTATTGTTTTATCCCAGCAAAGCTATCATTGTTATTTATAATCCTCCAAGCACTAACAAACAATACAAAACAATCTGAATTGAATAAAGCTTTCAAAAATGGTGACATAGAGCAAGCTGTACATGTTCCGTGGTCCAGTGGTTAGTGCGCTGGACTTGTAACCCAGTGATCCGGGTTCGATTCCCGGTCACAGCAGGTCATACCCTTTCATGAAAATTTGACAAAAATGTCGATTTTCCTCCACATGTGGAGAAGTTGCCGGCTCCTTGTGGAAGGGTAAGTTAGTACTGGTTAGAATTCAGTCCAGGAAAAACTGGTTAGGTGGATCGGCCGCCGTATATAACTGAAATATCGTTGAGAAACGGCGTTAAACCTGATGAAACAAACAAACAGGTTCAGCCATGATGCAATATATTGACATAGAGCAAGCTGTACATATACAGACATGATGCACCATATTGACATAGAGCAATAATTAGATAGGTGTAGGTATTTCATAATCTGTGATTTTCCTATTATATTTACAGAACTACCCAATATATTTCCTTGAAATATATGGTTGTGATAATGAATTTAATAGAAACAATTACCTCATACAACTTTTTTGTCCATTCTCTTTTATATCTAACGTAAATCAAAGCGAAACAGTATCTGATATGCTGAACAACTATCCATTATATGCATGTTTGAATGTTTGAATTCATGATCACAGTTGTATGTTATATAACCTTTCCCCTTATGTCCCCTTCAGGCTCACGGTGGAGCTGGAATGCACGATGATTTACCTCTGTCTGCATTCTACACTTGGGCACGAGTTTTACGTATTGCTGACGGGCCGGATGAAGTGCATCGCCGAACAATAGCCAGAAAAGAATACAAAAAGGCTGCTAAGCTGTAGACATTGTCTTAGACATTTTAAAACTGTAGTAGACATTGTCAGACATTGTCTTAGACATTTGAAAACTGTAGACATTGTCTTAGGCATTTTAAAACTGTATTAGACATTGTCAGACATTGTCTTGGACATTTTAAAACTGTATTAGACATTGTCAGACATTGTCTTAGACATTTTAAAACTGTAGACATTGTCAGCCATCTTCTTTGACATTTGAAACTGTCTGTTCCTTGGCTAGCTTATCATTATTGTTTTTGTCAAGGGAAGTTTTGCAGATATAACAATAAATTGAAAATCATGGTTAAATAACAACATAGTTCCAGTGGACTAAGATATGAACATATGACAGGCATAAATATACTGCTTTACTGTAATTTTATATCTCTACTATTTGTAAATGGATTATACTAGTAATGACTTAAAGTGGAAAAACATTTTGAATACTTTAATTTATTTTAGAATGAATTATCGATGTATTGTAAACTTTACATTTGTTAAATGTCTATATAGAAAATTTCAGAAGACTGATTTTGTAATATCAACAGTTTGAGTTTTTCAAGTGCAATTATGGTTACAATTCATGTGACTTTATAATGAAGAGCATTATTATATATCATAGTAATTACTGCAATTATGATTAGATTTGTATAAAATCTGTGATATTTTGAACATGATTAAAATATTCAAATATGTATTCTGTGTTCATTTTTACGCCAAGCAATAATTTATCTTCAAGCTGTTTCTATATGGTACGGAAAATGATGTGGAAATACGTAAACATGTTTTGATATTTCGATGATATATTACAGAGTCATGGAGGTGCTGGTGTCAGTGATGATAGTCCACTGGCTCATTTCCACGCTAAAGCTAGAGTGGTCAGAATCGCTGATGGTCCAGATGCTGTACATAGACGTACTGTAGCTCGGAAGGAATATAAGAAATATGCAAAACTTTAATTATATATAATAACATTATTAATATTGTCAATATGTTGTAGATTTCATATTGGTATTTACATGTAAAGTGAGATGTTGCATATTTCCTGTTTGGTGTAGTGGTAAAGTGGAATAAATGTATGTAAAATGCATTTATGGATTATCTTAGTGATACATGCACAATTTTAAGAATATAATATAAATGTATGACTTGATAGTGACATAACTTTAAAAAAAAAAACTTAATGAATTGCCATTTGGTTCGAGATCAGTAAGTTACATAAAGTAGCATAGCTGCATAAGGATTCAAACATGTCATATGCTGGATATATTATCATAAACAAACATGCCATATGCTGGATTTATCTCATAAGCAAACATGCCATAATGCTGGATGTATCTCATAAGCAAACATGCCATATACTGAATTTATCTCATAAGCTCTGTCCCCTGGCAGCTATGTTTTTTGATGAATTCAGATAATTTGCACAATCTTGGTCATGGCCATTTATCCAAAGACTGTGAATTTATAACAAAATTTGGCCAGTAGTGTTTGCCAAACAGTATAGTGGTTGTATACATATATATATATACATGTAGTGTAAGTTCATGATGGCATTTGAAGAACTTCTCTATGTCAGTTTCTGCCTGGTCTGTTATCTGGGAATTTGATCCATCCACTGTCCTCATAAATGATGTATTTTACTGTGGATGTCAATTCTCTTCTAACGCACCCATATCATATTTTCAACATATGCAATGCCCAATCAATAATACGTTCCTCTGTTCAGTAGGCACTGTTTTTGGACCGAGTTTGCTGCCAATCGTATCTAAGATCAACTCTATCATGCAGCATGGTCTTCGGTAAACCATAGTCCTTTGCTACCCTAGATAAACTTTTGCTTCTGACAAGACTTGCAGCCTCTTCTAAAAGACCAACATCATGAGCACGGTGTTTACAGCTAAGCTGATGACTCGTCACTAACATAGATTGTACAAATACCGACTTAAATAATTAATTCCCAATTTATATTGTGCACTGCATAATTATGTATACATTTATAAACACATTATAAAAATGCATTGTAAAATTTAGTTGTTGGAGAAATCTATACCAATTTATTAAAACATTTGCGACAACATCACAGATCACATTACACTTGATAATAATTAACTATAAATACAAATATGGTAAATCATGGAGGAAAATCAAGATGCTCCCATCTATGATTGAACTTGAGTCTCCTGCATGTAAAGCGGACACTCGACCATGTCACTAATGAGATACGCAGCCCAACAATGAGGCTGTTGGAAGTGGCCTAAATCATGTCGTACAATAATACTTTTTGCACATTAACTTCCTAAGAAGCATTATATAAATACAAGTTGGCTTCCTGTGTGACAGTACATATTGTCAACATGAGGGAAATACTATTACCCGAGCTGGGCCGAGGGTTATATTATTTCTCTAATGAGGACAATATGTATTGTCACGCTGGGAAGCCATCTGATATCTATTTTATTATATCAAACAAAATATAAATTAAAAATGAAAATGACGTTGAAGCATTTCCTCCAATTGTAAAGATGGCGGACATTACCAAACAAAAGACAATGTAGACGCTACATGTAGTATTTGTTTGTTTTCCATTTCGAGGGTTAACATTATATGCTATCACTTTCCGTGGAGTCTGATATTTATTTTATTATACCGAACAAATAATTTGATATGAAAATATAAAACAATCAAGTCAATGTGAAACTGAAACAATAAAGTGCCTATCAACTCGGACAATGTGAATTTCCAGTAGTCTACTTTTAGACCTGCATGAGAGCAAAAACGTTATGTCACAGGGTAAACATATAATATAATAATATTTGATCTCAGATGGCTAGCAGAATATTTATACTGTTTTTGTTATCAATTTCTAAATAAAATCCTAATTTCGAGGAATTTTGTAGTGGTTTTATTTAACTGATAAGGGAGATAATTTGTATCTCTTTGGGTCCGCGTATCAGTTTTTGAAAGTCGTAGAGTAAACATAATCAGTGTCATTCTGAAGCCGATAAAGCGTCTTCAAACTTATCCTTGGATCGATTTTAAGCTGAAAAGAAATAAAACCGAAATGGAACAGGTGAGGAGTTATTTGATTGCTGTTGGTGTTTCTGACGTAATATTATATTCTATCAATTTTGGTTTTTGTTTGCAAATTCGCTGTAAGCGTGATATGAAATTTTGTTTCCTTCATCCTTCATCAACTTCCTGACAGGGCTCCTTATCAGATTGTCACGAGTTATCCCCCCTTCATGCCCTATATCCATTTCTATAGTAAATGGGTTCTCAACTGAAGTTTTAAATTCTCATATGCTACATATCAATATTGGACATATTTAGCATTATTGTCACGATGTTTTGTCTTTTTGTGAAGAATTTTGCACGATATAGCATGAATCATTCCTGATGAATGTCAATGTTCCGTGTTTCATATGCTTTATTCACAACCAGTGATTTTTTTGCCCCCACTCAGAAAAGGAAGGGCATATAGGGGATAATGTGTTTGTAAACAAAACAACCCGATTCCGCGCATGCGCAGTTAACTGGTGGGCAAAAGGGTAAAAGGCGGCGGCGCCGTACTATATAACTAATATGGAATGAATGACACGGCGGTAGCCATTAATTTCTTTAATGTTTGACATACAATAATAAATGTGGCATCAATTGAAAGGTATTGCTCCCAGCTTTCCTACGACATAACAATAATGAAAATCAGAGGTTGTGTTGGTTTTCAAATAAGACTCTGAAAATGGGCATTTTTCCGTGAAATAAATTTCAAACTGTTTTGGTTCGAAAAACACGGCTGTAGGTATTTCAATTCTCATTTTTACATATGTGCATCAAATCGATACCAGATCAAAGGCTTCCAAAAATAAAATAAAAAATTGAAAATCGGTGAATTTTCTGCATCAGAATGTGACTTTGAAAATGAGCACATTTTACGACAAATTATTTTCAATTTGTTTAGGTTCGAAAAACACGGCGGTGGGTATTAGAATTCGTATTCATCAATTTATGTGCATAAAGTTGGTACCAAATGAAAGATAATGCACCCATTTTTAATGACATCCGGTAATTCACATGTACAGACGTATTTTATTGTTTGAGACTTATCTTCTTTACAAGTCATTTTCTGCATTTTCATAACTTTTTGAAACGGTTCAGATTTGTCATTTTCTGAGCATTTTATGAGATGCATCCTCGTAGCGGGAATATCAAATCGAACATTGGTGATTTCACAATTAAAGTTACAATGCACAAGTTCTGTAACATATGCGAATCACACAACTTGTGATGTGTTCGTTTGCCTTTGTACATCAGGTATAAATATCACATTTATCGCAAGTTTTTTAGATTCGCCCACATACATTTGTGACAGCTGTATGCTGATATTTGTGTTCACAGTTCTGTTCTTTAAAATGTCTAAAACATAAACGTGTGGAGTTGAGTTTGTTTACACTCGCCACTGGGATAACAAAAACATAACATAAACGGAGCCAGTTGAATGTTTTTATACGACGTTACCCATTGGTAAACTTCCGTCCATCAGAATATATATAATATATAATTATATCTACCGGTAATTATATTTTCGTACCTATCGATATTTATCCAATATTCACCAGAACAAAAGAATTATCCATCGCATAAAAATGTTGATTGGACCAATCACGCATGAAAAATGCGATGACCTAAAGTTTTTGCACCACGCACAGTTGTATCTATATTACATCCGTCTCATAAAGCATTTCAAACCAATTAAATAATACCAAAATGTGCATCATTGACATAATCACCACCCACGACAGTCGGCCTCGGAAATTAGAAGACGACGCAGCGCCTTTGAACTCAGTGAGTAGAAACTTTTCGATGTGCGTCGCATCAAACATTGGGCCGACTATGTTGATGTAACAAGGGCCGACTATGTTGATGTAACAAGTCGAGATTCGGCGCCTTTATAGTCTGCAAGAACATTGTTTTTGACTCGCAGCGCTTCAAACATTCTGTGCTGATTTGTCCACTTTTTGTCCACCGACACATCTAGTAGATCTGTATAAACAATAAGTGCTGTATTAATCGTAATTAGCGCTTTCGGATATCGCAAACAGGTTTGCATTGTCATTATTTAGTTAATTGGGGATTAACACTCCTTTGTACCATGATTTACATGCCCTACAGTCATTTACTCAATTAAAGAAATCTCGCCTGTTCGTGATCACGATTCTTTAACAGCACGTGATTTCGGGAAACGGCAGATCGGGGAAAACAGACAACTTTAAAGGAGTTTTCTTCTTTTTTAGCAAATTTAAGGATTTTTCATGGAAAAAATCAGGAGCCACGACGACATTATAATTATTAATGGAGATCGCACAATAACCGACCGCGTTCTAATGTAGCTGCAGTGTATTGATATATTTGCAAAGTGTAAAGATGAAATGCTTCCCTGGTGAACATACTGACAAAAAAATATTATACTAAAAATTGCACATGATGTATGTCTGCCACCGCTGTTAATCGAATTCATTTTAGATTAATTCACATGATAGAATGTAATGTTCTGTCATTTCCAGGTTATAAGGACAACAAATCGCTGCAGCAGATGTGCTGCATCCATTTCTCCCAGGTTGTTTGAAATTGCTGAATTTCATTTTCGTCCCCCTTGACCCCAGGCCAAATCCCTTACTTTTTAGAAATGGTCTGTTAATACAAACTCTGACAACTCTGATAAATATAATAGATATATACAGATAGATCTAATAAAGTTCATTTCAAGTATCTATTTAGGTCAATGTTTGACAGAAAACCAGACTGCTTCTTTGAAGTAACTATGCAAGGACATCAAAGCAGGAAAATGCTGAAAGAGTGAGGAACAATTCAAAACATTAGATGCAAGTGTCTATATATCTGTATGTACCAAACCTGCAAGAGTATTTTGTAGACTATATTTGAGTGGCCATGCTATTATGTCTTGCACTTGAACATACTGATAAAGTCATGTTTTATTAGCAGAAATTTTGTAATCACAATATTTTGGACAAAAATATTACCCAAAATATGAAGATTCCACTAATTGCAGTACAAAAACCTGACAGGTTTACCAAATCCAACTGTACACTTCCGTATAAGCACTGTTTTGTTTCATGGCATTTCTGTTTTTAATATCTTGTAAATAAACGTCCAATGGCATTTGACAGTTGATATCATAAAGGAATATATATAAGGTTGTTACTATGACTACTCATTGATGATTTGGTTACAGAGTTGGTAAAATACTTTAATGTATAGATCAAATGTTATCATAGTGTGTTTACATAGGATATTTCATTGGTATATAACAGGGAGTTATTCCTGTGGTATATATACATAACTTAATATATGTTGTACATTGATTGTACATAGAATTCCTGGGAAATGAAACCAATTTTATTGATGGAAAATCTATAGTGATTACAGTGAATACTAAACATGGTTTATTTCATTAAGTTTGCACATACCTTTTTCATTTACAATATTTAATATATTATTTTTACAGGCTATTTACCATTAGAGCATGTAGAACTATAAATATACATTATGCTCTATCACTGAGTGCATTGTACTTTTTCTTTGTATTGATTTGTAAATATTCCTAATAATTTTCATTCTGTAATAAGACTATTTATTACCGTATTATATATATAATACGACTATTACATGGATTTATGGATTTTCTGAAAATGCTTTGCCTACTATAGTTCAATTACCTTTACATAACTGCTTGTATTCTTTTTATAGTGACAGGTGGACTTGCCCCAATAAATAATAAAAAATACAAATTTGTGTAGTGACTGTGTGCAGTCATTCCTACATTCATGTTACTACATACTCCTCAGTTTTCCTTGTATTGGCTTAATGTCTAACTTGGTAGTTATACAATAGTATTTTATACTACTAAACTACTTTAGAATATATATGGTAATTTCAGGAAGTGTTTTATGATAGATGTTTTATGAATACTATTTGAAGGTTGTGGAAATCAATCTTTCCAAAACATGATTACAATTTTTTCTATGATATAGTTGTATATATAAATGATTACAGTCCTGTACTTAAATTATTGATTTGTAAAACTCGTTTTCGGAAAACTGTAATACATGTAAGTCCCATTTTATCGTTTTCAGAAAACTTATCTGATACATTCCATAATTTATGATTAGTCATGTAATATCCTATATTGATCACATAATCGTAATTTTCTGAAAACATTGATTTTATGGAAATGAGTACAGAAAGAAAACACAGTGTCCCAGAAAACTGAACATACATTTAACTACACCATCTCAAGCTTGCTGTCAAATCTGCCAGGCAACATAGACCACATAAAATTAAGAAGATATATTTATTTGCATTTTGTCTGATAAAGTTAGGCCCATTGTTAACAGTAAAATGATGATGATTTTGCGTTGGCATTTGGTACATGTTGTAACAAAGGTGGAAACATTTGGAGAACTATATAAGTACAAATGCACTGGTCTTAACAACTGACATCCTATTATATTGAGGTAACAATTAACTTTCAGGTATTAATTTCTACATAATATGGTTCAATGTTATCTATCATTATATAAATGTTACCAATTAATGCTTGTATGAAACAGACTGTTACAGAAGTTTCCCAATATATCATTAATGCTAGATTTTATATTGATCTAACACTACAATACATTATCAGGTAATCTAAGATCAGAAGTATATAGTTTACAAGTTCTACTGCTACACATGTGTACCACTAGCCTAAGTGGTGTTAATAAAATAAAGCTAGTATAATCCCAATCTCATTAAAATCAGCTCCAGTCGCACGCTCCTATACTATACGCTAACTGGATCTCATGACTGCACAATACAGGTCACATGCTGTGACCTTTGAGTTGTCAATCAAATTGTCGGCTGCAAAATGCTTTGGTATAGAGTTAAGAATATTTGTTGATCTCCGACGAGCTCCGTAAATTCTATTTGAGCGTAGATCACCAAGACGATCCGATTACGTATTTTCGTCAATTTCAATATGGCTGCGCCCTTAGACACAACAGCAATTCCTACACGGCAACATTCTTTGATTGATCGGTTTTGTTTTTGGAAATATTTATAACCAGAAGCGGCAGGAAGGACGTTTTAAACAGAATAACCAGAAACTCCGAATAAACGATAAAGCCATTTGAGAAAGACGACAAACACGGTTTTGTAAGGAGAAATTTCATTGGATCACAAACGAGCACCTGGTTACGCATATCTATTTATAGAGAGGTTATATGAACGTGACCTCTTACAGAGTGTAGTCAGATCCTAAAAGCGGAAAGTATTGGAGCTAAAGTTAGTGGCTGATTTCAATGAGATTGGTATAAACCCAATCTGATAAGGCTTTCATTATCGATTTACTGTATCCATTATATTGGGTATAGGGTGGGAAGGTTGTTTAAATCATATATTCAATTATGAACGGATGAATAAGTTGTATACAACACGGTCACCCCTATAATCGATATTTAGGTATACTGGGTAATGAAAGAAATTGGAATTTGAGTTATACTGAGCTGAACAAATCCAGTTCTGGCGTGAAACTTTCCCCAATATTCAAAGAAAATAACATTACCGGTAATAAAGTTTTCTTCTGAAGTCAGATAATTTGTCACTGATTATGACTATTTTCTGTTGAATGCTTTTGACATTTACTGTCTGGTTGTATGAATATACAAAATGCAGACCCATGTTGGTTAAATGAGGGGTACAGATGTAGGTGTGTACTTGCTTTACAAAAAATCATGAGCCAATAAAGTCATTCAGACATGTGATGTTTATGAGTTTCGCTGGAAGTTGGGTATGGTGAAATTCATATAAATGGTCTGTTTTATTTAGTTTCACTCATTTGTTTTGTATCGTAGGTATGTACTACCCACGTTGGATTGAATGTAATTGTTCTAGCAGACAATTGAATTCTAGAACATGTAATATTTGATTCGGAACTCATTTTTTCCTGTTATTGACCTTTAGTATGACCTCAGTGCTTCTTGTAAAACAGTACAACTTAGATATACTATAGTATAGATAGGTGTATACACATAAATAGCCATTACATGCATTGTGTTGTAAAGGTAGGCTTGTATCTTGTGATTGAATCAGTTTGCAGAAAACAAAAATGGAAACTGTTTCTGAAAGTCAGGTAAATAATTTCAATGAAAATTTGTTTTGCTTTAACAACCTTAGCATTAATCATTCTTGCCTTGTATTTTTGTAATGCAATTTTATTGTACTAAATACAAGTGAGTTGTATTTCATTTATGTCTTTGTCAGGATTTAGATTTAATATTACATGTATGAAGATATTTCCACCGGAATTTATTCACTCACAATTGTGTGGGTGGGGCACTTAGAATAACCCCATTCGGAAATCCTCGGCCAACTACGTCAAGTGTTATCCGAGTAACGAAGTGGTACGGAAATGCCCGAGAGCTGTCGAGAATGAGAATAACCCTTGTTTTTTTTTTTAAGTTTGTTTTATGATGTCTTATTGCATGTTTTTAGATACACCAGTAATCATTATAGTATGATATGATTTATTAGTTATTTTCCTAGTAATTTATAATTGTAAATAAGTTGGTCAGATTTGACCACTATAGTATTTAAAAAGCTAAAACAGACATATTTTCTGAATTGTGGTGGACTAAGGAAGAATAGAACTTGTTTTTATACTTTTGTACGGTGGCATGGAGGTGACATGTGCAAATTTTTTTTTATCTTGTGGCCACAACATATTATCTCGTTCCCACAACTTAGTATGTCGTGGCCACGACTTACTAACTCGTTCCCACGAGATAAAAATAATTTCACTTATGTCACCTCTATGCCACCATACTTTTGTATAAACTAGTACTTCTTCTATTGTCAGTCTGCTACCAGGGGGGGGGGGGAGAATCCTCTTTGTACTTAGGTGAGCACCCTAGGCCTTCTGGACAATATACCTTATGCATGTCTATTGTTTTATTCATCATGCAATCATCTGTTTTACACTTTATATGGATTGTTTTAAATCTTATAGGTAACACTAGCTTATACTTGGAGAAAATAGTTTATACATGGTATGACTTTTTGTTATTATGCTTGTTGTAAAACTTCGCAATTTTATTGTATTTTCAGATCGAAGAGTTGAGCCGCAGTCATGTACATATGCAGGACCGAGCTCGAGTTACGGAGATCATCAGCAAGATGATTGCAGATGGTGCTTCCAAATTACAGGTGACATTTTATTCACTGGTTCTATGATATAACACTTGTGGTACCTTTTGGTTTTTCAGGGTGTTTATGAATTGGGCAAAAAACTTGATACTGACTTGTATGCTATTAGGTTTTACTAGATTTTTGGATTTTCTAACATGTTTTGTATTGTCAGGGGTAATATTCTTCCCGATTTCTGTAACCAAAAAAAAAAAAAGAAAAAAGAGAGAAAAAAGCCATTTGCTAGGGGAAGCTATGCCCAATTTTTCAACTGATAGTGATACCGCCCCCCCCCCCCCCCCAATTTCTGGTGTTGCAAAATAAAGCACAGATTTATCAGTTTTGTTAGCCTGAAGGATATTCTAATGTAAGACTAAGAGTAGACAGTCGAGCATTCCTTGTCAAGGCATAATTTAAAGGCATCCTAAGCCATCTAAAATGCTAAAATCCCAGGAGCTTCAGGGGGCTTCACCCCCTGTGACCCCCACCAGGGCTTTTCCCTGGACCCACAAGGAGGCCTGATGCCGCCCCCTTGACTCCCCGCGCAAATGTTCAGGATTTTTTTTTATCAATATCACCCCTGTATTGTGTAATGTTCTGGCTACAAAGATGTGGCTTATGGTATTCGTTTGGGTTTCAGTACATCAGTGATCATGTAAAGCTGCATTTTGATATTGTTGACAAACCTTGTTTGAGAATCCTTCCTTTTCAGTTGCTTAACTTTTTTCAACCCTTATTTTAGGAATAAAGACATTCTGTAGGGGTTCCACAAGACCCTTGAGTTGACCCTTTGACCCCTGGAATTTCTAAAAAGCCACATTTTGACCCTCAAGAATCTGGCTGAAGGGTCAATTTTTCTCTAAATTATAGGTAATTTGGCTAAAAAATGGTAAAATCCGGAAAGAAATATCAAAATGACTCTTGATATTCAACACCTAGTGGATCCCCTGATTTTGTTTCTGATGAAGTTGGTATTTTTATGCCCCCCCCCCCTCCCCTTCGATGAAGAGAGGGCATATTGGTTTGCACATGTATGTCCGTCGGTCGGTATGTCCGTCGGTCCGTAACCTTTTCGTTTCCGATCAATAACTCAAGAACCCCTTGACCTATCATCCTCAAACTTGGTCCACACATTCATCTTGAGTAGCTGAGGAACCCTATTGATTTTGGGATCAAGGGGTCAAAGGTCAAGGTCACAGGGGGGCATAATGTTTTACAATCATCTCTTGTTGCATGTTTGTTTGCTCACTTTCATGTACAAACATCAGTTAAGGCTCTCACTATGTTGTTGTGTTGTATTGTTTTATCTTGACACCCACAGGTCTGCTCTGACTTTGATGCTACTATCACTAATTACAAAGGTCCCTGCTCCTACAGTAAGTATTGTGAGGAACAATATATGAAGACAAAAACCCATTTAGCCAAATTGTATTGTTTTAGTCAGTGAATTTTTGTCTGAAAATATTTTAAAGATCTGAAGTAACCACAATTTTTGCGGACTTGTGGTACCACAATTTGTCTAATGCTGTTCATGGTTCTTGTCTGCAATATTGTTGACCTGGCTTGCTCTTATAAAGCATTTAAGATTGAACCTATAACCACCCTTTCGCAAACATCACTTAAGATCTTGTATGAAAGTCTTGCCTCGATGTTCAGCTCAGAATATCCAAGAGGGCATAGGTGTCATGCTTATTTTGCTACATTTCTGATGTAATTTCAGTGCAAGACGCTTTCAAAACACCTATTCCATATTGCATTGAAAGTTTTATGGACATGGCATCACTCTTTTAAATTATTGATTTAATTCGTTCCTGTTGTCTATCTGAATTTAGTGTTTAGCCTTACATGCTTTATGAGTACTGCCTTAGCTAATTATATATACAAATTTTAGCCAACCAATATGGCTGGCCAAATGTTGCTAAATGTCTTTTTTACTATTTATGTATGTTTGTTATTGCTATTGAGTGTTTTAACATTCATGACAGCACTTCACCAGCTAAGTTTACTGGTTGGTCTATTTTGCTATATATGATACAGCATTCAAGCACTACACTTCTCCCCATTTAATGTTTGGAAGCACAGAAACCTATAACCTTTATAAAGTCCCTCCTCATGCACTCCTGCATTAATTAACCAGCCAGGCTTGACTCTATTAAAGTAAATTGAGGATGTTAAGTATGAGGCTCGAACTCGCGGCCCAGTGAATACAGCGCTCTACTCGTTGAGCTAATTGTGCTGCCTCTCTTGGTTCTACACCATTCACTGCAGCACTACAACCTGGTCACCACAAATACATGACAAAGACAAAAAGTCACTACTATAAGAGTAATATAAAAAAAACATTGGAAAACAATGGGGACATTTACGGTTACAATAAGGGAATTGTGAATGAGAATTCAAAGATATACAATTACAGTAGGTAAACATAGAGTAAGGATATTGTAACTTTCAATGTGGGAATGTTGGACATACAGTATCTATAAAAACATGTATTTTTTATATATGTACATTATGAATAACTGTTATAAGTATACAATGTAGAGGTATAATTTAGCAACATTTGACATGGTGTAAGCAACGTTTTATTGTTTAACGCTATGTGCATTCATGTTGTATGTATTATATTTTCAGGTTGTTGCAGACTTTGATAGGACACTGACAAAGTTCACACATCGAGGCATTGTGTGTGCCACGTGTCACAGTATGTCCTTATATAGATAGATTATGCAGAGCTAAGCAGCTTGTTTTTGTTCACAACCCCTGCTTGGTTTTCTTGTTGTGTGTGTGTGTACTTTAAGATACTGACGAATGAGAACCTGTTTGTCCTTCGGTGTGATAAGAACTGTGGACATCCTAGATTAATTCTAATCTCCACTTGTTATGTAATTTTAACAGTAAAGGGTTAAGACTTGTGTTTCTGTTTACTTTCAAACTTTAGTAAAAATTCGGCAAATGTCTTGAGTTACATACTCAATGCAGAAACATTGCTAGCATGACAAATGCTCATATAAATTAATGTAAAATTATTAATGTGTTATACTCGTACTCCAATACCCAAATGCAGAGGAATATTATACATTTACTATCCTTGGGAGTTAGGGACCCATTGGCATCTAGGTTTAGGGTCTGTGTTTGATTTAATAGAACATTATGTGATGTCCTCATTCGTCAGTGTTTGCATGACTGTGTGTGTGTTTACATATATGTGAAATGTTTTTTTTATGTTTTGTACTTAAATCTAGATTTATGTTCAGATAAGAAATGTCAATTTATAAGTGTGCTCTAAATAAGAAAAATGCCATCTAGGAAGTTTTGAAAGAAACTGATAAGTACAAAAAAAAAATATTCATATAAATCGCTATTTTTATAAATGAACAGAATATTTCATTTCTTTGTTATTTCCAGTAGTATAGTACAATAGTCATGGAAACTACATTTAGTAAAATTTGGTGTGCAAAATCTTCATTTTTAGCAAAATACTTTTTCTTATACAGTAGAGTCTTTGAAACCTCGAACTGCTATCTGATCTAGCAGTTAGTTTGAGTCATCTGTTTCGAGGCATCTGATGATGTTGATCTGCCTTCTAATTTTGAGTGCAGTTACAATTGCTTTGGATTTTGTGTTTGATTTCATTATGTGTTTTCAGTTTCCTATGTTATGCTTACAGGGTAGATGAGTGGTTTGACTTGAATGGAATAAATCTGTTGCTTGCATACATAATGCAGTATGTTATAAGTGTTCTTGCTCTAATACATAGTTCTCACATCTACAATATTTACCTCCCTTGTTCTGAATTGTTGGACATTTTGATAGGCAAACCTTCAAATTTATGGGGAATATAATGTTAACGATGATAAACTAATCTGATATATAAAAAATAACTTATTCATTATGCTCATGTGGGTATTTGGCTCAGTAAAATGAAGCTAAAGTGGTTGTCACGTGCAAATTATCTTGGTATTTTCTCAGTTATCACATATTTGGAAATTTACTCCTATAAGGGCTTGTCGGTTTTGCCTCTCAAAATGGCCGACAGTTAAGAACAAGGGAGGTAAATATTGTAGACGTGGGAACTATGTACTGGTAGTCTTCGTACTTCACTATTACATCAGCCGTGCGTTCGGTTAAGGCTAACACTCGCACGAGGTAGAAACTGTGAACGCATTTTGCAACCGAACGCTCTGTTTGCCAAAAAGTATGCGCCCACTATATAATTCCTGCGTTGCTAACCAGTACTAGAACCTGATTCAGACATTGTGAAGACCGTAGAAGGATGCTGGTTAAAAATGGAGAATGCGAACATAGCTGAAATTAATGTGCTCAAGCTTTTAAAAGTTAATACTAAATTTTCATAACTGTGAAATGTACACATGCTAATATACCATGTAAATATGCACATTGTTGTATGTTTTTAGATGTTTTAGAGGAAAGCGGTCTACCACAGGAATACAAAGAGAAGGTAACTCATGTTGTACTTATTTCAGAATTAACGGTTTGCAGTGATTATGTTCTTAATTATCTTGTTGAGTACTGATTTGTTAGTCTTACTATTGTTGCTGTATTTTTTATGAACGGTTTCCAAACACACAAAATATATGAAACTCTATGTTTTTCTTTTGCCTTTGAGTACTAGAGTATTTTGTACTAAATATTCAAATGTTGGCAAATAACTTACAGTTGTGTTGTATTACTTTAACACTTGTATTTTAAATTTTGAAATTCATTATTATTATTTTGTTGTAATTGCTTTGTTAGTTTAAAAAAAAATGTCATAGCTGAATAGATCAATTTGGCAGCATTAAAAAAAAAATATATATATTATTTTTAATTTTGTATTTCAGGCTTATGCAATCAGAGATAAATATTTCCCAATTGAAGTAGATCCTCACCTGTCTATAGAGGATAAAATACCTCACATGATTGAATGGTAGGTATTATATTGCAATATTTCTGTTACTGAGATATATACACAAAACGCATACATCCATGTCGTCATACAGGAAAATCTTCATAGCTGTACTTTATTTGATAAAATGCGATAATTTATGACATACATGAAGTGTCAATCTGGATATTCTATGATTGATATCTGGATGAAGTGTACCATAATGCTCAAACATTATCACAACATACTTGATTGAACCCTATTGGCTTGAAATCAATACTGATGAACTGTTGTTACAATGTAGATGCTCCTTATACATTTTCTTTGTTTGCTAAAGGAAGCCGTGGTCCAGTGGTTAGTGCGCTGGACTTGTAACCCGGTGATCTGGGTTCGATTCCCGGTCGCGGCAGGTCATACCCTTCCATGAAAATTTGACAAAAATGTCGATTTTCCTCCACATGTGGAGAAGTTGCCGGCTTCTTGTTGAAGGGTAGGTTAGTACTGGTAAGAATTCAGTCCAGGAAAACTGAAATATCGTTGAGAAACGGCGTTAAACCCGATGAAACAAACAAACAATTGTTTGCTAAAGTTGGCTTACGGTCATTTCTGTTCAACCAATTTAGAATGTAGGTAAAACAAGTGTCATCACTAATTGTAGTACTTTCAAGTATTTCCATGATTTACTCCCCGTACAAAGGTTTGTATCAGATTATATGAATATTTCACTAGCTTCTGGTATGGATAGAACTATCTGGCTCTAGGGTAACTGCTCAGTCGAGAATGAAGCTCTGCGGAGTTACTGCTTAAACATTTACCCGGGAGCCAGAAACGTTGTATAGTAATGTATAATTTGATAAAGTAATTGAAATAAGTACTCAATGTTATGTGACATCATCAGCACGAGACTCGTCCTACACAGGAGATGTAAGAAAGAGTTTTCCAGCAATGGTGTACAGTCAAACCTGTCTTAAAGACCATCCATGGGAACAGCAAAATGTGGTCTTTGTTTACAGGTGGTCTCTATTAACAGATTAAATATCATTAAAAATGGTCTGATGGGAGATAAAATTGGTGGTCTTTGCAGACAGGTTTTGCAATAGTGGTCTTTGTTCGCTGGTGGTCTTTAACACAGGTTTGACTGTATACATGGGAAATTCCTATCTGGTATGCAAGAAAGATTTGTCCAGGTAAAGTGATTGAGAGTCATGTGAATAAAAAAGCTATGTTCAAGAGTACATATTACTACTGTGGGTGTAGCACATTATTTGAAACACACAACTTCACCCTTTCAGTCAAAGTTCTGCTCTTGCTGCAATAGTGAATCAACACTTTAAATGGTTTGATGCAAAACTGTTGTAACTCTGTGTTTTTCGTAAAGAATCAAATGAAACAGTTTCTCATTAACCCCACAATTTGTATTTATGGTTATTATTCATTCATATTTTATGATTTCAGGTGGTCACAGGCTCATGCTCTCTTGTTGAAATATCCATTATCTAAAGAAATGTTATTCAATATGGTAGCCAACTCATCAGCTAAACTGAGGTTTGTAGCTTACATCACCGTTAACTCACTGTTTATAAGTGTGACCGAGGTTTGTAGCTTACATCACCGTTAACTCACTGTTTATAAGTGTGACCGAGGTTTGTAGCTTACATCACTGTTAACTGTTTATAAGTGTGACTGAGGTTTGTAGCTTACATCACTGTTAACTGTTTATAAGTGTGACTGAGGTTTGTAGCTTACAACGTTAACTGTTTATAAGTGTGACTGAGGTTTGTAGCTTACATCACTGTTAACTGTTTATAAGTGTGACTGAGGTTTGTAGCTTACAACGTTAACTGTTTATAAATGTGACTGAGGATTGTAGAGCTTACATCACTGTTAACTGTTTATAAGTGTGACTGAGGTTTGTAGCTTACAACGTTAACTGTTAATAAGTGTGACTGAGGTTTGTAGCTTACAACGTTAACTGTTTATAAGTGTGACTGAGGTTTGTAGCTTACAACGTTAACTGTTTATAAGTGTGACTGAGGTTTGTAGCTTACAACGTTAACTGTTTATAAATGTGACTGAGGTTTGTAGCTTACAACGTTAACTGTTTATAAGTGTGACTGAGGTTTGTAGCTTACATCACTGTTAACTGTTTATAAGTGTGACTGAGGTTTGTAGCTTACATCACTGTTAACTGTTTATAAGTGTGACTGAGGTTTGTAGCTTACATCACTGTTAACTGTTTATAAGTGTGACTGAGGTTTGTAGAACTTACATCACTGTTAACTGTTTATAAGTGTGACTGAGGTTTGTTGAGCTTACATCACTGTTAGCTGTTTAGAAGTGTGACTGAGGTTTGTAGAGCTTACATCACTGTTAGCTGTTTATAAGTGTGACTGAGGTTTGTAGAGCTTACATCACTGTTAGCTGTTTATAAGTGTGACTGAGGTTTGTAGAGCTTACATCACTGTTAGCTGTTTAGAAGTGTGACTGAGGTTTGTAGAGCTTACATCACTGTTAAATGTTTATAAGTGTGACTGAGGTTTGTAGAGCTTACATCACTGTTAAATGTTTATAAGTGTGACTGAGGTTTGTAGAGCTTACATCACTGTTAAATGTTTATAAGTGTGACTGAGGTTTGTAGCTTACATCACTGTTAACTGTTTATAAGTGTGACTGAGGTTTGTAGCTTACATCCACGTTAACTGTTTATAAGTGTGACTGAGGTTTGTAGCTTACATCACTGTTAGCTGTTTATAAGTGTGACTGAGGTTTGTAGCTTACATCAACGTTAACTGTTTATAAGTGTGACTGAGGTTTGTAGAGCTTACATCACTGTTAGCTGTTTAGAAGTGTGACTGAGGTTTGTAGAACTCACATCACTGTTAGTTGTTTATAAGTGTGACTGAGGTTTGTAGAGCTTACATCACTGTTAGCTGTTTATAAGTGTGACTGAGGTTTGTAGAGCTTACATCTCTGTTAGCTGTTTAGAAGTGTGACTGAGGTTTGTAGAGCTTACATCAATGTTAGCTGTTTATAAGTGTGACTGAGGTTTGTAGAGCTTACATCACTGTTAGCTGTTTATAAGTGTGACTGAGGTTTGTAGAACTCACATCACTGTTAGCTGTTTATAAGTGTGACTGAGGTTTGTAGAGCTTACATCACTGTTAGCTGTTTAGAAGTGTGACTGAGGTTTGTAGAGCTTACATCACTGTTAGCTGTTTATAAGTGTGACTGAGGTTTGTAGAGCTTACATCACTGTTAGCTGTTTATAAGTGTGACTGAGGTTTGTAGAGCTTACATCACTGTTAGCTGTTTAGAAGTGTGACTGAGGTTTGTAGAGCTTACATCACTGTTAGCTGTTTATAAGTGTGACTGACGTTTATAGAGCTTACATCACTGTTAGCTGTTTAGAAGTGTGACTGAGGTTTGTAGAGCTTACATCACTGTTAGCTGTTTAGAAGTGTGACTGAGGTTTGTAGAGCTTACATCACTGTTAGCTGTTTATAAGTGTGACTGAGGTTTGTAGAGCTTACATCACTGTTAGCTGTTTAGAAGTGTGACTGAGGTTTGTAGAGCTTACATCACTGTTAAATGTTTATAAGTGTGACTGAGGTTTGTAGAGCTTACATCACTGTTAAATGTTTATAAGTGTGACTGAGGTTTGTAGAGCTTACATCACTGTTAGCTGTTTAGAAGTGTGACTGAGGTTTGTAGAGCTTACATCACTGTTAGCTGTTTATAAGTGTGACTGAGGTTTGTAGAGCTTACATCACTGTTAGCTGTTTATAAGTGTGACCGAGGTTTGTAGAGCTTACATCACTGTTAGCTGTTTAGAAGTGTGACTGAGGTTTGTAGAGCTTACATCACTGTTAGCTGTTTAGAAGTTCACTTATCTTGTCCGTTGTTGCGTGTATGTATCATCAGATTTCTACAAGGAAATTGTAAAGCTCACAAGTGCTTGAGCATATTATTCTCTTTTACCATTGCAAAATCATTGAGTGAACGAAGGTATTGTCACTGAGAAAACTTTGGTCTATTAGTTTGGTTTTGACTGATGAAAGAATTGATTTTGAGCGATGTTTGTTGAGTTGTGTATAGTGAGCGAGTTGAGAGATTTAAATTCAGTGAGTTCAGTGGTTTCTGGGCAGTGAACAGAGGTCATTGGTTACCAATGAGTAATGTTTCTGTAATAAGTAGAAACTAAAAAAAAATAAGATTTGATCCATCTTTGCCAAAAATATAGGTCCCCGACCCTAATATGGTTAAAGACTTCATGAAGAGTTGTAAAGAAATGTAGAGACAAACCAAGTAAACACTACACAACAATTGTAAGGAATAACTAAATGTTAACTTGTTTCTTCCAGAGATGGATGTACCGAATTCTTTGATAAACTACACAACTGTGATGTACCGTTGTTGATATTCTCTGCTGGAGTTGGGGACATCATTCGTGAAGTAATCGCACAACATTCAACGTTATACAATAATATGCATGTTGTATCAAATTTTCTGGATTTTGATGAAAATGTAAGTTTGTCATCTTTCTGTTTTGTTAGTCATGTATTTTACCATCAAGGATTTGAATCTAATCTTCCGGTCATAATGTCATTGTTTTGTTGCCTATTCATTTTTTATGGGAAATGATTTAATGGACGACCTATGTGTTCAGGATTGAGAGTTTAGTTACCATTAGTATTAGTGTACCTCGAGGACATGTCTCTGGTCTTTGTACTGATAGAAAAGTAGTAAGTTTATATTTTTGTATTTTCAGGGTAAAATGAAAGGATTCAAAGGTGATACGATTCATGTGTTTAACAAGAATGAGAATGCTGTACATGATTCTGATTATTTCAGCAATCTCAGTCACTGTACAAATGTTATATTGATGGGCGATTCACTCGGCGATCTACAGATGGCAAATGGTGCTGAAAATGTTCAAGCTAAACTCACCATAGGATTTTTGAATACTAGGGTTTGTTTTTAGTTTTTTTATTATTGCCGCTAAACTTGCCATCAGCATGGCCCAGGGTGGTGAATTTAACCACTCAGTTCTCCAAGTTAATCTGCAGAGTCTGAGTGCGAAGTATTCTTTGAGATTCATTTTCTCAGAGATTTGATTGAATCTAAAATTAGAAGTTTAAAAAATGCATACAAAAAGAATACTCAGTACTCAAACAGCTCACTCAAAACTCCTCGCTCTAAGAGTAAATTTTAGTTCTGAGTGCTGAGTGCTGATTACAGTACTGGGCCCAGCTTGTAAAGGGAATTTAAAGTCAGGTAACTTCAAACCTAAATAAATAG
This sequence comes from Mactromeris polynyma, assembly GCA_032209605.1. Lineage (NCBI taxonomy): Eukaryota > Metazoa > Mollusca > Bivalvia > Venerida > Mactridae > Mactromeris > Mactromeris polynyma. Next base: position 178,387 of record JASFXZ010000009.1, read on the forward strand.
TATTTCATTGTGACCTATATTCTTTGAAATCAATCAGGTCAGCAATCTATTAAAAATCAAAAGGTAAACTGTCATTATACAACTGTATTTTAATATCTTATACTAGAAAACAAAAACTGGTTTTATATTTACTGGATTTATATGCATAAATGACTAAAAAAGTATTCAACATGGATACTGTCTTGAAAAAGAACAATCAAGGTTTATTTTTATTTTACAAATTTCTGCCAAATTTATGAAATATGTGCATAATTGTTAAACATTGGATGTAAGAATTCTGGTTTTTTTTTTCAGGTTCAAGAAAGTTTAGAACTTTTCAAGAGCAAGTATGACATTGTGATCTGCGAGGATGAATCTTTGGACGTTGCTAATGCGATTGTGAAGAGAATCTTGGCCACTGATTGATGTACATGTACGGTTCAATACTTTAGTGTGTTAGGATTGTCAGCGCCGTCTTTCTAGGCTGGTTTAATACAAAACTTAGATTGTTCAACCCTGAACTTGTTTTACACCATGTAAACCATGTACTACCCACAATTTGTTCTTGTTTTATCTGTCAGGTTTATAAATTGATTATCTTGTTATAACTTTTGGTGTCTGGTGATATTTAAATGATAAACTGACTGAATGTTCAAACTACATGTTGACTGTTATGTATCAGTCCATTAAAAATGTTCAAAGTGCATGTTGACTGTTATGTATCAGTCCATTAACAATATTGAAACTACATATTAACTGTTATGTATCGGTCCATTAACAATATTCAAAATGCATGTTGACTGTTATGTACCAGCCCATTAATAATGTTCAAAGTGCATGTTGACTGTTACGTATCAGTCCATTAACAATATTGAAAATACATGTTGACTGTTATGTATCAGTCCATTAATAATGTTCAAAGTGCATGTTGACTGTTACGTATCAGTCCATTAACAATATTGAAAATATATGTTGACTGTTACGTATCAGTCCATTAACAATATTGAAACTGCATGTTTACTGTTATGAACTTGGATTAGTTGATTTTGTAACTTGATTATCTTTTAACTCATGAAAACTTTCCATACAAGTGGACATGTTTTACATGTCATTTATAGAACTACACGTTGGTGTATTTTTACTTCCTGTTTATAGGTCTAGTATCATGTTAGTCGAGGTTTGATCTCAGATTTTCAATCTTGTTCTCTTGTATGTTCCCAAGATATAAATGTTCTATGTGTAGTAATGTAAATTGTGTACTTTTGTATATTAGGCATTTAAAAGCCGCATTTTAAATTTTTAACTCAGGCTTATTATTGTTGTTTATTTGTTAGAAGACAATACATCGCCCTCAGCAGTGTATGTATAAATGTACACAACTGATTACTTAATCTGACAGGAAGAATTTGTAACCTTCATTGTTGAAGAACAGCATGATCACACTTGGATAATATGATATTGTGGTTTGTATTTTATCAAATGCTTCAAACATACCTTGACCTCTCGATTTTTATTGTGTTACTGAGGTGAATTATCTCCCTTTGATTATGAATGTGAATTTTGTGAGTTTCTATATTTTAGTAATATTTTTGAATTATTAAACTGTTTGCCAATTTGTTATGTCCAATAAAACCATATCCTATTTCGTTTTATGAGGGAAAGTTGCAAGTTTTGTTTAATATGCCTTACAAGATTGATAACTGCCGATTGTGTTAACTGCCTCGTCATCCAGCTTTCAAAGCTTATTTTCTTATTTACTAGTCTGTTTTTATTTTTAAAACTTGTCAGTTCTTGTATTCATTGTTGTGAAAGCCTGTAATGTTGATGACACAATTGTTGGGGAATGTTGGCTTGTTGTTATAGTGATAAGGGTTGCTGATATTTATAACTTGATAAAAAGAATTTCAATATTCTATATTCTGTTGTCGTGATTCTTTTTGTTCGCTGTGGAGCCATTGAAATATGATTTCTTCATAACTGCAACGCTCATCCCTCATCCTGTCTGTATATATCTAGGTCCAAACTGTAACGCTCATCCCTCATCCTGTCTGTATATATCTAGTTCCAAACTGTAACGCTCATCCATCGTCCTGTCTGAATATATCTAGAATTTTAGAAACAACAACAACAGTTATATATTGTTTGGTCCAAGCTGAAATCTGGCTCATCACTTTTTATTTCCAATCACAAGCAGCAATATAATGTATATCAACATTCTGTGAAATAAAGGGCATTATCTTTGTACTATGTGTACAATTCTACGTGAATAGCCCCAAATTCATAACATATCTGTTAAATAAAAATGTTACAATAAAATTACAAATGTAAAACAAAGCCCAAACTTTAAGACCAATTTTGAAAAAAAAACACATTGTAAAACAATCATCGCACAGGAAAAGATTTTACATAAATTTTCAAACATTTTCATTTCTGTGCAGTCTCTCATTATTTTTTCTGCTATGACAGGTACGGTACAACATCTATAGTAAGAAATAAAAATGTTTAACTTGTATTCATGTAAAATGATGATTAAAAATGAAACAAGAGGAGCTTATGATTGCCTCGAATCGCTCACCAGAGCACATGAAATGTTTGGTACTATGGTCCTGTGTTACAGGGTGCAAAATTGCATCGGAAGTATGAAGATTCTCACAAAAGCAGCCAAATTTTATATTTCAAGCATGTTAAGAATATCACCATAATTATAATGTATACATATCGGTAGCCATGCTTTTTTAGCGTATCATACAATTTGAACAATCTCGGTAGAGGGTAACCTAAGGAACATTTAGCTGAAATAATTTCAAAATTGGGCCTGTAGTTTTTGACAAGATTTTTGAAGTTTCCACTACAAACATAAAGGAAAGTGGCTCCGTCCCCTGGCAGCCATGTTTTTTGACAAACCCAAACAATTTGAACAATCGTGGCAGAAGATCACCTAAAGGACATTAAGGTAAAATTACATCGAAATAGATCCAATACTTTATGACAAAAGGACTTTTGAACTTTCAACTACAATACATATAGGAAAAGTAGCTCAGCCCCCTGGCGGCCATTTTTTATGACGAATAACTTAAATAGCATTGGTAGAAGGTCACCCAAGGACCATCTGTGTGAAATTATATCAAAATTGGGTCTAGAGCTTTTGAATATACATATAGTTTCCACTATATACATATAGGAAAAATGGCTCCATCCCCTGGCAGTCCTTTTTTTTGACGAAACCAAATAATATGGACAATCTTTGGAGAGGGTCACCTAAAGAAGATTTGTAAAAAGTTGTATCAAAATTGAGTTAGTAGTTTTTACCATAAGTTTTTCAAGCTTCCAGCAAAGTTTCATGAAAATCGGCCCTATTTTAAACAACTGTTGACGGACGTATGTATGGACGACGGACAAAGACAGATCAGAAAAGCTGACATTGAGCACTTTGTGCTCAGGTGAACAAACAATAGTTCTTAAAATATGGAAGAAAGATCAACATCTAAATGTATGAAACATGAAGGAACTGCGTTTGCTTGCATTCAGTGAATTTTTATATGAAATTCTCTTAATATCTGATTACATATATTTTTTAAATGTCTACATTTTCGTGTTCAATAATTCATACAATACTTGAACCAAAACCACGAAGGCTTGCTAGTACACAAAACTAGAAAACCACCCTGCAAAAAGCTTGCTAGTACACACAACTAGAAAACCACCCTGCAGAGTCTTGCTAGTACACAAAACTAGAAAACCACCCTGCAAAGTCTTAGTACACAAAACCAAGGCTTGCTAGTACACAAAACTAGAAAACAACCCTGCAAAGGCTTGCTAGTACACAAAACTAGAAAACAACCCTGCAAAGGCTTGCTAGTACACAAAACTAGAAAACCCCCCTGCAAAGGCTTGCTAGTACACAGAACAAAATGGAAAAAATGACTTGTTCAAACAATGCACAGTATCAAACAGCAAGTAGCAATGAGAAAACAGCTTTTCTAAATATTATTTGACTAAACTGAACTGGTTATATGTAGAGATAAATACAGCAATACCCTGAGTTCCTGTACCCCCATATAGTCACTACAGACCTAAACCAGAGGTTGAAAGCAACTGATGTCTATTTGTACCTCCGCTCACATTACACAAAAACTTCATTGCTTTCAACCCTTGTTACACACACTGTGACCCCAGACATCTCCACCAGATATATACAGGATTTGAATCAAAACTATCTGAACTTGGTTTCTATAAAGAAGAAGTTAAAATATTGTTACATGAAACTCTCAATATGAGCACATGAATAAGAAATTCTGAGCCAACTTCAAAAGAAAGATTTTCGTAAGTTGTCGAGAAAAATTTAACAACCTTAATTGCCATTACTGGATGTATAACTCGTTGACAAAGTCACATTTTTCCAGTTTAAAAGATTCCTGTACATACATCGCGTGATGTTAAGTAACTGATTTTTGGTATGCAAACTAAGAAAATATAAAACAGACAAGCTAGCTATATCAGTAGTGCAAATTGTATGCATCCTCTAATTTGTCTGTGGGTCAACATTGTGTGTGTTGGTCAAAAGTCAAATCGTTACTATTATGCTTCTTAACACACACAAAAAATAAGATTCTACAAAAACTAAGTTACACTTGTAGCTTCTTGTGCACAAATATATGAGTAATTTACATAACTACAATATTCATACCATATAAGTGCAGAATATTTATATATACATATGAGCCGAAGACCCAAGGACTACATAACAGTTTAGGGAGTCAAGACGGTTAAATACTCGAATATCTGTCATAAAATCAACCTCAGATACTTATTTAAGTTTGTATTGAGCATTAACTCATTGAAAAATTATTTTGTGCCCTGGCTAGAAAAGTATTTATTTTGTTAATGAACAGAGAATAGATCATTTAAGTATGCCATATATATGATAATGAGGCAAACACAAGTGTAAAAACTAGATATGGAGTTAAACTTATGCCCAACATTTTGGAACAATGTCATAATTTGGTGCAATATTTCAACACAAATGTGTAAACTTGTTGGATTAGTAAGTCTGTCCTTAACTTTAACGTTAACTGAACACATTTAAATTATTTATAAGGAAATCACTTGTCATTCAATTTACAATAAAGAATATGTCTGTTGTGATGGTAAAGTAGACATCGGTTTTAGTTTTACAACAGTTAAAAGCCATGACAATGACTACCGTTCTACTCTGTTTTTGCAACAAACAAGCCATGACAATGACTACCGTTCTACTCTGTTTTTGCAACAAACAAGCCATGACAATGACTACAGTTCTACTCTGTTTTTGCAACAAACAAGCCATGACAATGACTACCGTTCTACTCTGTTTTTGCAACAAACAAGCCATGACAATGACTACAGTTCTACTCTGTTTTTGCAACAAACAAGCCATGACAATGACTACAGTTCTACTCTGTTTTTGCAACAAACAAGCCATGACAATGACTACCGTTCTACTCTGTTTTTGCAACAAACAAGCCATGACAATGACTACAGTTCTACTCTGTTTTTGCAACAAACAAGCCATGACAATGACTACAGTTCTACTCTGTTTTTGCAACAAACAAGCCATGACAATGACTACAGTTCTACTCTGTTTTTGCAACAAACAAGTCACGACAATGACTACAGTTCTACTCTGTTTTTGCAACAAACAAGTCATGACAACGACTACAGAAGGACTAATAAGTAGAATATAACTATTTTTTGTCTAAAAATTACAAAGCATTGCAAGCATTAGTGTGTATGTTACAAACTAGTTTTAATACAAATACCATAATGGAATGGCTGCAGAAAATTTGAGCAGATACAGCAACATACATTACAAAAAAAAATGTACAAATAAAACAAAAAAGCTAAACAAAGCTTAATCCAACAGCACTGATCCCATCACAAAACATGCACATCGGGTACCCAGGGTTTTGTAGTACATGTAATGGGTAATTATTATCAAATGTTAATTCATTATTTTAACGACGTCGGAATTACAGCATAAAAATTATCAAAAAAATTGAGACACTGTAATAAAAAGTTCAGCTAAACAATAGAAAAACTTAAAATAGATACTTTCTGGCACAATTCGACTTCTGTCTAACCAAATTATAAAAATAATATCATTAAAAATTAACTAATATCATAATAAACCAGAAACAATTTAATAACAAAATAAAAACAGTTATTATGATCCTACAAAAAGCAGCATAATTATTTCTTAAATCTAGCAAACTTTCCTTGACACTTCACAATAGAATATTGTCCTACAAGGGTTAAATGACAGTACAGCAAAAAGGCAATTTCCTTGAGTTTGAACCATAAATGCTTAACAACAGTTAACTTAAACAAAGAGGACCATGTTGGCCCTGAATTGCTCACCTGAGAAGTCTGGTATTATGGTCCTGTGTCACAGATTGTAGAGAAAGTAAAGATTCTCACAAAGTCAGCAAACATAAGAACTATTTGTGTGAACTTTGGTCAAACTTGGCCAAGTGGTTTACGAGGAGAAGAAGCTTAAGACAAGTGTGGATGGACAGACATACGGACGAACAGACAGACTGACAGACATACGGAGAAGGATAGTGAGTGATCACAATAGCTCACCCTGAGCTTTTGCTCAGGTAAGCCAAACCGCTCACTTAACAATAAAACTGGCCATGTTCTTCATGAAAATAAAATGTAGGTAACAAATAAAAATGTAGTGATCATAAAACATAAAAATGAATGAAAGAATTTGTGGAAATCTAACCTCAATATGACATACTAACAAAGGGCAAGTAAGAATTACATAACCATTCCTACAAGTGAAACTACTCCAGTCCTACATAACTACCAAATCATAAGCTCTCTGCATAGTAGTAATAATGAAACATAAAATAGTTTAATGCAAACAAATCGTTAAATTAATGATTTTTTGCCTAAAATTTTTTTTTATCTAAATTATACAGTATAGTACAGCAAAATCACCATGGTACTGTCACCAAGACAACAACAGAATACCCCTGGGATTGCATCATTGAAATATTTTTACTAAATCTCAAACAGAGTTATTTATGCTAAATTCGTCGGAAAGAAAGTTGAAAGTAATGACGAGAAACAAAAACAAAAAATTGAGCAAAGATTTGGATGAACTACATAGAAGACATTAACAATTGGTGACAGAAATTCTTCATCTATCTTTGACCCGAGTTACACAAACTTACTGGCATATTTACAGACAAAAAATGAGATCTGAAAACGTATCATTTTAAACTCTTAAGGAATCATAAAATATCAGTAATGCATCTTTCTATCACAATATCCTGTATCTATTGTTGCGGTGGTTGATGGTTGGAGCAAAAATACAACAAAACAAATCTACCTTTAAATGTGTACTAGTGACAATGTACAGAAAGAACCATTATTCAATTCTGTTACTGTTTGTTTATTTCATCGGGTTTAACGCCGTTTCTCAACGATATTTCAGTTATATACGGCGGCCGGTTCACCTTACCAGTTTTTCCTGGACTGAAATCTAACCAGTACTAACTTACCCTTCCACAAGGAGCCGGCAACTTCTCCACATGTGGAGGAAAATAGACATTTTTTGTCAAATTTTCATGGAAGGGTATGACCTGCCGCGACCGGGAATCAAACCCGGATCGCCGGATTTCAAGTCCAGCGGACTAACCACTGGACCACGGCTGCGGCTCATTTCTGTTACTTAAGATAGAAATGTTAATATCGTTAACAAACTGTCTTCCATCTATACAACAGTATTATATAATCAGCATAGCTGTCTTCCATCTACACAAAAAGTATTACACGTAATTACGTTTTTCAGATCTTTAGTTCTGTTCCATAAAACATACACATGATTAACATTTAGAATAACAATAACTCAGAGAATTATTCCATCAGACAGATGCACAATTCAATGGAAAAAACAGTACTTTTATAGACATCAAATAAATCAAGAAACAAATAAATCTAAAAGAAATTGAGAATAAATCATCATGTCTAATTACTCACAACAAGTAAAAATCTAGCTTCTACAATTAATTTCAAAGATTTATTTTTTTCTTAGTAATATCAATAATAAAGTAGAACGGTTTTAGGAGTATCAAGAAAATGACAACTGAACAGCATCAGAAAAACATCTACGACCACGAATTTATACATACCGTAATAAAGTAGTAAACATGAGATTAAAATACAACAAAATAAACAATACCACACAGTCATACATAAACAATGCTACACTTTAACTGTCTACTTACACACACTCAATACTAGCAAAAAACATTCATTATTTTATGTGAACAAAAAATTAAATTAAACGAAAAAGTTGATCAATTGCTGATTTAATATCATATTCCTAAACAATTCAGTTTTATTGTTAAATAATTAAGTTAGAGTTTCCAATATTTCTAGACAGCATTTATTGTTCAATTCACTTACCACGGTTCCTTAGTTACCCACCTGCTCTTCCACAAGCTAAAACAAATTTCCCACATCAATCAGTAGTCGGACAGAAATGACTCGAGATGTATTCTGTTCAGTCATACTATTACAAAGAGCACATACCATAAACAGGGTACAGACTCTCAATATTCGGAGTGACAATCCAGTCTACACTCTACCAGGCAGTCCAGTCTACACTCTACCAGGCAGTCCAGTCTACACTCTACCAGGCAGTCCAGTCTACACTCTACCAGGCAGTCCAGTCTACACTCTACCACAGTCAACCAGACACACCAAAAATACTGGATAATAGTTCATGAAGCACATTGACCATATAAAAAAAAAAAAAAAAAAATGACCATAATTATGTTCATGAAGCACAGTGACCATATTCGAGGGTTCAGCGCAAGACTATCCTAACTCCTATGCATTTATATAGGAGTTAGTAAAGTCTTGCGCTGGACCCTCGATTATTTTGTTCATGACGCACAGTGACCATATCTACCACAGTATGAAATCTTCATTATATATGAACACATTTAATATCATGAATCATATGAGCTTGCATTGTTAACGACTTCAGAACTGAACACAAAATAATGATTTTACACATGTACACATTGATGCAGTTTGAAGTTCAACAATTAGAGTCGTTAAGGAAACCAAAGATAATTCTTCAAATAAAACAATTTAAAAGCATAAATGAAGATAAACTGTTTTAATTCATGAGCTTAAATTCTTTAAGATGTTTGATGACATGATCTGTACAATAGAATTGATTTCACAACATTCTTGATTAGGTAAAATGATCAATGATAAATCAAAGTACTGAAAACATGACACACTGGTTAAAAATATCATAAAGTAAATGTCATATTCCACTTTTATTGGTCAGCTGAATATAATACTGCGGACACAACTTCTAGATAGTCACCATCTTGTTACAATCAAGTGAATATATTGATGTCAGTGATTAAACTCTGCGCTATACTAAATATGAATATTGGCTTTTGAAACTTTGGTACCAGTTTGTATCGTTAAAAAATGACCCTTTATGACCTTTTCTAAAAGCTGTTACTGGAAAAAAGACTGGTGTTTGATTGTGATAAAATTGTTGACCAGTCCCTAAAAAGCCAAATGGCTTATCAGTTGTGGATAAAATCTCCAGATATTCAAGATATCTTATCTGATTGGTGTCCAGAATGAAATGGGTTAACATGCTGACTGATTCAACAAATTGTCCTGTAAGTAGTGAGTCCGTAGAGAGGGTAACATCCGCATGGCTTAGAGGTACATGTCAAGTCTGTTCATACTTACACACTGCACCATCACATCTTTATATGAATCAAGTAATTTACAGAAGATCACTAACTTTGAAGTTATAGTTGCCTAGTAATTTCATCAGTGAGGTTTGCCATCAAGTCACCACTTCAAACAAAGCACATGCATGGAAACACACCATCACTTATTGCAAACTTTGCTAGCAATCAAATAAGCTTAAACTGGCTTGAAAACAAACATCCCATTGTCAGGTAGCTGGATGCCCTGCTGTGTAGAATGTCAAGGATTGCACACCAAGACAACTTGATCAACTGCTAGTAACAGTTTGACTAGATGTTACTTTGTCCATGAGTTCATCTTTTACCTCTATGTCCATAAAACACTGTCAAAATGTAAAAAAGTATTATTTTAAATTCAGTCAAAAATTAAGTCAACTAATGTGTCGGTTTAAGACACATTTCTTTGAGAAAACATCCATCAGAATGTGTAACTCAAATGCAACAGATTAAAAATTCACTTAAGGTACCAATGAATACATTTTAACAAACATGACTAAGAAATGAACAACACAACTCACTGCTGTTTAAACACAAATGATAAAATCCACGATGCTAAATTCTGAAAGTATTTAAGTACAATATGGAATGATAGTTATTGACTTCAATATGTATTATTTGCTATGCAGTATGTGTACTGACTCTGCCAGTGTAGATATACATATGTTCTCATTCTATCAGATCCATTTATCCACCTGAATTTAGTACAAACTCTTTATATATGCTAGGGGATATTAATTAATTCACAATAAAAAGTAAGGAACAAAGTGACAATTGCAGTCAAACCTCAATAATAAGACCACCTTTGGGACTCTTGAAAACTGGGCTTCTTAATGAGGTCGTCTTAATTAGTATTGAGGTTGAATTAAGAGCAAAACAGTGAAAATGGACTTGAAAATTGTGGTCTTAATTTCGAGGTGGTCTCATTATTCAGGTGGTCTTTAGGTAAGGTTTTACTGTATTTTGTAGTGCCAACAAAAAAATCTACCAATAATAAAAATCGTGACCAACAACTTCTTACTGTGATCACTGAACTTGGTATCAATCTAAAAATTGACAGCAGGGAACACAAATTTTTTTTAAATTTTCATGATTTCATCAATTCTCATTTAAGCCAGATCTTACCTGTATCAAATTATCCAAACCAAACAAAAAGCCATCTTCATGATTACCTAGTTCCCATGGTAACCGATGTGTTATTTCGCATGTTTCGTCTAATAGATTGGTTTTAGAAAAGTCTATCACCCAAATACCACATTTACCCATTTTGTCAAAAATTACCAGTAATGAACTTCCAATTAGCTGAAAATGAACAAAGATAAGATATTATTATATTATAAGTATGCTGTCAATATAATCATTCAACAAGCCACATATCATCCATAAATAAGGGAGGTTACACTTCAGAGCATAAAAACATACAAATATCATTTAAATACCATAATTCATGTATGAATTAGATCTAATATTTCCCAAATTTCACTTACTACTCAATACTTTAGTTAAGAAAAAAAATATCTGTACACAAATCTTACCTCATGTGATATGAAGAATGGTGAACATTCAAATCTTACCTCATGTGACATGAAGAATGGTGAACTTTCAAATCTAACCTCATGTGACATGAAGAATGGTGAACTTTCAAATCTTACCTAATGTGACATGAAGCATGGTGAATGTTCAAATCTTACCTAATGTGACATGAAGAATGGTGAACTCTCAAATCTTACCTAATGTGACATGAATTAATGGTGAACTTTCAAATCTAACCTCATGTAACATGAAGAATGGTGAACTTTCAAATCTTACCTCATGTGACATGAAGAATGATGAACTTTCAAATCTTACCTCAAGTAACATGAAGAATGGTAAACTTTCAAATCTTACCTCATGTGACATGAAGAATGGTGAACATTCAAATCTTACCTCATGTGACATGAAGAATGGTGAACTTTCAAATCTAACCTCATGTAACATGAAAAATGGTGAACTTTCAAATCTAACCTCATGTGACATGAAGAATGGTGAACTTTCGAATCTTACCTCATGTGACATGAAGAATGGTGAATTTTCAATTTTTTCTTTAATATTCTGTAGTTTCTGTATGAGAGAATTCTGTATCGTCCGGCTATTATACGCAAACTTTGACAATACGCCTTGGATTTGCTCCTTAGATTTTACCCGTTTTAAATTGGATGTTGGGGATTCCCCAGTAATCTGAAATGCAATAAAATGAGAAATGTTTAGCAGCGCAAACTATATCCAAGTTACGTCCCTGACTTGCAATACGAGTTGCCATACAACCACATAATGACTTCACACTCAACAATGTAAATTATGCAGATGCAATCTTATTGTAACACATATGTCTATGTCTCAATAGGCAACAAAAATATCCCTTTATATATTTCGTGAGATAGTGGCACTCGATTATTAAGTAACACTTAAACTATAAGAAGCTTATATCTAAACAAATCAGGACATTACACATAATAAAATCATAGTAAATATGCAGTTGACAGTCATTAAAATTAAATTACCTCCAAGTATCATATAGTAGCAAATTGTTGAGAAATGATGACAAGCACTCAAGGGTATCTCAGAAAGTATTAAATTGACTAAGAGTAATTTGTAATTTCAATAGATTGCTATATTAAATACTCACTCTTAATGCTTCTATACGAAAACCGAATTCGCCTGTAGAGCTTTCACGTTCCCTGAACTGAAAATACAGACGACTCGATTTTGGTATTTCAGTACAAACTAGCGATACAACGGTACAAAATGAAGATTAATGATTGAATACATAAATATAACAATGCCATGTCAGGGTAAATGTTTGTGCCAAGATATTCTACTTTGTGTACATTGAATATCCAGATTGAAACCTTTTTCAGATAAAATATACCGATCAAAAACGAGACCTGCTTCATTTAACTGTCATTAAGGGAAACATTTGTAATCAATGAACAGCAACAGAATGTTTGTATGTATATATCTGTCAATTATCAAACAACAGTCTGGCATTGATTTCTCCTTTTTTAGAAAGAGTGGTCCAGTGGTTAGTGCGCTGGACTTGTAACCCGGCGATCTGGGTTCGATTCCCAGTCGCGGCAGGTCATACCCTTCCATGAAAATTTGACAAAAATGTTGATTTTCCTCTACATGTGGAGAAGTTGCCGGCTCCTTGTGGAAGGGTAAGTTAGTACTGGTAAGAATTCAGTCCAAGAAAAACTGGTTAGGTGAACCGGCCGCCGTATATAACTGAAATATCGTTGAGAAACGGTGTTAAACCCGATGAAAAAAAACATTTTTCAGAAAGATATGAGTAATATGTAAATGACATCACAGGCCTTTTTCTGTCCATTTTGGGAAAAATACCCTAGATAAATTGGGAAAATTTGCGTCGCAAAATTTGCCAATTTGGGAAAAACTTTAATCGCTTCAACTCCCATTTTGGGAATTTTCTTAGCTAAAAGAACGGCCTGTTCATATCTAAATTTGATATAAACAAGCATTCTAAATCTACATTTCTTATATCAACTGTCAAAAAGACACACAAAATGTCCATAAACATTTATGACACAAGGGACAATAATGGCCCGATTTATTCAAAGCGCTTCAATATATACCAGGTTGCTCCAGCAGACGATTTTCGTGGATGCTTCTGATTAGGATCTATATGTGGCTTTAGGAATGGGTCAGACCGTATGACCCATGGGAACTATAGAAAAAGGCGTGCATCAACCATTTTAGCCATTAAATTCTCAAAATTTTACTATGCAAAGGGAAACAGGATCTGATAATTTCACACTGTATCATACATTAAACAAATATGGCCATGAAATTGAAGTTAAATATTTTGGTTAAGATATCAAGTAGCAATCATTAAAAGCATAAATTATGCACATATAACATCTTTGAACCACTACAGAACTGATATTAAAACTTGATGTATTGCAGATATGGTCTAGTTTGATGTTAGCAGATATTGAGTTTCATCATAAAAATAAATTATTGCATAAAACAAGCAGATAGAAATCTGATCAGTGTATGATGATTCTGTATTCCACAATAATCGCAATAAACCAAACTTGGATGAACGTTATATTCTATTATTCTATTGTTGTGCTCACGTTCAGCCATTTTTCGTTAAGCCTTGCAATATTACGTGACGTCAAACACAGAGTATCACTGATATGCCCTATCCATTATGTTGAGACTAAATTTTTTTTCAACAGTATTTCTAATATGTGTGGGCTGCAGTGGGCAGTCTGTTGACCAAACCAGTGTTTCACTGTTTCTAAACAATAATTATGTGTAAGACGTGTGTAACCAACAATCTCCGCATATGAATGTGAGGTGGAGGACATGACTTTGGAAGCATTATGTTCAGTCAAACTGTCACGGAAAATGTACGCTGTGGTTCCAACCTATCACCTCCTGACTGACAGGATAGGAGAGTACCCTACCTACTGAGCCAACATGGCAGTCTTGTATGCATTAACAAATGTAATGGCGGTACATCAAGAGAAAATAAAACTACACCTTCCTTATTCCAATGCACATTTAGATGACCAAAATGTTGTTGAAATTGAGAAGCAGGATTGGACAGAATAGGAGGGGACATATCAGTGATGACGTTCAACCCTTATCACAATGTCATCCCACATCCTCAATGAGTTTATATAGCCAGATAATGTGCAGTAATAGCAAACACTTCAAATCAAGCTTTATCATAAGATAAATAAACCTTTCATGATTTTTTGCCAAAAAAACAATGACATGATATAACTCAAGTTGGCAAGGTTTGGGCAGATCCTGTTTACCAAACATTGATACAGTGATAAAATGATTATCTCATAATATACAGAGATAATGAGCAAACAATTGTACATCCTTCCTGCAACATTAACATTTGGTCACACATAAAGATATAAATAGATGGTTAATAATCTTACAGCATGTCAATAAGTGCTGTAATAACAGCACATGCAGGCAACACACACTGATAAATGGACATTCCATAAATTATATTCAAACATGGGTGGGTTTGGGTCCAAAATTAATTTTTAGCCAAAACCGAAATGACTCACACTCATACAATGAGTAGCAGTTCAGAAATGATAGAAATTGAGTATTCTATTCGATGTTATTACTTGAAACATCTCACGTAACCTTCTTACATGCTTCAATGCTACGAAATATCGTATTTCCAAAAAAATGTTATAATAAATAAAAAAAATATATCTTGTTGATATGACAAAATATTCTGTATTGTACATAAGATTTTATTGAAATAAACGATAAAGATTTAAAAAAAATAATAAAAAAATCGAGTATAAACCCATGTTCCTTACCTATGAAATTGAAATCTTCACTCAAATCTATACGGTAAAACATTGCATTCATTGAATTGCAAGTAAGCCCCTAATTCATACCCATACCTGTTTTTTTGTTGGGTTTTCAACCTACACAAAGTCAAAAACAAAGTTGTGAATAATTTCCAGATTTGAGACAAAAATCTCAAACTTACTTATAAAGAGATCTTACTACGAGGGTAAATGACATCCTACCTGCATGTAACGTAATTTGGTTATACTCTGTGACTGTTTCTCCTCGGATGACGGGGCTGTGGGATCAAGTGCTATCATTTTATCATACAGATCCCTTCTCAATGTTGTATTCATTACTTCCGACTCCAGAAATGTCCTGCAGTAAATGGAATTATGAACCAATAACTTAAATGTCATGAATGTTACAGGTAACAGTATCATAGCCGCAACATTAGAAAATTATCCTTCTTGGAAATCTCACATATCAAACAAAATGAAAGAAATACTGTCTGTCAGTTTGCAGAAAATACTACAGCAATGCCATACACATGTTTTCGTCCAGTCCTACATGTTTGTGATTTCAGCTCAAAATAATTTTTAGCAATTTAAATATTTGCCAAAACCAGACTTACAGATACAAAAAACTCACTTGTATTTGAAAAACGCAACAACAGCCTATAAAGCCAATAGTCAATTAAAATGAAACTTAATGAATTGTACTACATCTAGAGCAGTTCACACAGGCAGAATGAAAAGCATTCAGTACTTGGCATTTTTCAAATATTTAGCATTTTATTTTTCGCAAATTTGAAGGACTTATTGAAGGTCGCAAAAATATTGAGAAAATTAAAACTTTTGCGCAAAAAAACATAGTTATACAATATGCTGAAAAGGACTGGAATGAAATGTACCCAAAGCATAAACCAAAGTTCTTACATCAATTCTGGCCTTCACAAATAATTATTAAATGACAACGAAGACTTCATTACCTCCAAAAAGATCATCACTGGTAATGTACCGAATTAAACTCAATCCATCTTTTTGTCATTTTTCTTTTCAAGGTCAAAATAATTAAAAACCTACAAAATTAACAGCTCGTCATTTTTATCGCACACTATTCTTGTTCCTACCTGGTTCCCATCTTTACGTCCATAATACATGGATCGGTAAAATGCTGCAACAGATCCTCAATCTCAATAAAATCTAACAAAAATGTCAAGGATATATATGTGGTGATGGTGGTACAGCAAATATCTTAAGAGTAGCCGATCCGTGGTCCAGTGGTAACGCGCTGGACTAGTAATTCAGGGATCGCAGGTTCGATTCCCCGCTCCATCACTGACAGTACTAACAGTCTTTCGGACGAGACTTTAAAAACCGAGGTCCCTTGCATGATGCTTTACATCGAGCACGTAAAAGAACCAGAGGTGCTTCTGGGGGCATCACCTGTATCATGCACTAATCCTCCAAAAATCTAAAATAACTAACATTCTTTCGGAGGTGTCGCCCATGTGGGAAAACGGTGGCGACGATAAATAAACGCAAATACAAAAAAAACTTTATCATACTGCACTGAGAGCATTACTGTCGTCACACGCTGAATCAATGATGAAACCATCTGGTACAATACCATAAAACCTTTCTTTGTGTCTGCATAACACGTCATTTAAACCATTAAACTAATATGATGATAAATTCGCTCATTATATGATCTTAAAATCAAACAGAACAACATGACATGAAGATATCAAATTGATGCATTGACAGATTTGTGGTGAAAGTTTGTGTGATGTGTTCCAAGGTCAAGTCTTCCAGAACCTGAATTGCCACTGACCTTGACCCCTGACCTAAAATGTGCATTTACAGTCACAGTATACCTTTGACCTCAAACCAGTTATATAATCTGCAAGCAGCAACAATATACAACATACCTTTGAACTTTCAAGTTTATAAATCCTATTATTCACAGATATTTTAGTGACTAGTTATTGGAAATCTAGAATACCTGTAACAAGTTGTATGACACTATAGTTTTCCATAATTTGAATACAACCTGCCCTAAATTTGATGAACATCCTTACAAAACACTTTAGAAAGAATTCTTATATCTACACTTACTCCGTTACTGTGCTGATGCGGGTACTAAAATACATTTCACTAAGTAATAACAGGCAAAATAATATGTTTATAATTATTATTTAGTAATGACATTACCATTACATCCCAGTACATTGTACATGGACTCTTGATAGCTAATTATACACAAGAGCACCACAGTGCAAAGCATTATACACACTTATATACAGCTTTGAAGACGTCATTGTTTTATAAATTGAAGAAAGCTAGAGATTTATCATTACCAAAATAACATTTTTTCAACATATTCTTACTAACATTCATCTGTCAGTTTTATTTGAAATATTTCACAAGCTGGCAAACTATGATTAATTGAGCCATCTTTTTAGTCAATTGTTCACCTATCCTAAGACAAACATGTCATGAAATACCACATATTGTAAGTGTTTAAATTGGTAAAAGAATGAAGTTTTTTTTCAAATTAGCAATTAAATTATAGTATTCAGTTATCTAAAATTCAATAGGGGCCATCTACTGCCCATGACCAGTGAGCCTATCACAACTTCAGAATCATAGGTCGAAGTACTATTGACCTGTAACGTTTTTCACCTGAATTGCCACTGACCTTGACCCCTGACCCAGTTACCTCAAATGTGCATTTACAGTCACTATACCTTTGACCTCAAACCAGTAACCTCGAAGTAAATATACTTCATATTCTGTCCCGTTACCAGGATGCTAACACACTTTTGTTCTAACAGTCACTTACTGTGACCCTTAATCTTAGACCCAGATATCTCAAAATGTTTAGGGGTCATCTAATCTCCATGACCAGTAAGCCGACAAAGTTAGAGAACCATAGACTTAAAGCATTCTCCAATCTATTCCCATGACCAAATGCCAATCAACATTTACAGATTATAGATCAGAGCCCTCTCAAAGAAATTAGCAGGAAAATAATTGCCTAAGCATTCTCCAATCTATTTCCAATGACCAAATGCCCATCAACATTATATTTTATAGATTATAGATCAAAGCCTTCTCAAAGAAATTAGAAGGAAAAAAATTGCTAACCGACAGATGGACAATTGGCTAAATCACATAAAAGGAATACAATAATTACCACCCTTATATAAATATTAACAACCTTAAGTATTTTCACGAAACCACTGTCCTCATTACAAATTTTTTTACAGATAAAATAACGAAGCTAATACTGATATAATCAGAACTGATACAATGCATCTGTGTAGGTTTATAACATTATTAACATGAAACATGAATATAAGACCACAACAAGTTAATTAAAAGCAAGCAATAATGATGCACTTTTATCAGTTAAGCTCCCAAGAGAACCACGCCTAAGATAAATGATTGTAACATTAAGGTCAAGGCCGTAAACATTGTTGCTTTGACGACAGTTAAGAAGAAAGAAAAAAAATTAAGTATAGATATATTTTACATGGCAATGTAATGTTGTAATATTACCATCACATATGCATATATATATCTAATCAACAGGGTATAAGTGGCACATACAACCAACACTGAATAGTTTTACAAGACTTATATATTTTTATTATGGTACATGTATGCATATAACATACTGATTGAATTACTGGACTGGCACAACTCTCAGTATGCCAAGTACAAATATCAATATGATGACATCAATCTCACACCAGCTTTCATTTCAAATTAACATTTACAAAACTCGGTCAAGAAAAATTACATATACAGTAAAACCTCAATAATAAGACCACCCTTGGGACCCTTGGAAACTGGTCTTCTTATTGAGGTGGTCTTAATATTGAGGTTGAATAAAGAGCAAAACAGTGAAAATGAACTTGAAGTGTGGTCTTAATTTTGAATTTGGTCTTATTATTGAGGTGGTCTTTAAGTGAGGTTTAC
The DNA here is from genome assembly GCA_032209605.1 of Mactromeris polynyma. Classification (NCBI taxonomy): domain Eukaryota; kingdom Metazoa; phylum Mollusca; class Bivalvia; order Venerida; family Mactridae; genus Mactromeris; species Mactromeris polynyma. The sequence goes on from JASFXZ010000009.1 coordinate 197,486, forward strand.
TGTATTAGTATGCTGTTTTGTTGAGCTCAAAGTCTTACACTGTTTGTACACAGTATTTATTTTCAGATGAACAAACCCATGTTCCTGGCTTATCCTGCAAGAATCTGACAACTTCCCCAACTAGATCATAGATCAAGGCATATTATCTTCAGTTTAACTGTCACAGAGAGAGGAAGACTTCGGCTATGAATGACACAAGACTGAATAACAAATTCATTTGTTGTTAGAATAGTGCAAGAATTCTTAGAAATTTTAGTTTCCCAAATTTCTGTCATTTCAAACAATATAAAAATGCTCATTTCACATTTGTTACAGTATATAAAAAAACATCACGCATGACAAGCAATGATACAGAAATAAACTTTACACTGTCGCCCTCACACCTGCGTCGAATGTTTACATCAGGGAAACAAGAGAAAAGTAAAAAAAAACATATTGTAATTCAATATTTTACATCATCTTCTGTTACAAGAAAATATGTAAAATTAATATTTAAGATAGATCAAATGATGCAATCTTAAATGCAATTTAAAGACAATTTTTTATTACTTTGTCAATATATCTCACAGTATTCCCTACTGACACTATTTGCTATTCATTATAACCTTATTGATTATTTGGTCATTACACCTTATTTGCTAGATATCATCTCTAGTTTTTTAATACAAGAGTGGGTGTGTGATATTAATTATTTTTATTTTGGAATGTTGGTGCTGGGCTTCAATGACCTTGGAATGTTGGTTGGGCTTCAATAACCTTGGAATGTTGGTTGGGCTTCAATGACCTTGGAATGTTGGTTGGGCTTCAATGACCTTGGAATGTTGGTTGGGCTTCAATAACCTTGGAATGTTGGTTGGGCTTCAATAACCTTGGAATGTTGGTTGGGCTTCAATGACCTTGGAATGTTGGTGCTGGGCTTCAATGACCTTGGAATGTTGGTGCTGGGCTTCAATGACCTTGGAATGTTGGTGCTGGGCTTCAATGACCTTGGAATGGTGGTTGGGCTTCAATGACCTTGGACTGTTGGGGCTGGGCTTCAATGACATTGGAATGTTGGGGCTGGGCTTCAATGACCTTGGAATGTTGGGGATGGGCTTCAGTGACCTTGGACTGTTGGGGCTGGGCTTCGATGACCTTTGAATGTTGGGGCTGGGCTTCAATGAGCTTGGAATGTTGGGGCTGGGCTTCAATGCTGCAACCTTCTGCACCCAAGGTTAATGCTCTACCTTACAAGCCAGCAGTGGACAGGAATAATAAGCAGTTCATTTATCATGATGTTGAAATATTCTACTCGTTATTACTATGTACATATTAGGATACATTCTGCATTGTATTCCACTTCTCTGTAGAACACTGGAACAATATCTTGGGCGATATCATCCATCAATGACTCGTACGCCTCCGTCTCATTATTGTCTTTGGTGTAACGTTTCTTCCATATTGTATTGGGCCCTGCCGGTGCAAACCCACCTGTAATATGAATTAAAAAACCCAAACAAATCACAACAGTGCTGACCAAAGGTAATAATTATGATTCTGCATTACAAATACTTCAATTGTTTAAGCTTGATAATGATGTATTACGTTTATTTGAAGCACTAGTCTTTCGTTTGGCAACAAGAGTTACATCACTCCATGCCTCAAGTGGTCATGACTTTTGCAGTGTTCAAACCCAAAATCTCTACGTTTGAATGGCCGACATTTAATATGCATCCACTGCTTTTGCCTCAAGACTAACTTAGGAGTTTACATCAAACTTTTTGTTTCAGTCATTACACCTTATGGTATATACAATGTATTATGGATGTCATTGAATATTTGAACTTTTGTATATTCCTTTACACGTCTGAATATGCGATTATAACTTGATTCGGCATTCGAATATTCAATAAAAATAAAAACAGGAGGCTCATAAGGGCCTGACATTCTATTGGCTACATTGTGCACATGGACCTTTGATAAGCATTTTCTGGACAAGACATTTTTCAAGATTATTTCCTATAAAACGCATTAGAAAACATGTGACCCCAGGGCGGGGCGGGTTTTGACCCCAGATGCATAATTTTGGTTCTGAACGATATTCCCTATAATAGTATATGTAAAACCTTTGGCCGTAGAGCTAAAATCATGTCCAAAGGGAATTGTATCACATTTAGTCATTTTGCTTAGTACCTGTTCACACACTTTTAGGTTAATAAAAATATTGCATTTCTAACACAACAATTTTGCACCTAATTTCGAACTTTTTGACCTTTTTTTTCATCAAATATTTTTTTAACAATTAGAAATGAAAGCTTACCTGGATGGCCTGCAAGTTGTATCCAAGTATTTTTTCTGTTTTTCAATATTGCATCGCTGGCTGGAGCTGTCAGGTCTAGAGCAGTCTGAAATAGAAAACAGGTCCGAATTATCACAGAGCTATAAAACATCATATACAGTGAAACCTGTGTTAAAGACCACCTGCGAACAAAGACCACTATTGCAAAACCTGTCTGCAAAGACCACCAATTTTATCTCCCATCAGACCATTTTCAACGACATTTGATCTGTTAATAGAGACTACCTGTAAACAAAGACCACATTTTGCTGTTCCCATGGGTGGTCTTTACCGACAGGTTTAACAGTATATAAATTAATTATATACATGTACAATTAAGTATATATGAATGAATGACAATTTTACATTAAACCCCTGCAGCAAAGTTAGTTATAATACTAACTCAGTGACATGCAAGTACAAAAAGTCATAGTACATGTACATTATAGTTTTCAAATGAAAAAAGTGTATACAGTAGAACTTCGAAACCTCGAACATTTTGGCTCGAACACAGTAGATACCTCGAACAGGTTCTTAAGTCCTGGCGAAGATTTCTTAGTTGTTAATTATCTATTGAATTGCAGAGTGAATACAATTCTACAACAACAATTTATTAACTTCAATCTTCATTGAGTAAAGTCTGTCAAAGCCTCAAAATTAATATATATATTCGACCCAAAATTTATTATCTTAACAATTTTCATCGTGCATTGTACACTAGTACCAGGAACAGTCAGTTCGTACATAAACATGTATACCATAGTTGCCTTGAACAATAGATGGCTGGAACTAATTGCTAGATCCGATGGCAGTTCGAGGTTTTGAAGTTTTACTGTACAGATGAATCCAACGAATATTTGTTATTTCAATTTGTATTCAATGAGCAAAACCACATTGATACTTCAAGTCAAAATTTGTACAATTAACAGTATAAAAAAGTGAACCGCCTGTGTCTAACAAATTAGGATTTTTATCAAATTATTGGTTAAAATTACACTCATCATGGGTTTTGTATCAAGAAAGACACATAAACCCCATGGTGACATAGTTTTTCATACATAAAATATTACATAGTTTAAACTTTTTTTCTGGATTGTTAAATTCATTGCAGTTGGAAAATTTGATGAAGGCGCCTACATATATCATTATGTAGAGACAGCATAAAAATTATCATAATGTAGAGACAGCATAAAAATTATCATAATGTAGAGACAGCATAAAAATTATCATAAAGTAGAGACAGCATAAAAATTATCATAATGTAGAGACAGCATAAAAATTATCATAAAGTAGAGACAGCATATAAACTATCATAATGTAGAGACAGCATAAACATTATCATAATGTAGAGACGGCATAAAAGTTATCATAATGTAGAGACAGCATAAAAATTATCATAATATAAAGACAGCTAGCGCTAGCATAAAAATTATCAATAATGTAGAGACAGCATAAAATTAGAATTATGTAGAGACAGCATAAAATTATAATTAAGTAGAGACAGCATAAAAAATATCATAATGTAGACCGACAACATAATTAAGTAGTATCATAATGTAGATCGACTACACAAAAAACAAAAGGAAATACTTTCTGGCGTAATAACGATGATATTTGAACAAAAACACGGCGTGATTTATATCTCATTGAACTTTTAATTGCTGAAAATCGCTCACAAATATAGCACACAATCCATTTCTTATAAGATTTACATATTAAATGGGAGAAAAATTCGAGTAATCCTTTATCTTAAGAACTTATTAATAAGACAGTCTACAGGATAGGACGCATATTTAACCTGATTTGGATGAACAATATTTGGTTAAAGTTTTCATTTACCATTATCTAACTATCATCAATTAAAACTTGATTTATATATCTTTAATGAATTAAAATATGTAAAATACTTATGAAATGTCTCTTTAAGAAATTAGAATGTTGGGCTGAACTTCAGACTTTGAACATGAATTATAAATATAAAGTTTTTATTTGTCCATCCCAGAGACTAGTCAATGACTTGTTGACACATTATTTGTATTATCATAATCCTTTATTCCAAGCAAGTAACAATCTGAACATCACATTTTTATGATAGATGATTCTTTTTATTTATGCTGCGTGCACATCGTCAGTCACATCAATCTACTGCTAAATTTGCCTCCATCATGATGAAATTTAATTTTTTCCCCTAAAAATTCCAAAAACTTGGAGGGGGGGGGGTGTCACAGAGTCTGCAAACGAAAGTTAAAAAAAACAGTGGCCTAACAATGTGTTACTGTGATGCTGCATTTATAGAATAACAAATTATGCAATTAAACCTAATCCGATTAGTCCATCATCCTTGAGTTCAATGTTCTCTACTGAAATAATTAACACAGTTAGAAAGTTACACGCAGGAGATAACATAGTTTTAGACGTTAAAAGAATGCATTAACGGGGAAAAAACGCATAATGTGTGCAAAAAAAAAGAGAGAGAATACGTAACTACAGGGAAAGCCACATACATAAGACAATGCCTCCCCACGCAGATCTCCGGAAAAACAACAATCCATCAAAAGTCTCATCAATTTAACATTTAATATAAGATTTTCAGCCATTTGCCCATTTTTAGCCCTTTAATTGCCCATTTATATTGAACTAGAAAGTGGATCATCACTTATATAAACTAAATGCATCCATAGGACACAGATGCCCCTGCTATGGGCTTTTCAGTAGAATGCAAATACTTTGTTTGTAAAGGCCAAGCAATATTAAGTGGAAAACCAAACTTTTATGTTGAAAAATGCCCATAACTCCTGCAAATATTGGTGAATTGTAACTGAAATGAAACTAGACATGTATTTCATTATCCTATAATGCTCAGGTGCCGAATATTAATTGAAACCACCCATATTGCAAGAGTTATAGAAAATATTTGTTTTAGGTAAAAAAGGCCCATAATTCCTCAATAGCTTGAAACTGAAATCACACTTGACCTGTATTTTATTATCCTATGCTTATGTGCCAAATATGAATTAAATACATTCATCCTTTCAAGAGTTATTGATCGGAAACCAATTTGTTGAGTCGACAAAGATCCATAACTCCTCATAGAATATGCAGATTGTAACAAAAATCAACATTGACCTAGTTATCATATATCATTCTATGCTTATGTGCCCAATATGAATTGAATCCATCCATCCTTCCAAGAGTTATTGATACAAAACCAATTTTTATGTTGAAAAAGGGCCATTACTCCTCCAAAGGTTGGTTACTTATAACCAATTATAAACTTGACCTGTATTCTATTGTCCTAAGTATGTGCCCAATCCAATCATCCATTCAAGAATTTTTGATTGGAAACCAAGTCTTACACAAACATATGGAAAGGCGTTTTTGCACAAACAGAAGGAAAGGAGTTTTTTGCACAAACAGATGGAAAGAAGTTTAACACTTTATGCCCCTTCATCATTATATTACCAAACAGGTTAAACGTGCACATGTCTGTTTTGTGAAATGGTTGTGAATCATGGATAGCTGCCACACCTTCACTAGCAACTTTATTATCCATGGTGGGATTTCAACCTGCAGCTATGAGGCCAGGCAAGTGATTTGAAGTCAGCCACCCACAGCACTCAACAATGGATGCCCCTTATACATATGTACACAGACTTATAATCATCATTTTAAACATTACACTGTCCTTAGGACTTGAAATGCAAAATATTTCCGTGTAGACAAAAAAACAAATACATAATATACACTGAAGCCTCAATGTTTTTCTTACAATCAGTTCAAAATCAAACAAACCATTGAAGAATTCCACTTCATCCATATATTTACATAAATCTTGTATTTGCATACATTCCATAGACAACTCATATTGATTGTTCAACAAATTTGTACATGATTATACTTCAAATAATGTACATTGTTAAATATACAAACATGTATAAGTATATAGGAGAGAACTGTGCCATGTACATGGCTGATTGTATTATCAACCAGTTTCCTATCAAGAATAGCGAGAACTGAAGTGTATGGTGAGGTATTACTTTTTTCAGGCCCAATTAACATATTGCGACTTAGACAAAAAATATATTTGTTTCAAGTTTCCCGACCTAACCTATTTTTTTGCCCCGACCCTAGAACATTTTTTTTCTTAGTGGTCACATTTCTTCTTTTTGGTAAAATCTCTTTGTGTGAATTTTTTATGTTCATATTTCAGACCAGTTATTAGACGCTTTACGAGTATTCAAGCTAAAGAGCGTTATATTAACCTTATTATATTTTGTCATTATCAAAGTCAAAAGGGAAAGGGGATTTGTCTTTTAACATAATGATATATATTAATTTACATCTATGTTGAATTTGCTTTGTTTAAAAAAAACAAAAAACAAAACAACAACAACTTTTTTCCGACCTACCTACCCCATTTTTTTGGGCATAAACCTGAAACAAACATATTTTTTTAGGCCTTAGCAAGCTGAACATTAGACCAAGGTGTTCAAAGATGGAGAGTTAACAGATTTAAATTGTGAAAATAAAGAGCCTATAATAACTCCAACTTATACATGGGGCAATCTGGCTCGTCACTTCTGAGGGCTGTCCGTTACAGTATAACCCCCTGGGCTCTGATCTTATGGATGTACATGTTGTAGTCCAAAAGTTATGGGAGCTTACCAGACAAGTATCTGTCTTTTAACCCAATGTTTTCTCATCGCTTCAACAAGTAATATATCATTCATATGTTATTCAAACAACAGAATCATTAAACCTGAATATGCTATAAATACATTGATTTGTACCATTATTATACGCAACTGACATAATTATACGAGAAATCATGTTAAATATACAAGGGCAAAAAAAGCAATTTGATAAATGTAAAAATTCAGAAGAAATTAGAATCTTAACACCATTATAACTGACAACAGTTTGTTTAATATATGATTGTAACCACCTTAGCTTTACAATGTCAATCAATCATACCTTTTAATTAGCATGCGGATGTAACAATCAATTAAATTTCAAGACACATTTTGTAAATAAAGCACCAACATAGATATAATCACACAAACATATTTTATTTTCATTAATTCACAAAATTTCAAATTAAGTGGAAATTAACAGCACAATTATGCTATAAAAACTGCCATTTTTTTCGTTTAAATATTTCCTCCACAATATCGGGAGATCTATTTACAAAATAGCATATACCATACATACAGCAAAACACGAAAGAAACATTGCACAAATACAGACATACAAATGAAGCAAGGCAGAGTTTTCACAGGTTATAGCGAGGTAACGCAAACAAACAGATATGGCCACACTCATTTTTACAGAAATTATAGCATAATAAACCAGGTAAACAATTCAAATTCAGCTCCTATAATACTTGTACAATATGTACGAATAAAGACAAGAGATAATCAAGGCTGTTACTAACTTTACACACAAGGTGTGAAAATGGGGAAACACAACCCATAACCAAGCTATGTTACCAGTACATCCGTTTGTCTCAACATAACACTGTTTTTGTGTTATATGAATAAAACCATGTAATACAGATAAAATTCATGTTTACCTTCTTGGCTTTCCTTCGCTGTAATCCACGGAAACAATTCCACATACCAGAATCCAAACCACTCACTCCCATAGTTGGGATAACAACAATTTAACAGTTGTTTACTTAAGTCCACATTAGTTACTTTAACACAGTATTATATACAGTCACTTGAACACAATCCAAATTTTACTGTTACTATGAATGTGAACTAAGTGTTTGTTTTAACACTATAATAGTATATCCATCTAAAGTCATTCAGATAATTGTTGTCCATTAGTAAATCTCATGTAATACCTAAAACAGTGGACTATAGAGATAAAGGTGGACAAATGGTGTGATTACCTGGAGATAAGTGAAGCACAAGATGACAAATCAATGTAATATCATCATATATTACAATTGTTATATTGATACACAGTTTATATACCAGTATTGCACAGCCAAACATTATCTTATCAATATGCATGTTGCGTACAAGTCAACACACGCAGATAAAACAATCAACCCAGAGATGTTTCACAGCCTGCTCCAAACCAGAGGTGTTTCACAGCCTGCTCCAAACCAGAGGTGTTTCACAGTCTGCTCCAAACCAGAGGTGTTTCACAGCCTGCTCCAAACCAGAGGTGTTTCACAGCCTGCTTCAAATCAGAGGTGTTTCACAGCCTGCTCCAAACCAGAGGTGTTTCACAGTCTGCTCCAAACCAGGTGTTTCACAGCCTGTTCCAAACCAGAGGCGTTTCACAGCCTGCTCCAAACCAGAGGTGTTCAAAGCCTGCTCCAAACCAGAAGTGTTTCACAGCCTGCTCCAAACCAGAGGTGTTCACAGCCTGCTCCAAACCAGAGGTGTTTCACAGCCTGCTCCAAACCAGAGGTGTTTCACAGCCTGCTCCAAACCAGAGGTGTTTCACAGCCTGCTCCAAACCAGAGGTGTTTCACAGCCTGCTCCAAACCAGAGGTGTTTCACAGCCTGCTCCAACCCAGAGGTGTTTCACAGCCTGCTCCAAACCAGAGGTGTTCACAGCCTGCTCTAAACCAGGTGTTCACAGCCTGCTCCAAACCAGAGGTGTTCACAGCCTGCTCCAAACCAGAGGTGTTTCACAGCCTGCTCCAAACCAGAGGTGTTCACAGCCTGCTCCAAACCAGAGGTGTTCACAGTCTGCTCCAAACCTGAGGTGTTCACAGTCTGCTCCAAACCAGAGGTGTTCACATAAAGTTTCAAACAGTACTAAAGTATCATTATATATCATTTTCACTTATTTACCTCAATTAATTGAAAGTTGACATAATAAAACATATTGGCCAGAGGCATAAGTTTACTTTAATCAACTTTAATTTAGAATATATACATACTTATAACATATAAGATACAGTGTAAAGTGGTAATTATTAAAGACCCATTATTTTTCGATAATTCACTAGTGAAATAACAACTCACATGTGTGACGTCACAACAGAACAAGCCTCACATAGTTACGCTCAAATGATGTTGACAATCTTAACTTTGCACTAAGTATGACATTTTACATCATTGAAAATTATTGTCAAGTTAATTTGAATATGATCTAAGATATAATTATTTGATCTCGAATCTTGTGGTTGAAAAGTAAAAAAGAGAATACTGCTGGAACTACTTTTTGTTGCGTTAGCTATTGTTTACCAAATTACACAAACCTGGTGATTAACTTTGCGTGCACATAGGAGATCAAGGTTATGTTCCTGTGGTTAGGTCATGAACAGACTCTTACAATTGTGTTTTTTATTGAATTTATGAAACTTATCATCTAACACTTATCAGCAAAGCCTTGTTTCATCATTTTTAGAAGACCTACATGTATTTAATAAATTCAATAAACTACACGCTCAAGAGCAACAAGTGTGACCTTGACCTTTGAGCTAGGAGTACATGTCTTGCATGCCAGTACACACCGTCTCATCATGGTGAACATTTGTGCCAAGTAATTTAAATAGTCCCCTGATAAATGACACTTATATATACAGCACTATTGCTTTAGAGCCTTTTTTGTCCTTTGAATTTGAAAATCCCCCAATAAAAGACATGTATAACATTCACTGACTATGGCGACTATGTCAAGCTCACTGCAAGAGGGGTGATATAAACAGTAATTCCTGATTGAGGTCACCAAGCACAGAAATCACATTTATAAAGTAACATTTTATGATAAACAGCGTAACTCCTTATCTATACGAAACAGACTTAGAGGAATCCATAAGACACCTAGCATCAACCGCATTTTCCTACCAACAAACTTAATTGTTGCCATGCCTTTAAGCTAATTACATGACGAAAATCATGAAACAACAATAGTTTAGACAAAGCATTTAGTAAAGCCAATGGCTATCTTAGCCACATTGTGTGATTCAATAATTACTGTTTTTTTCTCAATAAAACATGGAAAGAAATTCAAAAAAACGACACAAAGCAATACCATATGTAGAAGATCTACAGTTCACATGGGAAATTCAAACAGACACAATACTACACAAACAACAACACAGTCGATCAGGTCCACAGCTGTCACCTTTAGAGAATGTGGGTGATAAAAACAACAAAAATACATGTTTCTATGATGTTATCAACTGAGTTTTACGCTAAAAACCACAAGCAGATAATACACCAGACAAACCTATCATTTCATGATCAATCTAACAATATAAATGTTGATACCATGATGTAAGACAGACCCTACATTTAAAGTTGTGTGAAGTACAGTTCATGACTTCCTTATTTATCTAGTGATAAGCTATGCACAAATATTTAACGTATACTACATACATACAGAGACAAGCTGCTTGTGTTTCTATAATGTCATACTACCTATATTTGTCAGAACACAGGTCTTTGCTGAAGTTTTCATTTTTGTTTTTCTTTTAGAATTATGTTTCAACACATTAATATTATGGACCATTCAGGTAGTGAGGTATATAAAATCCACCCCTGGTTTATAATGTGGTCAACCCCATTTTAAGTTACCTCAGACTCTGAGGTGTAAAGTGTTTTTAATTTGTTTTTAATTTGTCACTACAAATTTATGTTGCTGTCGATCACATTGCAGACACCACATCTATGTTGCTGTCAAACACATTGCAGACACCACATTTATGTTGCCGTCAAACACATTGCAGACACCACATCTATGTTGCTGTCAAACACATTGCAGACACCACATTTATGTTGCTGTCAAACACATTGCTGAGACACCACATCTATGTCGCTGTCAAACACATTGCAGACAACACATCTATGTTGCTGTCAAACACATTACAGACAACACATCTATGTTGCCGTCAACCACATTGCAGACAACACATCTATGTTGCTGTCAAACACATTGCAGACAACACATCTATGTTGCCGTCAAACACATTGCAGACAACACATCTATGTTGCCGTCAAACACATTGCAGACAACACATCTATGTTGCCGTCAAACACATTGCAGACAACACATCTATGTTGCCGTCAAACACATTGCAGACAACACATCTATGTTGCCGTCAAACACATTGCAGACAACACATCTATGTTGCCGTCAAACACATTGCAGACAACACATCTATGTTGCTGTCAAACACATTGCAGACAACACATCTATGTTGCCGTCAAACACATTGCAGACACCACATCTATGTTGCTGTCAAACACATTGCAGACACCACATCTATGTTGCTGTCAAACACATTGCAGACACCACATCTATGTTGCTGTCAAACACATTACAGACAACACATCTATGTTGCCGTCAACCACATTGCAGACAACACATCTATGTTGCTGTCAAACACATTGCAGACAACACATCTATGTTGCTGTCAAACACATTGCAGACAACACATCTATGTTGCCGTCAAACACATTGCAGACAACACATCTATGTTGCCGTCAAACACATTTCAGACAACACATCTATGTTGCCGTCAAACACATTGCAGACAACACATCTATGTTGCTGTCAAACACATTGCAGACAACACATCTATGTTGCTGTCAAACACATTGCAGACACCACATCTATGTTGCTGTCAAACACATTGCAGACAACACATCTATGTTGCTGTCAGACACATTGCAGACAACACATCTATGTTGCTGTCAAACACATTGCAGACAACACATCTATGTTGATGTCAGACAAACTGCTGTCAAACACACTGCAGACAATACATCATCTATGTTGCTGTCAGACACATGGCTGTCTTTTTAAAATCTACCAGTTAATAATCATAAACGTTTTAGTACATCAGAGAGTGACATTATTTAAGATATTCTTAAATATCACTAAAAAATACTTATTTTTTAAGTCTTATATGCATCTATTAGAATAAGTACGGTACCCACTAGCCATTCTCTAACCTTCTGATCTAAGCCAAGTGTTGGAACTTCTGCTCCCTAGCCTAGAATATCTTCCAAACTAACACCTTTGATCTGCCAACCGGTTTTACATCACAGAGAGCACAATAGTATGTCTAACATGTGCCTACATGTCACCTTTGTCATTTAAGCCTCAGTTTTCCCAGTTTTGAAGTTGTAAACATATCAATAGTGGACTGTTATAGAGTTCAAGTGCTAAAAGTTGAACATACTATGGTAACAGATAATGCTTATATTGTGTGAACATTGCTTTTTATAGTGTGATTTTGATTCTTTGATACATTGGTTTTAGGGTGATGGATATAAATGATGGATCAAAGTAAGAATGTTTCAGGGCCTTTTATTCAAAATAGGGGGGGGGGGGGGGGGGGGGCGTTAAATTAGGGGAGGGGCGTTTATAGGGAATATTCGGTAGATTAGTTTTATTTGAAAAAATGAAACTGCACATCATCTCAACAATAACAGTCCATTGATATAAGAAAATTACATAAAAGTCAGTCATTAACCTTTAAACTTTACAAACAATCAACAATGTACATCCTATCTGATACCAATTACTGTTCAATATCGTCACTGATAATGTTTTATTAACAAACAATGAAATATGATTTTAAATGTATATACCAACTGAGCTACTAATTCAATCATACATTATTATTATTATGAGAGTAACACTGAGAGTTTACAGGTCAAATGAAGCAAGAAATATCTTGAAAAAAGATGGTTGGCGCAATTTGAAGGTTTAAGGATTTGTTGTGCACCATAAACAATGCCGAGATGTTACGATTGCTGGTCACTCCAGATCCAAAATGGATTTCGCTAAATTCACCGAAATTCAGTGGATTTTGTTAAGGTAGACATACCCTTTATCAAAAGGTTAACCAGTCCGCGTCAAGGTTGCAAATATTTTTTGGTTGAACAGAAATTGCCTTGGTGGTTAACTTAAGATTTGATTGGTTTACGACACTGATATGCAAATAGCAAAGCCATGTTAGTACGGCTGCGCCAAAACAACTGATGCTTAGTTAAGCAACTAAGTAAATTATACAAAACCTAAACAAATCATGCCTGCCCATGTGAAGTCTGGTGAGAGTATTGAGAAATATTACAAAGTAGTATATCACATTGAAAATCATGCCATCAAACTTTACCTCTCATATTAAACAACAGCAACAATGCAAGAGCAAGTACAATAGTATACCAATATACTCTTCCAATAGTTGAGATAATTTGACCATTCTCTTTTATCTGTGCAGGTTATAATAACAAATGTATCCCAACCACATACTCTTATGAGCCTCAGATGAATGGCTATTCAAAGTATAATTGTAAATTTCACCATTAATCAGACCAGAGGATATATGCACCTGTTGATAAAACTAAAACATTCATTCATGCATTTATCACTGCCATAAAATGTACCAAATGTAAACATAGTTGAAATACTTTAACAAAATATCAAACTTGAACATTTTTGCAAGCTAGGTTAAGTTGACACCACCGAGAAATGATGGTCCATTAATTTTACAGTCATTTATTTTTTACAGATAAGTTCCGCCTAATTACATCCATTTCATTAGTATCCTTCTTTTAATATCACAGTTAGACAAGCAAATAATAGCGCCTTCAGGCAGAATTGTTGGCAAAAAATCTGCTGTTTATTTTTTCAGTACAATTAGAACACAGTAATTATGACATCATGACAATCCTTAATATTACCAACACCATTGTTACAATATTATCACTGTCATTATCTTCATAATTATCATCATCATCATTCTTGTCATTATAATCATTATTATCATCACCACTATCATTGCCATTATAATTATCAATTTAATGTTGTCATTATCATACAAATTATCATTAATTAAAGAATAATTATTGTGAATTTCATTGTCATCGCTACTATCATAGCCATTATAATTATTAATTTCATTATCATACAAATTATAATTAATTAAATAATAATTATTGTGAATTTAATCTTTATCACTACTATCAATGCCATTATAATTATCAATTTCATTTTGTCATTATCATACTAATTATCATTATTTAAATAATAATTATTGTCATTTTCATTGTCATTATTATCATTGTCATCAGTATCACCATCACCAACAGGGTCATTATCCCTGTCATCAACACCGAAGCATTTAGTATAAACATACCCGTACATGTAGTTATTTAATATCAATTGAGAAACAAGTTACTATACTGGGTAAAGATGATAGACTGTCAAATCTGTTAACAGATCTACAGAGTCTTATTCACTTCAAATTTCAACGTATACATATCATTTTTATGCCTATAATATGTAATACAACGAATCAGGTCAAAACCTGTGGTTTTGGTTTCACTGTGACTACAACAACATTTACAATATTTTATATTCAATTCATCGAAACTTTATACGGGCAAGACATTCAGACAGTTTAGAAACTTGAGACATTTCATTTTGCATAAAACTGTAAAAAATGTCGAAGTAGCTTATAATCCCGACTCAACACATAAACAATCCACATTCAACTTCAGGATACCAAAATAAAAAAAAATCTTGATCTGGTTTTTGCAATAAAATGTTTTGAGTCGGCGGTCAAATCTCTAGTCGGTCGGTAAAGGGCAAACAAACTTAATTTTAATTTAAGCCTAACTTGTTTCTCAATTGATATTAAATCAAAGGTTTGTGCTAAGCTGTTGTAACTAAATATAGCAACTATAGAGGCAGTTACAATGTAGTGTTTACGTTCTATCCTTGAGGAGCTCGGGTTATGACTATATGCATATAATGGAGGGCTCAATGCAACACTGTCGTGTACGACAGTGTTGCATTGAGCCCTCAAATTATAAGGAACAAGGCCAGACCCCCTGGCAGCAATGTTTTTCAATGGAACTGAATAATGTATAAAATCTTGTAAAAGGACCACTAGACAATGCTTAACACACTAAATATCGAAGCTCTAGGCCTTAATTTTTCACCTTTAAAATCTATTGTTAGCTCCTGTGACCTACTTTAATGCAGCAGCTAGGCTATAACAATTTATGCAACTTTGAAAAAGGCCCATCCAAAGATCATTCCAATGAAGTTCGGACAAATCCATTCTGCGGTTTAGGAGGAGATGTCATCTATTGTTTCCACTATATACATATAGGGAACAAGCCCCTGCCCCCCCCTGGCAGCCATGTTTTGTGATAGAACTGAATATTTTTTGCAATCTTGTAAAAGTACCACTAGAAATGCTACACAACAAATATGAAACCTCAGACTAGACCTCATCGTCTTGGACAAGAAGATTTTCTAAGTTAATAATAAATCTAAGTTTTAGCTTCCTTGACCTACTTACACAGCTGACCTAAAAAAATTATGCAACTTTGAGAGAGGCTCACCAAAGGATCATTCCCGTGAAGTTTCGACAAAATCCATTGAGCAGTTTGGGAGGAGATGTCGATTAAAGAAAATGTTGCTGCAGGTGGACGACAGCGAACGATGGACAGCCAATGATCTTAATAGCTCACCATGAGCACTTCTTGTTTGGGTGAGCCAAAAATGTTTGGATCTGGGATTGCATTTTGAAGGAAGAAGGAGTATTAATTGTATAAATCTGATGAACTATAATTTGGCTCTCATGGATAAACTCTGCCATACAGCAATTAATTGTCATACTGGTAGATAATACATTCCCCAAAGGGCATTATATATATAGCAAACCATTCATTGAAATACTTCATGTAGTCACGATTTTCATGATGAAAATAACTTATATGTGGCTTGGTAAGCAATTTGTATAGTAAATGAGGACAATGCCTTAAAATTAAGTTGTGACAGTGTTGTAATTTGTAAGCGTAATTACTGCTTTATTTCACTGTATTTTATGTATGTGTATGAAATAGGTAAATATATATGAATGTGTATGAAATAGGTAAATATATATAATGTGTATGAAATAGGTAAATATATATATGTATGTGTATGAAATAGGTAAATATATATAATGTGTATGAAATAGGTAAATATATATATGTATGTGTATGAAATAGGTAAATATATATATGTATGTGTATGAAATAGGTAAATATATATGTATGTGTATGAAATAGGTAAATATATATAATGTGTATGAAATAGGTAAATATATATATGTATGTGTATGAAATAGGTAAATATATATAATGTGTATGAAATAGGTAATTATTTATGTATGTGTATGAAATAGGTAAATATATACATATGTGTATGACATAGGTAAATATATATGTATGTGTATGAAATAGGTAAATATATATGTATGTGTATGAAATAACCGAGAAATGACAAAAGGTCATAAGAACATTTATTTTGAAATATTAATGCTAAATTTAACCAAAGTTATGAAAGCATCTGAAAATAGGAGAACAATCCCTAGTGCATGTAAAGCCATTATTGTGTTTTATGTTAGCACAGGATGCATAAATCTCATTAATTACAGTTACACTTAATTACGAAAATATGAACAATTAACAGGATCAAAGGACATTCAGTTGTTGTATTAATTTATTCCTTTAATACGCACGCAATTTCATCAAAAACACTTAACTGAGATTTGTTAGAATTTAAAAGTATTATTGGCGAAATTTTGAGTTAAATTCCCATTGTGTTCATTTAATAGATCTAGATTTCTGATTAAGTGATAATAAACATTTTTATCATGTTATCCGATCAGTCACTGATATTTCTTCAACCCATCAATTATACAACTACATGCTACAGGATAATGTTATTTTGTAATATGCCATGGTAACTGTGAGCCCATGCACTTCTGGTTTTATTTTTACTTCTTTTTACAACATTCAATTCCCATTTTTTTCTGTCTTTAAACGAATTGACAGTTAAATGATGATAATAATCACCATAACCTACATTACATTCACCATACTCTACACAACAGACAATGCTCTATGAAACTTGAAACCTCAACAACATGAACATAGTTAAAACAGACATAAAAATGGTCAAACGTGTCGGTGTATATCAAACTTTGTATAATAAGGTACCAACGTCACGACAGCTATGAATAGATCCATACAATCTCACAAAAATGTTATTTTAAGGATCTGATTATTCAAATTAATACTGAAAATAACTGCCGCGGCCGTTGTCCAGTGGTTAGTGCGCTGGACTTGTAACCCGGCGATCCGGGTTCGATTCCCGGTCGCGGCAGGTCATACCCTTCTATGAAAATTTGATAAAAATGTCGATTTTCCTCCTCATGTGGAGAAGTTGCCGGCTCCTTGTGGAAGGGTAAGTTAGTACTGGTTAGATTTCAGTCCAGGAAAAACTGGTTAGGTGAACCGGCCGCCGTATATAACTGAAATATCGTTGAGAAACGGCGTTAAAACCGATGAAACGAAACTGAAAATAACTGAATCAAAGATGCCACCACTATAATAAATAAATAATATTTACAGTCCGTCTTATAGTAACAATGTAGAGAATAACTTTCTGCGAGAAATTCATTTTGTACTATAAACAAATAGCTCACTCTAATCCTGTTTTATACATATTAGTTTCCACTTCTAGATATCAACACATTTCTTTAGCTGATATAGTTCACATTTCTTACATTCACAACACAAAACTGATAAAATATCCCATAAATATCAATTTCACAATGTGATTAATTTTTCACACAAACAATATACAACACATATTATAATGTATGATAGCTTGTGTTATTCATGATATATCACAATCCCATATATTACAATGTTGTAACAACAATTAGCAAGCCAACAAATCCATGTGTAATGTACAATATGACATCGTATTGCATTGCAATTCAGTGATATAATTAACTATACACAAGTATCTACTTGTAAATCACTGTCCTGTCCACAGCTGAATACCACAACATAGCACTCCTGTCAAATAATTTGTAGTTTTATGTGGTTAGTCACACTTCTGTGTTGGTTGACATTATTATACATCATTGTAATCGTTCATTGTACTGTAAGGTTTTTGGCAATGATGTAAGTTAGAATAAATGTACATTTTATGGTGAATTATAAGAATGTCACTTTAAAATCAAACAGATGATCTACATACCACTGCAGTAAAGTTTCTGACATCTACATTAGCTGTCAATGAGTTTACTTGACAGTCCAAGCGATTTATCATGCAACTACCATGGTAACAGACTGATAACACATGACCTGATAACATAAAGTGTTCTCAGGTCAATAGGCTGCTAGTAGCATGATAACACTTTTAAGCTCCGCCCACAAATCACATTAGCGGATTGAACACTAAATTTTAGGTAAAGACACACTAAAACATGCTCGGAAAATTAAGTTTCATGATAAATAGAATCTCAAGTTACTGTCCGGCTCGAACAATGTTATCAGACTCGGCGATATCGTTCGTGGTGACTCGCTAAAGCTCGCCACCACAAACGATATCACCTCGCCTGATAACATTGTTCTCACCGGACAGTAACCCGAGATTCTCTATATGTCATCACCATTATTTAGCAGTTATTCTGAATTTAACAGGCAAAATTATTACAGAATCATATACAGCATTATATTTGTATTTATAACAACATTGTATTATACTTTGCTTTTGTAACTTGAATATTACAAAACTGCCATATACCTAAATAGACCATTCTCTTAACTGTCTTTATAGCAGCTAGAACATTATACTGTCAATCTTTAAGGTAAGAGCTAGAACATTATACTGTCAATCTTTAAGGTAAGAGCTAGAACATTATACTGTCAATCTTTAAGGTAAGAGCTAGAACATTATACTGTCAATCTTTAAGGTAAGAGCTAGAACATTATACTGTCAATTTTTAAGGTAACAGCTAGAACATTATATTGTCAATCTTTAAGGTAACAGCTAGAACTTAACTGTCAATATTTAAGATAACAGCTAGGACATTATACTGTCAATCTTAAAGGAAACAGCTAGAACATCAAACTTTCAATCTTTAAGGTAACATATAGAACATTACTGTCAATATTTAAGGTAACAGCTAGGACATTATACTGTCAATATTAAAGGTAACAGCTAGAATATAACAGTCAATCTTTAAGGTAACAGCTAGAACATTATACTGTCAATTGTTAAGGTAACAGCTAGAAAATAACTGTCAATATTTAAGGTAACAGCTAGGACATTATACTGTCAATCTTAAAGGAAACAGCTAGAACATCATACTTTCAATCTTTAAGGTAACAGATAGAACATAACTGTTAATATTTAAGGTAACAGCTAGGACATTATACTGTCAATATTAAAGGTAACAGCTAGAATATAACAGTCAATCTTTAAGGTAACAGCTAGAACATTATACTGTCAATTGTTAAGGTTACAGCTAGAACATAACTGTCAATCTTTAAGGTAACAGTTAGAATATTATACTATTACCTGTAAGGTAACAGCTAGAACATCATACTTTTAATCTTTAAGGTAACAGCTAGAACATTATACTGTCAATCTTTAAGGTAACAGCTATTAACATAACAATGTCAATCTTTAAGGTAACAGCTAGAACATAACTGCCAATCTTTAAGGAAACAGCTAGAACATTATACTGTCAATCTTTAAGGTAACAGCTAGGATATTATACTGTCAATCTTAAAGGTAACAGCTAGAATATAACTGTCAATCTTTAAGGTAACAGCTAGAACATTATTCTGTCAATCGTTAAGGTAACAGGTAGAACATAACTGTCAATCTTTAAGGTAACAGCTAGAACATTATACTTTCAATCTTTAAGGTCTATCAACACAACTACATTATAAATCTGTTCATAAACGTCAACAATTTTCCCATTTCACATGTCTCATTTTTTTGTTACATTATAAACAATGAAAAGATCTGAGACA
The DNA here is from genome assembly GCA_032209605.1 of Mactromeris polynyma. Classification (NCBI taxonomy): domain Eukaryota; kingdom Metazoa; phylum Mollusca; class Bivalvia; order Venerida; family Mactridae; genus Mactromeris; species Mactromeris polynyma. Next base: position 217,619 of record JASFXZ010000009.1, read on the forward strand.
TTTACAAAACAGAAAAGGACTCATTTTTGTGCAATTGCATTCAATCAGAGAATCAATGAAACCAGAAGTCGGCGTTGAAAATGATGGTATTTAACAACATGTTAATTGTTCTCCTCAAAAACAGGAGTTTAAAATGTTGTAAATCAACTTAACAGGTATTGTGTAATACATAAAAACTTTCACACAAATAAAGTGGGGCTTTTGTTATTGTTATGATAACACAGTTAAATACATAAATAATGGGAACACCAGGTGATGTAACAAGATGTAATATAAATACCACACAATACACCATCTATCAGAGAAACACAAATAACCTTGAAATTGATGAGATATCTAAAATAGAAAACTAAACTAGTTTAAATTGTCTCTTTAATCATAATTCTTTATATATACGCATAGTTTAAGTTAGGGAAACATACTGATTAAATATAATGTATTTTTAGGACATAATTATGTAAATATATTAATGCCTTCATCATTGTACATGTATTAACACAGGCAAATTTGTTGAATTGATATCCCCCGCCAATCTACAGGAAAAACAAATCAATTAAAAATATCATGGTCATTTCAAGGACTTAGCAGTTATTCTTTAATTGTTCATGAACAGTTCATGAACATAATTCAATGATGGTTCATGTCCAGAAGTTCATGAACACAAATTGTTGAAGACCAGTTCATGAAGTATTCTTGAAGTTTTTGAAAAGTTCATGATTTCATGAACTGCATTTCACTGGGGGCTCCAGACATAAAAAAAATTGTGACAGCCGGATGGAAAGACGAACGGACGGACAACGCCAAAACAATATCTCCCTCCAAAAACCTTCAGTTCAGCGTGGGATAATAATTAAAAGAATACTGAGTAAGCTAACAACTTCTAATTTGCTTTAAAGTGGCATAACAATTTTAATGTCATTTATGTATGTTAAAAAACTTTTTCGGCAGAGGTGTATTAAACTGGCTTTTGCGTCATTCCAGTCCATTTTCACAACTTGCAGATTTCGAATAAATCAGCGTCCAGTTTACAAATACAGTTCAGCAGTGCAAAATTTGCTTCGACATTAAAGATTTGATTGGCTTATGCATAGTTACAGACTCACAGTAACTGTACTTTTAATTACTGACAAATTATAACAGTTTATATTCTTCATACGTTATATATTCATTGTATACATTATAGTTTATCTTCATCAATTATATATTAATTAATAGACATTGTAGTATATCTTCAAAATACATAAAGTCGCGGCCGTTGTCCAGTGGTTAGTGCGCTGGACTTGTAACCCGGCGATCCGGGTTCGATTCCCGGTCGCGGCAGGTCATACCCTTCCATGAAAATTTGACAAAAATATCCATTTTCCTCAACATGTGGAGAAGTTTCCGGCTCCTTGTGGAAGGGTAAGTTAATACTGGTTAGAACTTCAGTCCAGGAAAAACTGGTTAGGTGAACCGGCCGCCGTATATAACTGAAATATCGTTGAGAAACAGCGTTAAACCCGATGAAACAAACAAACATCACAATACGTAAGTATTGTCCTTTCCTGCTTCTCGGTCAAAAAGTTTGTTGCTATTTTCAGATTTTTAATCCCCCGTTTGGGAAGCAAATCATCACTTTTTTATTTTAACATTGTTTATCTACACTGGCATATATCTTGATTTATACCCTTCGTATACTAACATGATTTTCCTATTTGCATATCAGTTTTGTGTAAACCAACCAAATCTTATTTTAACCAGCAAGGCAATTTCTCTTCAACCGAACAATGTTTGTAACCTTGATGCAGATTGGTTAACCTTTCGATAAAGGGTTCGATGCCTTACCGAAATCCACTGAATTGCGGTGAAAAAAATGAAATCCGTTTTGGATCCAGAGGGACCAGCAATCGTAACATCTCGGCATTTTTTTATGTTGCACAACAATTCAGTCTTTACCTTCAAATTGCGCTCACCATCTTTTTTCAAGATATTTCTTGTCTAGTTTTCATTTTATCGGGTATTAAAGTTTAAACAAAATTGTAAAATTAAAAAAAATCCTGATTTAGAAACCATTCTTCCCTGCAATCAGGAATAAAAACAAACAAAATGGCTACCTTATACTAACAAGGTATGGATTTCCTGGTGGAATTACAGACTCAAAATGTCACAAAACCAACATCCTTCTCTTCCTCAGCATATAGATTTACATTTTCCAGAAAATATTGTTTAATCACGTTCTATAAATAGTGGACAGTTTCAGGTGTCTATGGAATTTAAATATGGTAATAATTAAGAACGCCATATCATCCATTTTCTATCCAAATACAGCACACTAATTAAAACATGCTGATCTTGCTTAAATTTAATACTGTGCATGACAATATATAGTCTGCATAAAATGACTCGAGGAAACAAAAGTAGTGAATCAATTTATGATATGATAGCCACAAGCGAATAATCTTGCTTGCATATTAATTTAACGTGCATCAGGTTCACTTTTTTGCTTTAACCATTCCATATAATATTTCGACATTATAAAATGCGACGACTTCACAATCCCATATACCATCATTTTCAATAGACACTGATTAGCATAGGATCCTGTTGGGGCCATAATTCAGTATAATGTTATCATCAGTAAATATACAATGCAAAGCTAGGATGTAGGGACTGTCCAATCTCACGTCATGAGTGATATATATGGTTGATATTGTAGGGAATGTACAATCCCACATTATGTGTGATATGGTATATATTGTAGGGAAGGTACAATCCCACATCACGTGTGATATGGTATATATTGTAGGGAAGGTACAATCCCAAATCACGTGTGATATGGTATATATTTTAGGGGCGATACAATTCCACATCACCTGTGATACGGTACATATTTTTAACTATTTTAGTGAATTACCTCCCTTTATAAAGAATTATATATACAATGTAAAAAAAAAATATACATATTTTTTTAATTTTTGCAATAATCACATCTTTTAAAAATATACCGGTATAAAATGAATGACTGGGACTGCCAAAAATATTAAATAACTAGAAAGAGCTGAAATATATTTTATAAGTTTCAGATGCCACATAAATATTGAAAGGGAAATAACCCAACCTCATTAGGAGGCTAATATATTAAAACTCGCAACCTTTGGATCAGGAGTCAGCTGTTCTACACCTCGCTTACCTCCCTTGATACACCTCACTTACCTCCCTTGATACACTCGCTTACCTCCCTTGATACACCTCACTTACCTCCTTGATACACCTCACTTACCTCCCTTGATACACCTCACTTACCTCCCTTGATACACCTCGCTTACCTCCCTTGATACACCTCGCTTACCTCCCTTGATACACCTCACTTACCTCCCTTGATACACCTCACTTACCTCCCTTGATTTTTCTAAGTATGATTGCTACCATTTAAATAAATAATTATAATTTTTTTTTCATCTTTGATGCAAAACTCACACCATAAAACATTATATAACGCAGGTAGGGGAATTTTCAGATTTCAATTAATTAAACTGGAAACAAACATCACAGACAGAATGGTTTGGTAAAATACACAAAGGAATATTCATAAATAAAGAATTATAGTGAATATCCACTACATTAATCAATTAACTAATTGTCCGCAATTTGAATGCAGTGATGATGATTAATCAATAAATTCAAATTTATAATCTCATTAACTTAATGTTGACTGGGGACTAAACTTATGATGAAAAAGTCAATATTTCCAATGAAATGATAGAACAGTTTACTCACTATGAATGTTAATGAATATAACATGGTTCATACAAACAAAACAGACAAAATTAGAGTACTATTTAAGGACTTTCAAGTACCTTTTCCCCATTTTGAAGGACTAAAAATGTAGATATTTTTGGTATAGAGAAGAAGGGATCCAGTGTATATTTGGAGTGTATCCCCCCGAGATGACCACTGCAGCACGAATAACAGTACACGGCGTGAGAATTACTTTAAGAGGTCATAATACGTGTCGATTACCGTACTGCATACTATGTTACATTACTATCGCCTAAAGACAAAATCCCCTAGCTCCGGACAAAATCCCCTTCGCTCATTTTGTACAAGGTGGACAAAATCCCCTTCGTGAATTTACAAGGCGGACACAACCCAAAACCGCAGGGTGGACAGACGGAAGGATGGACGGATGACTACATGCTTGTCTTTCAGTGATTGCTAAGAAATAAAAGGGCGGAGGACACGAATGTGGGATGGATGCACATACTAACACATGGACAGACAGACGAATCTAAGACATGGACAGACAGACGAATCTAAGGCATGGACAGACAGACGAATCTAAGGCATGGACAGACAGACGAATCTAAGGCATGTACAGACAGACGAATCTAAGGCATGGACAGACAGACGAATCTAAGGCATGGACAGACAGACAAATCTATTTATTTTAGGCATGGATAGACAGACGAATCTATTTATTTTAGGCATGGACAGACAGACGAAACTAACACATGGACAGACAGACGAATCTAACTAAGGCATGGACAGACAGACGAATCTATTTATTTTAGGCATGGACAGACAGACGAAACTAACACATGGACAGACAGACAAAACTAACACATGGACAGACAGACGAAACGGCTGCTTTAATATGCTCTGCCTTCAAAGAGCATTAAATGACACATTTCCCCTTGGCATCTTGAAAAGAGCAAACATAGAATTTAATGTAACATCTTGTCTAATGCTTGTCTAATGTTAATTGTTAACAATGTTAAAAAAAAGCTGAAGTTTTCCACTTGGAAAAAAGGCATGGTGACCTAAAGTATGGAAAAGTTTCAAGGAATGAACCAAGTTCATGAAAATCATTAAGCATGATTCCAGGATGGTATTTCAATCTTTATCAAGTTGATTAAGTCAGTCTCCGGTTGCTGTCATGAAATTTCATACAGGTACATAATACACTTTTGTTATCCTCGGATAATTTAGAAGGTAAATTGAGATGACCAAAGAAATAATTGTTTGCTAACTAAAAATATACAAACAAATATAGCATTTGTGGTCTAGGTTCAAGAGATATTCCATCACAACCATTTGTTGAGTTTTCACAAACAAGAGGACCATGATGGCCATGTAACGCTCACCTGAAATACTGTGACCTTTTGACTGAATTAGACAAATATATGCCAGTAAATTGATCTATGTTCAGTCAAATTCAACTTAACAGTTTAGGAAACAATGTTCTTTATATTTTCCACAATATATATTTATACCTCAAAGGAACAATGTCAACATTTTGAAAAATCTATTTTTTAGCTCCTGTGACCTACTTATAAAGCAACCTGGCCCCAATCTCCTGAAAAAACTCAGCTCAAATATTGTCTCAAATCATTGAGATTATTCTAATCTGATGCTTGACTCAAAATAGATTGTAAAACACGAAAAAATAAGTTGATTTTTTTCTCATAAAATCTTTAAGAGATCCAAAAAGAGATTGGTCTCAAACTCAGACACTTATTTGAGCAAAATCTCAATATTGAGCTGAGATTTCTATTTGAGATACTTGAGATCGGGGTCAGAACAATTTATGCAACTTTGAAAGAGGCCCACCCAAGGATCATTCCTGTGACAAACTCCATTCAGTGTTTCGAGGGAGATGTTGTTTAAAGGAAAATATATAGCTCACAATGAGCACTTCTTGCTCAGGTGAGCTAAAAAAGCAAAAATCCCTAAAACATTTTACTCATGACACAATAAGGCCGCAGCCGTGGTCCAGTGGTTAGTGCGCTGGACTTGAAATCCGGCGATCCGGGTTCGATTCCCGGTAGCGGCAGGTCATACCCTTCCATGAAAATTTGACAAAAATGTCGATTTTCCTCCATATGTGGAGAAGTTGCCGACTCTTTGTGGAAGGGTAAGTTAGTACTGGTTAGATTTCAGTCCAGGAAAAACTGGTTAGGTGAACCGGCCGCCGTATATAACTGAAAAATTGTTGAGAAACGGCGTTAAACCTGATGAAACAAACAAACAAACATGACACAATAACAGCCATTCTTGAAACAAATCATTATACCTTCAGTACAATATGAATGCTGTGACCCATAGAAACCTTAGCGCTTCTTTGTATTCTCTAAGCAAACAATCAGCTTAAAGTCACATCTGAAGCCAAGATTTCTCTTTGTAAATATAATCAAGTACATTGACAGCACAAACCATCACATACAAAATGAAAGTTCCAGGGTATGTGAGAAGGAAAGAATACTTTTCTAACACAACAAAATCGGTTTTCAACAGAAGCACATACAACTATTCAAGGTACAGCATCAAAGATACATTTACACATAACACTGTTTTTGACAAAATACATCTTGAATATATGAGAAATCAAGCAGAATGTTCCACCTTTGTCATAAAATTGGACAAAGGAAGAAAACTTGAGACCGCAAACACTGGTTACAATATGGTATGGCAGACATAGCAGAGAGGGAGGGATACGCTTAGGCAGAGTTAACACTGACCACAAACATAGAAACTCACCAAGGCCAAAAGGCTGGCGAATGTTGGAATGTCCACTTTAGATACAGTTTCAACTGAATCCGATTGTTTAGTTCCTTTCCTCGAAGTCTTTCTTCTGATTACCGAACATTTTCTACAAATTTCATCTTTTTCTTTCAATTCTGGATCAACAGTTTTAAGAACGTCCTTCCCAGGTTCATTACAAGACGTACACATTTTGTATCCGACCATGTTTGGAAATCTTGTGTACTTACGACCTTCACCATATGATATTGTATGAGAAGTTACACATCTTTTCTTGACCCCTGACCTTTGAAGATGACACATAAAGCTCGAGGAATCATCATCACTCGACATTGGATCAGCTACCAATGAAATGGATATCTGTAAGTTTTTCCCAGCATTTTTCTTGCTGACTCGACGCCTCAGTGTCAGAGTTTCAATATATTCTGCGCTTTCTTTTCTAGAGCTTTGAATGCAACCCATATTGTAGATATGCGAATTTCACGAATTAACAGTTTAACAAGTGACAAAAACTAAACTTCATTCAATAAGCCAACGCCAATTTTCATCCAACGAGAACAATAGCGACATTACAAGGTGATATTATTTCATGTTAGAAATTTCGATACTTGAAGCGAAAAAGGTTCTCGGAACAAACGGTAACCACACAAAAACCAAACAGCACCAGTTTATTGTTGTCATCAAGTCAGAGCTCATAATATCTTCCAATGGTACACCATCAACACACAAAAATCCTGTAACAAATTGTCAAACACACTAGTAGAAAAACATGATATCTTATTACAAATTTGAGGCTCTATTTATATTTATGAATGTTGGTTGTATGATATAATCATGTACATATCTGTAACACCCTTACCTCACTGAATCCCGGAATTTTAAATGATTTTAAACAAATATGAGTTATTTACGGTGACACAGAGGTGACATGTGTATGTTTTTATTTATCTCATGCGCAGGACATACTAAGTCGTGCGCACGAGATACTAAGTCGTGCGCACGAGATACTATGTTGTGCTTACTTAGTAACTTGTGCACGATATAGTATCTCGTGCGCACGACTTAGCACGAGATAAATAAAAACATACACATGTCACCTCTGTGCCACCGTAGTTATTGATGTTCATTGCGAAATGTCCAAATCAATGTAATTAGGATTGAAAAATAATTGGCACAAAAACTGTATAAAAATTGTAACATCAAGAAATAATTATTTATTAATAAAAAATATCCTTTTAAAGTAACGAGTCACTAATTACCTACAGTAAAAAATATAAAAATAGAAAATACCAGTTCACATTAATTTTCTTTACACACAGTAAGAAACCACTCCACAGTGAACGCGCTATGCGTCTCTGTCACACAATATAGAATAAACGGTTGAACAAAAATGAAATCTACCATAAGCGGAATATAGCAGACAATAAAATAGTTACCATAGCAACTATGATAGAGTACCTGCAAAGCACACCTGAGATACCGAGGAAAATTTATATGGAAGATATATTATAACACACAATAGATAACATAGTAAATGTCAGTAAATCAAATGATCAAATAGTTTTACACGTATATGAATAGCAGACACATACTTAATGTATGAGTGCTGACATGAGAGGTTATGGAATTTAATTTTCATGGTTATATTAGTAAATAGAGATAGAAATCACTTACGAACACTGTTAATTTCAGCATCAACCGCATCTATTATAGGTAGAAGTCTTGATTATATTACAATAATAACTTAAGTAGTCCTTATATTGCAACCCCGATATTTATCTCCTTATATATTTAGCTACATACATCATCGCAATATCTCATTCCTAACACAAGTTCTCGAGTGCTTTTATTTAACTATTTTTATATACCATGAGTGTCACCTTGGCCCTGGTAACCAGGATCTGTGTGAAAACATGCTAATCAGAATATAGGCCATTCAAATCCTATGATATGGAATGCTTTTTTCTCAGTCAAGGGTCGTGACTCAGCTCCAAAACATTCAATCCGAGATAAATACACCGGGTAAAAAACTTCTATTATAATATTTCTATGAAGTCTTCTCACTATATTAGGTTCATTTTATACTTTTCAAAATTGGAGAAAACTTGATTTGTAGCTTCAAACAAGCCATTTTCGCCGTGCCATACAGGGTACATAACTCTGCTCTGAACCACCTACTGTAGTCTTATAATAGCACTAATGTACTGATTATAATTATGTTTTTGTACAACATTTCTAAGCCACACTTTTCAATGAATGTAGCTCGATCAGTTTGTCAGCTATGCTGACATGTAATTCAGGAAAATTTGCAGAGGTATATGGCCATACATGACAATGAATTTAGGAGTCTCTATATACAGTTGATACTCATAATCTGGGTCATTATCATTAAAATGCTGATAATATCAAAATAATTTTTGTTCACACAGTTTAAGTTAAATTGTTAATATAAATCAAACTTCGATTTCACAATATTAAAATAACTTGAACCCAACACATTGATGGCATTGAACATTCTAGAAAAATCAAATTAAACTAGATGTGTCCATTGGACATGGATGCCCCCACAAGTCGCAAAAAGGGCCAAAACTGCTCCTTAAATTTGTGGATTTAAAATGAAATTGAATTTGAACATTAACACTTAATAATGAAGTTATAGGCTAGAAAAGAAAATTCTATTTTTAGTAACTCTCACTGTGCCCTTGACCTTGAACTGAGGACCTTGAACTGGGTGTTGCATGTGACACATCATCTTGTTATGGTGCATGATTACATGTGCCAAGTTATGTTGAAATCCCCCAATCTATAATAAGGTTATAGCCCAGACTAGAAAATTCTATTTTTAGTAATAGTGACCTTGACCCTGAACCTAGGAGGTTGGGTGTTGCATGCGACACATCGTCAAGTTATTTTGAAATCCCTCCATCCATAATGAAGTCATAGCTCGGACAAGACTCTGAACATACACACATGGACAGGAGCAACTCATATATATATGGCGGGCATAAAAATCAAATACATAATTGTTGAGGCTTTGTTGTAACAGCTGGGTACTCACAGTGACTTACGCGTTCAATGATGAGGCCTTATTGAAACAAGTTTATAAGTTCAACAGTTTTTTGGAAAAGTTTATACGAACAGTGTAATATATTCAGTATTCTACCAAAATCAAAATGTGCTTTGTCAACTACCGTATATATATACACAACATTATAATAGGGAATGAAAAGATGTATAAATAATTAGATACAAAAAATGCTCAGAATTTTGCCAAAAAGTTTGACAAAACAATTAGTAATATAGATAGTGCAATAAACAAGTTTAATGTTCAGAACATAGTATTAATTTGCATGTCATTATAAATATCGGTTAATAATTGCATTTGAAGTACACCGTGAATCCACTTATATTTCAACAAAGAGATTTCCTTAGCTAGACGGTTTATCATTGTCTTCTGAGTGGCATAATTTCATGACTTTATAATTGAAGATTTATCAGTCAATGTGAAAGATGATGATTCAATAATTGTACGAGCAGAGTGTTCCATACCTGTGACAGGTAATTATTACATACCCCTGCCTTGCGTTCAGTAAAGGTGAACATGTTATGAAACAGCGCGCGAGTTTTGCTATTGAACGGTGTGTTTAGCGAAAAACGTTTGCTATCATTCGCTATTGCAACTCGGAGGAAGCACCCAAACCAACAGGTTTAGGTATGCTCCCTTAAATATGATAAATGTGTTGATCATCTTCCACATAAGATAATTCTCAAGTACAATAACTGTAGTGGAAGAGAGCATTCGACCTTCAGAAAGGGTCATAAGTTCGAGCCCAGCCAGTCAGGCAAACACAGGTTTTTCATGACTGTAATTTACAGTATTTGAGTAAATGATATTCGTCTCCCACCTCTTGTGCATGTGGGAAAGTTTGGAGTTACTATTAATACGATTCTTATGTTATTTCTTTTTAGTAATAAATAATAAAACATTTACATATCATAACCATTTCAATATAATAGTTATAATAGAGAATAAATATTGTTAGCATTTAGTTTGAATCAGATGCTTAAAAGAAACTGGCAAATATTTTGTTTACCTCAATGAAATCAGTGTCATTACGGTGCATGCTTTGGTGACAGACTAATATATATTTTATATGCAAATATTTTCATTCCAAACATGTTTGTTTACATCATCGAAATCAGAAGCACACTACTTACCTTCCATGGTTGAAGTGGTATTTTACTAATTCGAGTCATACTTTTCTTTTCATTATAGTTTTAACAGCAATATGTGCCAGTTAAACATGTATACAAAATCAATTCAGTGTGTTTTTAACAATGCTTAATATTTCATTGTATCATTCACTGTGCAAAAGAAATAGCCAACATAATTGACATTTTTATATAGAGATATATGTATATGTTTAAGTTGATACATGTATATCAATACAAAATTTCCTACCAATGACAGCCCTAGTACTTAACTTCACCCTTTAGGCCTAAAATAAATATCTGTGTTTCGGGTAACCCTACCCTACCTGTCGAAAAACCCCGACCTTTGAGTTTTTTATGACCCTGGAGAATTTTTTTCGATTTTTAATTGTTTTTGTCCCTACCCTACCTAGCATTTTTGAGACCGTTACCCTAAACACAGATATTTTTTTTTGGCCTTAGAAGAAACCAACTGTTTTACTATTTTAAGCTTTTGTCAAAGTCTTGTAACATTTCTCTGAAGTTTAGATGTAAATACATTCAACACCAATACAATGTTACATTTGCACTGAAAACAATATACAATACAATGTACATGTATATACAACACTCATCAATATCTATAGTCAGGTGACAATTTTATATGTTAATTTGAACTCCAAGCTTATTATTGACAATACATCAAATCATGACCAGTGTATTAGCAATAATATCCTTGTAACTATAAACTAATGAATGGACTTGCTAATACACTGTAACATAATAATTGAGACTTACAAAAGTATACACACTTCAGAGCAACAGCACAGTTACAACCATTTTATATTGTAAAAGTTGCAATATTAATGCACTGAGCATAATCCATATATAGGCTAATATCGTGTGCATGCGACAGGTCGGATATTTATGGCAATGACAATACGGATGATTTCCTGTTTATGTTATTAATGCATTAACTGGTCAGGAAACCTGTCGGGACAATCATAAACTAATTACGTTATAATGGACATTGGTCAATTACATAGACACTTATATGCACAACAAAGCTTGGTGCTTGATGGAAAATATGTGGCTGATTGACAATGATTTGATAATATCTATAAAGGTATGATAATGATTGGTGAGGTCCAATCAAATGACCTAAATATATTCAAAGTCTATTGATGCAATTAAGTATGATGATTTTTGCCCACCAAGGAGCAATACACAATGAATGTGGAATGTGACAGTTTATTTAGTCATTAAAACCATACACTAATTAACACCAACACAATACCTCCTGGTCTTTGTTTTAATTAACACAAATTATATACATGTATGTTGTGCATACTTTGCAGTACTGATTGAATACACAGACAAAGGTAAACTGACCATTGGGTACATTATAGTATTCACACTTAGTATTCATTGATAATTGATAAAAAATTATAGAACAGAACATAGTATTTAGTTACTTGTGCAACATACATGTACATTGTTACATAACAAAACAAAAATAATTGATCGCAATACTCTGCAATTACATAAATACACATACAAATATTATCAAGTTACAAACTAGGATGGTATTATCAATGAATTTCTATGACTGAAAGAACTGACCATAGTGATTTTGCTTTTGGACAATTAAAGTAGATTAAAGTTAGTGCAAATACACAGAGCTCCATGTTATAATAAAACAGAGTTTGGTATTGGAATGAAGCATTGTCATCATAGGTCATTTCAAGACTGTATTCATAAACAAGTAAGGAGCTACTGGAGTTATGGGGGGGGGGGTCTCCATCCAATCTCTGATTTACAATCTCACATAGACAGAAAAACTCTTCTCTACTTCTGACAGTAAGAGTATAAAATGTGAGAAGTTTAGAGAGTGGTAAAGGATTTAAGTAAAGATGATACATGTATGTGTATATGACATGAATTTATTTAATTCATACTTATTTCAACCAGGATAAAACAAATGCTTAGGGACAGTACCGGTATGTAACAAGCATGTATAAATGAGCGCTGCTATGGGATTTCCAATCTCTTCTGTAAGAGACGTCATTTCAAGAAAACGCAACATGTGATGTCACTATGTGCAAGCAGGAAACAATATTTACTCCATAATATATGGTCACTTTGTTTTCATATTGCCATATGGGGCAACTCTTGCTCACTGTCAGTACAGGGTGACGTCACATGTGACGTTTTCTTGAAATGACATCACTTAAAGAAGAGGTTGGAAATCGTACAGCGGCGTTCAAATGTATATAATTAAAATCAATTATTATTTCTCTAATTATCATGTACCTCAATTGTAATTACATGAACAATCTCTTGAAATATGGAACAAGAAGAACTAATGTAACAATACCTTGAGCCATTCAAAACTCTAGCTTTTCAATGAACACAACATAAAATGCATAAACAGCAAATTTGAAAGAAAAATGGAGAAAAAAATAAACAGTTATAATTTTGCATTGATCCAAAAATACAATTCCTGTGTTAAAATCTATTATGATGCATATTTAATGTCTATAATCCATTAATTGTCAAACCTAATTTATGCAAAAAGCATCTAAATTATACACCTTACTGGTAGTTTATTGTAATGACAACTGTAGTATGTAAACTAACAGCTAATTGTAACTGTGACATATTGAAAGGTATAGGCCAAAATAGGCCATGTGAAAATTTTGCCTCCATACAGAAGTACTCTGAAAAACTGCATTATACCTTTTCTTTAAAGATTCCTGGAACTGTGAAACACAAGTCTGATACAAGTATTTCCTTATATGCTGGCGTTGTGTTCGTAGTGTAGCTAGGTCAGGAGAGAAAAACGGACTCTTGTATTTGTGGTTTTAGGAAATGTAAAACTAAAAGATAGCAACCCAAATACTGATGCTAGTTTGAAATAAAGGTTTGGCACCAACGAAAACAGATTTGTGTTGAAAAACTGATACTGATGTTATGTCAATAAATACAGATAAGCAAAACTGGATGAATATTAGATTATTTGAAAAACGAAATTATTCCTAGATTAACTTAAATGCTGCAAAAACAAGGAACATTAACATAATTAAAACACTATCAAATTATTCTGCAAAAGAACAAAAATTATGGAAGCCGGGACTGGTATTAAGGTCACAGAATGCATTTTAACAAGTAAGAACTTTTAAAACAGAAATACAGAATTGGCATTTGGAGATCAAAAGGCAAAACATGGTAACTCATAAACTGGTAGGTCACAGATTTACTTTTAAACCTTGGCAGAAGCCTTTCAAACAATATACAGTTGAACCCCGTTATGTCGACATCGGTTATATCGACATTCCGGTTTAGTCGACATATTTGTAAAGTCCCGATTTCTGTTGCTATGTATTGTATATGGAAAATGATTTATATGTCGACATCTCTATGTCGACAATTTCGGCTATGTCGACGTGATTTCTCTGGCCCAAAGAGTGTGTTCACACCTTAATGTACTTGTTTGTGTCGACATCCTCTCGACGTGATTGAAATTGAAAAGGTGTCAATTGACCGTGAAGAGATAAACAATTTTATCTCGACCTATTGTTTGTGTCACAATTAATTTAAAGTATACCAAATATCACGATTCAATTAGTTTTACAACACCTGCAGCAAAACACACGAGTGGTAAGTTTTACAACACCACCATAGCAAAAATACGTATATACAAGACAAGTAAGTTTGCCAGTACTGGAATCGGATGTGTCGACATTCGGATATGTCGACATATTTTATCAGGTCCCTGTAATGTCGACATAACGGGTTTCGACTGTATAACAAAACAATGCCAATGCAACACAGCATGCAGTGTATACCATTTTGATGCTTGATGCTTGAGGATTCTGGTCAGGCATGCTGGTACAAGTTTGCTATCAACTTTATTTGACTGTACAGAGTAAATAGTACAGAGAAATACAGTATGTACATAAGCTGTAAGTTAGTTATTTATAGTACACATTAAGTTTAAAACCCAAAAACTTGTATCCTTCGATAAAAATGTATAGATGTATATTTGGTATATAAACATCAGATAAGATACGTAACTGCAATAGCTTTTCATGCAGAACATATCATAAAACATATTCATCACATGCAATGTATAACAGTGCAATTTTATGGCAATACTGAAAAATTCAAGGACAAAAAAGACATGAAAATATGTCATATACCTTATATTATTACTTACATAATCTGATGAAGAGGTGTTTGGTGGAAAGTCTTCTATTAACACAGTACACATTATAACTTCCCTGTTAGCCACTTTGCCATACCAGCAAACTGAAAATCAATCAAAAAAGGAAATAAATCAAGTAGTGTAATATTACAGCGCTATATTATTCCAGCCACTTTATCTGTTTTAGGAAAAATAGATGAAGGTACTGTTTAAAGCTGCGATTAGGTTTAGATAATCAAATTGGTAAATAATTGTGACCTTAACCACTAGCAACATTTGAAACAATTCAAATCACAGTGTTATTTTTTCTATTTATCTGCTTAACATAGGATGTGTTAACATGTACAGTCGACTCTCGTTAAGACGAATTTTTCGGGACCGTCGGAAATAGTTTGTCTTAACGAAAATTCGTCTTAACGAAAATTCGACCTAAAATTCGGGGGGCCATTTTGGTGGTGTCACGTAAGAAAGTCTAGTTTGTGACGACTGAAATACAAGTATATGAATATTACTTTAGTTGCAATTTATGTTCTACTCATTAAGAACTTCTAGACGGTATTTTGCAGATTTGTTTTGATATGTTGATTATTCATTTTGAATTGAGATAGAATGCTAAAAGTTCATAATATTTATACAGTTTTAAGAATTCACTCATTTTGACATGTTTTAACAACAAATGCGGTTTGATCGCCATTTGCATAAAACAAATGTTAAAGATGACGTGTTTTAATTAAATCACTCATTTTGGCATGTTTTACAAACTATCAGTTTGATCGCAGTGTTCAACAATTCGACAAGTTTGCATTCATACAATGTAGTCTAACATTTTGCAAACATGTACAAATCCTTCAATTATGTAAACACTCGATAATTAAATGTGCGAAAATACAGGTAAATCATCTCATTGACGTGTGAAAACATTCGTCGCCAGCAAGATACAATCCGACTTCGTGTTAAACAATAGATTTAAGGTGCGAACTTGTTAAGCGGGACTTCGAAAAAACTTCGACGTAACGAAAAACTTCGAGACAATAATTCGTCTTAACCGACAGAAATGCATATAGACAAAGAAGGATAAAATCGGGACTTTCGAAAAACTTCGACGTAACGGAAAATTCGTCTTAAGCGAGTTCGTCCTAACGAGAGTCAACTGTATTAAAAAAATTAAATTGTCATGGAGATGAATCTGCAGGAGAAATGTGATAGACCAAAGCCAACTTGAAGTTTGCAAATTTGTTGCAATCTGAAGGTTAAAATTTGTTGTACAACATAAAATGCCTAAATGTCATTAAATTACGCTATACTACAAAAACTCTGAGACCAGTAAGGGGAGATCACTGCATATGAGACAGTGACTGCATCAATTGTAACTACTCGGCGGTATTCGGCAGAGCCAAGAATGCCGAGGTTTTCCGAATGAGACTGCATAATAAATAACTCTGTAGTGTGATTAGTCATAGACACAGTATAGTCTGTTTCAATATAGTTCAACATTACTTATTGCGTAAGTCTTGAACTCACACATTCATGTTAATAAACTTGTTACATAGCAATGTATCTGATTAAAACAATATAAATGTTTGTGACTGGTACATAAAACCAAGAAATTCTTCTTAATTCCAACACCAGACACTTCCCCGTGGTGATGAATAACAACACTACTTACTGGATAAATCTTGAAATACACTATGCACAATGTTAAACAATCTGCTTCAAGGTTACACCTATTTTTAAATTGAAGAGAAATTGCGTGAAATTGCCTTGGTGGTTAACGTTAAGATTTATTTGGTTTACAAAACACTGAATATGCAAATAGCAAAACCATGTTAGTATGGCTGCACCGAATAATTATATCAACATATATAAAACACTCTTACTTAGCATTCATAACTTTCTGTCTGGCTGTAACTACTTACCCATTTGACATTGTATAGACATTGCACAGATGTTGTACACTGATGTTGGATGACTGTTGTATTTAGGTTGAAAATGAAAGTTTTACACATCATTTTCTAATGTTGGAAAAAGTCATTTATACAACCAAAATACAACCTCAGTGCCAACCATGTTCAATTCAGTATTTAAATACACATCCCACTACCGTTACATTCACACGCTGCTGTATTACCCAGTATATTTTGATATTTGACCTTACAAAATCACCGTTCATTCCTGATTTTAAATCCCATTGGTCGGCATGATCCCGTGACTACTGAGTTTATTGTATATGGGTACTTTCCAGTGTTAAACCAATAAAATGTGTACATAATGTTTAGCCTTTCACATCGAAGGAAATTTCGACTCTCAAGCTAATCGGTTTTATTTCATGTCATTAAACGTTTAGCATTTACAGAAGGCTGTGTTTCGTTCTTTCATCGAGGATTGTACTGATATATATTACAAATACCGTGGTGATTTGAGTAACAAGATGCCAAGTAACGATATGACGTATTTTAAAATATACGCAGATTTCGCATCGACAGTTGTTAGAATGACCTTAAATCACTACACATTTACTGGCATTGGAATAATTTTGGAATTACAACGAAATGATAGTCACTTACGTTCGATTTATTTAGTTTTTCTAGCAATTTCCTTAGTCCTTAGTCACAGCGGCATTTATGTGACAGTGAAAGCTGTCTACTCAATGCACTGCACACTCGCATAAGCTTTATTTACAGACGTTTACTGTCCTACATTTCGCCTGTCTAAATATACAAATATCAGTTGTGCAGGAGTTATAAAGGTAACGGAATAAGCGCCCGATGCTAAAGGCCTGGAGTACCCCATGTGAATACATATAAAACAAAGAATTTCAGTGCATTTATATCATAAAACATTTTAAAACATTATAAACACTGTTATATATAAAATATATAATCGCTTATCGGTGCTTTTCGGTGCTTTTCGGCGATTCTATGCACCACAGTTAGTCGAGTTACACTCATGAGAGTTGAGACCATCATCAAGAAATCAATTTCTAGCATAATTAACATATAAAAGCGGTATTAATAACAACGTAATGAAATACTTACAAACAAGTTCCAATGATTCACACTATCAGTCAATCGTACATTCATTAAGCTTTAAGCAATTAATAAATATACATTTCCACGTTAACGCAGATGTAAACAAACACCGGTTGTCTCCCTTGACTATGTTCATTGATGGCAATAATTGTCGTAAAACTTGTAAGATAAATTCTGCTTTCATTATGTTATAAAGATGAATGTAAAATAAGATTTTAGATTTATTAGTATAACGTTTTATAAATTTACAGCAATAACTAGATGCTATTTTTTTACGACAATCAAATATTGCTTTGGCGCCAAATTCTACTTTCATTTTGTCAACAAATTTCACAAAATGCCAGAAAAGACAAGCGGTTATGACCCCGAAAGCCTTCCGGATCTTCTTCCGATTTACTACAAGAAATTGTTTCCCTATGGGCCTTACTTTCGATGGCTGAACTATGGAGGGGGTATGATTATTTATGTTTAGGTTATTCGAGTAATGCAAATAATATGAAAACTACATATTTATGTTTGCTACATCATGTTTTACATTCATGTTTCAATTTTACTTTCATTGACAAGCATAGAGTCTAAACGCATAGAGTCAAAAACCTGTAGCAACATCATTGTCAGTGTAGTGGTGTGGACGGCCGCCCTGTTGGCTCAGTTGGTCCTCTTGATTTAATTAAATGGTGGCAGCGGTGTTTGACAGCCCACAGTGGTTGAGCCTCAATTGCCGGATGAGGGAGGAGTGTAGTGGTGTAGGCCGTGGGATTAGACAGCCATCCGGTTAGCTCAGTCGGTAGAGCGCAGTACTAGTGTTAGGGTGTCGTGCCTCGTGGGGTACAAGCCCCACATCAGGCACACTCGTGTAATTGAAGGAAAACCATACTGTACATTCTTCGATTACAGGAGTTTCTACAATGCTGTACACATGTCATTATTAGAGTTATTTACCATTAAAAATCCAAGTATTTATCAAATATCTGATGAGAAGTTCCTTTAAGTTACGGTGAATCCCATAATAGTTAATACATTTTCGAATACACAGACATATAAACCATGGATTTGAAACAGGCTGATATCTGTAATACAATAAGAAGAAATAATTTATGCGCAATCCTTAGCACGCACTCGGTAAGTATTGTGGATTTCCAAAGTTCTATATTGATCGGTGAAAGTCAGCACTCAGCATTCATTTCCGTCTGTGGTAGGCTCTGTTGATTGAAATGTTGACTCTATCAAACAACACTCGTTAAGTCTTACAACTCGGTATTCAACCAAAAAATGCATTATCAGCATACAGGCAAACAACAAGATAAACACAAAATATATAAATAACATCAAGCTGTTGTAAAAATGACAATTACGTGCTTCAAAACGTCAACTTCTCTCAATTCAGTTACAAGATGGCGGATGTCGCTATTTATTACCACCAATCGAACACCACTCATTATTATGGATCATTTTCATAGAATTGTATGAGGTGTTCTGATCGTTTGATCTCGGAAGAAAATATCACCGCTCGCGAGAGTTCAAACAAGTCTTAATACATATATATACCATATCACCTTTTTCGAAAAACGGCTCTTGCCAAAAATCTAAATAAAGCAGTAAAGTTGCCTACTTTGGTGCACATGCTAGGTTAAAGCCACTTTAAATGTTCATTTATATAATTCTGATTAAGTCTTTTATTTCAATATATATCAAAGTAATATCTAGTGTATAGTATCAAATTCTTTACTCAATACTGAAAGTGAAATCTATAACAATATACAACATTATAACAAGCCGGAAAATGTGTTTTTCACAAAATCAGATGCGTCTAAATATGTCTGCATGGAGATAAGTAAGAAGTGTCAGAACGCATCTATGGAGTAAAGGTTGAAGACATTTTTGATCCATATACCTGTTAAAGGGATGTAATCAGTCTTATTGTACAGGTTTCAATAGTCGTAGTTGCCTCCCTTTCGTCTGTTATTGTATCCTAGTCTGACACTTAACATTATACAATGCCATAGGTCATCTGTTTCGCCAAGTTGTGTTCACGTTTTTGGTGAAACATTTACACATCTTATAAGTTATAATATAAAAATATGTTTTTGCCCTTGTGATCTCCATTTTAAATTGGGTTAGTTTGGATACTAAGACCATCCCGTAACATAGGGCTACCGTGACCATGATTGACTTGTGGAAGAGGTATCTAGTGTATTTTAAGCCAATTAAAAATAATGCATCAACATTGTTCTACCTCCTTAAATGATTTTACTTTACAGCTGTATCAATCATGATATTAAAGAGAATTAGATCCATATATATGTATATGCTGATTAAAAGAAACACATTACAATTACACATTGCAGTGTTTCTTTTCACTTCTAGGGGAATGGTGGCGGGGCCCTTAAATAGGGGAAAATAGCGTTGTGAGGGGAAAATAGGGGGAAAATAATGTGCATTTAAAGTATACATTTCTATGTCTATATTCACTACACTTCTTTGTTGCAGTGATGTAAATATGCTAACAGATTGGTTAGTTTCATTACAGGTCAATGTTTCTATCTTTCTGACTAAAAATATCAACAATACTGGCAACATATCTCCAATTTAAAGAAAAAGCTGTAGGAGGGGAATTTTAACTGAGAAAAGGGGAAAAAAACATACTTTTGAGTGAGGGGAATAGGTCCGAATTTCGGCCCCAAAAAGGCCCCAAAAAAACACTGCACATGGAATGGATTAGATTTTTCTGTAATTAGGATCCTGGCTAAGACATATTGTCAACAGCTTTCCAGTTTTCTTGACTAATCTGTCTCATTGATAAAATTGATTATCTTTACCTAATACATGTATTTATTTTTCAGTGGAAAAGAACTGCTTCAGTCATCGTGAATTTTCCTTCACTTTGAAGGACGATATCTACATCCGTTATCAATCATTCTCAAGTGAAAAAGAACTTGCTGAAGAAATACAGAAAAGATGTCCTTACAAGATTGATATTGGAGCCATCTTCTCACATCGAGTATGTATTCTTGTTCATCTAAGGCCAAAAAAAAAAATATCTGTGTTTAGGGTAACCCGACCCTACCTGTCGAAAAATCCCGACCCTAGAGTTTTTTACGACCCTGGAGAATTTTTTTTCATTTTTTTTTCGATTTTTAATTGTTTTTGAAAAAAATAAATACAAAAAAACTTTGTCCCTACCCTACCTAGCATTTTTGAGACCGTTACCCTAAACACAGATATTATTTTTTTGGCCTTATTCTCTGTATACCTATATAAACGGATGAGTTGCACATACCTGTATGATGATGTGGGTACAATTTAGTCAAGGTTTTCAGGGATATGGTGAAGGCTTAGACAGTATGGCAGGGAACAAGCTAGGCTCAAATATTTGGATGAAGTCGCTTCTACCTTCAGCTGAGATAAGTCAGAAGTAGGGAGAGAATAGGGAGAAATGGAAGTGGCACTTCTGTTTCACTGATTTTGTTTTTTCTTCATGACACTGGATCTTTTAATTACTGATGTTTGATATTTGTGAAACATACAAATTAACAAAAGGTGCATAGCTTCCTGTCAGGTTATGTTAACTTTTACAAATCTCCACAATAACAAGAAAGCATGTTACTAGTCACACACTGAAGAAATTATAGTGTGCATACGATAAGCCTTCATTTTTAGCACATGAGAATTTTCTTTTGACATTCAAATACAAACCATCCATTTACAAATTCATGTAAATGTTTTTAAGTATCCCTTTTTTCTAAATTAACCTGGAAATGTACTTTTGAATTTCAAAGCTTTTGTTGAATTTATTAAATACTATTTATTAAAGTAGGATTTGTCAACAAACATTTCCAGCATGTATATTTGTGCAGCATACTTTGAACTTGCTTAGGCCTAAACAAATAATACTTTTGGTTCGGGTTACCCGACCCTACCTACGAAATAGGAGCCGACCCTAAAGTTTTTTAAAGTCTGTCGGTTAAAAAAAGATAATAAGTTTTTGTTCTTTGCACCTCTTTTTGCTCATTGTGCTTCTTTTTGTTAATACCAGCAGGTGCCGGTTCCAATACTGCAGACGCTTTTTACTCTAAGAAATTAATTAAGTGCTTACAATAATAACGTTCCAACAAAAAACCTAATAAAAAAAAATCCTACCTACCCTACCTCTTTTTGGAACAGATGTAACCCGAACCAAACAATTTTTTTTTTGGCCTAATGCAATTATACAAAATATAACTCAGTGACAAAAAAAGCCATGAGGGGGCATAATTTTTGTCATACATCTCTTGTTCATTCAGTTCAAGACCTTTATAATATAAGAATTGTTTGTTTGACTGTTTTAGCCGAAGGAACATAAAACAGTGAAGGCGACATCGTTTGTTGCTCTCAGGAAGGAGCTAGTGTTTGATATAGATATGACAGATTATGATGACGTGAGAAATTGCTGCTCGTAAGTATATCATTATGTTATATTGGATTTATAATGCAACCTCGCCAGCTTCTCTAAAATTTGTACTTGTTAGGCTTCAAACAAGCTTTTTGTTCTGGAATCTGTGAAAATCTGGTTAATAGAAATTTGTCTGACATATTGTTGTCGGTCCTGCAGTCTTATGAACCTGGTGTGTACTGACTTGAATTTGATTTATTATTAATTGACCTTTCTGCAGATATTGATTGACAGCTCGCGTTAGCCAATCGCGTTGCAGTATTCGCGCACACCTCCGGCATTGTTTTATCGACGCCATTTTGTTAGACAAGTTACACTGTTGTCAACAAATTTGTCTAAGAGTGGTAGTTTTCGGGAAAGAAAATTACAGGGTGTTTATTATTGACAATGGTGAAAAGGTGTAGTGACAATAGATGTCCAGACTGATAGGTGGCGTGAAATTCTTACCGTTTCCAAAACCTAAGACAAATTTGGAAAAAATGCATGCGGGGATTAAGTTGTGCGACAGACCGCATCACGAGTTAAATCCGTCTAAAATTAACGCAAACAGATAGGCCCCATTGATAAAAAGATTACTTTTTGTTTGGTATTTGTTATTTTTACCTTTAAATATCAGTTTGACTGGGAGGGGACAAACATTACAAGTTAATGAAAAATCTGTACCCTAAAACATGAAGAAACACAAATTTACAACTTAAAATGTTTTTATTTCACATAATCAGTTGCAAATTATATATGTGAAAATATATCAAACCAACTATATTATATCTGTATATTGAGGGAACATAATATTATTTTTCTAAACAAAAATAATTGACTTATGTCAGCAATTAAGCAAGTATTTGGACTTGTGTTTGCTTAGGACGGCCATTACTTTATATATTTTTCATGACCAGAATCATTATAAAATCAATAATTATTGCGATTAAAAACATGAAACTGAAACATGTATTGCTATAAACATATATACATGGAGAAAAATATCTTAATTTTGGTTATAATTGATATTGATGAAAAATCTAAATACATGTATATATACCAGTATTGGTTTCTCACTGTCAAGTATTTCTTTCGAACGTAATTTACATGTATTTCAATTGCATTGTGGGTTTACAATTTATGTACGTATAGAAATTAGTAATATATCTGGTTTAAAATCCTAAATATCACACCTACGAGTATGTTGATTTTGTTAAATAAATAAACCTATTTTCTAACATTCAACACAAGTCTGATCATTTATTTTTTATAAATGGTCATTTAGTTAAAGGCTATAAAAATAATTTACATGTATGCGTGTGTATTTACATTTCTCAACGTTGCTGTATATATGTGTCGGATGGTGACAGCAAAAACTGATTGGATGCATATTGGACTCCCACTGGGCCAGACTGTGAAATGCTGATTACGGGGCTGGATAAGATTTACATCTAGATAGTGCACACATGCGACATTATTGTTTATTGCATAACATTATATAATTTGTACAACCTAATACTGGCCTTGTGTCTGCCTCTGTTTTTTTTTATCATAGTATCTTTACAGTATGACTTCTGGAATTTGTAGAAATATATGTTGCAGGTTTTGAAGATTTGAGAAATAATTCTGATATTCTAATGTCCATCCCTTTTTGTGTAATGTCCATCTCCACACAAAATAAAGGTGGGTTATGTACACAAACATAACTATACTTAAACTTGATAACTAAAATGACTTTCATTCACACTAAATAACATTATACATAAGGGGACGGACATTACAGATAACTTTCATGTTTTTTTTGGTAAATACTTCCCCTGTAATCCCGCAATAAACTGCAAACATGGACTTATATGGAATTATAATTATCACGTTTGAATGTATTGCATAATAATCGGTTCGAAATTTATCTGATATAAAGGACATTCTAATATAAAATGAAATTCGTCTTCTAAAACATTACATAGTTGACATTTTCTTTCTGATCGTGGTATAGCATTTAAGATTTATTCCATTTTCCCGTTTCAATACTCTTAATCTAGTCAAAGCAAATCTATATTATGTAATATTTATTTGTCAAGATATGATTTAAAGTCGAAATATCATATAATGAGGAAAAATCCGAAGGAATACTATCTACATCAGCCCGTTATAGTTCTTTGTTCGACGCCATATTGGACATGGCTTGTCTAACGTGGTTACAGCGAGAACCTGTTACTAAGGGGGGCGTGGCTACGGAGCGTCTGCAGAAAGGTCAATTAAGGTGAATAAACCTTTATTTTTGATGTCAAAGTTGAATGAATGTGAGCATTAAAGTCGAAAATTAACATATTTGTGATACTATTTTTGAAAGAAATACCAATGAATGGAGTGGTATCGCATTTTCAGGTTCAACCACATTTGTAATTTTTATAATACAAATAAGATGACAGTAATTACATGTAGACGTTTATTAAACGATTTTATGCCTATATAATAAAGACACTGATAGTCATAAAATTAAAGCTTCGAAATGCAAAATTAACTAGGGCCAACTGACGGCCATATATAACTGAAAAATTGGAAAAAATGACGTTAAACATGATTAAAACAAACAAACAATTAGGATCGGTAATTAAAAGACACAAGTTGAATGTTCATACACCCTGGCGTCTCACAAACCCTTTCAATAATTGTTATCAAGTCTTATTCTTTATTTCAGTGGTGCAGATATCTGTGGTAAATGTTGGCCTTTGATGCAGATCGCTATAAAGATAGTGGACAGAGCTCTAAGAGGTTGGTAAATCAATTCTATTGTTGTTTTTTAACTGGTTTGTGCTAAAAGTGATTCCCTTCTTATTCCATATTCTTAAATTGCACTCGGGTAGTATTCAAGTACTACTCAAAATTTGCACACACCTATATGAGTGTCACTTTATGCCGTTTTGATTTATGCGAATGAATTTATGTGATAATTATGTAATGTTTCATCTGTCGTGAGCTTTGCAGAATGCACTTGTCTATCCCATGTGATTGTGTGACATTGGATGTAGCCAGGCAAAATGAACGTTACGATGGTATGGTAAAAATGAAGCACTTATCCCCCCAACCCCGAAGAAAATTGTTTTGATACATATAATAGCAGGGAGGCCTGAGTACATATGATTTATAAATTGTTTCAGATGATTTTGGTTTTGAACATTTATTATGGGTATATTCTGGTCGTCGTGGTGTGCATTGTTGGGTGTGTGATGAGACAGCAAGGAAACTATCTCAGTCGGGTAGAACAGCCATTGCTGAATATCTCAGTGTGGTGAAGGTTGGTTCTATTTCTTTGTTTTCATTCTTCCATGTGGACATTTATTATGACCCTTTTCAGAAAAGATAGGGCACAGTCCTTTGCACATGTCGGTCAGTTACCTCCTCATTTCCCATCATTAACTGGAAAAAACCTTGACCTACTGAGAAACTCGATCAATTTTGGAGTCACTGGGTCAAAAGTCAAGGTCAAAATGTATGTGGAAATTCTTGTCCATCCAATAACGTAAGAATTGTTATGCTTTTTAGACCAACATATTCAAAGCTTTGTATATCATTCATACTCATTTCTATGTCATCAAATTGAATTAATTAAAATCCTTTTACTGACTGCATCTTCAGAGGGGGGCAGGCATAATGTTTTCAAACATTTCTTGTTTAATGTGGTAGTCCTGTAACAATTTAGTTAGCACTGTCCTTGCGATGTGTGCAGAAATAGGCCTGCAGATAATTTCTGTACGCCTGTTCATAGAACGGGACATATTATAGTGTCACCTATGGCGTATGGACGGCAGGTGGGCCTGCGGTTGGGCAGGCAGCGTCCAGTAAGTTGTCTGCTCAATAACTTTTAGAGGCATTTGTCCATTCATCACCAAATTTGGTCAGAATGTGTATGCATTATATCTAGGACAAGTCCAATAACCAGCCATATTGCTCGAGTCACTCTGGAGTTATCGCCCTTTGATTATAGAAAGTACCTATAGAGAACACTTCTCTGAGTTGGTAAAAGGAAGGGTTATAAAGTGTTGTACATTTAACATCAGATCTGTCAGCATGCTTCTCATATTTGACAGAACCAGGAAATATTGAGGCATTTGATGCAAAGCAGGTTTTAGTTCTGTTATAGGGTTATCAAGTATATTTCATATACTATGCTCTCTTTTTTTAGTTGTAAATAATTTAGAAGACATACACTTAAGTGCTGCTTAATTAACACCGAACCCATAATGACAAAATGCTTACAACTTGTAATTGTTTTCACATATGTATAACTGTTTTATATTATATGTCCTGTGTATGACACTGAACTATGAAAACTGTGTTTATAGTATATATTTAGGGTATGACAAGGAACTACTAGAACTGAGTTCTGGGAGGGAAGCAGCTACAAATGTTATGCCAAAGTCTCAGTATGTCATTTCTTATTGAACTAAATTATTTTGTTATTTTAGGGAGGTGATAGTCAAATGAAGAAAGTTATACTTGATGATCGTCCTCACCCTTCAATCTCGTAAGTTTAGACTTGTTCTTTCTGCACCATTATTTAGCTTAACTGTTGTGAAAAAAACTAATGACGCTGCTTGGTTTTTTTTGATTGATTGATTGTTTATTTCGATATTGATAGCATGGTAACCATAATAACATAACAATACAGTATTAAAATTTAACAGCAAGGTTAAAAGATACTAAATGTCATGAAGTATGCATAAGTAATGAACCATGTTAGTTACATCAATATCAAGGATAACACAAAAAAGGGAAGAAATCCCTTATTTCCATTGTGGTCCCCGGTAGTGATGTTCTGACATAGAGAGGCATGAAACATGATTTTAGTAAAAAATAAATATTTAAATTAAGATACTAGTCAGTTTGTTAGTGGTCCGTTTCTCCTTGTTCTAAGTTCACCTCAGCACAAAGTGTTCAAGGGTGAGTTATTGTGCCTTGTGTTGGGGTCAAGGTCAAATCTGTTGGGGTTGAGGTCATTGTTAATGTTACTCAAAGTAAAAATGGCTTCTTTACTTATAAGTTATAAGCAGTTACTCATTGAATTTCTTTCCAATTCCTTTCCCTAAGCCGGTTACGCTGGGGATTCCAATTCAATGACTGCTTCTTAATTGTGTGGTCTCTTAAAAAAAATTTTTTTCTAATTTTCAGAAGTTCTATAGATATTGTTAAAGAAAGATTCAAGGAATATGCTGTGAAGAAGCAAGACTTTCTTGGTGATGAAGATAAAATTAATAAAGTACTTCAGTTAGTGCCTGATGAGAGTATCCTTTGGTTTTATAGAACAAAACAATGTTTTTTGCAACTACCTTAATGTTCTTACAGTCTTGTTTCTTACCATTTAGCTTTTCTTTTGAAATATTAAGACATTTAGAGTGAATGAATCATTCATGAATTTAACCATTCACTAGTATTCCAAAATTCATTCAAGGCAGTAGATTTAACAATGATGAAGAGTAATTATTTAAATGCCATCCAATAGAAATGCTTCAAGGCTTTCAAGCAGTTTTGAATCTTGATTTGAAATTTGATTTAAAGAAATCAAAGATATAAAGATATATTCATGTATACATGTATTAAGGTAGCTGATAAATGTCGACACCAAAGATTGTTTTCATTGTGTTGATCAATAGTTGTCCTGGCAAGGAACTTTGCTTGTAGTGGTTATCTCTAAAGGTAAACAACCAATACTATGATTGATGAGTACATTATTCCAGCATATTTACAGCTACCAGTTAAATAATTGGTCCTCTCAAATGAATTAAGAGTGTAATACTTTATTATCCTTCACCTAGAACAGATCTTAGAAAAGAAATTGAGGATGCATTTGACGGTCCAATGGACACATCATCTAAACGCTGGAAAATAATGAAGCAGCTTATACATACTTGTAGAAGCAGACAAGGGGTGAGTACTCTTACACTGGAACCCTTTTCATACTGTGTTTGATTCTTCAACTGATATAGGGATGCAATATGTACAGAGAAGCTGTGCTGGGAGTATATTTTGATCTGATGAAATTAATGTTCCATTTTGTTCCTTTCTTTCTAATCAATAATAACCTACACATGTTTGTGTGAATGCCGAGTTATATAAATTTCATTAATATATGAGCGCTGCTATGGAATTTACAACCACTTCTTTAAGTGACGTCATTTCAAGCAAACGCAACATGTGATGTCTCTATTCGCAAGCGGGATACAATATTTACTCCATATGGTCACTTTATTTTCATATTGCCATATGGGGCAAATATTGCTTACTGTCAGTATATGGTGACGTCACATGTGACGATGTCTGGAAATGATGTCACTTAAGGAGAGGTTGGAAATTGTACAGTGTCATTCATATATATTAATTTCATGTGGTTTGACTGGATGTACTTCTTGAGTTATTTTGGTGTCCAACTTTGATTCTGGTTGCTAGCTTGTCGTCTGCTTTCAAACAACATGTTAGTATTGTTTTGAACATCAAGACACTAGTGTCAATTGACAGTCACAATGTCATTTCCAACCTCTTTAACTACCTCCCTTCAGCAACAATATAAAAAAATTCCCTTGGTAAGATTTCACTGTCAATTTAACTGTTGAGCTGCAACCGGCCTTCAGCAGCAGCCAAAATGTCCATCTCCCCATGTGTGTTACCCTAGACAGGTTGCTTGGTAACTATGAGTATTCTAGAAGTATATGTGTACGTTGTAGAATGATTACAAGAAGTCACACAATGTTATAGAGGAGATCATGCTGCAGTATTGTTATCCACGTCTTGATGTGAATGTCAGCAAAGGTGTTAACCATCTTCTCAAAAGTCCATTCTGTATTCATCCTAAAACTGGTAAGTTTTGTACTAATTTGTTCCATCTCATCTTAGTAAATTATTGATGACAGTGACTCGTTGTATGTATACACAAAATATTGGTATTTATTCTAGTAAATTGTTACAAATACTCTCAATAAGTCGTATATGAGCGCCGCTATACGATTTCCAACCTCTTCTATAAGTGACGTCATTTCAAGAAAATGTCACATAAACGTCACATGTGACATCACCATGTACTAACAGTAAGCATTATTTGCCCCATATAACAATATGAATACAAAGTTACCATATGGAGTAAATATTGTTTCCTGCTTGCAAATAGTGACAACACATGTTGGGTTGTCTTGAAATGACGTCACTTACAGAAGAGGTTGGAAATCGTACAGCGGTGCTCATATGCTCTTTTGTGTTATCTGGTGGACTAGATATTGATCTTGGAAACAGTTTCGAAGAACTTGACACAATCAGTTTTTTATTTACAAAATTATTGTGGCAATCTTGCACAATATTAGATAACCAGATATGTCTGCTTTGCTAATTAAACTCGTACAGCAATTGAATTAACATGGTGATTTGTTGTTGCCGTCAAGGTGTGTATACTGAATGAGTGTAGGTCATGAAATTGTAACAGTTAAACGTTTGAAACCATACCAAAATGTTTCGATTTAACACGGTTTGGTTGAAGAAGTTCTGTGGTTCTTGAAGTGTGTGATTTTAGAAGATGTCACTACAATTGTTGTATTTTTCAGGACGGGTTTGTGTACCTATAGACCCAGACAATGTTGATAGTTTTGATGCTTTTGCAGTACCAACAATCAGGTATGTATACTGTATGTATGTAATCTTTGCTTTTATGACCAGTTCCTGCTAAGACTTTCCCAGGTGTTAATCTCCCCGGACCTCTGACAGGGACACAGTCTCTACTGCTCCAGCTAAGACTTTCCCAGGTGGTAGTCTCCCCGGACCTCTGACAGGGACACAGTCTCTACTGTTCCAGCTGAGACTTTCCCAGGTGTTAATCTCCCCGGACCTCTGACAGGGACACAGTCTCTACTGCTCCAGCTAAGACTTTCCCAGGTGGTAGTCTCCCCGGACCTCTGACAGGGACACAGTCTCTACTGCTCCAGCTAAGACTTTCCCAGGTGGTAGTCTCCCCGGACCTCTGACAGGGACACAGTCTCTACTGCTCCAGCTAAGACTTTCCCAGGTGGTAGTCTCCCCGGACCTCTGACAGGGACACAGTCTCTACTGCTCCAGCTAAGACTTTCCCAGGTGACAGTCTCCCCGGACCTCTGACAGGGACACAGTCTCTACTGCTCCAGCTAAGACTTTCCCAGGTGGTAGTCTCCCCGGACCTCTGACAGTGACACAGTCTCTACTGCTCCAGCTAAGACTTTCCCAGGTGGTAGTCTCCCCGGACCTCTGACAGGGACACAGTCTCTACTGCTCCAGCTAAGACTTTCCCAGGTGACAGTCTCCCCGGAACTCTGACTGGGGCACAGTCTCTACTGCTCCAGCTAAGACTTTCCCAGGTGACAGTCTCCCCGGACCTCTGACAGGGACACAGTCTCTACTGCTCCAGCTAAGACTTTCCCAGGTGGTAGTCTCCCCGGACCTCTGACAGGGACACAGTCTCTACTGCTCCAGCTAAGACTTTCCCAAATGACAGTCTCCCCGGACCTCTGACAGGGACACAGTCTCTACTGCTCCAGCTAAGACTTTCCCAGATGACAGTCACCCCGGACCTCTGACAGGGACACAGTCTCTACTGCTCCAGCTAAGACTTTCCCAGATGACAGTCTCCCTGGACCTCTGACAGGGACACAGTCTCTACTGCTCCAGCTAAGACTTTCCCAAATGACAGTCTCCCCGGACCTCTGACAGGGACTCAGTCTCTACTGCTCCAGCTAAGACTTTCCCAGATGACAGTCACCCCGGACCTCTGACAGGGACACAGTCTCTACTGCTCCAGCTAAGACTTTCCCAGATGACAGTCTCCCTGGACCTCTGACAGGGACACAGTCTCTACTGCTCCAGCTAAGACTTTCCCAGATGACAGTCTCCCCGGACCTCTGACAGGGACACAGTCTCTACTGCTCCAGCTAAGACTTTCCCAGATGACAGTCTCCCTGGACCTCTGACAGGGACACAGTCTCTACTGCTCCAGCTAAGACTTTCCCAGATGACAGTCTCCCCGGACCTCTGACAGGGACACAGTCTCTACTGCTCCAGCTAAGACTTTCCCAGGTGACAGTCTCCCTGGACCTCTGACAGGGACACAGTCTCTACTGCTCCAGCTAAGACTTTCCCAGGTGACAGTCTCCCCGGACCTCTGACAGGGACACAGTCTCTACTGCTCCAGCTAAGACTTTCCCCCAGTCACAGTCTCTGCATTTCGTGTGGATAGTTTGAATACATTATCACTGTTTATTTCTGCTCATAGGCATGTGATAGGCGCAAAATCTCATCCAATCATGTTTATGTAAATTTTTACTGTTATTGTTTCAGTGAGATTGTAGATGAGCTAAATAAAGAAGATTCTGGATCTGATGAAGGAAGAAGAATAAAAGGTTGGTTATACTTCGAATACCACTTGGGGGGCATTTGTCACTTACAGTAACACCTCTCGTTCAAGGTGTGCCTTCAGCTCGTGGTTTACACAATGCGTGAACGCCAATACATGGTATTTTAATCCTATAATAATTACCTGTAGAATATGACAGTCTGAGGTTATACAGCTCAGTTTGGGAACCAGTCTGAGAATGCTTTCATGTCATTGGTCAATTTTCAGAATGAATATCAAAAAAACTGTTAGATGCTTTGGTTTTTAGATCTTTAAAGGTTCGCACAGTCTTGAAAAGTCCTTGAATTTGATGCCTACTCCTTGAAAACTACTTGAATTTGTAACAGCCAAAACTCCTTGAAAAGTACTTGAATTTTGAAAAAAAAAGAAGGCGAAATTGTCCTTGAATTCTTCTGCTGCGAATAGAAAAAGGATAAAAAGTACCGGTAACAAACATACCAACAATGATGAAAAAATGTGGAAAATGACAGACCTATTTTTCGACAGAGCCTATCGGACAAGTAGGCAAGTATGGTAAATACAGCATTGTACGGTAATGGACATGTTTATGCCCTCTTGAAGTAATTCTCATGCCGTGTAATGTTATTCGTGCTGCAGTGGTCATCTTGGGGGGGATACACTTCAAAAATACACTGGATCCCTTCTTCTCTATACCAAAAATATCTACATTTTTAGTCCTTGAATTATTTTCGCGAAATGTTCTGTATGAACCATGTCTTTAGATACAGTCGATCATTTTGCTACGCTAAGAATATTTAACTATGTAGATCTGTAATCTTATGTTTAAGTGATGAAATTTCAATCATATATAACACTATATGTATTTCACTTAAATAGATAAAGATTTATTGATTTAAAATATTTTATACAAATATGTTTATCCGATGCCAAGTTTGTATGAGTTCAGGTTGGTATGACTGTAGCCCCGCATACATATCTCTGTACTCCGACTTTTACACGCGTCGTTCGTAACAGCGACAGTATAGAGATGTGACGTCCGTGGCTTGACTAGTATGACTGGTACAATTTCTGTCACCATGCTACGTATTTGATGGTGGAACATTGTTATTTTAGTCTGTGCATTACATATCTGGCCTTTTTCTATAGTTCCCACAGGTCAGACTATTTGACCCATTCCCAAAGCCAAATCTATGTTTTATTCCCAATCAGAAAAAATATTCCCAATCAGAAGCACCTACGCAGCGACTTAGTATATCTTGAAGCTCTTTGAATAAATCTTGCCTTTATTGTCCCTTGTGTCATAAATGTTTGTGGACATTATGTGTGTCTTTTTGACAGTTGATATAAGAAATGTAGATTACAATGCTTGTTTGTATAAAATTAAGAAATGAAAAGCCTGCTCTTTTAACTATGAAAATTCCCAAAATTGGTGTTGAAGCAATTAAAGTTTCTCCAAATTTGCCAATTTTACGATGCAAATTTTTCTAGGGTCTTTTTCCCAAAATGGACAATTGCATATTGCAACCTTTACAGTCTTCACGATAACCTACTTTCCCCATACTTCAGAACATAGCTCAACCTACTTTCCCCATACTTCAGAACATAGCTCAACCTACTTTCCCCATACTTCAGAACATTGCTCAACCTACTTTCCCCATACTTCAGAACATAGCTCAACCTACTTTCCCCATACTTCAGAACATAGCTCAACCTACTTTCCCCATACTTCAGAACATTGCTCAACCTACTTTCCCCATACTTCAGAACATTGCTCAACCTACTTTCCCCATACTTCAGAACATTGCTCAACCTACTTTCCCCATACTTCAGAACATTGCTCAACCTACTTTCCCCATACTTCAGAACATTGCTCAACCTACTTTCCCCATACTTCAGAACATTGCTCAACCTACTTTCCCCATACTTCAGAACATTGCTCAACCTACTTTCCCCATACTTCAGAACATTGCTCAACCTACTTTCCCCATACTTCAGAACATTGCTCAACCTACTTTCCCCATACTTCAGAACATTGCTCAACCTACTTTCCCCATACTTCAGAACATTGCTCAACCTACTTTCCCCATACTTCAGAACATTGCTCAACCTACTTTCCCCATACTTCAGAACATTGCTCAACCTACTTTCCCCATACTTCAGAACATAGCTCAACCTACTTTCCCCATACTTCAGAACATTGCTCAACCTACTTTCCCCATACTTCAGAACATATTGCTCAACCTACTTTCCCCATACTTCAGAACATTGCTCAACCTACTTTCCCCATACTTCAGACATTGCTCAACCTACTTTCCCCATACTTCAGAACATTGCTCAACCTACTTTCCCCATACTTCAGAACATTGCTCAACCTACTTTCCCCATACTTCAGAACATAGCTCAACCTACTTTCCCCATACTTCAGAACATTGCTCAACCTACTTTCCCATACTTCAGAACATTGCTCAACCTACTTTCCCCATACTTCAGAACATTGCTCAACCTACTTTCCCCATACTTCAGAACATTGCTCAACCTACTTTCCCCATACTTCAGAACATAGCTCAACCTACTTTCCCCATACTTCAGAACATTGCTCAACCTACTTTCCCCATACTTCAGAACATTGCTCAACCTACTTTCCCCATACTTCAGAACATTGCTCAACCTACTTTCCCCATACTTCAGAACATTGCTCAACCTACTTTCCCCATACTTCAGAACATTGCTCAACCTACTTTCCCCATACTTCAGAACATTGCTCAACCTACTTTCCCCATACTTCAGAACATTGCTCAACCTACTTTCCCCATACTTCAGAACATTGCTCAACCTACTTTCCCCATACTTCAGAACATTGCTCAACCTACTTTCCCCATACTTCAGAACATTGCTCAACCTACTTTCCCCATACTTCAGAACATTGCTCAACCTACTTTCCCCATACTTCAGAACATAGCTCAACCTACTTTCCCCATACTTCAGAACATTGCTCAACCTACTTTCCCCATACTTCAGAACATTGCTCAACCTACTTTCCCCATACTTCAGAACATTGCTCAACCTACTTTCCCCATACTTCAGAACATTGCTCAACCTACTTTCCCCATACTTCAGAACATTGCTCAACCTACTTTCCCCATACTTCAGAACATTGCTCAACCTACTTTCCCCATACTTCAGAACATTGCTCAACCTACTTTCCCCATACTTCAGAACATTGCTCAACCTACTTTCCCCATACTTCAGAACATTGCTCAACCTACTTTCCCCATACTTCAGAACATTGCTCAACCTACTTTCCCCATACTTCAGAACATTGCTCAACCTACTTTCCCCATACTTCAGAACATTGCTCAACCTACTTTCCCCATACTTCAGAACATTGCTCAACCTACTTTCCCCATACTTCAGAACATTGCTCAACCTACTTTCCCCATACTTCAGAACATTGCTCAACCTACTTTCCCCATACTTCAGAACATTGCTCAACCTACTTTCCCCATACTTCAGAACATTGCTCAACCTACTTTCCCCATACTTCAGAACATTGCTCAACCTACTTTCCCCATACTTCAGAACATTGCTCAACCTACTTTCCCCATACTTCAGAACATTGCTCAACCTACTTTCCCCATACTTCAGAACATTGCTCAACCTACTTTCCCCATACTTCAGAACATTGCTCAACCTACTTTCCCCATACTTCAGAACATTGCTCAACCTACTTTCCCCATACTTCAGAACATTGCTCAACCTACTTTCCCCATACTTCAGAACATTGCTCAACCTACTTTCCCCATACTTCAGAACATTGCTCAACCTACTTTCCCCATACTTCAGAACATTGCTCAACCTACTTTCCCCATACTTCAGAACATTGCTCAACCTACTTTCCCCATACTTCAGAACATTGCTCAACCTACTTTCCCCATACTTCAGAACATTGCTCAACCTACTTTCCCCATACTTCAGAACATTGCTCAACCTACTTTCCCCATACTTCAGAACATTGCTCAACCTACTTTCCCCATACTTCAGAACATTGCTCAACCTACTTTCCCCATACTTCAGAACATTGCTCAACCTACTTTCCCCATACTTCAGAACATTGCTCAACCTACTTTCCCCATACTTCAGAACATTGCTCAACCTACTTTCCCCATACTTCAGAACATTGCTCAACCTACTTTCCCCATACTTCAGAACATTGCTCAACCTACTTTCCCCATACTTCAGAACATTGCTCAACCTACTTTCCCCATACTTCAGAACATTGCTCAACCTACTTTCCCCATACTTCAGAACATTGCTCAACCTACTTTCCCCATACTTCAGAACATTGCTCAACCTACTTTCCCCATACTTCAGAACATTGCTCAACCTACTTTCCCCATACTTCAGAACATTGCTCAACCTACTTTCCCCATACTTCAGAACATTGCTCAACCTACTTTCCCCATACTTCAGAACATTGCTCAACCTACTTTCCCCATACTTCAGAACATTGCTCAACCTACTTTCCCCATACTTCAGAACATTGCTCAACCTACTTTCCCCATACTTCAGAACATTGCTCAACCTACTTTCCCCATACTTCAGAACATTGCTCAACCTACTTTCCCCATACTTCAGAACATTGCTCAACCTACTTTCCCCATACTTCAGAACATTGCTCAACCTACTTTCCCCATACTTCAGAACATTGCTCAACCTACTTTCCCCATACTTCAGAACATTGCTCAACCTACTTTCCCCATACTTCAGAACATTGCTCAACCTACTTTCCCCATACTTCAGAACATTGCTCAACCTACTTTCCCCATACTTCAGAACATTGCTCAACCTACTTTCCCCATACTTCAGAACATTGCTCAACCTACTTTCCCCATACTTCAGAACATTGCTCAACCTACTTTCCCCATACTTCAGAACATTGCTCAACCTACTTTCCCCATACTTCAGAACATTGCTCAACCTACTTTCCCCATACTTCAGAACATTGCTCAACCTACTTTCCCCATACTTCAGAACATTGCTCAACCTACTTTCCCCATACTTCAGAACATTGCTCAACCTACTTTCCCCATACTTCAGAACATTGCTCAACCTACTTTCCCCATACTTCAGAACATTGCTCAACCTACTTTCCCCATACTTCAGAACATTGCTCAACCTACTTTCCCCATACTTCAGAACATTGCTCAACCTACTTTCCCCATACTTCAGAACATTGCTCAACCTACTTTCCCCATACTTCAGAACATTGCTCAACCTACTTTCCCCATACTTCAGAACATTGCTCAACCTACTTTCCCCATACTTCAGAACATTGCTCAACCTACTTTCCCCATACTTCAGAACATTGCTCAACCTACTTTCCCCATACTTCAGAACATTGCTCAACCTACTTTCCCCATACTTCAGAACATTGCTCAACCTACTTTCCCCATACTTCAGAACATTGCTCAACCTACTTTCCCCATACTTCAGAACATTGCTCAACCTACTTTCCCCATACTTCAGAACATTGCTCAACCTACTTTCCCCATACTTCAGAACATTGCTCAACCTACTTTCCCCATACTTCAGAACATTGCTCAACCTACTTTCCCCATACTTCAGAACATTGCTCAACCTACTTTCCCCATACTTCAGAACATTGCTCAACCTACTTTCCCCATACTTCAGAACATTGCTCAACCTACTTTCCCCATACTTCAGAACATTGCTCAACCTACTTTCCCCATACTTCAGAACATTGCTCAACCTACTTTCCCCATACTTCAGAACATTGCTCAACCTACTTTCCCCATACTTCAGAACATTGCTCAACCTACTTTCCCCATACTTCAGAACATTGCTCAACCTACTTTCCCCATACTTCAGAACATTGCTCAACCTACTTTCCCCATACTTCAGAACATTGCTCAACCTACTTTCCCCATACTTCAGAACATTGCTCAACCTACTTTCCCCATACTTCAGAACATTGCTCAACCTACTTTCCCCATACTTCAGAACATTGCTCAACCTACTTTCCCCATACTTCAGAACATTGCTCAACCTACTTTCCCCATACTTCAGAACATTGCTCAACCTACTTTCCCCATACTTCAGAACATTGCTCAACCTACTTTCCCCATACTTCAGAACATTGCTCAACCTACTTTCCCCATACTTCAGAACATTGCTCAACCTACTTTCCCCATACTTCAGAACATTGCTCAACCTACTTTCCCCATACTTCAGAACATTGCTCAACCTACTTTCCCCATACTTCAGAACATTGCTCAACCTACTTTCCCCATACTTCAGAACATTGCTCAACCTACTTTCCCCATACTTCAGAACATTGCTCAACCTACTTTCCCCATACTTCAGAACATTGCTCAACCTACTTTCCCCATACTTCAGAACATTGCTCAACCTACTTTCCCCATACTTCAGAACATAGCTCAACCTACTTTCCCCATACTTCAGAACATTGCTCAACCTACTTTCCCCATACTTCAGAACATTGCTCAACCTACTTTCCCCATACTTCAGAACATAGCTCAACCTACTTTCCCCATACTTCAGAACATTGCTCAACCTACTTTCCCCATACTTCAGAACATTGCTCAACCTACTTTCCCCATACTTCAGAACATAGCTCAACCTACTTTCCCCATACTTCAGAACATTGCTCAACCTACTTTCCCCATACTTCAGAACATTGCTCAACCTACTTTCCCCATACTTCAGAACATTGCTCAACCTACTTTCCCCATACTTCAGAACATAGCTCAACCTACTTTCCCCATACTTCAGAACATAGCTCAACCTACTTTCCCCATACTTCAGAACATAGCTCAACCTACTTTCCCCATACTTCAGAACATAGCTCAACCTACTTTCCCCATACTTCAGAACATAGCTCAACCTACTTTCCCCATACTTCAGAACATAGCTCAACCTACTTTCCCCATACTTCAGAACATAGCTCAACCTACTTTCCCCATACTTCAGAACATTGCTCAACCTACTTTCCCCATACTTCAGAACATAGCTCAACCTACTTTCCCCATACTTCAGAACATAGCTCAACCTACTTTCCCCATACTTCAGAACATTGCTCAACCTACTTTCCCCATACTTCAGAACATAGCTCAACCTACTTTCCCCATACTTCAGAACATTGCTCAACCTACTTTCCCCATACTTCAGAACATAGCTCAACCTACTTTCCCCATACTTCAGAACATTGCTCAACCTACTTTCCCCATACTTCAGAACATAGCTCAACCTACTTTCCCCATACTTCAGAACATTGCTCAACCTACTTTCCCCATACTTCAGAACATAGCTCAACCTACTTTCCCCATACTTCAGAACATTGCTCAACCTATTCCCCATACTTCAGAACATTGCTCAACCTACTTTCCCCATACTTCAGAACATTGCTCAACCTACTTTCCCCATACTTCAGAACATAGCTCAACCTACTTTCCCCATACTTCAGAACATTGCTCAACCTACTTTCCCCATACTTCAGAACATAGCTCAACCTACTTTCCCCATACTTCAGAACATTGCTCAACCTACTTTCCCCATACTTCAGAACATAGCTCAACCTACTTTCCCCATACTTCAGAACATTGCTCAACCTACTTTCCCCATACTTCAGAACATAGCTCAACCTACTTTCCCCATACTTCAGAACATTGCTCAACCTACTTTCCCCATACTTCAGAACATTGCTCAACCTACTTTCCCCATACTTCAGAACATAGCTCAACCTACTTTCCCCATACTTCAGAACATAGCTCAACCTACTTTCCCCATACTTCAGAACATTGCTCAACCTACTTTCCCCATACTTCAGAACATAGCTCAACCTACTTTCCCCATACTTCAGAACATTGCTCAACCTACTTTCCCCATACTTCAGAACATAGCTCAACCTACTTTCCCCATACTTCAGAACATAGCTCAACCTACTTTCCCCATACTTCAGAACATAGCTCAACCTACTTTCCCCATACTTCAGAACATAGCTCAACCTACTTTCCCCATACTTCAGAACATTGCTCAACCTACTTTCCCCATACTTCAGAACATAGCTCAACCTACTTTCCCCATACTTCAGAACATAGCTCAACCTACTTTCCCCATACTTCAGAACATTGCTCAACCTACTTTCCCCATACTTCAGAACATAGCTCAACCTACTTTCCCCATACTTCAGAACATTGCTCAACCTACTTTCCCCATACTTCAGAACATTGCTCAACCTACTTTCCCCATACTTCAGAACATAGCTCAACCTACTTTCCCCATACTTCAGAACATAGCTCAACCTACTTTCCCCATACTTCAGAACATTGCTCAACCTACTTTCCCCATACTTCAGAACATTGCTCAACCTACTTTCCCCATACTTCAGAACATAGCTCAACCTACTTTCCCCATACTTCAGAACATAGCTCAACCTACTTTCCCCATACTTCAGAACATTGCTCAACCTATTCCCCATACTTCAGAACATAGCTCAACCTACTTTCCCCATACTTCAGAACATTGCTCAACCTACTTTCCCCATACTTCAGAACATTGCTCAACCTACTTTCCCCATACTTCAGAACATAGCTCAACCTACTTTCCCCATACTTCAGAACATAGCTCAACCTACTTTCCCCATACTTCAGAACATTGCTCAACCTATTCCCCATACTTCAGAACATAGCTCAACCTACTTTCCCCATACTTCAGAACATTGCTCAACCTACTTTCCCCATACTTCAGAACATAGCTCAACCTACTTTCCCCATACTTCAGAACATAGATAGCTCAACCTACTTTCCCCATACTTCAGAACATAGCTCAACCTACTTTCCCCATACTTCAGAACATTGCTCTATATAAATAGAAATGATTTCAATGAGATGTGGGAGCCTGACTAGTGTTAACATGAACACTGCTCTTGGGTAGATTGTATATATTGAACACAGCTATCTAGGTCTTGTATTTCCAATTATAAGTTTTACTAGTTTTTTGTTATTCACATTTTTCAGATTACAAAAGAACATCTATGAACGCTTACATGGAAGTGTTTGAAACATTTCTGTTAAATTTAGAAAAAAGCTGGAAAGGAAAGTTAATAGAACAGAGTGGTATGTATTACATGGAATCATTCAAATTAACATTAATCGGTGCCATAGTTTCACAAACCCCTGATGTTCTTTCAAGTTGTCCACAGTCAAGTAAAATCATAGTATATACATGTGCATCAGTTTTGCATATTTTCAAGCATACACCAAATAGGACTGTTCTATATTCAGGGAGCATATCGATTGAATAACTGATTTTATTGTGACATGGTTCTACACTTAGGACAAGTGTGTTAAGCTACAGACAAGTAGATTTTAGGTCCCCTGCTTAACCAATCTTCATGAAATTCAGTGTTTCTGGTCACAAGTTTGGGCATGATCGCTCAAACTGCCCCAAAATTATAGGCCTTGAATTAGTTAAACTTGCCATGCTACACCAATAGGCCTCATTTCTCATCAATTAACAAGAACTTAATAGCATGCATATGTCATCATGGACAGGTTTGATAATTGGTGCAATTGCTCATAAAATGGGGCTATATAGCCTTTGAATGAATTAAAATTAACCATTTTATACCTTTGTGATGCAAAAGATGATAATTTTGTTCCTTGATCGGTTAAAAAATGTAATAAACTAGAATCGTTGAATCATTATCAATTGCAAAAAAAATCTTATATTTTGTGTTACCTGTGTATGGTAGTTTTATTTTTTATAACATGAATATTGTTGATTTTCAGACATGAAGATGGAATTTTAGAATACTGCTCTGCATACAGGTTTTTCAATTCGCAGAATATGTGACGGATCATGTTGGAGAATTATGTTATGTATAGACAAAGACATTAAGTGAACATTATGCTTAATATTTAACGATTCATCTGACAACTCCTGACATGAGGTCTGTGTACTGTGGTGTGAGTGAATGAAACTTATAATGAGAAAAATGTTGATCAACATCAGAAACAAGAATTTACAACCAGAAATATCTGTGCCTTCAAAATCATTTGAGCGCTGCTATGGGATTTACAACCTCTACTGTAAGTGACATCATGTCAAAAAAAACGCAACATGTGATGTCACCATTTGCATGCAGGATACAAGTTTTACTCCATATGGTCACTTCGTTTTCTTTATTGTCATATGGGGCAACAAATGCTTACTGTCAGTACATAGTGATGTCACATGTGATGTCTCATGTGACGTTTTATGGAAATGACGTCACTTAAATAAGAGGTTGGAAATCGTACAGCGGCGCTCATTTCATTATCTTTGTTTTGGTAATGTATTTATCATGTTTTGATTCCATTTATACCGACTGATCTATGTGTATATACTGATATGATATTAAAATGTTTATAAATTAGTTCAAGTAATTTTGTTTCTACCCGACTTTCAGTTGCTTGGAATGAGAGTTTGATCAATAGCTGCCCCTTGTTATGTTACTCCCCTTTTGGATATAAAACTGTGAGAAGAGAGAACATCAAAGGTGTTCATTTTGCTAATGTTACCACACTAAATAAAAATGTGGCTGCTTAAAATATTGACAGAAAAATTATGATTTATGTTTTAATTTTGCCTATGTTCGGCTTAATAGTATGTAGAATAGTAATATAGTACGGATTCTCATTTGTATAGCTTGTAACAATTAACCTCTTCCTCTTGACCTCTATTAGCATAATTTCACAGTCAACTATTTGCCTCTATTGGTCTTCTACTTGTAAAGTAATACGTATATGCACATGGTCTACCATTAACAAGACAAGGACTGATAAGGAACGAATCGCTTGTGGACATCCAATATTATCTGCATCATCGTGGTTTCTTACCAAAATTGTTCATGGGGGTCATTCGGGTCACTCGTCTTCTATAGACTTGCATGGGAAAATGGTTGAGAATCTTCTTGTTGCCCACACCGCCCTGGGGTCACATGTTTTCTATAGTTGTATAGGGAATAATTTTGAAAAATGTCTTGTCCAGAAAATGCTTACCAAAGGTCCATGTGCACAATGTAGCCAGTAGAACGTCAGGCTCTCTTGTTACAAGCTATTTCTGAGTTGAATATAGCTAATACGGGTTATATTAAATAAGTCATTGTAAGTGAATCAAATGATGGCATATTCTATAAGTACTGGGTTTTATTTCCTTCTTCAACAGGTACCAATAATCGGCACCTACCGGTATCCCAAGAAGCATTTTTTTCCCAGTTGTATTTTCCCAATTGGAAGGTCTAAAACATTTTGAGTGGATCTACAGCGATGTTGATCAGCAATACCTCACCTTACAGTTGTGATTTAATCCATTTGATTGAGACAATATCACGCTGGTGTCACTTGAAACTTGATATTAGCATCAATTGATATCACAAACAACCCGCAGCAAACATTAAAGATGCTGAAATATATGAAAGGTACTTTTGGTCTACTCAAGTCCTTGAAACAATGTCCTTGATCTACCAAACTCATTGTGACTGTCACGGAATTAAATATTTTACCTA
This sequence comes from Mactromeris polynyma, assembly GCA_032209605.1. Taxonomy (NCBI): domain Eukaryota; kingdom Metazoa; phylum Mollusca; class Bivalvia; order Venerida; family Mactridae; genus Mactromeris; species Mactromeris polynyma. The sequence continues at coordinate 260,948 of JASFXZ010000009.1, forward strand.
CTTTTAAGTTTTTGCTTGAAGGTGAAGCAAATTGGAACACTTGTTTAGTGTCTGCAAACATTCATGATGCTATTGGATGTGCAGTGTAAATCTACCTGTGATTGTTAACACACCTATATTTGGAATAAGGCTGAATATTAACCCCATAAGGAGGTTGCCGCTCTGTCTGTCACACTTTTCTTGTCTGGACTAGTTCTTCGCAACCACCAACAGGAATTCAACAAAACTTTATTGGAAGCTTCACTACCATGAGGAGATGCGCATATTACCAGGCATTTCCCACCAGATTATTTTACATGGAGTTATGACACTTTGATTTTGCAACATACATTTATTGCAACATTTGTGTCTGTACTAGTTCTCAGCAACCACAGACAGGAATTTAACAAAACTAAATGGAAACCGTCACTTCAAAGAGTTGATTCGGATATTGTCAGCCTGGTCCAGTCAAAGTACTTTTCTAATAATTTCTATGCACACATTATTTTGAAAGTTTTCGGTGGATCATGATGAAATCAGAGCGTTTCAACAGGTCTATTTTCGGGGATCAGCAATGCAATCTACACTATGTTCTGATGATTTTTCAAGTATGTATATGTTGTACATCTATAGATGTTAAGGCTAGAAAGTGTTTATATATACATGTATTTGTTTTCAAATATATATATACTTATTTTACGACACCTTCAAGATCACCTCAGGTTATACTTCAAACAATTGGCCTTGTTGTTTTTATTGACTTAATGGTGAAAAACTCTATATACTCCAGATATTGATCCACATTCATCAATATGTATGCCCAATTACAATCAATAAAATACATGAAAATAATAAAACATGGACAAAAATCATAAAGAGACAATCTTTAATAGAATTGCAAAATGCATGTTGTATGAAGTTGAGCCAAGGTAGCATTCAATTAACAGTAAGATTATTTAAAAGCCAGACATTTCTGTTCTCAGTATACTACCCATTCAGTAATATGAATCTTGTTGCAAGTGAATTCAAGATTCAGAATATCATAAACAATGTTCGCAAATCAATATACATCAACATACATAGAGAGGGAAATAATCAACTCATTCATTTACATGTATTACATGTATTCCCATTTCAAGAACTGTATGCTTATAGATACCTATAACATTCCAACATTTGTACAGTCCAATACTTTTTACCACCATTCAACAATTCACTTCAATCATTTATTCCACTGGCTTATCAACTTGTTTAGCTTTTGCCGATCTTGCAAACTGTATCACAATGGGTTTGCTATTTAAGATAAATCCATTACATTCCTGAACAATTTTGTTAGCTTCATCATCATTTGGTAGCGTCACAAATGCTTGGCCTTTCATTCTCCCTTCTTTCATAACTCTAACGTCAAATGTTTCTACAGCCAAGTCTTTAGACCAATCAATGAAAGATCCAAATAAATTCACAAGATCCTGCTCATGTGTATGTTTTGTAAGGTTTTTGATGTATAATCTACTAGTTACCTCCCCTGGTGAGTATTTTTTGAAGACTGAGAAATCTTTGAACTGATCTCCTTTTAACCTTCCACCAGCTATATCTTTCTTACTTAGGAACAAATTTCTGTCAATTTTATAATCCACGTCTGGTTTTTCAACTTCAGTCGTCACTTCCGCTTTCTTCTGAGGTTCAACTTTTCCAAATCCACTTTCAATAACTACAGCTACTGCTTCCTCCTGTTTCAATTTTTCCGCCTCCATTCTGGACTTTTCTAAGTGTTCAAAAATGTCTTTTTCAGAAATATTAAATTGAATATGAGCATGTTTAACATTGGCAGGAGCTTCAAATACTTCACTTGGGTTATGAGTGACAGCTGGTTTTATGACTACTGGCATAGGTTGCTGAGCAACCCTCAACCTCTTTTTGGGTCTTTTCAACGTTTTTCTAATTGCTTTGTCTGATGTTTCTTCCACGCTGTCTTTAATTTCCAAATCTGATTCAATCTCCGATTCTTCAGTGCTTGGATATTCCATTTCGACTTCTTCAATTTCTCCAGTATCAGTATATTTTCTTTTCACTGACTCCCTGTCAGATTTCTCTAAAGCTAGTGGCGGTGATGGGGTCACTGCTCCAAAAGGGCAAGGCAAGTTCAATTTGTTCATTAAATGTAAAACCTGTGTGTAGAATTTAGAATGCGAAGCTAATGCATTGGCAATATTTGTCAGAATAGACACAGTTGGAGGAGGGTATATGTAACATAAAGTGGGTTTCTTAGGGTATGGAATATTATGTTTACTAAGTGCCTCATCAATGTGTGATGGAATTGTATCACTCTGCAATACTTCCTTTGCTTCAATATTAGTATCAACATCCACTTCAGGTTTTTTCATAAGATTGTCAGATAAAATATGCTTTGTATTATCCTTTGCAATTTCAACCACAAGCCGACAACCTAGAATCTCCAACTGGTGCAATCTTTTCAAGCCTCGCTCGGCTCCTTCCAGACTCGGATAACGAGCAAATGCACAGTGTTTCATTGATCCATGTGTGCCCATAATCTGAACACTCTTCGCTCCAAAATGACTAAGTAAGTCTACCTTTTCTTTGTCACTTAGTACACTGGGTAAATGACGTACCAAAAGGGAGGTTTGTGGTCCAGCCATTGCAGAAGAGGTTAATCTGGAAAAGAATGAAGATACAATTGTAAGTATGGATGTAATAATTGCAAGATGTGCAATTCATTTATTTTCAATTGTCCTAGTAAACAAAAGTTTTGCTTGCAAATAATGTGACAACTCAAAGGTTCATTTTAAATTAAAGATTAAAGGGCATAATAGTCGGACTATAACAAGTACAGGAGTACTAATGGTACAAGGCAATGAGACAATTTGGCAACAATGATTTTGGGGACAACTGTAAAATATTAGTAATCTAGATTTTTATGAGTAAATTGCATTCATAATGTTGAGCTTCAGTCTTGTTATCTGATAAATATCACTTTCTACGTTTTTCTGAATTTAAAAAGTTAACACTGTCGGTTTGTTTCGTAATTATCGAAATGTGTGTGATAAAATAATAATGATATATATATATACATAATAAGTGTAATAACAATAAGATGAACAAAAGAAGAATAGGAAGAGTTCCTTCGTAATACCGCTGTAATATCCTTATCCATGCAGTGTAGTTCATCTTGTTTGTTTTGTGTTGCAACGTTCACTAATTTAGGTGTATATTAGTATGTACGCATGACAATGATTTATTGACCAACATAACGATTTGTGTTGAGACAATGTATACTGTATGGAACATTCTCACACCATTATCTCGACTATCTAATTGAAGAGTTGGAACTATTATAGGATTAATTGATCTGATAGCTCAAAAAGATATACTGTACATTGGTTTGTAAGCGAGTATAGTTGTATGCCTATATTTTAAACTGGGCTATCTACCCAGTTTTTTTCAGTTATTAACATAAACTTGGTACACATAACAATCAGAATATGTTTAAAATCGACCGATTTGTCTGTCTGTAAGTGTGTCTGTCTCATTTTTACCCATGAGACATATAACTAGTTTTTTATGAACAGTAACTATTAAGCGTATTAATTTAAGGTTGAAATAACAAAGAAGAATTTCTTATTTATAACTAGATTATTAATCAAAATATTGATATTGTTGTATATATCTTGTTTGTTAATATTTGAATATTTATTATGTTGTTTTGCATTGAGCATTTCAAGAGAATATTCCCAAAATAAAATAGCCTTTTACTTTTTAGTGCAAAAATAATTTCACAGGTCTAGTAGAAGAATAAAGACATAAAGAACATCAACAAAGATTATTCTATAGTGAAACAGACAGTGTTAGAACGCTAATATAATTATCTACAACACTTTTTATGATAATTACTTGCACCAGTACATACTTATTTAAATACTATCAACAATCAAAGTGCATTTGATAATATCTATTTGAACATAAATTTCACAAAATAATTTCTATGTAATTTACATGTAAAGCGAGCTTCATTAAATAATTTCAGTCACAAAATACATTGATATAAAGTAGGGGTTGAAGTGTCTTGAAATCAGGGGTCGAAGTGTCTAGGGTCGAAGTGTCTAGGGTCGAAATGTCCGGATACCGAATAATAACGCATGTCCCTTTGCATTGAGTGTCAATTTATTATTTACGGAAAGGAAACAAGTAGAACAATCATACCTTTTTTAATATGATTAATGATGCAGTACGGATTTGTGGTCTTCAATCGTTCATAGTAAACATCGTGAGTTGAAATGCGGCAATTGCACAAATTTCGAGTTACTTCCCTTTGCCCAAATTTTGCGACAATCACAAACTGACAAATTGCAACGCATTGCAACGGGACGCGAAGAACGTTTGCATGCGCGTCTTACGAAGCACGATTTCGGTGTTCAGGGCGTTCTCAGGTATTCTAGAACTTAAATTGTTTATTTACCATTGGTCATTGTTTGAATCATTTGCTATTCCATTCAATTATGTTTGATTCCGCTCTGTGCGCTGAACTGTCAGTCCCAAAGCCCGGCAAAGGGGGTGGTCAGTCCTGTGAAGTGGAGACGTTTTTTAACTTTTATAGATTTAGGCCTAAAAGTAAAACATGATAAATCATAAAAAGTTATTGCTCGTCGGAATTGATTTTAAACTGATTTCTTCTCTTTCATACGGCCTTGTTTGGGTCTCAGTTGAGAGTTTATCCATGATTGTGAATTATCTGTGTTACTGTACAGTTTGTTTATCAGTCATCAATTTTCAGCTATAGCCGCCATAGCGAATGTTGGACCAACCAAGACGTACATTTCTACTCCAAAATTTGTTCTAGAGATACCTTTTTACTAGGGATGTTATATTCGTTAGTACGTCCGAATATTCGAATACTGATTCGGCATTCGAACATTCGATAAAATAGAGAGCTGTATTCAAATATAAAAGCTGAATGCAAGTGTATTAAATTTCAGGCCTCATCGCATTGCACGACATGTTACGTGTGAAAATAATATCTACAGGTGTTAATTGACATGTCATGTTGTATATTTTGGTGGTAAGATAGATATAACACTCTGGTTGTGACACGTGACGTAGACCCTGTAATTATTCAAGTAACAGCAGGGATTTTCACAACTTCAGCGATCAGTTTGAAAAATAAAAAAATGATAAGCTTTCTGTTAATTTCAAATGTATTTTTATTACAATACTGATGTGTAGCTATCAGCGCTTTGAACTTGATGAAAGTCTATATCATAGGCTAGAGATGATCTTACGCCTATAATTCGCATCCTATATGTACAATTCTGTATAACAAATAATTAATGATCTTGAACTGATAGGGATATAATGACAGATAGGCATTTCGATTTGCTATCACATTTCTTATAATGTCTAATAATAATAATAAATTCTTTATTTACAGAAGGCAACATATTAAGATTTATAACAATAAATGTGTACATCTTATTTACAATATGGCCTTGTTCTTCACAATTTGCAATTAGCAACACTAAAGGTTTCATATTACGGGTAATAAAACCTTTCACATAATCCAGCACAAACTACTAGTATATTATATGCGCAAACAGAAATGGTGATCATAAACATATAATTGGTGCCATTCGTAATGGATGATGTTCGAATATTCGTTCGGAAGGTTGACTGAATATTTGAATATCAAAATTGCTATTCGTTGACATCCCTACTTTTTACATTAAAAAAAGATCTTCTGACCCCTGGACATTTCAACCCTGAGTAGGTTTCCTCCCCAAATTAATATTCAAGCAATTGCTATAAATATTTACTCATTTCGGTAGCTTTGGTTCACTTGGTACTATAAAATGATAAATTATCGAGGGGCCTCACTACTTAAGCAAAAGGGGGGCAAGGGGCACAGGACCCCTCTGTCGGCTGTGGAGTAACCTTTTTCTATTCCTAATATGAAATTTTTTCCACTGATTAGGTCTTACGGTTAGTAATTTTTTTTAGCACTTTAAATCAAATACATCAATGTATGGTGGATTTCTTCAAGACTGTATATAACCACGGTCATATAAACCATGGATTCGAAAAGGGCTAATATGGGTGAAACAATAATGAAAAATAATTTACCCACTTTGGTAAGAATCATAAATTTTCACCAATTTATCGATCGGCGATAGTCCGCAATCAGTTCTGTCTGTTCATGGCCCTGTAGATTGTCACTTTAATGTCTGTAATTACCTATTGATCTTTGTAATTCTTAAAGTGTCTAAATATAGTAATTTAAAAATGTTTTCATTAAGATTTCGGAAATCTTTAAATATGACGAATCCGGCGAATCAAAATGTCAACTTTTCTTGAATCAGAAACAAGACGGGGAATGTTGCAAAATTTTTATCGTGGGTTAGATTTCGGAAGAAAATCTCGCCGGTCGCGAGAGTAAGTACAATTCTAAACACTCATACATGTAGTAGGACATTTCCAATCCATGAGTTATATGTCCATGATACTACAAGTATCACGGAAAAAAGTGCAATAAAATTGGACCCCTGTTGTGCTCAATGGCCTTGAGACTGTCTAGAAGAATTGTATTCTTTTCACTCTACATCAGCCAGACGCTTTCAATGTCCTTATCAGGTATATACGTATGTTGAAAGCATGTTGAAAGCGTCAGATGTTATTGAGCATCATTTTAACGAGATAATACTAGTGCAATTCTCATGAATGAGTTGTAAAAATTATCTATGATTATTCGACTATACACCGAGTAAACAGCTCTCATTGTCATAGAAATAGCACTATGGCAATGTAAATTGCTAAAAAAACAAAATCAATCGAACATTAGTTATTCTGATGCCTGTAAATGTGTAGTAATTTAAGGCCATTCTTTGGGTGCAGAATATGCGTATATTTTAAAATGCGTCATCCCGTTACTCAGCGTTTGGTGGTACTTGAAAAGGTCACCACATTATTAATACTATTACTGTATATTATCAGTACAATCCTTGATGAAACACTGCCTTCAGTAAATGCTTAATGACATGAAACAAAACGGTTTAAGCTAGATTTCCCTCGGCATGAAACATGAAAGGTCATATATTTTGTATACATTTGATTGGTTTTAACACAGGAAAGTACCCAACTATTATAAACTTGGTAGTCACATGATCGTGTCGACCAATTAAATTTAGTATCACAGAAAAACAGCGATTTCATTACTGGGACTAAATCATTGGATATATCAGAAAGGTTCAAAATATACTGCGTTATAAAGTAGCTTGTGAATGTAATGGCAGTGGAATCGAAGCGCTGTGTGGGAGCATATTGCATGCATCGATAATCAAATCTTCGCAACTTTATCAGATATAAATTTAATTAGTCTGCTTGTCAGAAAATCAGATTTATCAAGTTACAATACAATGTAGTCTTTTCCAGCTTTGATTTCATTCATTGGCTATTAGGGAGAAATTGTTTTTGAAAGGGAGAAAAAGATCCTATTTTGGTTTGGAACTTTATATTAGTTAAATTTACATGAAAATGACGTTCAGGTCGCTGTGGTGTAGTGGTTAGCATAATGGACCGGCAATCCATAGACCAGAGTTTGAATCCCGGTAGTGCCAGTGACCGATTTTTCGTGTTCCACAAAACATGACTTTATTTTCACATTTGAATTCTATCTCTTGAAAATCAATGCATTAGTTTGAAGTACTTTCTATCTTATAAACAGTACATTCGCATATATAATAAACTTGTTGCTGAAACTTAGATAGGGTAATTTATGAGTCCTACAGCTATCATTTACAAAATGTTCATGAAAAGCCATTTTCAAAACCTCACAAAAGGTCTTTATGATACATTTAGTCATTTACTTTGCCTTCATTGTTTTGCATACCAGTGAACTGTATTTTATGTCTTATTGTTCAAATTCCTTATTTTTGTCATGAAAATGTAATACTAGTAGATGCTGTGTTTTTTTATCGACACTTAGTGTGTTTTATCATGCCTGGTAGGTAGGTTTTGAAAAATGAACCCGACGCTAAACATAGATTCAATTTGGTATGGCCTAACATTAAATTCACCCTTAAGTGCTAGAAATATTCTCTGTGATACTGTTATTGAGTCAACATAAAGTTGGTAAGATTTTCCATTTACTGTGGTTCATTAGCCGGGGGGGGGGGGGGGAGGGGAGATCTATTTTTCATCAGATATCATGTACTAGCATCAAGCAGAAAGGAGTAGGATGACAGTAATTTCAAGAAATGAGAAGATTTATCTGGTTGTACAATTTTAATCAACTGACTGCTAGAAAAAATAATTAATTTGATCCAACTCGCTCACTATTTGATCAATAGTTGCTAGCTGATGAGAATGTAACCCACTGTTACTACAACCTGTTGTGGATTTGTCCCCCCCCCCCCCCCCCAATAAATGACATTTTTTGCCCAGATCTCATTCCTGATAACTGCTTCTTTGTGTATGGGAATTTTTTTGATCAGGTTCAAGATAGATGAATGGCCACTATCTTGGATTTTCTCAAAAACTTGTGGAGCAAACTCCTACAGTTTTTGGTGGATTTTCATGAAACTTCACACATATCGTCTACATGATGAGTAGTAGTGTGTGAGGTTTACAATCTTTTTTTCAATCTGATTCAAGAATTGGCTGACTTTTGGCTGGATTTTGTAAAAGTCTTGCGGTGCAATTACTCATACAGTTTTCAGCAGAATTTCAGGAAACTTCAAACAGATAATCCACATAATTTACTATTTTATTCGGTTTGGGTTCAATATCAACGATATGCATCTGTATTAGATTTTGTCCAAAAATATGTCTGACAAAGTGGTATTAATCTCTTTCAGTGATAGCTCTAGTTATTTTGCGTTAATGTACCATTGTCACAGATGTGTAAAATATTCTCTATGCATGTATCCCATGGCAATATTTATGTATCATATGAATTGATTTTAGCTTTAAAGTTCACTTTATTATCTGTTGCTGGACTTAACTTTCAAGAAAAGCTGACCTTTGAGATTATCCGTCACCGTTATTTTTACCAAAGTTGTTATTTCGAAACAGAAAATTATAAATCTGCACAATTATCACACTTTATAATAGTGAAATATAAAGAACTGTTTAGGTCACTCTTTCGAATAAATGCTTGACTTCAACAGTTTTGAAGAAATGACAATTGTCACAGAAAGTGCCTAATTATCAGTGAGGTTGAGAAATTCTATAATTTTCCATCTTTCTCAGGAAAAAATCAATACTATATCGTTCTCATTAGCACTTACTTCGCGTGCTACTTGTTTCATGCTATCACAAGTACAAGAATCAAAGAACAGTCAGGATTTATAAAACAATTAGGTGAGTGATATATACTTGAAAATCTTATTATTTGTCCGCAGGTTAATTTACATTTAAGGTCATCTGTATTTTATTGTATTTTTTATGTAATCTTAGTTACTATTGGGTTTGATAGAAACTTATAACTGATCATATTAAACAGTACATGTTGTTGTTTTCTAGTGCAAAATATTTGAAAGAATTTAGGTATTTTTTCTCTATAAAGTTGGGGCTGGTAAATGGACCAATTGAATATAGTATTTTCCCCAATCCTAACCAAAAAAAATCTCAAATTGTCTACAGCTTAAAATGGAAATTCACCATTGACTATTGATAGATTTGCGTCATTGTAATAGCAAAAATGAGCCATAACCTTTCCAAAAAACTTTTAGATGGTGCCATTCGTAAATTCATTTCAAAGTCTAGTATTCACTTATAGCCTGAATGCATGGTTTTAAAATCTCTAAACCATCTCATCAAGTAGCTTGCCAATCTCCTACGCAGTGATCTCCCCTTATCGTTATCGGAGATCTCTGCCATCACAAACTTTTCGTCAAGATTTTTGACGAAATATATTTTTCATTTATTTAATTTTTGTTGACAATTTTATATCTATATATCTCAATTTCAAAAAATATAAGATGTTTGGTGGTATGAAAAGTTAAAAAAAAACAATATTTAAAAAATTATTTATAAATAACCAACGATCATCACGTGAGTTTCTTCTTTGGATTTGCCATTTTGCCCAACCAACCATCATCACGTGACATTTGTGATGGCAGTGGTTATTACTGTACTGCAAGGGAAGATAACCGCTGCGTGGAGTTTGGTAGCTTGTAGGACAAAACTGTATATATATTCTACAATTGATAGTGAAGCATATCTACTGACTCAGTTTGAATACAACATAAACTAAGTCTTTGAAATACAGACAGATTGACCTTTGAAATGTATTCTTAAAGCCATTAAAATAGCAACCGGAAATTGTGTCTGCTTCAAAATATGACGTAAAGCAGAAATAGTTCTGTATTAATTCACGAACATAATATCCTAAACTTTTTTAATCATGAAATATAAATTATTGGTCCATAGTTTCAATACTTTTTGAATAATATTTTAAACATTGGTAACAGTTGGTAGCTTTTAACAGCTTTTTCCTTATCAAGATTTATGACTATCGATCAGTTATGAAATTTCTCAATTATGTGAAGTTCGTTTTGAACAAATATTTATTCAGACAGCCTCAGCCACTTTGCTTCCCTTATTACTTCTTATATTAATTTGAAGAAGATCAAATATCGCACGAGACTTAAGAGTTAAGTTGTAGAATCAACAATACATTTGTTGGCAATTGTGAATGGTGGATGTTGTAAAGAGATTAATCCTGTGTGTATTGTATATGTTGAATATTATAATATAGATATTGGTAATACCATGATTTAAACATTTTAAATTACCCACCGTGCAGCTGGAGGGGATTATAGGAATGGCTTTCGTCCGCCAGTCTGTAACATTTGTGTCTGTACTGTATCTCCTGAATCGTATGACAAGTTTTCATGAAAGTCTGTTTAAATGCTCATCTTATCACGACTATGTTTAGAACATAAAAATATACGGTTCGAACCTTGACAGCAAGGTCACACTGCAAGGTCAAAGGTACGACCCTTGGATTTCATATCTGCTCTGTATCTACTGAACAGTTTGAAGGATGTTCATGAAACTCAGTTCAAATGTTCATCTTGTCTTGATGACATGCAGAACCTATGTTTCAACTGCTGCAGAAACCTTGTCCAAACTGCCGAAGCTCAAGGTGAAGGTCCTGCAATTTTCAATGGATTTTGGTCAAACCTGGCATCACCGTATGATAGTAGAGTGAGAACAATGCATACTATGTGCAACAGCATGATATGACATCCCCCTGCTACCATACCAACAGCTTATGTGAATAAAGTCTTTTGTTAGCTTTGGTTATTCTAAAGTTATGAGTTGCTATCACCATGTATGATATAGTTCATGATAAACATTATTGACAGCAAAATAAAAATTTGCACAGGGTTCATGAAACTGGGTCATGATGAGGGATGGCTAAGAGTCATTATTGTAGTAAGGCCAGAGGCCTAAGCATATATGCGTTAGTATAACTTCACCCACATCAGGATCACTCCGGCATTTATGCATCATGGTTTATTGAGTGCTGGATAAGTGAACATGTTTTTTCAACAGCTGAACAGTGTAATTCAGTTATATTTCATAAATTGCTTGTTTTGGTGATTTTAGAGTTTGTATTGTATAGCTCATAACCGCACGTAGTGAGTGGTCCCTATTTCGCGATCCGCGATAGACATGCTTTTTGTATACATGTGCAAGGCCAGTGGCCTTACAAAAATAATAAATAACGAAACAAGTAACTGAAAATAATAAGCCAAACATATTGGTGTGTTTCATTGAAGACAAGTATACATGTATACATGTATATATATTTATGTGCACATTATTTCAAAGCTCATAAGTTTGAATGTTTTGAAAAATTGATTGAACCCAATACTAAACCATAACCATTTAATTGGTGAAATATATCTTCACACTTTGTTCTGTCAATATTTTGTAGATATATTTGTACACAGCCTTGAGGCAATTAAGTTGGATTGTTTTTTTTGGTCAAAATGATTGTATCAGATTGCCATAGGTAATATGCATAATATGAAATGTGTAGAATAGTTTGTACCATTATTTTTTAAGTTATAGTTTACTTAAATGCAAAACTTTGAAGAATATTGTTAATAATTTCAGCTTTTCTGTGTAAAATAAGTGAATAAAATAAATAATATTACATGTATAGGTTTATAAAACAGTCAGATTTTCGGATTTAGATAAACAATCTTCAATTTGGTGAGATTTTGATAGATACTGGTAATATTTTTTTGGTTAACTTGAACATTAATTTGTACAGTTCTGTACATTAAATATCTGTATTACATTAATTACTATTTAAGTGACTTGGTTTAAAAGAAGAATTTTGATGTTTTTATTGCTTATCGCAAGGAAATAAATGTTAATACCGGTAGTTAAAAAAATTCTTAGTGTATTGAATTGAATGAAATTTCAATAACTTTAAAATCCTAATTTTAATATTTTGATGTGTATCGTGTATACACAAATTGAATATTAAATGCAATAAATATCTAATGTTACTGATAGAAACAGCATTACAGAATGTTAAACAATGTTGTATACATGTACAACAGCAATGCAAAGTACAGGTATTACAGAATTCATGAATGTTGATTAACAGTTATATGATTACTAAAGCATACTTTGTGCATGATGATTGTTACAATTTATCAGTGAAGCAGATAATTAACCAAAGCATCAGGCCTTTTTCTGTCCATTTTGGGAAAAAGACCTTAGATAAATTGGGAAAATTTGCGGCGTAAAATTTGCTAATTTGGAAAAACTTGAATCGCTTCAACTCCAATTTCTGGAATTGCCATAGTTAAAACAACAGGCTTTTCATATCTAAGTTGTATATCAATTGTCAAAAAGACACAAAATGGCCAGAGTTATTCAAAGTGCTTCAAGATATATACCAGGCTGCTCTAGTAGACGGTTTTTCATAGGTGCTTCTGATTGGGAAAAAACATAATTGGCTTTTGGAATGGGTCAGATAGTCTGACCCATGGGAACTATAGAAAAAGGCCTGAGCATACATGCATTGCAGAAGTTTTATCAATGCAGATTCTTCTTGTTATTTAAAGTTTTGTGTTGTGCTAATTTTTGAACATTTCTATTTCAGGTAGAGTCATGAGTGCATTACAACCTATAGTGATCAGTGGTCCATCTGGTAGTGGCAAGAGTACTTTGTTACAGAAACTATTTCAAGAATTCCCAGGATGTTTTGAATTCAGCGTTTCTCGTAAGTTAATTCTTTAAAAGACTGTCTTGTGGCTTAGGGATTAAGCTTTACCTCGGTAATGAAAGTTGTAGGTTCAAGCCCCAACTAAAATATACTTAAGTTATTAGAAAAATAAAAAGAGAACCTCCCTTTCTTTAGCTGTGCAGTATAAGGATAGGACTCAGACTGGTTTGCCTGATGTTATATAATGCAACTAGGTGTGGTATTGTACCACGTGTCTCCAGCAATGTCTGCTGCAAGTTAACACTGTCTCCAAATAACCATAAATTGTTGGTGTGATGTAAAACTCAACTAAACTATCATATCAATGGCAGTTTGTCAAATGTGTTAAAGATATCTAGATTTAGTATAAACGATAAACTTATTTGGCTCAAATCAATTGTTAAACATTAATCACTCTCATTGACTGCTCCCCGCATTACTGACCATTACTCGCACCTAATTCAATGATAAAGAGAAAAAAGCAATTTTGATTGGTAAAATTTCATAATTAACAGATTTCTATTGTTGGCTAATCGCTAAGGCAAAATATGAAGTCATAGATAAATGTGGCTAAATTCTTGTGTTTAACCTTTGAGAATGGAATGTGCACATGATTTGTGTATTGTAAATATAAAAACTGCACACCTGGTGAATGTATGATTTATTTATCTTGTCTTATATTTCAGACACAACAAGAAATCCCAGGGATGGTGAATCAGAAGGAAAAGGTTTCAATTGCTTTTAAGGTTCTTCTCGAGAAATTTACAAAAATCATTGCATGGGTAGCCTTGCTGAAGATATTATATCCGTCCTGTTACATTTCAAATAAGTGTATTATTACTGGTAGATATGTAAATATAACACATTTAAACAATATATACACTGCCCTCCAAAAGTTCCTTCACACTTCAACAATTCCCATTGCAGTTAATGTATTTTCATATTTGTGTCACATACAATAAATTGAAAATGCTTTTTGGCACAGCAATAATTTTCCGTAGAAGTATTTATATATTTGTACTGAAACAAATTATCTAATTGTTTGTGTCCGATCATTTACACATACAAATGTTGGTTTTGGATGATGGCTGATTGATGCTGCTGCTGAGATGTGCAAATTGTTAATTCTTAACTATCTATCATAGAAGTGGGATGAATAATTTTACTTCATGGTCATACATGTCTTATTTGAAATTCTGCATAAAAAAGTAATGAAATTCAAACTATCCATGTGTGAAGAAACTTTTGGATGGCAGTGTATGTACTGTTCAGTGCTCCTGCTGTTTCAGGAACATGACATAGACATGGAATGTTCTCATGCAAAATGGTCCCATTAGGAAAAAAACTGGTATTTAATTCAAACATGTATACTGTAAATAAACAGATTATTTCAGTGACCCTCGGTGTTGCTTGTGGCTGTTTTCTCAGATTAAAATCGCTAGTTCGGCTGTTTTGTGGACTGAGTTTTGTCAGATATGTTTTGCCACTGGAAATATGATTGAATAACGGCAACAAAAGCGTTGAGAAAAGAAACTGCCCTGCATTCAGTTACGGCTTTCAGTCCTATCGTTTCGAAACATTTTGCAATTTGGTTCCCGTGTGCAGCCAATGTGATACGATGGGCAAGGGATACAATACAAAACGTTTGCCACTTATGGCCGTAACTGAACGCAGGGCTGATGTATTGACAATACACATGAGTCACTTGATTGCTTCATGACATTCTTGTTGAGTTTCATCATAAATTGTTTACAGATTACTACTTTGTGGAAAGAGCAGTCTTTGAAAAGATGATTGCAGACAATGGATTTCTGGAACATGCACAGTTTTCAGGAAATCGCTATGGCACAAGGTATGTTTGATTTAGATTTAATGCAGTTAGGTTTGTGTTATTTCCGAACATCTTGTCATAATATTTTGGTTTAATTGGAAAGCTGCAAATAAAAGATTTTGGATGGAATTACATTTGGGTTTGTCCACCTGTACTGCTCTGGTACCCTTGTTGAATAAACTAAATAGAAAAAAGATAATGCAAACCAAGATTAGTTTGCTCTTTAACATTTTAACATTGCGTACGACTTGAATGTACATGTACACTTCTAACATTTGAAATGTTTATTGAGTGATCGTAATTTTTGTTTTTTATGTCTTAACTGATATCACTTGTCATAACTCATAAAAGAGAAGGGAAATGGAAAAAATGTTAGTACAGTTAGATAGATTTATTTCAACATATAATGTACAATTTACATGGCAATATAAAATTAAGACATATATTAATAACAACAATATGCATGAATCAATAAAGCCATATCAATCAACATTATATGTTAAGGATAACACAAAAAAGAGTACAATTAAAAACTCTTATTTCCATTGTGGTCCTTAATATATAGTATTGTGTGACATAGGAAGAATTATAAGTTATAAATAAAGTTATCACAGTCAAGATATTGTGTTACATGTTTATAAACAAATAGATAAAACGATGAAACAATAAAACAATAAGTTATCTCTGACAGGAATAATGGATGAAAAAGCTAAACAGATAAAATTTAACAAGGTATTAGGTTACAAATGATAAAACTGATTAAAAAGGAAAGACAATACATAATTTAAGACGAGCTACACATGTTTTTTTTTACTTTGCATTTGAAAGAAGAAATACTTTTGGCATCCCTCACATCTTGTGGCAGACTGTTCCAAAGACAGTTAGCTATATACTGTGAATTAAATCTTATATGCTTGTATTTTTTATTCAGTAAAATGGCAGTGGAAAAAATTCAGTCCAGTGGGAAGATTTGTATTCTTGATGTAGAGATAAATGGTGTGAAAAATATCAAAGCTACAGATCTCAATGCAAGATATTTCTTTGTTCAGCCACCAAGTGTTGAAGCGCTGGTAAGTGACATGTATACTCACGGACAAAAGTTTTGCACAAGTTTTTAACTTTTTGTTATGCTCTCATTTTTTCCCAAATTGTACAAAATGGGCTTTATTAATCAGGTTTTTGAATGAACCCGGTTATTAGATTGGGGTATGTTGTTTGGCCGGCAGACAGGCGTCAGGGCGGGTGGGTGTCAAACTGGTGGTTTCGACTCAATAACGTAAGTTAGGAATGACCAATTGAAACCAAACTTTGTACATAGAAAGCTTACATGACTACCAAGGCTTGGATGTCTTTTAAAGGTTACTATTACTAAAAATAGATAAACAGGTCCACTCAATAACTTTAGTTAGGAATTAGATGTAGTGATGAAACTTGCCGTGTAGGTAAGAGGGGTGGAGAGGAAGGCTGTGATTGGCTGCGGTCAAAGCCATTGTTACTGAAATTAGAAAAAAGCAGTTTCTGGTCAATTACTTTAGTTAGGAATGAAGTGTAGTGATAAATTGATGTATAGGTAGCTTGGACGGAAAGGAAAGTTTGGATTGAAGTTGTGGCCGCTTGGGTCAAGGTCACTGATACTAAAAATTGAAAAATGATTTCTGGTCAATTACTTTAGGTAGGAATGAGTAGCAGTGATGGATCTTGTATAGATACCCTGGTTGGTGGGATGGATTGAAGTTAGGCCTGCTGGGGTCATGGTCACTGTTACTAAAATAATAATGATTAAGTTGTACAGTTTGTTTGTGAGTTGTGAGAATAATGATTGATGAATATTTATTTGATTTTCAGGAGAAAAGATTGCGAGGTCGTGGTACAGAAACTCCAGAAAGTTTGAAAAAGAGACTTGATACTGTTCAGGAAGCTTTAGACTATGGTAAGTGTAGTATTTGAATTATTCTTTGTAATAATGTGGAACCTAGGTATGGTATGACATCCATAAATGAGGAAAAAATTAATTTTAAATAATCTTGGATTGGTCATTTCAATTCCTTGATACTTACCATTTAGTTTATTTTGTAAAGCACTGTAGTTCCAATCTAGAGGTTTTAGGTCCCAACCAAATGCGAGGTGTATCTACTGTGTGAACATTTGACTAAAGATAAGGTATCCAAAGTCCTTTGTCCTCCACTTTAGATTCATGCGGAAATGTTGTTACATATAGTTGTTTGTGGCAATACTGGATGATAACCATGGAATGCTGTTATGGTCAATTGATCATCATACATTAATGAAATACTAGTTCTTTTGAAAAGTAGTGTAATACACAAACATTTATTTGGTTTACAAATTCAATTTTTAGAGTGTACTAACATAATTGTTGAGAGACGGTAATTGACAGATAATGGCTTTTCTCAAACATCCGTTTCATAAGTGGCTTAATGAAGCCTTTCATTGGTTGATATTGGGACAATTAGCTTAGCAAAGGACATCTTGACAAATCAAAATGCTTGATAGTATCTCGTTAGTTGATTAAAAAATGTGGAATGAGTCGATCAGCTGTGAATTTGTAGACTAATGCCCTTCTTAAACACAGATTGTAAATTCTATGACATTGAAAATAAATGTGAAAAATGAATTGCAGGTTTTTGATCTGAAGCTACTTACATGTCTAAACAAATAATGTTGATGATTTTCAGCAAATCAACCAGGATCCTATGATCATATAATTGTAAATGATGATCTGGAAGTCGCCTATGAGAAGTTAAAAGGAATATTATCCTTGGTATGTATGATCTTAACTGTTGTATATTTCTGTCAGAGGTTGTAATACCTTTTGTTTGAATTCCATGCTTAAACTATGTCATCTTCGGTACCCAGGCTATTTATAACATGTATGATACCCTGGGCAAATTGGCTAGCGAAACTTCGTATTGCATGAATATTCTTTAGCATTTCTCGACCAATGAAATGGGCGATTACAAAAAAGAATGAAACTACTTTGTGAAGAGCTATAATTGGTGTCCTGCCTAACAAGATTTGAAAGCTGCGATCTCATTGTATCGCTCGGATTGCATAAGGTGTGTGTCATGCGGCCAATCAAGCGGCTGGATTTCACCTCATTCATTATTCATGAGTACGAGATTTGTACAGTCAGTTTGCCCAGGGTATCATTTACATTATAGATAGCCAGGGTACCGAGGATGAAACTATGTATATAATTTTAAAATGTGTTTTTGGGAAAATTTTGTCTCAGTTTTATTAGATATCTATTTCACATGGATGGTTAATTGTATGTATACCCAACCACAGCTTAGGAGCAAAATTGCTGTAAAATGTATGTTTAAGCATGGAAGTTAAACTGATGGCTTTACCTTCTGACACAGTGTTGGTCTTACCTACAGGAGATTGTCATGAGGTCTCTCTCTGTATCCCTTCTAGAGTTCTATCCCTTTATCCCTGGTAAGACGACAGGAAATTGTCATGAGGTCTCTCCATTTATCCCTTCTGTAATATATGTTTATATATAGGACAAGGAGTGTAGCACTTATCACACCTGACCTGTCTGCGAATGAAAACATGGTTCAAACATCAAAATACAAATGAATTGTCAAAAAGACAACGAAAGCTGTGTATTTCATTGGAATTCTCTTCCGCATGTCAAATACCATATTAATTTTACCACTGGAGGTATTAACATTTATATCCATTTAAGGAATTTTAGAAGAAATAAATTGATTTTTACATGCTTTATGCTTCCATGTTGTTAACAATGCAGAATGGATGTAAACTGACTTCTGATTGGTCGACAGAGTTATCAATGGTTTAAGTGACCAATCAATTTTTACTTCTCATTCATGCCCTTGTGTGACGTAACGATTCAGAGGGAATTCCCATGGATTTCCTATGATGGATATCAATCAACGTAAAAATGGAAATCAGCCAGGTTTAAATAAATATATTGGCATGTGTAAATATCACCAGCTTGAAATTACTGCTGCATAGGGTAGATTTAAGATTGTTTGAATGAAAAATGTTCACTTTATTGTCTGTCGTGCAAAATCAATTGAAAATTCAAACTAAAACATGTGTCTTTGCCATCCTCGGGTATTAAAGCAAATCAATGAAGCTTTTCACATGTGCACATATTGATGCATCTCTGAAGAGAAATTTGCAAATTCTTGACGGATTTGCATAAATAAGGTGTCTTTTGAAGGATGACTTATTTATGCATAGAATTTGATGTATTTTCATGGGTATGTTTTTATGTTTGAACTGAGAGGTCAGGTGTGAAAAGTGTTAGACTCCTTGTAATATATATACATACATGTATATACTATCGAAAGGATAAAGGGAGAGAACTCGTGACAATTTCCTGGAGTATTACGAGTATATTTGAGCGTAGCCATGACAAACCTGTATTAGTGACGTTGGTTATGACATTGAGTATTTCCCAATCAAAGTTTGAATGTCACAAAATAAGAGCCTCGTCTGAAGATGTTTTGAAAGCGTAATTGTAATTTATAGAATTAAGTAAATGAGGAATATTTATAAGCATTGCATAATTTGTGTTTTCATTTGAAGAGCAGAAGATATTTTAAGAAATATGTACATTATGACGCCAGATGGTCATTGTCAGGGATTTCCCTGAATCAGAAATCTTGAGTCCCTGACTCCCTTTTCTTTTTAGGGACTCCCAACTGACTTTGCATCCCTGGTACCCCTAAAATAAACTTTTGTCAAGTATAAACTGCATAACTGGGACCCTACAAATTTACTAAGGACCCCCAAATTGTAAACCACGAGTGTCCAAGGACTGCTAGCTGAAAAATGCTAGGGAAAATCCTGCATTTTGTTGCTTACTTTTGCATCTATCTTGTTCTTAATATTGGAATTGCTATAAAAGAATAGTAGACCTCTGATTTTAATAATTTTGGTATTAAAAATGAAAGTTGAGTCATTTGTAAAAAACCTAAAAACAGATTTTTTGGTCTCTAATACAGGTTTTATCGTGGCAAAGCTCATTTATTTTAGTTTGACTCGGAAAAATTTATGATTTTATTAATTAGTGATTTTGAATCTGTTTCCCAGTTAGTGAATTATTTGTTTATCCCTTCTGCTATTTGATCAATTCTGAGTTACAAGTATACATGTATTCAGTTTTGTATACATTTGCATGTTGCTGTTCTGTATTAGTTCCATATTGTGCCGCTAGATTTTTGGCAAGAAAAATGCTACCTAACTTAAACTCACTTGCTGAATTCATTTACCACTCGTGTCTTGTTGCCTGTATGCAGCTCAAACTGTCGGACACTCTGTTCATTTACCTACCATGTACCAGGATAGAGTTTGCTAGAATTTGTACTTGATCTCTTGTATATTGTATGTCTGTCTGTCTGTCTGTCTGTGAGTCTTGTGTTATGTTCTCCATGTTTGTTTATTGAAGGGAAACAACAATTTACAACTGAATGGCAAATAGATAGTGAGTATAAACGATAATATGTATGCTCCTGTTTGATGTTTGTTTTGTTTGTGAACTATTTGCTATACAAGTTTTCATACACATAGCTTAATGGATTATTTCACTGGAAAGCATGCTGAATCCTTGTCTTCATTTTGACATTCATTGAGTATTTCACTTTATAAAAATATAACGAAAAGTATTCATAATAAACGTTCATACGAGCAATATTCTTCTTACCTGTTTACCTTCTGCCTTGTTAATATATTACAGTGTTTTAACAATAAATTTATTGGCATTCTTTGTAACCCTTTTTTTGACTTTCATTGTTCTGGCATGAAGGTATATTTGCTTTATGTTTCATCACTCAGCAGGTTCCTGTATTTTTCCCTGTTGGGTGTTTGTCACCTCTTTGGCTTGTTCTGTAAATGTACATGTAATATATTTGTACCTATGTTGCATATCACAGTTTGTTTGCTGTGTAAGGTACACATTTGCTGTGTAAGGTACACATGTTTGCTATGTAAGGTACACATGTTTGCTGTGTAAGGTACACATGTTTGCTGTGTAAGGTACACATGTTTGCTGTGTAAGGTACACATGTTTGCTGTGTAAGGTACACATGTTTGCTGTGTAAGGTACACAAGTGTAAATTCAACTTTCTTTTTAGACTACAGTGAATCTAGTTTGTATTGAAATTCTTTTTTGTTAGGAATTTACTTAGTTGGTGTAATGGAATTTATAAATCATGTTTTATTACCAATACTTGAATAATAATTGGATCAATATTTGTAGTTTGTGAAAATACAGTCTGTTGATTTTACATGCGAATATATGGATGGTGTGAACAAATATGACAGTACCAATGTTTATGATTTGTATTTTATTGAATGTTTGTTTGTGCAAAATATACTAAAATATGCTTCTATGTCTTGTGTGTGCTGGTGTTATCTTAACATTTGATTTTATTAGCTCGTCTGAGCAAAATCTCCGCTTGAGCTATTGTTATCATTGACTGTCTGTCTGTCCATCTGTCCGTCCACGATTATCTTAAATTTCTTCTCTTCCTAAAGTCCTTGCCCGATTTTAACAAAAGTTGACATAAATAATCCTTATGACTGTGGTCCCTTTCAGAATTGGTGAGCAATTCCGATTCCAACATGGCCCTCTTATTACTAAATTTGATTGTTTTGCTTTATAAGCATGTCTGGTTGCCATAGTTGTAGCATAAGCATTATTTATTTGCTATTATAAACAGTCACATATCATGTTACGTTCTGTAAGTAAGCACTTGGATCATCAGAAAAGTTAGTCATTAGTATATAGTTGAATAAAGTAGACATACAGTAAATTGTCAAATAGTTTCTCAATCTTACCTTGTGCAAAATCATCTGTTATTACCAGAGAGTTTAAAACATGCTTAATTGAAGTTATAAGAATGAAAAAAATCTGTACAAAGTATGTGTTTGATGTGTTTTTGTCTTTTTTTTCAGGACATCAGTGAGCTACGATCAGCGCAATATAAGAAGGGGATATAACTGTAGAGGGAAACGTGTTGTATGGAAAGCAACTCAACTCTGTTTTCATTATCTATTGAGTGAATGCATTGATACTGTTTAAATGTTTGCAATTTTTCCATTATAATAATAGTAATGACTTTATTTAAAGAGGCAACACTGTTTGGCAAGCCCAGTCTTCCATGTGAGCCTCTATGATATATACATGTTTACAACACAAACATTGATAATAGTTTGGTATAGATAGATATATATACAGACAATTGAAATTTTCCTAAAAAGCATATGAGAGCATTCATAAATATATATACATGACACTATTTACAATGTAACATTATGCTGCCCACCTGCGTTAAACCATGCGAGGTATGATCTTTTGAAAACATTTAGAGTATTTGATTGGGGAATATTTAGAGGTATTTTGTTCCAGGCTTTTGGTCCACAAAATTCAAGTCTAGGTTTTGGAATGTATAGAGTGTTGTTTGAGCGCGAGCTCTTAAAGATACATGTGTTGTTTGTATCATTAAACAGGTTACACATGTATTTAGGAAATGTATTATTTATTGATTTATACACAAAAACAGCTTTTTGTAGAGCGGTCTTGCATCTTCATCCATTTCAGTTCTTTGAATAATGTTTTTTGAGTTGATGCATCATAAGTCTGGTCAAGAACTCTTCTGGAATTCATATCACTTTTTTGATCGTTCATCACTGCAGTTGCCCCAGATAGTGCAGCAATAATCAAGGTGTAGCAAAATACAAACATTGAAGATTATTTTTCTCATATATATTTTGTAGGGAACTTCTAATGTAGAATTACATTTTTTACGAATGTGTTCAACTTGGGTGTTCCAGTTCAGCTTGCGATCAACATATACACCTTATAACTTTTTAACTTCAGTACCAAGTGTTTTGTAAATATTGTTTGATGGCAAGATTATCATTGCATTTGCCTTTTGAGGGTTTGGCATCATAGAATGTCTCTGGCACCATTCATGAATAGCATCAAGGCTAGTTTGTAGCGTTCGAAAGACGTTATGGATGACCCCAGTGCAGTTATGATGGTATCGTCTGCAAACATATCTGTTGAACAATTTTGTATATGCAGATTGTAGATCATTAATGTAAAGGATAAAGAGTCTATGCCCAAGGACAGATCCTTGGGTTCTCCTGATGTAATTGCAAGAGTTGTTGAAAGCTTACCTTGGACAGACACTTGTTGGATTCCACCTATTGCTATAAATATTTTTGTTATTTTTTGTTAGAAGTCGACTTTAATTTTTATATCTGGAAAATAGGGGCCTAAATATTTTTGTATCTTATTTTCAAATATTCTTGTGTTTTTTACATATTTTGCAATAACATTTTTGTCAACTTGTGCATCTCCTTATCTCATATTAGCATATACATGTCAGGTCATTAGAAATATTGTCAAGAAATGTGTTTATGGTTATCATATGCTTAGGGCCCAATTCACATATTTTTGTTCTTCTCAAAGCAAAATTTATAAATCAAAAATTTTACTGTATGAGCGCTGCTATGGGACTTATAACCTCTTCTGTATTACAGTGACGTCATTTTAAAAACCCTGCAACATGTGATGCCACACTTTGCTAGCTGGAAGCAATATTTGCTCCCTACGGTCATACCGTTTTCATGTTACCATATGAGGCAATATTGTTTACTGTCAGTACATGGTGATGTCACGTTTTCTGGAAATGACGTCACTTATAGAAGAGGTTGGAAATCATACAGTGGCGCTCGTATATTGATGTTAAGTGAAGCTTGGTTACAGTATAAATCATTGAAATTAATCATGCTTATTCATCATGTTTTATTTGAAGATGACCGAAAACTACTGTAAGCATGTTTCTGCGGCTTTGTTATATCGGTCTATTAGCCTTGCTGAATAAGTCTGAATTTATATTCTATGTGCTAGTAGTATAGTATAGTAGAATTTTTGTGTTATAGTTATTTTTAAAATCAGTGGAAAGGTTTCTCTGGAAGTGAAGCATTTGACAAACTCTCGGCCATCTTTGTTTACATTTATATACATCTGTTAACTATTATTCAATCTTGATAAGTCAATCATTGGGTTAAAGTGAAAAATAGAAGATGGATCAACTAATTTTGCTTTCATGTCTTGAAATGTGTTCAAATCAACTTTTTAAGTTCATTCCCACTGCATTCTTATGCTATGTGATAATTATTTTATTGTATATATAGTGATTAGTATTGCATTGCACCTAGTCTGTTGTTTATTTTATGCAATTTTGAGTGAATTCTGATCTGAGCAATCATTTTTGTTGTGCTGTTGAATACTGTATCATTTACAAGTTGCCTCAGAGGTATTAGTGTTGTTTATGTACGAAGCAGCTCTTTTGTTATATAGGGACCACAATTGTTATCTAGTGAATTATGCTTGGACGTTTCTTCAACTCTTGTATTTTGACAAATTATTTAATTCCTCTTGTTGGAATGAGCAAAAAAACATGATTGTATAATATGGAATCTGTTGATTGGATACCAGTTGTTGAGTTGTTAATATTATGGGAAACAGTTGTATTTAACATCTATATGAATATTTGAAAGAAACAAATTTTACTGTTTAGTGTGTGACATTTATGCGTTTTTTCTCAAAGCCTCTACAGCCGTACTGCAATTAATGTTTGTCTTTATGCTGAAGAACATGAACAGAATAGAGTTGTCCAAGGTGAGACCTCAGTTTGAAGTAGAAATGTCGCTACTAGCATTCAGTTGATGTAGACATTACCAACTGTTCATCATTTTGTTAATAATTTCCATAAACATGTATTTTACATTTGAAATGAGAAGGATGTTGAAACATCAACCAGTGTTCAGATATAAACTAGTAAGTGTTTTTATGATAATGGCACTTAGTTGAAATCCACATTATATTGAAGTTATATGTAGGTTCAAAATCATCCTCAGTTTTGCTCCTTACATTTGTGTTTTTATGCCCCCCTCGAAGAAGAGAGGGCATATTGGTTTGCTCATGTCGGTCCGTAACCTTTTCGTTTCCGATCAATAACTCAAGAACCCCTTGACCTATCATCCTCAAAGTTTCTCCACAAATTCATCTTGGGTAGCAGAGGAACCCTATTGAATTTGGGGTCATGGAGTCAAAGGTCACAGGGGGGCATAATGTTTTACAAACATCTCTTGTTAAAACTTGTTTAATCTCTATAACTGTGTTTGACAATTTCATTAAAAAGGATAGAAGAAGTCATTGGTCTTAGTTGGTATGAAGCTAAATAGAAATTTTAACCTTCGAACAAGAGTATTATATTAGTTCATTGGCTGTTGAAATGGAAATTGTTATAGATTTCGATCTTCTATGTTTAAATTACATCACATAGTGATTTGGTAAATCATTTTTTCTGTACTATGCATCAACAGATAATGTTTGGATGGAACTTGTATATGACTTTAATATTTGAATATTATCTTTGTTAACTATTCATTTTAGCATATTTGTTAAATCTGTAGAATTGTACATTATAAGAGATAATAAATATTTGTTGTGTTATTATGACTGTATGGATTTCAAGCAATGCTTTGTACATTATTGAACCACTTTGCTGTACATAGATTGATCTGAACATTGTAAGCAATACTACTTTGATTGTAGTATAAATATGGACGTTGCATACAATCCTGAACATAGTCTCCTTAGTTTTGAGCTTTTTATATTAGATTTTTTACATGTACATATGAGCGCCGCTGTACGATTTCCAACCTCTTCTTAAAATGACGTCATTTCCAGAAACTTTATATGTGAAGTCACCATTTACTGACAGTAAGCAATAGTTGCCCCATATGTCAATATGAAAACGAAGTGACCATATGGAGTAAATATTGTTTCCTTCTTGCAAAATGTGACATCACATGTTGCGTTTTCTTGAAATGACGTCACTTACAGAAGAGGTTGTAAATCCCACAGCAGCGCTCCTATAGATATTTGTGGAATGTAATATTTAACAAATTTATTCAAAGCTGGATCTCTAAACAATCGTATATGCAATTTGTAAACTAACAAGAATTTGTTGCTTAGCTATAAAGGATACTTCTGTTTTGGTGGTGCTGAATGATTTTTGGTATGAAGGCTGGCTTTAGTTCACTACTCTGGAACTTGAGCATTACATGCTGTATATATGGAAGACATGTAATAGGTTAAGTTTATTTCCTTTATCCTTTTTTCATACTTCTGGTAACAACTGCATGTAAACAGTTCATATAAACAAACATTAACATAAAATTTATATATAAATTAACACGAAAAAAAAGAAATACTAGCCACCCAGATTATAAAAATTGACAACAAGTGCAACTAAAAGTAGTCTAGATTGTGGGTGCACTAAAACTTCAATGAAAACTTCTAGTATGAAATTGCTTTTCAAACCAAGAGCCCTTGTGATGTATATGAATGCCATTCTGACAAATAATTGGTGAGCAATTTTTGCATTGACCACTAGAATTCTAACATCTTTGAAAGTTATTAGATTGAAGACTAGCACACTGTCTGCAAACAAATATTTAAACAATGCACCAGATAAATGACCAGGTCTTTATTAGAAAAGTTCAAACAAAAATATGGTCTGTTCGCTTGAAAAGCAATTTTTATTTAGAAGTTTTGCAAAATTTGGCCGAGATTAAAGCTACTGTCAATACTGATAAATTATAAACATACATATATCTAACAATCATAACACATGATCATATTCAAAAGTGCATACTTTGGTTTTATGAGGTGTTTTAAGGTAAACATTTGTGCAATGAAAAGACTTCTTTCAGCAAAATCTATCTAAAATTATGATAAACTGACAATTTGTTTTTAGAGCCTGTCATAATACATATAACTACAAATTCCAAGCAATTGTTTGTCTGCTTGTATTCTCTTGTATGTAAATAAAAACTGGTATTCCAAAATCTGAATATTAAATGGGCAGTTTTTTACACAAAAATATACATGTATGCCTTCCAAATACTGCCTATCCATATGTTCACTGACAATGCACAGACAAGATGTGCTCATCTGTGTATGACTATAATAGACCACTCCATGGTGCACACACAATTGGTTAGACAAGTCAAGTATGAGTTCTCCTGATTGGAGGAGAAACATAATCAATGACATTGAATCTAAGTCAAAGTGAATTTATAAATTGGAACAAAATGATATATTCCATTAATTACTTCAGGCATTCTCTATATTGCACAGATTCAATCTGAGAGATACAACACAAGAAACGATAAGATTATAATACACACAGTTGGAAAATATATCATATAACATGCGTAACATACAATATTTCAAGTTCCCTGCTTAGTTATATACTCCAGGATTCAGTATTCTCCAGCTGTGTTATATAATGAAACTAGAGTTTAAACATGTAGAAAGTAAATAATTAAAGAAGCATAGGTAATACTAATGTACAAATGTAACAAAAGGTTTCTAAGTTAATAAATTATTCCATAAAAATCTTTAATACTTGAAATATTTACCAAGGACAGATAACCAAAAAGATGACTAATGACTCGTGGTCCAAGCAATGACTGGTGGTCAAAGCAATGATAGGTGGTCCAAGCAATGACTGGTGGTCAAAGCAATGACATGGTAAACAACTATCCATTTCCAAGAAAATCACTTAACAAGTTATGTAACTCGGCAACATAATATAACAAAAGTGAGAGACAGAATGTCGAGAAAATGTGAGCATCTTTTATACGGTGAGAAAAAAACACAAAAATATTTTTTTTTATATTAAAGATGAAACATAACTAAGACTAAAATAGCATTTAAAGCCACATAACACTAAGACATAATATAGAGGTACATACTGGCAAGAAAGCTTCACATGATCAGTCATACAAAAGTGTGAATGGTTTAGCAAGTTTTGTTTTCAAGGAAACACACAAGAACACATGTAATAATTTGAACTGGAAGGGTATAATGCCACAGAATTATACATTCAAATGGTAAATCTGTCACATTGTATCAATGTGTGATCAGTATGGCAATGGCAGAAAAAGTGTGAACGATGTAACATCATTGTGATGTTGACAACATGATAGTGTGTATAAAACAGTTTGTTTGTTTCATCGGGTTTAACGCCGTTTCTCAACGATATTTCAGTTATATACGGCGGCCGGTTCACCTAACCAGTTTTTCCTGGACTGAAATCTAACCAGTACTAACTTACCCTTCCACAAGGAGCCGGCAACTTCTCCACATGTGGAGGAAAATCGACATTTTAGTCGTATTTTCATGGAAGGGTATGACCTGCCGCGACCGGGAATCGAACCCGGATCGCCGGGTTCCAAGTCCAGCGCACTAACCACTGGACCACGGCTCTGTATAAAACAGTAATATACCACTACCATTATGATATACATGTACTCTTACAAATATATCCATGTATACACAAAAATAAGAAATTTTCAAAAGCATGACACATATTCTAGCTTGATAACTAAATATAGCAATATATATAATTATATAAGGTATAAAATTATTACTGAAAGATTTGAAGCAAAAAATGTATATACAAAATATATAGAAAATATATGATTTGTTCGAAATTGGCATTTTATCGTAATTCTACATATAAAAGATGATTTGTAGTGTTTGATAAGAGTATATCTGATTTATGTTGGGATGTTGGGTAGAAAACAGTACTTGTAGCCCCATTTTCCTTCAAAATGATACCAAATACCCTATCCTAGGGACCCTGTCCCCCCTTTAGTAGTATAAGGGGCCCTGATAAAGGAGTGGAGAGATAATGTAAGTGAAAAATATACTGTACAACAGATGTCATGTAGAAACTAAGCCATATATAATATACATGTGCAGATATATTACACCCTGATAAAGCGGTATTAGGTAAAAGACTCGTATAATGTACTGACTGGCTAAATCCTTAATTTTTAAAGCTCTATCTCATCTAAAGTACTTGCTGTAGATAATCTACTAGTATTCAACTCTGTTATACTCAATAATTACTCTTCATCATGGAGATACAAAATGTAGAAATTATAAACTGGTAAATGACATGATGATACTAACAGCAGAAACTTGTCCACTATTTACTGTTCATAAATCTTTGGAATGTATGAATTCAAGATACGATTCAGTTATAAAAATACTGGTCAATTAGTATGGTAAATTAGTATGGCAAATAGTCAATACACAATAAAACAAACATATTCAAAGATATATAATGATGTAAAGTATCCAATCAGAAAATATTTGGTCGACAGCTGATCAATATTTGGTCCTCTGTATAATGTAAGTTTCATTCAATGCAAAATCATGGTGACACAATAAAGAATATAAAGTTCAATGCATGTATTGATTATTATCATTAAAGAATAATTAGATTGCAGGAGACTGTCAGGAGTTATCTCCCCTTCTATAGTACAGCCTTGCGTTCAGTTACGGCTAACAGTCGTAAACGTTTTGAATTGTATCCCTTGCCGACCGTATCACATTGACTGTACACAGGGAACCAAATTGCAAAACGTTATGAAACGTTACAAAACGATAGCCTCAAATATGTTTACTGAACGCAGGGCATGTATATCTAATACAAGGAGTCGAATGCTTTAAAAGTTTATACACTTAACAAAACTTACAAGTGTGCAGGTATAAATATGAACGTATCTTGGTCAATATTAGTCTGATCTTGCTGAAATTTTCAACAAATATAGCATAAATAAGCATAGATACATGCCATAATTTTTTTATTATATCATAAATCCACAGATTGAACAAATAAAATCAATAAATGTGATCGTGCATTAAAAATCAAAACTGCAGCTCCCTCTTAAAGATGATATAATTGATTGAATTGAGTCTAATAGCGTGTGTGCACACCCTGACTCGACGCACTGTGTTATTTAAATTGATAAATTCTTCCAGAGTATCACAATATACACATAGCAAATATACAAAATGTCGTGTAGAAATGTTAATCAATAAAAAAGTTATTCAAAATTAAACAAGTGCACACTTATAAGTTTTGTTAAGTGTACATAAAATATTAAACACTATTCAATCACTTATCCAGAGGTCAAGGACTTTGGATACATTATCTTCAGTGAAATTGTCATGGAAGAACATTAGCCTCACCTGGGTTTCAAACCCATGACCTCTAGAAAGCAGTCAAGCCCACTGAGCTAACTGGGCAAGCTGGACATACAAACAAAAATCACAAAAATGGTGTCAAATCATATTTGTATACTTATTCATTTACAGGCATTTAGAACACAATACTATGCTTTAAACAAAACCTTCATCACAGACATCGCACCTCTTTTGGAAAGACTGAAAATTCATGGATTAAATAAATGGCCAAGACATACTATGTAACTCCAATAAATAATTAATCATAAAACAATTTTATAACAAGAGAGCCAAAATGTAAGACAGTAAAGCAAGTAAATCATCATGGTATTTTGGTAAAAACCACAATTTAGGGAAACAAAAATCTAAAATACAAAAATAAAAAGACATAAACTCAGAAATATTGATCCAACTAAAACACACATTGGATAATAACACAAGTTGTATAGATATTTACATAGAATCCAAACATAACCCTGTATAGAGAATATAACGACAAACATTAGAGACATTTAGAATAACATAATCACAGAGACATTATATGATTAAGTAAATTCAACAATAAAATCTTGCAAAAATAGACGAAATATTGTTGAAAAATTCTGCTTCAACAAACAAATACATAGAAAACACTAAAAATACACAAAATACCTACAAGAAAAACATATTGTATATGTATCTAAGATATTAATATGTGATTATAAATACTATTAACTCGTGTCATTTGACACAGTGAAAGATGAGCGTAAAATTATTGTAACTGTTTTACTTAACCAAGTTAGCATGGTTTTATATCAAACACCATCCTCAGTACCCAGGCTACTAATAACATATATGATACCCTGGGCAAACTGACTGTAGAAATCACATACTTTTGAATAATTAATGAGGTGAAATCCAGCCACTTGATTGGTCGCATAACACACACCTCATGCAATACGGATAGCTCTTTCTTTTGTTACCATCCATTTCATTGGTCAAGAAATGCGAATGAATATTCATGCAATACGGATAGCTCTTTTTTTGTTATCGTCCATTTCATTGGTCAAGAAATGCGAATGAATATTCATGCAATACAAAGTTTCGCTAGCCAATTTGAACAGGGTATCATATATGTTATGAATAGCCTGGGTACCGCGGATGATCAATCACTTGATTAAACAGATTACTTAGTAAATCGTACACAATAATTCTACACGATGAAAACTTTATCCTTAAACACTTCATACCATATTGTATGTAATATCAATATATGTAACACATTTTTAATGATGCATAGAAAACTGACCATCTATAAAACATTGGTTTTACAGCAATATATTTTATACTCCTTAAATTAGCTCAATATACATTTCTTTCTAGATACTGGTACATTATACTAAATCTATGCTAAAATGTACATCATTCATTTAACAAGACTCAGTACAGCCAGTAAAAATCGTGTTTATCGCGTGAAGAAAAATATATAAAATAGAGTTTCCACCTATCACATATAATCACGTACATGTACTGTGATATTCTTACGTAACATTATGCAATTACACAATAATCTCAACACCAAACCCTCGTAGCTCTATAACAATAAGAAAGAGAAAAAGGGAACATTTGACATTCCAGTAAGTCAAATGACAGGCATGGTTTCGTTACTTACACCCTGATACAAAATTCCAGGCAGGATAATTTCATTAATCAAATTCGAAACGCACCTTTGCTTCATTCATATATTAGTTTTGATGGTATGGGAATTTTATGAGGAATCTGTTTTGTGAAGTAAATGTGAATAACCCTTATAAAAAAGGGACATTATAGACGACAATCTATGACAGTCAGGAGAATATCACACAGACACAAGGAAACAGAACATATTTACTGTTGCTGGGCAATCATATCTAGACGTCCTGTCTTCTTCAACATTTTTCTGAAGTCATATATTGGTTTTTCAGAATCTGCATCCTTCTGTTTTATGGTTTCCAAATCGATATCAGTTCTTTTCAACATAGACCTGAAGTTTGCAGAATCCGACGATGATGATGACAATGATGATGATAAATAATTCTGGTTGGTATCCATGACAACGGTTTTCTTCTTTTGAGGCTGTATGTTGATAACTGTTGGTTCACTGTGTAAGAGAAAAATAACATTTGAAAATTGCATAACACCACAAATACAACTGGAACAATATCTCGACTTAAACCAACATGGGCAAGATTCCTCCAGCATACTCGGAGTCCTTAAATAAGGCACAGGTATAGGTTAGAAACCCATAAAAACAGGTATCCACAGTGATCGGTATCACTTGTAAGTTCTTGTTCCGAAATCCACATCAAATGAATGGTCTAAACATTAATAATCCTACATGTATGAGCAATCACATCGTAAGACAACATCTTTTAATGGTTGACATTCATAATATGATATATGTGGACAATTACATCAATGTAAACAGTCAAAGTTCTGTCTTGTATAAAATTTATATGTGTTCTAAACGCAATAAAAAGTAAACACATACATATTGGAGTAGCCGTTACATTATAGCATAGTGAATGACCATCTTACCCCAGTGAAAACTTTACTTTTGAACCAGGTCTGTTTGTTACACCATTTCCACCATGAACGCCATTTTGTTGTCTGTTGCCTTGGTCACCAGAATATTTCACAGATATAATCGTTTTCTTACTTCTAGTGGGAGAAGGTGCCTTAGAACCTTGATAGGTCAAGAGTGTAGGACGATGATTATGATTGGTTAATTCAGATGATTCCATACTTGGTCCTCGATTGGCTGCCTGGAATGATGCATGATTTTCATTGGACGATTGCAGAGAAGTGAAGCGTCCAAGAGTGATGAGTTTCTGAAGCATGTGCCATTTTCCTTTCGCACTTTTACTGTACTCATCATGTAACGTTCTAAGAAGATCTTCCTTTCTAGATTCCGCGAAGAATTCCTCACGATCTGTTTTGAAGTCCTCATCTATATCAACTGTCGGTCTTGTATTGTTACCATGTATGTTGGAGCTGAAAAAAAACAGAAATAAAAACTTAGATGACAAGTGTATAGTTGAGCACTACTTACTAAAGGTAAAATCTGTAATCTTGCAAGTTTCAGTACTCAGAGTGTTGGATATTTAGTGCAGATAATGCAGACATGAACATGCAGATATCAACACTATACCATACAGCATGGCAACATATCTACAGCAACCATTGGAAATGTTGAAGTTTATTATAAACTACAAGCAGTGTCGGTTATATTGGTATGTTTCCTTACACTATTTCCATATCATGAACAAATAAAATAAAGTTTGAAGCAATCAAATGGTAATTATATTAGGTACAAGACTAGTGCAGCAATAGTTCATTATGTATGTAGCTCTATAAATGAAAAATGAAATTAAAACAACAATAAATAACAATAAAAAACAACAACCACTAACATGACCATGTACATGCAAACATGCACAACATGCAATAAAATCACAAACAGAAAACTATTTTGTGAAAATTGTCTAAAAGATAAGTAGAATGTTATTATGTTATTTTATGTACACATGTCATTACGTTTGTAATCTGTGTGAAGTGTAAAAAATAAAGAATTGTTCTGTTCTGTAAATAGACGTAAGGTGCATCTTCTAGCATGATTTCACGAAACCCTCACACACCTTGTGCATAAAACATCATACAAAATGGTAAGTAGTGTAATATAGATAACTTTATAAAGAAAAGAAAAACATCCTGAAAATCTTCACAGATATTTACTATTGTTCGCACATAATATTAAACAAGAAATATCTTTAAAAAAGATGGTTGGCGCAACTTGAAGTTAGCAAATTTGTTGTAATCTGAAGGTTAAAATTTGTTGTACAACATAAAAAATGCCTAAATGTCATTCAATTACGCTATACTACAGAAACTCCGAGACCTGTAAGGGGAGATCACTGCATATGAGACTGCATCAATCGTAACTACTCGGCGGTATTTGGCAGAGCCAATAATGCTGAGGTGTTCCGAATGAGACTGCATAATAAATAATTCTATAGTGTGATTAGTCATAGACACAGTATAGTCTGTTTCAATATAGTTCAACATTACTTATTGCATAAGTTGTGAACTCACACATCCATGTTAATAAACTTGTTACATAGCGATTTATCTGATTAAAAGAATATAATTGTTCGCGACTGGTACATAAAACCAATAAAATCTTCTTAATTCCAACACCGGAAAATTCCCCATGGTGATGAATAACAACATTACTTACTTGAATAAATCTTGAAATACACTATACACAATGTTAACCAATCTGCTTCAAGGTTACACATATTTTTAAATTGAAGAGAAATTGCACGAAATTGCCTTGGTGGTTAACGTAAGATTTGATTGGTGATGAGAATTCTACACAATGCTTATAAAATTATTAAACAACACAGAGTTAAACTTTCTGCTGTAATGGATCTTAATATAAGAAGCTCAACCAAAACAAGTAAATTAAAACATGTGCACAATATTACAACAATAGACAAACCATGCAGTAAAACTTCAAACTGATGAACAGGCAAGAACATAAAACAACTGATTCTC
The DNA here is from genome assembly GCA_032209605.1 of Mactromeris polynyma. Taxonomy (NCBI): domain Eukaryota; kingdom Metazoa; phylum Mollusca; class Bivalvia; order Venerida; family Mactridae; genus Mactromeris; species Mactromeris polynyma. The sequence continues at coordinate 295,691 of JASFXZ010000009.1, forward strand.
AGATATACAGATTCAGGGTCAAGTGTTTAGGTATATACTATATGTCTGTCCTACAACTTTGTTTTATGTGAAATGTTCTCAAATACAAAATTTAGATATTTTAGAACATGGTTCATACAGAACTTCCCGAAAAAAAGATATTTTTGGTAAAGAGAAGAAGGGATCCAGTGTATTTTTCAAGTTAATCCCCCCGAGATGACCACTGCAGCACGAATAACATTACACATTACAAGGCGTGAGAATTACTTTAAGAGGGCATAAGACATGTTGATTACTGTACCATACTGTATGACCATACTATCGTCTATTTGTCGACAACAGGTCTGTCATTTTTCAACATTTTTCATCATAGTTGGTATGTTTGTCACTTTTGTCCTTTCTTTACACAGCAGAAGAATTCAAGGGCAATTTCATAAATTTATTCGTTGTTTTTTTAAAAATTCAAGTACTTTTCAAGGAGTATTTGGCTGTTACAAATTCAAGTAGTTTTAAAGGAGTAGGCATCAAATTCAAGGACTTTTCAAGACTGTGCGAGCCTTGGAGAACTTGATTACAACAGTCAGCTTTGATTTTTAACAAACTCCCTTCATGTTTAATTAACTTTAAGTTTGGATTTTACTCAAGTACAACAAAACAAAGACAGAAGAAAGACGGTTTGAACAGGGAACATGGGGACATAGTGATGATTGTTCACCTAGCAGATAGATGGTACTTGCTATTATACTGGTAGATCACTGACAGATCTCAACAGACAATGATTATTGTTCACCTAGCAGATAGATGGTACTTGCTATATACTGGTAGATCACTGACAAATCTCAACAGACAATGATTATTGTTTACCTAGCAGAGAGATGGTACTTGCTATATACTGGTAGATCACTGACAAATCTCAACAGACAAACAACAGTAACGGACAACGATGATAAAGAATTAAAGGGAAAATTACAAATTATGTTGTGCAATATGGACTAGGTGAGTAAATCATGCTCAGGATAGCAAGGCTTCTTCAATCCGTCGTCATAGGAACAACTCCCAAACTGTTCCTTGAATTCTTCCAAATATCCCTGATACCTTGATTGTGTGTCAATATTTGGGTTCTGCGTGCTATGATCAGGCAAGCACAATGAAAAGGTTAACCTAAAAATAAGAGTGCATAAAATAAAAATGATAAAGTGAATGTGCAATATAGTACAGAACCTTCTCTGTGAACATGGATAACTCATTTGAAAAGCAAGATGAATATATTACTTATACATGTACTACATTTTCGCCGCCCCCCCCCCCCCAAACAAATCAATTTTGATTAAATTACAAGCAAGAAAATATTGATTATGAATTGATACCAATCAGGAGCTAAGAGAATTGGAATGTACCCCACCCATTCAGCACTCAAAGAAGAAATGTAATAAGTCACTAGAGTATTATAATGGGTGATCTGATGCCAAAATGAACTAACCCACATTTTCACAAGAGTATAATTATCGGAGGTCTGATGCCAAAGTGAACTAACCCACATTTTCACAAGAGTATAATTATCGGAGGTCTGATGCCAAAGTGAACTAACCCACATTTTCACAAGAGTATAATTATCGGAGGTCTGATGCCAAAATGAACTAACCCACATTTTCACAAGAGTATAATTATCGGAGGTCTGATGCCAAAGTGAACTAACCCACATTTTCACAAGAGTATAATTATCGGAGGTCTGATGCCAAAGTGAACTAACCCACATTTTCACAAGAGTATAATTATCGGAGGTCTGATGCCAAAATGAACTAACCCACATTTTCACAAGAGTATAATTATCAGAGGTCTGATGCCAAAATGAACTAATCCACATTTTCACAAGAGTATAATTATCGGAGGTCTGATGCCAAAATGAACTAACCCACATTTTCACAAGAGTATAATTATCGGAGGTCTGATGCCAAAGTGAACTAACCCACATTTTCACAAGAGTATAATTATCGGAGGTCTGATGCCAAAATGAACTAACCCACATTTTCACAAGAGTATAATTATGGGAGGTCTGATGCCAAAATGAACTAACCCACATTTTCACAGGAGTATAATTATCGGAGGTCTAATGCCAAAATGAACTAACCCACATTTTCACAAGAGTATAATTATCGGAGGTCTGATGCCAAAGTGAACTAACCCACATTTTCACAAGAGTATAATTATCGGAGGTCTGATGCCAAAGTGAACTAACCCACATTTTCACAAGAGTATAATTATCGGAGGTCTGATGCCAAAATGAACTAACCCACATTTTCACAAGAGTATAATTATGGGAGGTCTGATGCCAAATTGAACTAACCCACATTTTCACAGGAGTATAATTATCCGAGGTCTAATGCCAAAATGAACTAACCCACATTTTCACAAGAGTATAATTATCGGAGGTCTGATGCCAAAGTGAACTAACCCACATTTTCACAAGAGTATAATTATCGGAGGTCTGATGCCAAAGTGAACTAACCCACATTTTCACAAGAGTATAATTATCGGAGGTCTGATGCCAAAATGAACTAACCCACACTTTCACAAGAGTATAATTATCGGAGGTCTGATGCCAAAATGAACTAACCCACATTTTCACAAGAGTATAATTATGGGAGGTCTGATGCCAAAATGAACTAACCCACATTTTCACAGGAGTATAATTATCGGAGGTCTAATGCCAAAATGAACTAACCCACATTTTCACAAGAGTATAATTATCGGAGGTCTGATGCCAAAGTGAACTAACCCACATTTTCACAAGAGTATAATTATCGGAGGTCTGATGCCAAAGTGAACTAACCCACATTTTCACAAGAGTATAATTATCGGAGGTCTGATGCCAAAATGAACTAACCCACACTTTCACAAGAGTATAATTATCGGAGGTCTGATGCCAAAATGAACTAACCCACATTTTCACAAGAGTATAATTATCGGAGGTCTGATGCCAAAATGAACTAACCCACATTTTCATGAAGATCGTGTAATCTACTCCTTGTTGCTGTTCAAAAAGGGATTTTTATTTTGGTCTAGTTTCCAGCTTTCTAAGATGTCTATAGCAGAAGATTATGAACAGGTGTATGTACTATCCCACATCTACTATAGGTCCTTGCACGTTACTAAGCATGACTGTACTAAGGAACCAATAGATCACTTATTTCAAGTTTTTTCAAAACTGCAAATAATTATCATTTGGAACTAAATAACAAATAACAGCATGAATACTTCATAATGTTGTCTAGAAATTATCGTCTTTTATGGGGAATTCAAAATACTTTTAAAGTCAATTTTCTCAAAATGACCTATGTGAGAATTAGTTCACTTTGGCATCAGACCACCCATGCGGTTCTATGACAAAAATAAATCTACATGCAGAACTAATGATGCAGTACACTGGACACCATGAGTGAATATATACATGAGCAATGTAACCCCTCAACAGTAGTAATCTCTTTAGCAAACACCTCTCTCCAACAACATCATACATTTCCCCATTGTAAAACATTTACTACTACCAATTTAACCTCTGAAAGAGCAATAACCTCTCAAAACTTGTCAACATTTGTATCTCCTCAAAGTTGCTCTGGAGAGGTGGCAATGTACACATATACAGGGTGTTAAAAAAGTTTGTTCACAAAGTTTGAATTTTAGTATTTTTTTAATTGCTCGCTCCGTCTAAGTCGCTATACACCAATAGTTTACTTCTATGTGAAATTTCAATATAGAACAGATATTCAAGAAAAAACAGCAGTTTCAATTGTACGAAATAAAGCCAGTGTTCACGACAATATTCTCATTTGATCGAAATTCAAACTTTGTAAACAAACACCCTGTATAAGTCTATATTATACGAGTATACCAAATGTACCGTGATATAAATGATCAAACTTCATCATAATATTTAAAACTCTCTCAGAGATCATACTAACATTCATTAAACAATATCTTAACATGAAACACTGGCAAAAGTAAAGCTTTATGAAGCAATTTATTACTTTTTTTTAAATTTAATTAGAATAAATTATAGAAACAATGTACAGTTATATAGAAGGCCGTTTTACTACATAAGGATAATGAATAATGCCGGGGACACAACCAAATAAGTAGAGGATATCTGTATGTTTCGGTGAATGATAGAAATTTATTACACCGAGTGAGCAATGGACGCACTATCATGAGTGCCGTAGCCATGAGTGAAAATTTAATTCAGATGCTCACAAGGTGAAGTAACTTTCAATCTTACAACGAAAAATACAAATATTCTATTTATTTCGTGCTTTATTTCATGGTATTTTCTAAATTTTTACTCAGTAATTACATATAATTTCCCCGTTGAGTGCCTCAATATTTCATGTGATGTCATATACCGTCATGCGCTTGTCATCCGTAAAGTAGTTCTTTAATAAAAACTACATAAATTTTTTTATACATCATGTATTCATCCCCCGTCTTTGACAAGAAAACGCCTTTCAAAAATCAAACAAATAACTAAATCAAACGAACAACAGGTGAAACGAAATTTAATTTTGGAAAGTAATTGTGTTCATAATGGATTATTCTGAAATCAGAATGTTGAGGTGTTGAATGTACAGTAGAGTTCAAATCTAAGCAATGGTGCTTATACAATAATCAAAGCAATATAGCTGGAAACAATGTAAAATTATGTCCACAAAAAGCTATATATATCATACATGCAACAACAAGTATCCCATACTACCAAATATTCCATAATAAACACCACCGGGGGGGGGGGGGGGTTACATATTGAGAGTAGGGGGCATTTAATATAGGTAGAAATCACTATAAAAAAATTCAGTCTACTTAGCTACTTAAATGTCTCGCAGATAGACACACCATTTGGCTTTATGAATGCCTGGGACAGCAGTCTTCAAGTAAAATTTAGAAATTTATTAGTGGACCAAAAAGGGGTTCCTACCCACGGCTCTAATGACATCAGCCCCTAGCACTGAAGTAACTGCAATCATACCCACTACACCACCGAGAAAACCCAAAAACCATTCAGTATCATTTTTCGATATTTCATGTCATCAAAACTCTAGTGAAAACTAAATGCATTTACTAACAGAAATTTAACACCTACGTCCCAAAGAAAGCAGTTTGGCATGCATACATACAGATAAATGACGAACATTGAAATACAGAACAATATCAAGTAGGACAAGAAATATCTTTAAAAAAAGATACATGGCATAGATAGAATAATGTCTTCTGGTCTGTTAAATTAAATAACGTTTTTTGAAAAATAAATCCTTACAAAAAATTTACCCGGATCTATATATACTATAATCATAGACTTGTCTTATCGGGGTCATTTTATATATGCTTAAACATGTTAATGCACATCTTACGAAAACCCCTTTTGGTGCTTCTTGGGTGAACGAAAACCCTGTTTGGTGCCTCTTGGGTGAAAATATAGTTGGTCAGACTTTAAAAAGCCCACTTTGAGGACAACATTTGGTCGGTCAAAAATGTAGGTCAAAATCAAGGTTATACAGCTATGCCGAATAAGGACAGTACTGTTTGATACATCAAAATCGAAATAAAAGGGAAAAAACATGGAAGTGAAATATTAAGGAATCACACATGACTTTGTCTGGCATGCTGCCAACAACAAACATTGCATAGCAAAAACAAACTGGTTCGTCACCATATAGAACAGGAACACAACATGTCGATGTAGAATATTCCAGGGCATAAAACCATCACTCAAATATTGTTACATCAGAATCAATCTTTAGTTACTTTGTATCGATATAAAACAGTACTTGTTGCAATGTTTTCAAGCGTCTTCTTAAAAATGAGTTCCACGTTAATGAATGTCATTTGAAGATAAACAATATTGCACAGCTCTTATTTTTGTCAGTGTAACTGTCAGAACTGATGGATAATCTTTGACCAATGAATCACAGTTTAACATAATCAATTCAATTTCTATCTATTTGTGTAACATTCCTTATTTTCTTTCTGTTACGTAACATTTGATTATTTTTCTGCATAAATATGAAACGCGCGAAAAGATTTGGTAAATTTCCAATATCGGACCAGTAATATGTGACCAAACGTAACCCGTCCATATCAATGTCCAATATGGCAACTGATGTTGAATTTTTCCCGTATCCAGGTAGAAATGCTCGTAGCCATGTGTGGAAGATTCCTTATACGTGATGGGTCAAGTACTAAAGCACAGTTTTAAGCAGCATAAGCAGAGCAAACCAATTAATACCAATTATAGTCTCACATCTACAATATTTACCTCCCTTGTTCTGAATTGTCGGCCATTTTGATAGGCAAAACTGATAAGCCCTTATAGGAGTAATTTCCAAATATGTGATAATTGAGAAAATACCAAGAGAATTTGCATGTGACAACCATTTTAATAAGCAAATTTCCTTAAAGTTTATGGGGAATATATTGTAAACGATGATAAACTAATCTGATATATAAAAAATAACTTATTCATTATGCTCGTATAGACATTAGGCTCAGTAAGTTGAAGAAAAAGTGTTGTCACATGCAATTTCTCTTGATATTTTCTCCATTATCACATATTTGGAAATTACTCCTATAAGGGCTTATCAGTTTTGCATATCAAAATGGCCGACAGTAAAGAACAAGGGAGGTAAATATTGTAGATGTGGGAACTATGTATTGATTGATTTTTCTAGTTTTAAGATCGATCATGATTTGAAACCTATTCCCAAGTTACCAACACTAGGTAACACTCTAAACAATGGATTGTGATCTTAGGCAAGACAAACAATACTTTCTCAGACACAATGTTATTTCTAACCTAATTTCTGACTGACAACAGAAGATTGTTCATTCCAATAAAGACCACCGCACAAATAGCATAATATTGCATACACATGAATGTATGGAATACAGGGAGGGGACACAATAGAAGGTGGATGAGAAGCAGGACAGACAAATACTGACATAGGGTCATTTCCATACACTGTCTTTATGGGGTCATCCCATTCTGGTTCCTTCGTAAGTCTCCATACAAACTCCGGTTTGCTATGTAACATAAAGTATAATAAAAAATACAAAATATAAAAAAAATACAAAAACATGAATAATTGCTATGTTCAATATACCAATCCTTAAATAAAACTACTGACAAGACACGTTAGAAAAACATTATGCTCCCCCCCCCCCCAGAAAGATGCATCATTGGTGAGAGGATTTTAATTAACATGATGATCAAGAAGTGATGTTGGATGATATACATGGGTTAGATCTTAATAGTCCAAAAAGCTCAAAAATAATTAACTTATCAGGCAGACAAGGGTTTTCACCTAAAAGTCAATTTGACCTTGACCTTTGCCCAAAATCAATACCATTCATCTACAATATGCAGGCAATCATCCAACAAAGTATGGACCCAGAAGGTCAAAGGTTACTTGTGTTATCACACGGAAAGGGAGGATCTACGGACCAACCAACAGACCAACTGACAGACCTACCAACATGGGTAAAACAATATGCACGGGAGCATAAAAATAACTGAACAAATGTCTTCCATCTTATTTTCGAATAAAAAAGAAAAAAAGTAATATTTAGTGTATCCTTTCAGTCATGCTATTGTTGGATGTAATCAAAGCTCTGTTGAAGGAAGTGAGCCATGTGCACATATATTTTATATAAGGAAATAAGGAAATAAAAAAACTATAGCTGCTTTAAGATTGAGAATACTTGAAGATAGAGGTTGTAGTATGATATTGCATAGCCAGATTTCATATTTTGTACAAACTCAGTAAAAATAACAAAACATTAGTGACAAAAAACTTGAACCACAATCACACACAAACCCAACCATATTCCAATTCACACATCTAGATGTAACCCATCAACCAATTATTGTACACAGAATCCAAAAATCAAAGATTTTCCAAACATATTATATAAAAAAAACACATATAAGACGTATACAAGACCATCCATGCAGTATTTACTAACTTGGCAATAATGGCCGCTGCAGCAGTTCTTGCTAATCTGTCCCTCACCACAGGGTCAGATGATGCTGATATTTTGCTGGATCTTCTCGATGAATTACCATCAGAAAGAGGCGGGCTTATATCCTGCATAGAGGGGTTTAAGTGATCTTGGGCGTGGTTAACACCATGAAAGGTGGAGCTAAGATCTTGAGAAGCGGAATTGGCTAACACCTCATCTAGTAGACCGATTGCCAAATCATGACTTGTTACAGAATCCCTGGCCGAGCCTGATGACCCATGATCAGAAGTATGTTCAAATATGTTAACTTTTGCTGGAGAGATAGGGCGTGCCTTAGAAACATTAAAATTGGGTTTGGAAACTGCAAGTGAAGATGTACGAGTTTGATTTGTGACCAAAGAGGAGTATGATTGGATATATTCAAATTTAGAATTAATGCCCTCGGGATCTTCTTCATTCTTTGTCTTAGGAGATAAAGATGGTGGCTGATCTTCAGACAAAAGTCCATCTCCACCATAGAAAAATGGTGAACTTGATTGACTGCGAGTCTGGACTTCATCTGTCAGACAAGGGCCAATTTGCATTGAAGGAGTGGGAGGAGGTAGTATAGTTAGAGGCGGGATTAGAGGAGGAGTTAGAGGCGGGATTTGAGGAGGAGTTTGAGGAGATCCAGTGTCAAGGTGATGGAGAACCCTGTGAAATGGTAGTTAAAATATGCAAAACATGATTAAAAGGGTACAGACATAAAATCAGGCTGGTAAAAAGAAAACTGATATACGATATACAAATTATGTATTAGAACTCTTTGGAGAATTTCGGTACACGGGAAATACTGGTAAAATTAAAATCAGCATATGTACCTGTCACATTTTCACATGTCTAAAAGGGCCAAACATATGCATGGTTTGATATAAATGTCTATGTACAGAAATACCTCCTAATACTGCGTGTACAAATACAATTGTTAAGTAAAATATTTCAGCACAGAACTTTCAAAGCTTTGAGTGTCTGTTGGCAGATTTTTTACTTAACCATTGTCATGAAATTTACAGTAGTTCTATATATATTTCAACAATACAGTGAACTGTTCAGACAACTAATCTACTTATATACATGTGTGACTGAATAAACATTCCTAAATTCCAATCAGAAAATGGTGAGTTCAGTAAAATTGGCTGAAACAATATAATCATACGATACATAATAGAATTCTAGCACAAAAGCAACTGCATTTCTTGTGTGTCATTTTATATTTGAAGTTGCATCTATAGAATTTATGTCCATTTTTGGACCTGTTCAAGCATGATGTATGAAATTCAGCAGCCAGAAAGAAGAATCATATCAATTAAATATTTTATGAACAAGTCTTCATTTATTTCTACAAGTATGAACACTGTCATTACAATTTATATTTCAAGTAGTTAAGTAATAAAGTCATGTTTTGAGGAACACAAAAAATCGGCCAATGGCGCTACCGGGATTCGAATCCGGGTCTATGGATTGCCTGTCCATTATGCTAACCACTACACCACAGCGACCTAACGTCATTTCAAAATTTAACTTATATGAAGTTGATTAAGGCCAAACATAAAATAAAGGAAATTTTACAAGAAGCTGATCATTGCCTGTTAATTTCATCCAATTATGTTATGTATAAAGTATTCAAAAAGAAACAAAATAAATACTGCAGGATTTACTAAAAATTAGTTCTAAATACATGGGGATAAAAAAGGGTTGATACATGTACACATTATATGCTTAACATACATAAACCCTTCATGAAAAATTGTTAAAGCTTATTCTCACCTCGAAGATAATATCTTTTGTTTGGCTATTTCTAACGGGGCATCCCAATTATTTGTATGTTTATGGTTAATGGTTGCCGCAGTCTCACCAAGAGCTAAGACATCCTCTCTGAAGACAAGTACATTTGAATATTTAAATATCTAGCAAAAACATATCTAGCACATACTTATAACAATACAAATAAATGTTGATCAAAGTACTTGATTCTGCAAATCTGGCAAATTTTACCTTTTCAACTAGAATGAGAAGTCTACACTGCAACCAACAGCAATTCAGATAAAGCTGGTATACAGTAAAACTTCGAACCCTCGTACATTTCTGGCTCGAACACAGTAGATACCTTGAGCAGGTTCTTAAGTCCCGGCGAAATCCCTTCTTATTTTATATTATCTAACAGTAGATCACTCAAACTGAGGTAGGTCGGACTCTCGAACACAATTTGCGGTCCCTAGCTACCATTTTATTCATTGTTCACCATAGATAACAATAATTCACACCTTTCATTGACCATTTGATATTCTATTGTTTGTTGACGGGTAAGATTGGCGACAAATGATATTCTCACATCGTGATAATTACTCGACAGTTGTACTATATACATGTACTTATGACTGTGACTAACCCTTTTTTTGTTTTCCTCCAATTTCTTTTTTAATTATTATTACTATGAATAATGATATGACTATTGAGCGACGTGCATTCAGTATGAAAACACTAACAACACACAACTGCCTAGTGTTCAGCATGCTTAGTACACTTGTACCAGGGACAGTGAGTTTGTACATATACACATATACCATAGATGCCTTGAACAATAGATGGCTCAAACTAATTGCTGGATCTGACAGCAGTTCGAGATTTTGAAGTTTTACTGTACTGAACTTTATAGAGTAATTCTGAATTCCCAATGAAATGAATTCATGAACTTCAGCGAAGATTAGACAGTAGCAAAGAAGTGTGACAATAGACTGCGGGTTCTTCTTAACAATGTACTTTATTCACGACAGCTTTATGGAATTTATGCAAACCCATAAATTGTAACAATGTACATGTTATATAGTTCAATAAAAGCTTTGCTAAATTTGCCAGTAACTTCAACCAAAATTCACATATAAAACATTAATGGGTACCCAAATGTTGATTTTAACATTGTAACATTGTTGTCCATCTTATACCTTTCTTCTTCTATTTAAATTGACTGGAAGAAATTTTATATTTATACCTAGAATCACTGAGAGATGAACGCTTAGCAACCGTGGCGTAGTAGTTCTCTGTACCCTCATCCATCAATGTCTTCAATCTGGAGAGTAGATAAAATCTTATAGAGAAATAACAGAGGATACAGAACGAAAGCAAATAACATATAAGGGATCTCCCATATTGTGAGAAAACTAATAAGTTTACTAACAGAAGACAATTAAAAAATTGTTGGTATGTGTTTGTGAGTGATCATTCCAATGGCCTAAGGACACAGATTCTGGAGAACGGAGGTTCTGGAAAAGCTTCAATGACATATGAAAAAGAGAATTTAAAGCCCAACTTTTATTTAAATTTGATTACTTTTTTGTACTGTTTTTAATCTGTTATGATAAATATACAGGATTTGCTAACTAATGTCTGTATGTGTTTAAAGAAATGCTGATCAACTTCAACATATCTTAAACGAATTTTCCATCTGTTTCATGAATAGAATTTTAATGAAAATAGAGAAAAAAGCATATCTTTAGTAGAGAAATGGTACCTATAAATGGCCCCAAAATTGACAAACATGAGCCCTTGCTGAGGTAACGTTGTTTTGCATTCAACTTTCAATATTTTTCCGTGCCATCTTCAGCTTCATTGTCTTCTAGTTAGACACATACTTTTTATACAGTTGTGGGAAATTCATCTATATAGATCATGCCTTACTATAAACTGACTCATAAAGCAAAACAACTCAACATTACAAACAAGTGAAGTAACCATAGCTACGAACCTTCTCTGTGAGGATGTAGTTGAATTGTTGTCGGATGCAGTTTGTTCTACTTCAGTCACCTGCATCACATTCTACGATAGTTTGTGAAGAATATTATTAATAAACTCAAGTATGGAAAACCTAATTTGGCAGTCTTAAATCACTTGACAAAAAGTGGTAAATATATGCCAAACACTTCAAGGAATTTAAAAATGATTTTATTCTCAGATAATTTCTTGAAATGATTAACAGACAATGCAAAATTATATGAAAGATAACATCAACGAGAAAAAATCAACAAAATTAATCAAAGCACATCACATGAAGATTTGCACTAGAAAAGCTTCCTGGGTAACAAACCAGGACTTACATCTAAATTAGGAATTGTCAAGAATTGTAAAGAATTGTAAAGAATTGTAAAGAATGGTAAAGAATTGTAAAGAATTGTAAAGAATTGTAAAGAATTGTAAAGAATGGTAAAGAATTGTAAAGAATTGTAAAGAATGGTAAAGAATTGTAAAGAATTGTAAAGAATTGTAAAGAATGGTAAAGAATGGTAAAGAATGGTAAAGAATTGTAAAGAATTGTAAAGAATGGTAAAGAAATGGTATAATCCCATACATTTATAAAGTATACATACCAGGTTAGAATAATATTCTAATTCATCCACAGGTAACAGTTTCTTCACGTCCTTCATTTTGTCCATATGTTCTAGCCTTGCTTCACCAACATCTGGCTTTTTTATAGTTACTGTTGGTTGCTTGGCAACCAGAGGTGGTACTGCAGGAGCCGACCTTTTAACTGTCCCACCCTTTGTGTTTGAACTAGGAGAAGGTGGGGCCTGTCTATGGGATTGATCTGGTAATGGAACAGGTTTTGCAAAAAAGTTTGTGGTTTTCAACTTAGAATCCAGATCGTCAGAGTATGCTTCCACCTGAAAAACAACACAATTCTTATTCTAACTTACTGTACATTTTCATGTGATGGGATCACAGAATCCTTGTTAATATTAAGTTCAAGGTGATGTCAAAATACCATCCTATATCTAACTATATGAACATGTTGTCGCAACACAAAGACTTTGCTAAATAATTTAAATGTCCAATATGGCAATATAAACAAGAGTATTCGCAAGGTCAAGGTGATCTGCAGTAATACAGAAATTGAAAAGAATGATAATTATGATGGAAAAAAGATCTCATCAAATGATTTCATGCAGCAAATATGCGAATAACACCTTCAAATCGCATACTTCTTTTTTCCAATTTTTAGCCAAATTTTAATATTTAAAGAGCAAATAATTCAATAACACATTTTCAATTTTATACCAAAAGGTGCAAGATTTTCCAAGACATTTCTTTGTTCAATGTTCTATCATTAAATGCAAACATGTCTACAATACCTGTTGAGTGAAGTATATCAACTGAAGATCCTTCTTCTCCCGAAACTTGAGTAGATTTGTGTACACTTTCTTACATTTCCACATGCGGAAAGCGGACTGGATCTTCACTGCAGCATTGTCATTACTATTCACATGTTTCTCTTTCTCCACCTTGGCCTGACGTTTTGCTTGCATAGATCTGAAGGCTGAAATTCATAATAGTTACATAATATTGATATTAATATGAAATATGGACCGTTCTCCAGGAGAACCGGACTAATTGACGTATGTAACGTTATCGGGAATTCACAGTCAACAGTTGACGTCATCATTTCTACATCATTAACGCTCTGTCTTTAAAATGTTGTTAAATTAAAACGAAATAGCCAAGTGTCAAACGGTTTTCATTTTCATTGGTTCTCAATGTGTGAGGAAACAGAAAATGTGAAAACCTGAAAATCAAAAATTTTGTGACTAAGCCCCGTTTTCCTGGAGAACAGTCCAAATGTATTGGAAAATATCAGCCAATTCTGAATGCAATTTAAGGTCAAATATTAATTTCTACCGTGAGAATCATCAATCTGACCCTTCTGAAACAGATCACAGGAAAATACTGTTGTCCACTTTGATCTTGTCAGTAACTTATTTGCAAAGTCAACTTTTTTTATCTTTTCCATTATTTTGTAATATCTCTAATTCATGCTTAACATTGAACGCAGAATTTATTACAACATGATATTTGGTAACAGTGACAAACATAGATTGTTGCATTTGACCCAAAAACCTATATCTCCCAATGATCAAACCTTGAACCTTGAATTGTGACCCTGATTTTAAGTACAGCTGGAACATAGATTCTGCACATCTTCTCCTATAGATGAACATTTGACCAAAGCTTAATGAAAATCCTTCAAATGATTCATGAAATATGGAGCACAACAATAAGTGATGGACGGACAGACAAACATACGGACAGACATACCAAAATTTATGGTTTATGAAGTTTTTCCCTCTTTAAAAATAGCCTCGTAAGCAGGTGATATTAAGAGGTTTTCATATAGAAAACAGAACAAAAAAGCCCCTAACCCTAATTTCAGTAAGCTCATAAACCCTAGATATTTGCCCGGACAGATGGACAGACAGACGGACAAGGGCAAATCTATATGACCCCCCCCCCTTTCAGAGTGGGGGCATAAAAAGCCCTTAACCCTAATGTCAGTAACCTCATAAACCCTAAATGTTTGCCCGGACAGACAGCTAGTCGTCAGTGCAAATAGCAAGGCATGTATATATTTATATTTCCACAGTATCAGGGAAAGACATAATGGCAACTATACAGAAACAACAAAAGAAATTGGTTTGTGCTCCTCAGTGCCAAACAAAGATAAAGGTTCAAGGCAATGGAAGATTTCTTAGCTATATATTATACTGTTACTCTACCTCTTTGTAACTTTATGGCAGTCTGTTGTTGTTCAGCTTTCATTATCTTCACTTGTTTACGATCACGGTGACCTCTGTATACTGACTGTATCTTTATAACTGACGCCTTCTGTTTCTGCATGACCGGCAATACATGCTTTCTTGTAAGGAATCCACGTACAACTGTAAAATGAACAGACTGATATATAATCAAAAAGTCATGTCTTCAACTTAAGGAAACCATGAAATATATCAAGGCCATCCTTAAAATCTCAATGCCTGTTCTGATCAACAATTATTAGGGTTGCTTGGCAGAATAGATAAGAGTTTTTGAAGACTTTTGTTACTTTCTGAATGTTAAAAAAAGAGAGAGAATACGTAACTACACGGAACGCCACATACACAAGACAGTGCCTCCCCACTGTCACTTCACATAGCAGCGCTCAAATATTGATTGTTAGAAGTTGAAACAACTTAAATATCATTACAGTACAAATATGGTGAGGCTTGTCAACCAAAACAGATTATTAACATATAATTATATTTCAACAAGTGTTAACCCAATGTCTCAATCCATATCAATAAGACTCTGATACTCTCTCATTCGTTTATACTTTATTGACTCTTAAGTAAAAGTTTCCAAGGAAAAATTCCCCTACCTTTCTGTACAGTGAGTGCAGCAAGTTTTCTGTTCTGGAACAATTTCCCATACCTTTTTCTAACCAACCAACCTTTGGTATCTATAATATAAGACAATTTTGTCATATATACATGATAAATCTATTTCATGGCTTGATGTGAATGTGTCTGTAATGAGGTGGCAGATAGATTGTACACACATGGATAAACTCTCAAAAGTCTGTTGATGTATAACATGGTTCATACAAAACTTCCTGAAAAAAATTCAAGGACTTTTCAAGTACCTTTTCCCCATTTTCAAGGACTATAAATGTAAATATTTTCAGCATAGAGAAGAAGGGATCCAGTGTATATTTAAAGTGTATCCCCCCAAGAAGACCACTGCAGCCGAATAACATTACACTGCGTGAGAATTACTTTAAGAGGGCATAGTGTGTGTCGATTACCGTACCATACTATCATACTGTTGAAAAAAGGTCTGTCATTTTCCACGTTTTTTCATTATTGTTAATATGTTTGTTTCTTTGTGTCCTTTTTCTATGCCCAGCAGAAGAATTTAAGGGCAATTTCCCAAATTTATTCACTTTTTCAAAATTCAAGGAGTGTTTGGCTGTAATAAATTCAATAGTTTTCAAGACTGTGTGAACCTTGTATGAAGTTCTTTATTCAAATATGGTCACAAAATGTCAAACCAATGAAAATGAATACATATGTATTGTCAGCCATCCATAAAAACTTTCTGCTATGCAAGTCCTGACTGACCAAAACAATGAACCAGTTCAAAAATCTTTACTCTCCAGGGCGGAATCATTTGTTTAAAAAGCTAAAAATATCTACATTAATTAACTACCAAAGCACCCCAAAAGTGTCAGGTCAGTAGGGATACCATCAAACAATTTTGTACAGATGGTCCGAGTGATTGTCAGATAAAGAAGTGCCTTGATAAAACATAATGAACAACTTCAACATCATCAAGCTAATTAAAAAAAAGAAATATGGTAGAACATACATTTCTGAATGATCAATGAAGACTTTATCATTTTCCACCTCAATTCATGGTATTGGTTTCTTGCTATAAGCATACGAGCTACCGCCTGAATTCTCGACACTTTCCCTACTACCTCCGCATATCTTCTGGCCAACAACTCTACATGGTAGAATTTCAAAAATACCTGCAAAAATAAATGATAAGTATCATCAATGTCTTGGCATTTGCAAACACAATTCAGTAGATATTATTTAGTATGAGCATATTTTATGTTCCATTTTTCAATCTTCTGCTTCAAGGTAACTGAGAAGAATGGACTTCCCTACAGCTATAAGGGTACTGATTCAAGGTTACAAGGTGACTGGGAAGAATGGACTTCCCTACAGTTATAAGGGTACTAATTCCAGGTTACAAGGTGACTGAGAAGAATGGACTTCCCTACAGTTATAAGGGTACTAATTCCAGGTTACAAGGTGACTGAGAAGAATGGACTTCCCTACAGTTATAAGGGTACTGATTCCAGGTTACAAGGTAACTGAGAAGAATGGACTTCCCTACAGCTATAAGGGTACTAATTCCAGGTTACAAGGTAACTGATAAGAATGGACTTCCCTACAGCTATAAGGATACTGATTCCAGGTTACAAGGTGACTGAGAAGAATGGACTTCCCTACAGTTATAAGGATACTGATTCCAGGTTACAAGGTGACTGAGAAGAATGGACTTCCCTACAGTTATAAGGATACTGATTCCAGGTTACAAGGTGACTGAGAAGAATGGACTTCCCTACAGTTATAAGGATACTGATTCCAGGTTACAAGGTGACTGAGAAGAATGGACTTCCCTACAGTTATAAGGATACTGATTCCAGGTTACAAGGTGACTGAGAAGAATGGACTTCCCTACAGTTATAAGGATACTGATTCCAGGTTACAAGGTGACTGAGAAGAATGGACTTCCCTACAGTTATAAGGGTTTACAGATTTTAAAATTATACCATGCTTCCAATGTTATTTGTGACACAGATAATATCCACACAGCACTCACAAATACACTTATAACTATATTCTAACACTGTCAACTTCAAAACTTCACAACTTGAAGTCATTTCTTCAAATAATTTCAAGATAGCTTTAAAGAAGTTTATCCCCATCCATAGGTTATTGGTTTGACAATTTACAATTTCTATTCACTTACCTTGGTTTTACCTAGGGCCCAGTTCTCAAGTTGAAGTCGTTTTAATAACTGCTCACAGCCTATCTTGTCTGCAGTAATCATACCAACCTGTCCTAATGCTAACAGTGAATACCTACAAAAATACAATTAAGTATCATTCAGAGACCATCTACACACCGAAATCAACCATTTCAAAGTCAGTATATTATGAAGGCTATTCCACCAAAACTTAAGATAATACCTGTAATAATACCTGCCGTTCCCACAACTACAATATTTACCTCCCTTGTTCTTAACAGTCGGCCATTTTGATAGGCAAAACTGATAAGGCGTAATTTCCGAATATGTGATAATTGAGAAAATACCAAGAGAATACCAAGTTATTTTCATATGTCGGATTAGTTTATCATCGTTTACATTATATTACTCATAAACTTGAAGGAAATTTGCCGATCAAAATGGCCGACAATTCAGAACAAGGGAGGTAAATATTGTAGATGTGAGAACTATGTATACTAAAGGGATGAATATACACAATAAAGCTCACCATGTCCTCTGTATGCGAAGAGCCTACAGTTAACTCCCATGTATATGACTCTCCTCCAGTCATGTGACATGCCCTGGTCACATGACCAAAATACAGTCACGATTCAGCGCTGAGGAAACTGAGGTATGCAGTAAATAATTACAAGGTAGGAAACATGTGACCCCTGGATTTTTAATTGTTTTTGAAAAAAAAAAAAAAAAAAAAAAAAATTTGTCCCTACCCTACCTAGCATTTTTGAGACCGTTACCCTAAACACAGATATTATTTTTTTTGGCCTTATTGGTACAGTATTATCTTCCTTAAAACATGCAGGATTAAATTTTCTAATTCCTTGTACACTCATTGGCATAAAAAGTTCTTTCTAGACTTGTCCACTGAATACAACAAATAAAAACTTGCCTCTTGACAAAGTCAGCAAATAGTACTCTATGAGAATAACCTTCACGACGTATCCTTGTGGTCTCCAACACACCCGTGTACTTTAGCTGTAGCACTACCTTCCTCGAGTCAAATTTATCAGGAATGTTATCTTCATTTGGTCGGATGCATCTGTGAATGATAACATAATCAGTGTTAAAATCATGACAACAGTAACAAGAGCTATCACAGAATGTGATTAATACCCCCGCACATCCATCATGATAGAAACCTTATTACAATGGTATAATGGTACAAATTCTAGGTAATTTCAGTACTTAAAGGGACCTAACTCCTGAGTGACTACGACTATATGGCTGGTGATTAAACTTGCCAAGAAATTATGCCAATAAAAACATTCATAGCAAGTTTGGTGACTGAATAAAAACTCATTAAGTTTAATAGTGGACAAGCCTAATTTTCAAATATTGGAAAATCAAAGGGCCATAATCACACCAGAGTGACGGAAGCCATCTGGCTGGTTCTCAATTCATGATAATAAACATTCACAGCAAGTTTGGTGAAGACTGGGTGAGAACTGTCTATAGTTTTTGAGAGTGGACAAGGCTATTTTGGTCGAATCTTGGAAAATCAAAGTTCTTATAACTCAAGGCTGACAACAGCTATCTGGTTGGTACTTAGCTGTGATATTGTGCCAATAAACATTCACAACAAGTTTGATTAAGACTGGGTAAGAACTGTCTTAGATAGAGAGTGGATATGGCAAGGGTGATCTGACTGGTTATGGAACTTGGCTGAGATATTATGCCAATTAACATTCTTTAATTATTTAGGGCATTTTTTGGCATTCAAGGGCCGTAACTCCAGAGTGACTTATGCGATCTGATTGGATATCAACCTTAGCTGAGATGTTATGCAAATGAGCATTTTTACTAAGTTAAGTGAAGTTTGGATAAGAACTGTCTAAGTTAGAGAGCAACCAAGGCTGATTTGGTCAAATTTTGGAAAATCAAAGGGCAATAACTCAAGAGTGACAATTATGCCAATGAACAAGTTAGAGAGTGGACAAGGCTAACATGGTCAATTTTGGCAATCAAAGGGCCATAACTCAAGAGTGACTTGGGATTGATTATCAAACTTATTATGCCAATAAACATTCACAGCAAGTGCAGTCAAGACTGGATAAATACTGTGTTAGTTAGAGAGCGGACAATTTAGTGGACGTTGCTGCCCGACACACCAGATTGTTTTACAAGGTACCAGCCCTAAATGTATACAAACCTGACAAAATGTGGGGAACCAGCCACCATTTTGGCCAATAAGTCCATCAGCGAAAATCTGAAATATGTTGCTACAGTCTGTTGTATCCTTGTCATGGAAGTTGCAGAGGAGCCCTGTAATAATGAAGTATATACCATGTCTTGAGACTGAATACATAATCAACAAACAACAGTGAAGACCCGGGTGAGATAAATAAATTAAGTCACATATACTGACTGTACATTCAATAGTTGAACTGTGTAAATACTGACTGTACATTCAATAGTTGAACTATGTAAATACTGACTGTACATTCAATAGTTGAACTATGTAAATACTGACTGTACATTCAATAGTTGAACTGTGCAAATACTGACTGTACATTCAATAGTTGAACTATGTAAATACTGACTGTACATTCAATAGTTGAACTATGTAAATACTGACTGTACATTCAATAGTTGAACTATGTAAATACTGACTGTACATTCAATAGTTATACTATGTAAATACTGACTGTACACTCAATAGTTATACTATGTAAATACTGACTGTACACGCAATAGTTATACTATGTAAATACTGACTGTACACGCAATAGTTATACTATGTAAATACTGACTGTACACGCAATAGTTATACTATGCAAATACTGACTGTACACGCAATAGTTATACTATGCAAATACTGACTGTACACGCAATAGTTGAACTATGTAAATACTGACTGTACATTCAATAGTTGAACTATGTAAATACTGACTGTACACACAATAGTTATACTATGTAAATACTGACTGTACACACAATAGTTATACTATGTAAATACTGACTGTACACGCAATAGTTATACTATGTAAATACTGACTGTACACACAATAGTTATACTATGTAAATACTGACTGTACACACAATAGTTATACTATGTAAATACTGACTGTACACACAATAGTTATACTATGTAAATACTGACTGTACACACAATAGTTATACTATGTAAATACTGACTGTACACACAATAGTTATACTATGTAAATACTGACTGTACACTCAATAGTTTACTATGTAAATACTGACTGTACACGCAATAGTTATACAATGCAGCAGTTACAGAAATTGACTGAACATGTTTTGTGTTATGTGATGAATAGAATCAACAATCATGCTCAAATTTCAGATTCACACTCATATCTCAAAGAAAATTGATCATAAAGGATAACCAGCATAAAGAAAGCATTGTAATCTATTGCACCTACTCAAATCTCCACATTTAGACACAGCCAAGTACATGTGAGTTCTAAGTGATGATACATGCGTAATTATAATTCCAGGCACTGATCATCATTAATAGAGATATTTAGCAACACATCAAAGTTTAAAATAAAACATAAATCAATTTCCAGTTATTGCAAATCTGTAACTATGGAGATAAATTGAAGATACATGTAGACAAACAGGAATATTTAATAAAAAACACATCAGTTAAAAAGAAAAAATGAGGCCCTTAGCCTATAAGGGCCCGACGCTCTACTGGCTACATTGTGCACATGGATCTTTGATAAGCATTTTTCTGGACGAGACAATTTTCAAAGTTACTCCCAATATAACTCAATAGAAAACATATGACCCCTGGACAGAGCAGGTTTTGACCCCAAATGCATAATTTGAACAATTTTGGTAGGAGACCATTAAACAATGCTTCACACCAAATATCAAAACCCTGAGCTGAGCAGTTATGGAGAAGAAGAATTTCAAAGATTTCCTTATATAAATCTTTAGAAAACATGTGACCCCCCAGGGCTGGGCCAATTTTAACCCCCAAAGGCACAATTTTACAAATCTTGGCAGGAGACCAATAAATAATGCTACACACCAAATATCAAAAGCCCTGGGCCCTACTGTGAGTCTCGGAACAGAATAGTTTTAAAGATTTTCTCATGTAATTCTATAGAAAACCTGTGACTACTGGAACAATGCCAGTTTTGACCCCAGTGGCATAATTTGAACACTTTTGGTAGGGAACCGCTAGACAATGCTACATACCAAACATCAAAACCCTGGGTCTTCTTGTTCAGGACAAGAAGATTTTCAAAGATATTACCTATCTAAGTCTAAGTAGAACATGTGACATCTGAGGCATGGCCAATATTGTCAAAGAGAAATGATTTAAACAATCTTGGTAGGGGACCACTAGACAATGTTATATACTAAATATGAAAGCTCTGGGCCTTATGGTTCTGGGAGAGACGATTTTTTAATTCTTAAATCTATTTTTAGCTCCTGTGACCTACTTATGCAATAGACCATAACCATTTGAACCTCCCAAGGAATTTTCCCTTCGAAGTTTAGTCAAAATTAGCCGAGGGATTTAGGAGGAGATGTTGTTTGAATGAGAAGTTAACAGACTGACCCACGGATGCACACACTAACAAACGCACACACACACGACTGACAATTCGCCATGACATAAGCGAGCAAACAAAAAGCAAAGAGAAAACAATTGTTAAATATGAACAGAGCAAACGAAGCAAACGTTTGTACCACAAAAATATGACTATAACAGTTAACAGAAATATTCTGATATCTAACAGTAAGTGAACACATTTACACAAAATTATCTTCATGATATATTATAATCTGATTCTGTTAAAACATTGCTGGAGAGCTATCATAGTCATAGTAATTATCATGAGTGCATTCTGGGTTTGATAAGGCAACAATAACAAAGGAAACGTTCACAGGAATCAAATGAACAGTGAGAAGAAAGCAGTTAACAGCAGAACAATTACTGCAGCAATGGGAGGAAGGAATGGAACTATATCTCACTTTCATAAGACAGACTAGTACAATGAAATAGAATAATACCGTATATTCTAAAATGGTATATAGCTATATAATACTAAAGTTACAAATAGAAATTGAGAATTAACATATTTGTTAAAATAAAAACAAATTAAAATGCAAGGCTGGTATGAGGTAATAATGGTAAATAATATACTAAGCTTATGGGGAAAAAAGGTTTGATCATAAAATTACCACAGTAGATAGCTTTTGGCCCTGTTTGAAAAATAAAATTGTATAATAACAATCACTTTTGGTGACAGACATGTTTCAATCACCACACAATGGCTTTGACATTTCTATGACTTAAACATATCAATGACCTTGACCATTCCATCCATTTCAAGTGTCAAGGTCAAAGGCCAATTGCTGACTTTGCACACTCAATGTTATTAAAATGACACATATTTTAACCTTTCAAAGGATCTGAATATTCAAACTCCCACTTAACATCACCTGTAGAAAATGTTATCAATTAAATAACATTCACAAGATAATGATTTAATTTCCCCTGAATGTAACTAATGGTAACTATGGAAACAGCCAGTGACTTGTGACCATCAACAATATACATGTACACCTCACATTGCATTTAACTGGGTGGCATTAGAAATATTTTATTATATAAAACAATAGATACTCTTTGTAAGAACTATCACATATTCTAAACAAAACTAAAATGATATGAGCAAAAGTAGACTGTAGCTATATAATGATATCTAGAACTATGTGTACAGTCTATATACACTACAGGTACTATGTATCCATGAACTATGTGTATAGTCTATATACACTACAGGTACTATGCATCCATGAACAGACACTTTTATTTCATATTAATTCATACATCCTACAGAATATGTCTATCTTGTTGGACATATACATTATTATAGGGTTTAAAACACTTTGAACATTAACAGTAAAGGCATATTAACAACTTTGTAATCATTAGTCATAACATATAACACATATCACTTTATTTCATATCGTGCACATATAACCATGTCCAACTTTATGTCACACTGATAATAGTATTATCATTTTCACACCTTTATAGTGTGTTTACTTAACTACTTATATATTTAATAAAACAATAGATGTCAGACATTTCCAATGCACACTGTGTTTGTGTCTTTACTGTGACATAACTGCACTGCATTGACAGGGGAACACAAATATAAAAGTCATTTATGTAGAGACAAAGACAAATAGAGAATGAAGTATTATCAACAAGATGAAGAGAGTTACAGTACAGGCAAGTACAGAAAGTATGTGTTCTGAGATGTACAAAGTAAACTAGTCTAGTTATATTACTATTCACAGACAATAAGTCAACATGACAAGGCGTCACAAGTTTAAGGTGTTCATTTAAACTGGCACAGAAATGACATTGAGGCACATCTACATGCTTAGTGCGGGCAACATGACGGGTTCCATTGAAAATGGATAAAATACCAATTGAGTTTGATCCCAAATCTCGTTTTTGTTTTGTCATCAATAAGTTTCAGCTAATTTGTTTCTATAAACTTACACAATTACAAATTTATTGTATCATGACTAGATTATTGTGTATGTGACATTCATAAAATCCAAAATAGTGAAAATTACTGCATACTACGATATGAGCGTTGCTATGGGATTTACAACCTCTTCTGTAAGTGACTTCATTTCAAGAAAACGCAATAAGGACAACACTGTTTGCAAGCAGGAAACAATATTTACTCCATATGGTCACTTCGTGTTCATATTGCCATATGGGGCAGATATTGCTTACTGTCAGTACATGGTGACATCACATATTACGTTTTTCTGGAAATGACGTCACTTAAAGAAGAGGTTGGATATCATACAGCGGCGCTTATATATACAAGAACTCCAATTGCAACAAATTTCACCCAAATGAAAGATCTGAAAATGAGATTTAGAATCATCTGGTTTATAATTGAAAGGTTTGCATTCACTTCAAACTAAACACAAAAGGTGTTGGTACAAATG
This sequence comes from Mactromeris polynyma, assembly GCA_032209605.1. NCBI lineage: Eukaryota > Metazoa > Mollusca > Bivalvia > Venerida > Mactridae > Mactromeris > Mactromeris polynyma. Next base: position 320,060 of record JASFXZ010000009.1, read on the forward strand.
AAATTTGCTGTCTACAATGGAGAACTATACATCACTGGTTCTGGTGTCACACATATCACTCTGATACTTACAAGAGCACTATATATCTGAAATGTTACAATAGCAACATAATCACTGTGACAAACTCATTATCAAAGACGGTTTTTATATTAGTATAAATTTCTGGAGCTGGTATTTTTCTTGGCATCTGATATGTATGCATACAAATGGAATTTACCAATGTTTTGTGTTGAAGTGTATTCATCAGGCACATAATAGCACAAGAAAATGACAATAATTAACAAACCTTTCACAAGTTGTATAGTTTAGATATATGGTAAGAATATGAGGGTCTCGAGTCATCTTCTATATCAGTAAATACAACCCTGTATGATAAAACAATCATTGTAGAATTGCACACCACATTTCTAACATACATGTGAGTACACACCATACTTCTAACATACATGTAAGTACACGCCACACTTCTAACATATATGTGAGTACACACCACACTTCTAACATACATGTGAGTACACATCACACTTCTAACATACATGTGAGTGCACACCACACTTCTAACATACATGTGAGTGCACACCACACTTCTAACATACATGTGAGTACACACCACACTTCTAACATATATGTGAGTACACACCACACTTCTAACATACATGTGAGTACACACCATACTTCTAGCATACATGTGAGTACACACCACATTTCTAACATACATGTGAGTACACACCACACTTCTAACATACATGTGAGTACACACCACACTTCTAACATACATGTGAGTACACACCACACTTCTAACATACATGTGAGTACACACCACACTTCTAACATACATGTGAGTGCACACCACACTTCTAACATACATGTGAGTGCACACCACACTTCTAACATATATGTGAGTACACACCACACTTCTAACATACATGTGAGTACACACCACACTTCTAACATACATGTGAGTACACATCACACTTCTAACATACATGTGAGTACACACCACACTTCTAACATACATGTGAGTACACACCACACTTCTAACATACATGTGAGTGCACACCACACTTCTATCATACATGTGAGTACACACCACACTTCTAACATACATGTGAGTGCACACCACACTTCTATCATACATGTGAGTACACACCACACTTTTAACATACATGTGAGTGCACACCACACTTCTAACATACATGTGAGTACACACCACACTTCTAACATATATGTGAGTACACACCACACTTCTAACATACATGTGAGTACACACCACACTTATAACATATATGTGAGTACACACCACACTTCTAACATACAAGTGAGTGCACACCACACTTCTAACATACATGTGAGTACACACCACACTTCTAACGTACATGTGTTCATACAAGTGAGTGCACACCACACTTCTAACATACAAGTGAGTGCACACCACACTTCTAACATACATGTGAGTACACACCACACTTCTAACATACATGTGTCTAGTATTGGCTGCTACACTGTTAGCATGAGTTTTTATAATACAAAGTCATATTTATTGACACATCGTCAATGAACCCAATGTGATAAAAACAACAACAAGAACAACAAGATAACTGGCAGGATAATACAAGATAACTGACAGGTTAATACAAGATAACTGACAGGATAATACAAGACAACTTACCCTACTTCCTCCCATACTTGATGTCTGTTGACTACGTATACTTTGTACAGTTGCCATGGTAAAACCAGTTGATGTACTCGATGGAGAATTAAGACTACTTCCTGTGGCACCAACTCTAAGACTACCACTGGCAAGATTACCTGTAAATTAGACAATTGTATATGAACAAAAGCCTGTGTCTACAAAGGCTACAATTTATAATGATTTCAGTTCATTATTAACATCAATAGCAACAATATTATATTCCATACAATGTAAGATTTTTGTACATAAAAACGAGCAGCTACCGTATTTTCAAGATGTGTATGATATCAGTGACACACCAGGAAAAGTAAACAGGTCTCACTCTCACACCAGTGACACACCAGGACAAGTACACGGGTTTCACTCGTACATGTACACATTTCACAATAGCTAGGCTCACAGACACATCGAAATATATCAATTTATATCTACACCTACAGTGAGCAACTATATTCACACCACTGAGAAACCACATGAATTGTGATATTTTAACGGCTTCCCACACCAATTATAAAATCAATAAACACATGAAAAGCAAACTAAACATACCTTTAAATTATTTTATAGACTAATACTGCTGCCAAAGGCTGATTAAATCCACCCTGCCTTGAGCGTTTTGAGTGCAGACCATAAAACTGAACTGTGCCCACAAGCGGTCACAAACAACAGTCTGTATACGCTGTATGTGACATATTATGGTCACCTTACGGATTTTGTGGTAAATCAAGAAATCATGGTATGTATTCATGTATGCACAGTTTGCACATGAGCATGTTAAATTTGTAGAAATATTCTCTAAACAGGTTTAAAATCACTCATTTTTTTAATTTTCTGCTAAAAAATAAGATAATTGATTTGATTACATGTGCTAAATTTACTTTATAGGATAATTTCCATTCCTGACTTCATGCAGTGTATTCCTTTAGTAAGTGGAGCTATAATCCTATGTCACAGGGGGGACCATTTCCAAAATTTATCCATTATCTTAAACACTAGCACAAAAGGCCTTAAAACTGTTGGTATGTTTGAAACGACCCCAACAAAAACTTTTTATATATGCACCGGTGACCTAGCTGTAAACATGCTGTCCCCATAGAATTCAAAACAAAGATTTTTACATCAGAACTGGCTTAAGATAGTAGAATAATGATTATAATAGACGATGTTGCATAACTTTTAATTGAGTCTTGGAACAAACGGACAATCCCCTCAGGCTATGGGTTGGGGTGGGGTGGGGGGGATTAAAATATCAAGCAGATCTAGAACAGACCTAATATAACTAAATATAAATGTTTTTATCTCTCGCTAAAATAAAAATAAAGAAATTGCTAGGAAAGCGAGATTTTACACAAATGTTTCAACAACACATAGTGAGACATTATATTGTACAATACAGATACATGTATAACACTGTAGACGGAACTTGGTGACCACAACAACAAGTCATATACAATCATAAAAACAATCATAAAAACAATCATAAATACAATCAATACATAGTTCTCACATCTACAATATTTATCTCCCTTGTTCTGAATTGTCAGCCATTTTGATAGGCAAATTTCCTTAAAGTTTATTGGGAATATATGGTAATCGATGATAAACTAATCCGATATAAAAAATTTTTTTTATTCATTATGCTCATGTAGGTATTTGGCTCAGTATGTTGAAGAAAAAGTGGTTGTCACATGCAAATTCTCTTGGTATTTTCTTATCAGTTTTGCCTATCGAAATGGCCGACAGTTAAGGGAGGTAAATATTGTAGATGTGGGAACTGTGTATTCTTTCAGAATATAGCATGAGTTTAAAACAAGTTATAATCAATGCATCAAACACAAGCATTGAAATATTTATGTTACGTACATGTTCTTTCATCAAAAAGTTTTCATCAAATACAAAATATTTTAATCCAAAATGGCTAAGAACTATTTTTTATACAATCAGCCCTCCTATACTTCCATATTCCACATAACACTACTCTGTTAGTCATCATATTGTTAAGGTACCATAAGTTTATTACTAATGATAGGAACACCTATCTACTCTTACACATGTATTTTGATATGACATCTTCAAACACTCAAAACAGAACATTTACTTAGATAAGATACCTGTCAGTAGGAATGTAGAAGATTTGTGGAGAATTCAGTCAGTCTGCAGTTTGAAATATTTAGTTTGAACTGTCTTATTTTACCCGGGCCAAAGTTTATAGCGTATATCATTCACTCATGATAACTACGTCCTGACTTCCTCACCAGTAAACATGCCTTACTCAGGGATTGCAAACTCTTGTTCATGGAAGGACTTGAGCATATTCAAAGTGTCAAGGGTTCAGAGCAAGACTATTCTAACTCCTACGTTTGTATATATGAGTTAGGATAGTCTTGCACTGAACCCTTGCTATGGTCTCAAGAACAGGAATCCCACATTTCACCCCTAAAATCACTATACTAAGAAGCCAATTACTTCAAATGAGCAAAGCCACATCGTCAAAATATTTCTTTCACAATAATAAACAAATTAAACATTAACATTGAAATAGATTGATTTATATTTAACTATGTCAACTACCTGTATTCATACAACTAACCTCTATCTAAATCAGTCCCCTGTCTCTAATAGTCTTACCCTAGTACAACCAAAACCAATGGCTTGAATTAGTAAGTTCTAATAAGTCTCCAATACATAGTTCTCACATCTACAATATTTACCTCCCTTGTTCTGAATTGTCGGCCATTTTGATAGGCAAATTTCCTTACAGCTTATGGGGAATATAATGTAAACGATGATAAACCAATTCGAAACATAAAAAATAAAATATTCTTTAAGCTCATGTGGGCATTTGGCTCGGTATGTTAGAGAAAAAGTGGTTGTCACATGCAGATTCTCTTGATGTTTTCTCAATTATCACATATTTGGAAATTACTCCTGAGAGGGCTTATCAGTTTTGCCTTTCAAAATAGCTGACAGTTAAGAACAAGGGAGGTAAATATTGTAGATGTGGGAACTATGTATATCAAAGGTTTGGTGCAAAACAAATGTTCCTACTTCTATACTGAAACTCAGTTACAACAGTTCTGTAACAAACCCTTGTTGTGACGGTCCATTGTCCAGTTATGTCAGAAATATATCATAATGTACGTAATACAGGCACCCGAATGCTCACTGAAAACTGGGCTTCCATTTGTAGTGCCTTTATAATTTATTCACTGGATTAGTACAAGAACTCAATTAACAGACTGCTAATCCCAATGTTTCCTTTACTAGATACACTTGTAAAGTAGCTTACCTAAATCCACGTTGACTGCAAAATGTTTCATACAAGTGTAAAATATACAATTCATTTCCTTTACAAACGAATGTTTCATGTCTGAATGACACACACTAAATATGAATCCTACTTGCTCATAGCTTCCAGAGCATTGCATATGGACGAAAAATCATTTTAAAGAAACAGCAATAGCCTAGCGCAAAACAGAAAATGATTTTTTTTTATCCTGAAGATCTCTTGAATTTTGTGATGATTTTATTTCGTGAAATTTTTATCTTTTCAATTACTTCTGAAGAGTATAATTCATGTTGCAACAAAATGTAATTATTTTAAGATGTACCGAAGATATTCACAAGAATTTTGGAATTTGCGTTGAATCTTTAAACTAGAAAATTAGGCAGCAGCTGCATACAATGGGATCATTGACAACTTAGTTCTAGATTGGTTCAATTATAATCATCTCTTCTTGAAGAAACTATACGTAAAGTCATACTAACATCAATGTTATAATAATCAATTAATTGTTAATGAGAAAAACATTCATTAGAAATCAAACATTCTAACCAACTCTTCTTTCCATTTGTCTACTAAACTTAATCAACTTTATATCAGTTAAATTTACATGAAAATGACGCTATGTCGCTGTGGTGTTGTGGTTAGCATAACGGACCGGCAAACCGTAGACCCGGGATCGAATCCCGGTAGCGCCATTGACCGATTTTTCTTGTTCCTCAAAACATGACTTTCTTTAGATACATTTATTTATCATGCGACGGACACAAACGGTTTCACAGCAACTTATAACACAGACAGCTGATACAGAACAGCTTGAGAACTGTCCGCAAATAATCACCTACTCACCACAATATAATGTAGCAATATAGGACCATACAGGTATTGGAACTAAATTCAACAAGATAATCATCAAACAGTTTGAGTTATAAAATAAGAACTTAAACGCAATTAAGGGACACAAGTTTTCTTTAATTTCCTAGTTTCAGTATTAAAATACCAGTATATTTCACTACAATGCATAGACTAAAAAACTAAATGGGTAGTATTGGGAATTGTAAACAATTATTTATTCCAATTTCAGACATGAAGCTGCCAGACTTGTGAAGCAGACATCAATGCAAACAACCAGAACTAAAAAAACAACATAAAAATAACTTTCTCTATAAAATACGGTACCAAAAAAAATTCACAAAATATTCAAAAATGAAATTTTCGTTTTCATATATGAGCGCCGCTGTACAATTTCCAACCTCTTCTTTAAGTGACGTCATTTTCACAAAACGTCATATGTGACATCACCATGTACTGACAGTAAGCAATATTTGCCCAATATGGCAATATGGAAACAAAGTGACCATATGGATTAAATATTGTTTCCTGCTCGCAAATAGTGACATCACATGTTGCGGTTTTTTTAAATGACGTCACTAACAGAAGTGCTTGTAAATCCCATAGCAACACTCATATGAAAACTTTCACTAAGTTTACCTGTCTTTGTGAGTGGAGTTTGAAACAATGATCGAACCACATTGTTGTCAGATGCCCTCAGTAAATTGACAACCTCAACCGGTAACCTGTCTCGATTTTTCTCCAAGAAACCTTTACCATCATAATTCACCCTCCCAGCATAATGGTCGATGCTGAAGTGTAGACTAGAAGTAGACTTTGGTCGACTGTAGTATTTGCTTTTCACATTCTGATGGAACTTTTCTGTAACAAATAAGAATAAATACTATAGATTGAGTTTGTATTACATTGTAACTATGTTTTACCAAACATATATACTTGTTTCAAGATCATCGAGACTAATACTCCCTATACATAGTTCCCACATCTACAATATTTACCTCCCTTGTTCTGAATTGTCGGCCATTTTGATAGGCAAATTTCCTTTAAGTTTATAGGGAATATAATGTAAACGATGATAAAACTAATCTGATAAATAAAAAATAACTTATTAATTGTGGGCATTTGGCTCAGTAAGTTGAAGAAAAAGTGGTTGTCACATGCAAATTATCTTGTTATTTTCTCAATTATCACATTTTTGGAAATTACCCCTATAAGGGCTTATCAGTTTTGCCTATCAAAATGGCCGACAATAAAGGACAAGGGAGGTAAATATTGTAGATGTTACATCATGTAGGAACTATGTATTGTTTTATAACCCATGTTTGACAGTTCCCATTATCTGCCAATTTAACAAATGTTTCACTCAAGCCCAGTTCACTCGCTTTGTTTGACATCAGCTGCTTTATGTTGTGTCAAGTACATACATTTCAAACAACTTAAATTGTCATAACAGTATCAGCCATACATTTTACATGGGATGGTAAAGGACCACGGATAAGGCAACTCAAATATATAAAGGCCATACATTTTACATGGGTTAGTAAAGGACAGTGGATAAGGCAACTCAAATATATAAAGGCCATACAACCTGGGCCCGTATTCACAAACGCTTTAAGACTGAATCTCAGACTTAGACTTTAAAATGGTGAATGTCCATTTTGCTCCTAGCTTATTGTTACACAATATATTTTAATAAAACATGGCAAAAGTGTAGAGTGAGTAACAAGAAAAATTCAGCCAAAACATTATCCGTTTAAATATAATGAAAAAGAAATGCTTGTAAATTTTATTTTTGTAATTTTAAAGTCTAAGTCTGAGATTCAGTCTTAAAACGTTTGTGAATACGGCCCCTGGTAAAACAAGATTAACTTGACCAAAGAAGAAGATAAAAAGAATTTTATCTAATTTTTATACAGTCCAATCTCTGACTTAAACCAGTGTATAGAACATGATTCCATACCAACAAGTGTCCAATCTGTGGCTTTAGGAAAGTGACTTTCTTCATCAAGTAGAGACAATAAACCTAGCGGTTTCATCAGAAACATGTCCAATAAAGGACGATTATCTACAAATGTTATTGTACTGCCGTCCACGCCCTCATTCTCATATTCTTGCTGAAAATCAATGAAAAAACATCTCCAGTTAAGATCAAAGAGAGAGAATACGTAACTACAGGGAAAGCCACATACATAAGACAATGCCTCCCCACGCAGATCTCTGGAAAAACAACAATCCACAAAACATAAGGCACTAAAGGAGGTCAAACGGTACACATATTAAGGAACTGAGGCGCAAGGAATGGACAGGAATGTCTACAACATAGATAAATCATTTTGTGGGCTTACACTTATAAACATTTCAACCAGCTATGTAGATGAGTGTACACATGGTAACATTCCAAACAGAAATCTCTGAACTATCAATGCAAACATATAAAATATAGACAAGATCTTATGGTGTCACTAATGTCGAACTATTTCCAAATTCCACCATGAATGACAAAAGTTATGGACAGGACACGAACCACTATCATCAGTAAGGCTTATGTAGCAAAACTGACAAAGTTTCGAGACACACAGTGACCTTGTAGATTGGGATACTAATCTTCTGCGGATACATTCTCAACCTGTAATGGTCACTTTTTAAAACCCCACCATGAACAACAAAGTTATGGACTAGACATGAAGCAATATTATCAGTAAGGTTTATATTGCAAAACTTACAAAGTTCAGAGCCGTGCAGTGACCTTGACCTTGAAGCTAGGGACACCGGTATTGCACATGATACGTCCTCATCCTATAGTGGTTCTTACTGTCAAATTATTTCAAAATCCCACCACGAGTTACAAAGATGTGGACCGGACACAAAATCAGGACGGACGTGACACAAGCGTGATTTCTAAGTAGCCCCCACTACACTTTGTGAAGAGTGGTATAATTATGTATACTTACCAGTTCCCAGGCAAATATATGCTGGTTGAAATAATACTGTATCTGTTCATTGGCTATATTGATACACAATTGCTCGAATGAATTGCTTGGAAAATTCTCAAACCCAAATATGTCCAACAAACCAATTATATTCAAATTCTCCCTGAAAAATAATAGATACATGATTTTTTTTCAATCTTACCAATATAGTATACCATTACTTCAAGTGCATAATCAATTTATAGTAATAATCAATTTCATAGATAAGTTAAGACTGTCATAGTTCCATTTTAGGTAAGTAAATATTGTTTCGTAAATGTTACCAAATTATGGTCACGGAGGCATGATGGACTATGGTTAGCAGTCTTCACGATAATTTTTTGAAGGACTTGCACATTTTCAGGCAGACAGCTTGCAATTTCCACTTGCCCAAATTCACCTTCACTTGCCCGAATTAAATTGACAGCAAGTCAAAATAACTAAGAAACATGATGTTTTGATGGTTCTTTTGATTCGTTAAATCGGAAACGAAGACTGGTAATGATAGTTGATGAAAAAGAGCTGTTATACAAGCAAAATTGACAAAAATGAAAACCCGTCAAAGTACTGCATACTACGGACCAGACCACGAACACGACTTGCCAGTTTGGGCAGATGAAATGGATCTTTTACTTGTCCGATGGTAATTTTACTTGTCCCGGACTTCAGGCAAGTGGGTAATCGAGAAGACTGGGTTAGAGTGATAGAATCCAGATCAAAGGGTCATGTGTTCAAATTCTACCCTAGGCCAGGTCCTGCAGTCTTCTAATTGCCTGAATTACTCACGAGGACTGGTTAGAAATCCAGGAACTGGTCATCTAGAGTGACGAATATATGCTGTAATAAGTTTTAACTGAACAAAATAGTATAGATTCATCGATAACATAACTGTGTATACATACTCTTTGTACATCTTTTTATCTGGTTGTAATAAAACATTGATTTTATTCACAATCCAGCTGAACAATCTCCCGTATAAGGACTTTGACATGGCGTCTCGTACATCCAGTGCCTCATGCATTGTATTGTCACGTATGATCACCTCACCACGTGCCACCATGCCATTTGTCGTTAATACTTCCACTAGATCCTTAGATTCTAGACCCAAGAGCTTGGCAACTGAAATTTAAAACAAGAGACATTTGTTAAACATTACGCCCCCTGTGACCTTGACCTTTGACCCTGTGACCCCAAAATCAATAGGGTTCCTCTGCTACCTAAGATGAATGTGTGGACCAAGTTCGAGGATACTAGGTCAAGGGGTTCTTGAGTTATTGAACGGAAACGATAAGGTTACGGACCGACTGACATGTGCAATCCATATGCCCTCTCTTCTTCGAAGGGGGACATCAAAATATAATGATTTTCTGGCTCAAGTACTTAAAAAATAATGTACTAATGAAAATATTTTCAGCATTCCAAAGTTGACTGTTTGGTGGTTATCTGAAAGCAGACTTATCAAATTAATTCTAGAGAGCAATAGTATGTTCAACTGAAAGTTCATATTTTATGGACGTAAAGCATTTGAGCCCTGCTAAGGGATTTACAACCTCTTCTGTAAGTGACGTCATTTCAAGAAAACACAGCATGTGATGTCACTTTTTGCAAGCAGGAAACAATATTTACTCCATATGGTCACTTCGTTTTCATATTGTCATATGGGGCAAATATTACTTACTGTCAGTACATGGTGACGTCACATGTGTCGTTTTCTGGAATCGACATCACAAATACAAGAGGTTGGAAATCGTACAGCGGCGCTTATTTAGTGATAATAATAGGGGCACTGTTTTACCTGTATCAATTAAATCTGTATTTGAGATGACAACACCATCTCCAGAATGACCCTCCGACTGTTTGTGCATAAATTCAATATTTCCTACATGTAGTATGGCTGCGATCACTCCAAATATGGATGAAACTTCCTGCAAGTTTAAAAGTAGCAAAAAACTTTTTTTACATTTTGTTACTGAATGATGTCTCTTTAACACCACTCGGGTTAAACTCTGCAACTGTTATTTTGAAATATTTCTATACAAATATACAATAAACATGTGAAAAGATGCAGACCAACATGTTAGAAAATTACCACTTGTCAAATTTTGCTCATTAACTACTAATTAGGTCAAAAAGACAAAAACAATATAACACTATTAAAACAAGGATGGACAAAAATAAATTCCTAACATGTACAGGAGATAACAAGTGACATTAAAGAACATTTGAGCGCTGCTATGGGATTTACAACCTCTTCCGTAGGTGGTGTCATTTCAGAAACCGCAACATTTGATGTCACTATTTGCAAGCAGGAAACAATATTTACTCTATACGGTCACCTCGTTTACATATTGTCATATGTGGCAAATATTGCTTACTGTCAGTACATGGAGACGTCACATGTGACGTTCTCTGGAAATGACGTCACTTAAAGAGGAGGTTGGAAATAGTACAGCGGCGTTCAATTATTTGCTGCAATGTTACAAAAAATTTGTTAACACCATGAAAACACATTACATTTTGAACTTTGAACATTGAAATACACTTAATTAGCTACACTATCAGTGGTAAACATTGGGTGACAACTTCAAGCATAATATGTATATATATATGAAATAACTTAATCAAATTGAATACACATGATAGTGTAAATGTGTTATCCAATAATATTGTTAAATGACCGAGATGATTGTGAAATAGCATTAAGGATCCGAGTTCCAACCATTAACTGGTCCCAGACCTTTGCTAATCTCAATATGTCCAGACGTGAAAGTGACCACATATTTATATAGCTAAGTGTTGTGTTGTATACCTCCGGAGATAATAAACGCTCCTATCCATGCGAGGAAGTAATGGAAGTATAAAACACAAAAATAAATACTTCAATTATTTTCAAAATTTAATAAATGCATGTGCTTCATCTGTCAATATCAAACATCAGGTATCCAACTGTATTGAATCCAAGTAACTAACAACTGACCAGAAGATTTATTTCATTAATGAACCAGCAAACTAAGTGTCTTATATAACACAAATACAACTATGAATTACTAGGTACAGTAGAACTTTGAAACCTCGAACACAGTAGATACCTCAAACAGGTTCTTAAGTCCCGGCGAAATCCCTTCTTATTTCATCTAACAGTAGATCACTCAAACGGAGGTAAGTCAAACACTCGAACATGATTTGTGGTCCCTAGCTACCATTTCATTCATTATTCACCATAGATAGGTCGAACAATACAGTACTTAACACCTTTGATTGATCAGTTTAATAACCAATATAAATAAACAAATAATTTAATTAAATCTGTTTTCATTTAATTTCCTTTTTATGTGTATCATTATGAATAATGCTATGGCTATTGATCAACCTTGATAGTAAAATTTGAACAATGACCAACTATTTTATGATAGCCTACCTCTTCTTTAAATCCTATGATACTGAAACAATGCTGTATTGCCTTGAACTTTACTCTGTTGGCTGACAACGATACCATCTCTGATTGACTGTTTGTGTGTTCACTGATGTACCTAGAATACAATTTAACCATACATGAATGCTATAGACATCTCATGGGAGTTGTCAACATTTACTGCAGAGTTTAGCAAAATCATGTAAACCAATAATATGTGTCATTTACAAGAATGGATTGGGTTTCATTTCATTTGCTCATGAGGTACTATGAACAATGTCATTGGGTAGCACAAGTAAGATTCCAAGACAAATGTCATGAGATACCAAGACAAAGGTCATGAGATACAAAGACAAATGTCATGAGATACCAAGACAAACATCATGAGATACCAAGACAAACGTCATGAGATACCAAGACAAACGTCATGAGATACCAAGACAAACGTCATGAGATACCAAGACAAACGTCATGAGATACCAAGACAAATGTCGTGAGATACCAAGACAAACGTCATGAGATACAAAGACCAATGTCATGAGATACAAAGACAAATGTCATGCAGTCAAACTCAACTACAACCACTACAACTAATCATAGTTACATCTGCCATTACGTGGCGAGACGTCACCGATTTATGTGCACATGTCTGACACAATCAGGAACATCAGCAGACAGTATGTGTAAACAAAGACATGAGAAACTAAGTTAAAATAACCAGTCTACAAGATAAGAAATCACCGATGTTTGCTTCTATATTGAACCTTCTGACATTTGATTGGATAACTTTAGTAGGCAAATAACTTAGTTTTATGGTACACTTTAATATGGAATACTGAAGACATTTCGGAAAAACAATATTTACGACCCTTAAAGGGACTTTCAGAAACATTTGTTTACAGTTTATTACATGTTTTATTCTGAATCCATTACAAATGAGGAAAATAAGACGCTTTGTTGGTTCAAGGATTCAGAGTAATACTATTGTAAATACACTTTGTATTGAACAGACAGTTACAATATTGTGGCATGCACCGACGATGTGATATATGATAACAAACCTGTACGAAGCGTTTTCTTGTAAATGGTATTTATGGTTTTTATCTTCTCTTGGTAGTCCATCATGTACATAGTAAAATATGTGGAAGTTCTGCTCACCCCTGCAAAACAAGTATAGGGGATTATGGTAAACCAGTTAATCATACAAGTATAGGGGATTGTGGTAAACCAGTTAATCATACAAGTATAGGGGATTGTGGTAAACCAGTTAATCATACAAGTATAGGAGATTATGGTAAACCAGTTAATCATACAAGTATAGGGCATTATGGTAAACCAGTTAATCATACAAGTATAGGAGATTGTGGTAAACCTGTTAATCATACAAGTATAGGAGATTGTGGTAAACCAGTTAATCATACAAGTATAGGAGATTATGGTAAACCAGTTAATTATACAAGTATAGGGGATTGTGGTAAACCAGTCAATCATACAAGTATAGGGCATTATGGTAAACCAGTTAATCATACAAGTATAGGAGATTATGGTAAACCAGTTAATAATACAAGTATAGGGGATTGTGGTAAACCAGTTAATCAAACAAGTATAGGGCATTATGGTAAACCAGTTAATCAAACAAGTATAGGGTATTATGGTTAACCAGTTAATCATACAAATATAGGGCATTATGGTAAACCAGTTAATCATACAAGTATAGGAGATTGTGGTAAACCTGTTAACCATACAAGTTTAGGAGATTGTGGTAAACCAGTTAATCATACAAGTATAGGAGATTATGCTAAACCAGTTAATTATACAAGTATAGGGGATTGTGGTAAACCAGTTAATCATACAAGTATAGGGCATTATGGTAAACCAGTTAATCATACAAGTATAGGAGATTATGGTAAACCAGTTAATCATACAAGTATAGGAGATTATGGTAAACCAGTTAATAATACAAGTATAGGGGATTGTGGTTAACCAGTTAATCAAACAAGTATAGGGCATTATTGTAAACCAGTTAATCAAACAAGTATAGGGTATTATGGTTAACCAGTTAATCATACAAATATAGGGCATTATGGTAAACCAGTTAATCATACAAATATAGGGCATTATGGTAAACCTGTTAATCGAACAAGTATAGGGCATTATGGTAAACCAGTTAATCAAACAAGTATAGGGTATTATGGTTAACCAGTTAATCATACAAATATAGGGCATTATGGTAAACCAGTTAATCATACAAATATAGGGCATTATGGTAAACCTGTTAATCGAACAAGTATAGGGTATTATGGTAAACCTGTTATTCGAACAAGTATAGGGTATTATGGTAAACCTGTTAATCAAACAAGTACATGAACTAGGAAATTCAATCAGATAAAATAAAACAACAAATTTATCGTTAGATATGTCTACTGTAAATATGATCTGGAGAAATGGGGGACATACCTGGTACTGACTGATGTGGAACAGTGACTACACAATAACAGTTAGTGGTATCATTGTTTTGTTTTTACACATGCAATGTTGATAAGTCGATGATTAATTTGATACCCAATTTATGAGGGTTGTGTAATAGATTTCTCTAATATAGCCCTACACAATTGTTGATGTGTTTTCATATCTCGTCAGTATACTTCTGACAAAATGGCACAAAACAAGAATCCCGGTAACCATTTTTCTTTTTCCATTAAAACAGGTACATTCTTTTGTCACTTCAACTTATTGTAACTAAAAATCAATCAAACATTTAAACCAGTAAAAGAAAGTATTGTTCCTGTTCAAAATCAAACTGCCCAGTATCATTAAAATGATGAATGCCAGGCCTGACTTTCAAATATATCACCTACACAAACATAACAACATACTGATGTATGAAACAACACATATATTTTGACATTTTGAAGTTCTTTTTGTTTCCCAATACATCCTGGTTTAATGAACTGATATAGAATCAGTCCATGATATGTGTAGTGTACTTACTGTGCTTGAAATATAACCCTGGACTTCTCGAGTAGATACTCTGTTATCTTTGCTGAAATGGACAGTCAAATACGATTAATTAACATATTCATGATAAAAAAGAGTCATGCCTATTTTGTCTTTAATTTCTGACAATCATACATACATGGAAGAGGTTTCTGTAGTGGACACATTGGATATATTTATCTATCTAGTAAAATAAACTTGAGGAGTTTCGATCCTTCAGAATTTTATCCATCATACATACACTTCCGTTCTGACCCCAGGTAGTTCAACCTAAGGGTTCACTTACAGAAGATGAAAATCAGATTTAAATGTAAAATAACATCCTTGTCCTTGGTTAGTAAGGATCTGTGGTAAACTGTATCATACAGTATGGTATAGGTCTGCTTTATGCTGGAGGAATGTAGAGCTTTACTATACAGTATGGTATAGGTCTGCTTTATGCTGAAGCAACGTATAGCTTTACTATACAGTATGGTATAGGTCTGCTTTTTGCTGAAGCAATGTAGAGCTTTACTATACTGTATGGTATAGGTTTGCTTTATGCTAAAGCAATGTAGAGCTTTACTATACACTATGGTATAGGTCTGTTTTATGCTTAAGCAATGTAGAGCTTTACTATACAGTATGGTATAGGTCTGCTTTATGCTGAAGCAACGTATAGCTTTACTATACTGTATGGAATAGGTCTGCTTTATGCTGGAGCAATGTAGAGCTTTATTATACAGTATGGTATTGGTCTGCTTTATGCTGAAGCATTGTAGAGCTTTACTATACAGTATGGTATAGGTCTGCTTTATGCTGAAGCATTGTAGAGCTTTACTATACAGTATGGTATAGGTCTGCTTTATGCTGAAGCATTGTAGAGCTTTACTATACAGTATGGTATAGGTCTGCTTTATGCTGGAGCAATGCAGAGCTTTGTTTTACAGTATGGTATAGGTCTGCTTTATGCTGAAGCATTGTAGAGCTTTACTATACAGTATGGTATAGGTCTGCTTTATGCTGAAGCAATGTAGAGCTTTACTATACAGTATGGTATAGGTCTGCTTTATGCTGGAGCAATGCAGAGCTTTGTTTTACAGTATGGTATAGGTCTGCTTTATGCTGGAGCAATGTAGAGCTTTACTATACAGTATGGTATAGGTCTGCTTTATGCTCGAGCAATGTAGAGCTTTATTATACAGTATGGCATAGGTCTGCTTTATGCTGAAGCAATGTAGAGCTTTACTATACAGTATGGTATAGGTCTGCTTTATGTTGAAGCAATGTAGAGCTTTACTATACAGTATGGTATAGGTCTGCTTTATGCTGTAGAGCTTTACTATACAGTATGGCAGTGTTTTTATCAATTAGTACAATAAAGTTTATTAAAATGGTATTTTAGTGTTTGTACTGTTCTGTACAGAGTGGAATATTTCTGACACTATACAAAAAATACTTTTACCTCCTGTCACAGTTCCATTCTCTGTGAAGAACATTTCTAAGTATTTGCCGAATCTACTTGAATTATCATTGATCACAGTCTTGGCATTGCCAAATGCTTCCATCAATGGATTCACCTGTAGAATCTTCTCTTCTAAATCCCTATTAGGGGCCTGAAATTGGGATTTCAAAACATAATATTGCAAACATTTCAAAATACAGTAAATTTGCATTTTCAGACAGGTTTAAACTATGAACTACTATTGTAAATGACGATCGACAAGAGGTGCACTGCAAAAACGGTTTATCAAAATATAATACATAGCTATCATAGTAAAATATATGCAATATTTAGCTCAAATGGACTTTTTTGGGTTCAGTTCTTATATACCACATCAAAGGGCATCAGTAGTGGGCTAGGACAATTGTACTGATCTATGACAGGATGGCTGTTTGACTGTACAGTTATTAAAGAGATTACACAGTATATAAACATATACAGTCAAACCTGTCTGTAAAGACCACCCATGGGAACAGCACAATGTGGTCTTTGTTTACAGGTGGTCTCTATTAACAGATTAAATATAATTGAAAATGGTCTGATGGGAGATAAAATTGGTGGTCTTTGCAGACAGGTTTTGCAATAGTGGTCTTTGTTCGCAGGTGGTCTTTAACACAGGTTTGACTGTATGTATATAATACTTACCATACCCAGCTGTGTAAGTTGTTGTACAAGAAAGTTAGCACTGACAGTTTTACCAGCACCAGATTCACCACTTATCACAATACACTGAAAACAGATTCAACATTGGTTAGAAATTTGGTTTATAGCAATCGCATACAAAAACTAATCCAAACAAAGTGAGAACACTGAATACTTTAAAAAACCAGTTCATACATTTCATAGCTACCTTAAAAAGCTCTGATAAATTCCCCATAGTTCACCTCCTCTTTTCATTAAAAACAAATTATACAAAAGCCCAGTTCATTCTAAATTAATTCCACCCCTGTTTCGCTAATTATCAATATTTAAATGAGAAATAAAAACACAAAAAGTACACCTTTAAGTGTTATCTATAAAATCAAACTTAAACTTGAGCACCTGGAGTTCAATGAGAAACAGGCAATAACAAGCTCTTTATATGCTGTCATTTAAGTCTAGAATAAACGGCAATTCATACAACAGCCCTTTAATATATACCAGTTTATTTGATATCATTGTGATGATTATTTCAATCACTCTTAATGTTACTTCCTGGAAAAACCAGTATTTGTGTCTTATGTAGAGTGATTGTAACTATTGCTGATGGCTGAGTGGCCACTTCCCTAGCAACTACCCCACTCCCTATGACACATCCAATAATTCCTTCAATATATCTTATAGATGAAAGAAGTTATACCTGGTGTTTTTTCTGATGAACCATCATTTGATACGCTTGGTCCGCTATGGCAAATATATGGGGAGAGTGATCTCCCTTAGCTGCATTCATGTACATGTGTGAATATTCATCACTATATATGGTCAATGGATGGAATGGATTCACCGCCAGTAGTATATCACCAATATATGTGTAGATAATACTCTGTGAGTAACGTGTAAATAACTGGGCAACAATTGACTCCTGAAATGTGACAATGTAAATTATTGTTTACCGGCAATCCGTAGACCTGGGTTCGATTCCCGGTAGCGCCATTGACCGATTTTTCTTGTTTCTCAAACATGACTTTATTTTATTATAGAGGGTATCTATACATTAGGGCCTAAATTTGTAAATTTGGAGACCAGAGGCAATATTACAGAAACATCTTAAGTAAAATCTTATCCTTATCCTTAAATTTCATTTTCCCAAACTGGTTTATACAGGCTATTTATATGGTCAAAGTAAGAGTGATAAATGAATGAATATGTTGTTGTCATTACCATTAAAAAGCCTAACAGTTTTTATGTGGTTTTGGAATTACATCCATTTGAAGTTTTGAGCTTAAGTGAAAATATTTAAGATTCACTTAAGATGCTTCTGAAATATGGGCCCAGTCTAAGAAGGCAGTTTTATGTTTGTGCTATAAGAACCAACTTTTGAGACAGGTCTCAAACTGATACACCCCCATCATTTATTCACAAAATACAGTTTCACAGAGAATGCATTCTACGCTAAAGTTATTTTAAAGCATATTTTATTGCACCACTGACCAACATATACAGCCTGTACAATATAATGTGCTAAGTACTAAAACTACACAAATTCTGTAACATTTCTTATCTAAATGGCATCAGTATTTGCAATGAATGATACTTCATAATTATCGTCTCACTAAAACAAACGAAATACTAATAACAATTAAGTAATTAATAATTTACGATTACTACACATTTTTTACTGATGTTACCTCATCTAAAACCTCAAGTTGTGTGAAATCATTGATGGTAGGTGGGGGTCCTTGTCTCGACTTTCGTGACTTCAATCTTCCTTGTTTTGTCGTTACATCCGGCTCATGAATGATACGCTCCACTTGAGACGACAGGAAAACCAATCTTTCGTTTAACTAAAACACAATATAGTGAACAAACTCACAAAACATTTGACAGAAACCTAATAAAATAATCACCATGTACAGTCAAACCTGTGTTAAAGACCACCTGCAAACAAAGACCACTATTGCAAAACCTGTCCGCAAAGACCACCAATTTTATCTCCCATCAGACCATTTTCAATGATACTTAATCTGTTAATAGAGACCACCTGTAAACAAAGACCACATTCTGCTGTTCCCATGGGTGGTCTTTACAGACAGGTTTGACTGTATTATGAAAGCACAGATCAACTAAACTGCTAGTCATAGGTTTACTTGTATACCTATTTGAGTTTTGTCAAATAGCTTACAGTTATTTTATGTTTGCGCCTCTCTGCCTCTGCAGTTCTATTTATGCCATAAAACAAAAGGACAACCAACACAGTGTAAGTTGGAAAGGCCTGGCATGAAATCAATTTATTTTAAAACAAAAGGAACTAAATCAATGGCTGTAAATATAAACAACTTTATATTGTTACACTATAAGGTATATTTTTATGTTTTCTCATTTACAAAATGTCTTATAAAATTGGAATATGTTGCAGATGAAATTCACTCAAATCATCAATGCATCAAAACAGGCTTTGGCAATGAGATATCAACTTTGCTTTAATACTTGAAATCTTCGCCACACCTCCAGACTTTACATCACATTATACCTGTATAGTGTCCTCCGGAACTTGTTGTAGGAAAGGATGTTCCAGTAGATCCCAAGAAAAAGGACGTTGTTCATAATCCTTACACAGACATCTGCATTAAAGAGATAAACAGTAAAAGTATGGGCCGATTGTTTGTTTATTTACAATGTTTTAAGGCACACCAATATAGTTTTGGTGATATGTAGCATTTAGAGCTTTCAATATGAAGGAAAACAACATTACCCAGTAATATAACCATTACTCAACTATCAGAACTCACACATTTACCAAATAATACGGTAGACATTGTATTAAGAGACCACCCAAAGGACAGCCAAAAAGTGGTTGCTTAATAAAGTGGTCTCTTAAATAGATATCGACAAAAATAAATAAAAGTTAAGTACAAATGAATGTCCAATTGAACAACAATCAAAACGTAGACTCAAGCAAATCTAATCCAACAGTATATTTATGTTCTATGTAGTACGCAAGATTTAAATATGAAATCTAACTGACCAATATTTAAAAAAAAATCACATTTTACTGATCATACAGACCAAGGCATAAGAACATGAAGAGTGTTAGAAGAACTTAATCACCTTGCAATGAAATCCTTACAATCTGTGGACCAATCACCCGGAGTCTTCATCTGTGGTGGAGGATTCCTGAAAACAGTACATTGTAATACTTTTTATAAGCTTAGAAGTAAACAGGACTTTTTAAAACTCAATTGTGACAAATCAAAATATTAGTAGTCTCTGAAAACCTATAATCTGTCTCATACAGACATGGTAGATCAGTGATACTGAAGTCTTTGATTTATCAGTTATTCGCAAAAGAAATCTAATCAAATAACATGAAAATAATTAGGGATGTCAATATTCGGTTATTTTGCTAACTGGTTAACCATTTTATCTTCCGAACGGTTTCAGGGATTGTGACTACAGATACTATGCAAGATTTTTTTTTTTCAAAATGAAAAGTAGATATTTTCATCAAAACAAACTATTAACTGGTTAGTGATTTTACTAACCGATAACTGCATGTTCGAACGATTAACCGGTTAACCAATTAATCGTTTACATCCCTAAAAATAATACATTTTTTTAAATATATTAACTAGTTGAATTGAAAACTTAAACTGAGTAGTGATAGGCAGTGAATCATCAAGTAGCTGTCATCCATTGGTTAGATACTACTTACCTTGGAATTCTAAACAAGGCTCTCATTGGATGTTTGTCAGCCAATGGGGGAGCTCCATCTATCAGTTCTATGGCAGTTATACCCAGAGACCAAACATCACATCTAATATCATAGTCATAATCTAGTTGTCTTTCACATGCAATAACCTAAATAAATAAAACATAGTTGTATTCAGTATGTTGTCCACAACAACTGTACCAGAGCATTAGGCTTCATTGTAAAACATACATTTATATCGTAGATGACGTCATAAATTGTAATAAGAACCATCCACTATTTTCAACAATTTACTGGTGAAAAAAACATCAGGAGATGTCAAACTGGCCTTGCATATATGGCAAATACTT
This sequence comes from Mactromeris polynyma, assembly GCA_032209605.1. NCBI lineage: Eukaryota > Metazoa > Mollusca > Bivalvia > Venerida > Mactridae > Mactromeris > Mactromeris polynyma. Next base: position 341,447 of record JASFXZ010000009.1, read on the forward strand.
TTATAGGCATAAATGTACCTATTTGCCTATTAAGACATTAATAGAATTATTAACTTTAACTAAAAACCATTAAAAAGACAGCAAAGACTGGATCATATTAATTTGCAAAACAGTATAATATATTCAGGTCTCCAGGCAGGGAATTATAACATAAAAACCATTCATTTCAAGGTCTATTTTCAATGTTTGGTTAAAACGCATCATAATGAATAACTTGATACACTTATATTCCACAGTGAAGTCGTCTTACTAGGTAAATGATATACATACGAGTATACTCAGTGAAGTCATCTTACTAGGTAAATGATATACAGATACTCAGTGAAGTCATCTTACTAGGTAAATGATATACAGACACTCAGTGAAGTCGTCTTACTAGGTAAATGATATATAGATACTCAGTGAAGTCATCTTACTAGGTAAATGATATATAGATACTCAGTGAAGTCATCTTACTAGGTAAATGATATACAGATACTCAGTGAAGTCATCTTACTAGGTAAATGATATACAGATACTCAGTGAAGTCATCTTACTAGGTAAATGATATATAGATACACAGTGAAGTCATCTTACTAGGTAAATGATATATAGATACTCAGTGAAGTCATCTTACTAGGTAAATGATATACAGATACTCAGTGAAGTCATCTTACTAGGTAAATGATATACAGATACTCAGTGAAGTCATCTTACTAGGTAAATGATATACAGATACTCAGTGAAGTCATCTTACTAGGTAAATGATATATAAATACTCAGTGAAGTCATCTTACTAGGTAAATGATATATAGATACACAGTGAAGTCATCTTACTAGGTAAATGATATACAGATACTCAGTGAAGTCATCTTACTAGGTAAATGATATACAGATACTCAGTGAAGTCATCTTACTAGGTAAATGATATACAGATACTCAGTGAAGTCATCTTACTAGGTAAATGATATATAGATACTCAATGAAGTCGTCTTACTAGGTAAATGATATATAGATACTCAGTGAAGTCATCTTACTAGGTAAATGATATATAGATACTCAGTGAAGTCATCTTACTAGGTAAATGATATATAGATACTCAGTGAAGTCATCTTACTAGGTAAATGATATATAGATACTCAGTGAAGTCATCTTACTAGGTAAATGATATACAGATACTCAGTGAAGTCATCTTACCAGGTAAATGATATATAGATACTCAGTGAAGTCGTCTTACTAGGTAAATGATATACAGACACTCAGTGAAGTCATCCTAGCAGGTAAATGATATACATATACTCAGTGAAGTCGTCCTAGCAGGTAAATGATATACAGATACTCAGTGAAGTCATCTTACCAGGTAAATGCAATACATATACTCAGTGAAGTTACTTATAAAGACAAGTAGGAAATGATCCCCACCAATGTATTCAAACTGGAGGACTTCATGTTCTCACTGTACATACCTCTGGTGCCATCCAATATGGTGTACCAACAGAAGTTTTCTTCCTGTCTAACGTACCGTTGATATGACCCGATACTCCTGAAAAGTAACACAAATAAACAATAAAACCTCTATGAAGATACAAAAGACAACCATAAACTATGAAATATTCTTCGGTTGGTCACTTTTCTCTGGCTACAATAAATAACCATTACAAACACTGTATTGTATGGTACATCTAAGATTGTGTACATGCAAAAACAAGAGATGTATGTAAAACATTATGCCCCCTGTGACCTTGACCTTTGACCCCAAAATCAATAGGGTTCCTTTGCTACCCAAGATGAATGTGCGGACCAAGTTTGAGGATGATAGGTCAAGGGGTTCTTGAGTTATTGATCGGAAACGAAAAGACTGACGGACCAATGGATATACCAACTGACCGACCGACATGCCCAAACCAATATGCCTTCTCTTCTTTGAAGGGGGGCATAATAATTGTTTTGGTTTTTTAAGCCAAAATATTGATTTCAAATGAATAGAAGAGAGTAGAAGAAAGTCTTACCAAAATCTATCAACTTGATACACCCCTTGTCTGTGATAAGTATATTATGCCCCTTCACATCTCTATGTATAACATGATTCCTGTGTAGAAACATTAATACCTGAAAAATAATAAAAATGTACTGATTACTGAAACCCTAAAGTAAAAAGAGAGGCCTACGAGGACCTGCGCTGTACTGGCTGGTCAAATTTGGTCACTTTTTGTCTTCAAGTTCTAAGAAGGCATTTATGGAGGCGCTATTAATAACAAAAATATTGCAAATTTCAAGGACCGTCATGTATGCTCAGATCTGTATGTTTTTTAAAAGAAGAACCAAAGTTTCACTTTTAAAATCTATTTTTAGCTGTCTATTACCTACTTATGCAACAAACCGAAACAAGGTATATAATGAGGAAAGAGGACCCCCCCCCCCCCTACCCCAAAGAATCATATGTACGAATTTTGGTCAAAATCTTTTTAAGTGTTTTAGGAGGAAATGTAGTTTATAGATTTCACTATATACACATATGGAACATGGCTCCGCCCCGTGATGGCCATGTTTTTGACGGAACTTAATCATTTATGCAATTTTGAAACAGGACCACTAGACAATGCTATTCGCCAAATATCAAAGCCGTAGATCTTATGGTTTTTGACAAGAAGATTTTTTCAAAGTTTTCACTTTTATAATCTATTTTTAGCTGCTTATGCAGCATACCGGAACGCCCACCCAAGGGTCATTCCTGTGAAGTTTGGACAAAATCCATTCAGTGGTATAGGAGGAGATGTTGTTTAAAGAAAATGTTTACGCACCGCCACGGACATCCAATGATCCTAAAAGCTCACCATGAGCACTTCATGCTCAAAAGAGACAAACATAAAAATACAAAATTACTTAACATCATAAGCAAACATAGAACCAAACCTTTAGAGTTTCCTTCAAAATATGAGCCAGCAAAACTTCATCTAGCTTTTGTCCTCTGTCTACCAGAGATTTGACTAGATCTGTCACAGAACCACGAGAACATATCTGGAAATAAGAACGAAGAATGAATCAATGCCTTACAGGGACAAAACATCTGAACATGTTACTAGTAATTCAAACAAAATACATAATCCAAGACTTTTTTGTCACCAAAGTATATTTTGGACTACGTCCCACCAACAGTATTTTGAGTTACATACAGATGGTATCTACAGTGTACATGTAGAAGATGTAGTACTGTCATACTGTGATACCATGCTGTAGACATTAGGCATGATACAACACCGAATCACATTATCCTGGCATTATGCAAACCAGTCCTAGCACAGCCCTTATAATGCTGAAGTACTAGTACCATTTCAACGACTATGATTTATGGCCTGACTTGTAAAAGTATGCACCGAGATAGGCGCCCTATCCTCAATCTATAATCAATGTCTTCATCACCCAGACAGATGCAATAGCATTGAGTCAATGAATCAATGTCTTCATCACCCAGACAGATGCACTAGCATTGAGTCAATGAATCAATGTCTTCATCACCCAGACAGATGCACTAGCATTGAGTCAATGAATCATATCTTCATCACCCAGACAGATGCAATAGCATTGAGTCAATGAATCAATGTCTTCATCACTGAGGCAGATGCACTAGCATTGAGTCAATGAATCAATGTCTTCATCACTGAGGCAGATGCACTAGCATTGAGTCAATGAATCAATGTCTTCATCACTGAGGCAGATGCACTAGCATTGAGTCAATGAATCAATGTCTTCATCACTGAGGCAGATGCACTAGCATTGAGTCAATGAATCAATGTCTTCATCACTGAGGCAGACACCCTAGCATTGAGTCAATGAATCAATATCTTCAGCACCCAGCCAGACACCCTAGCATTGAGTCAATGAATCAATCTCTTCACCACCCAGGCAGACACCCTAGCATTGAGTCAATGAATCAATCTCTTCAGCACCCAGGCAGACACCCTAGCAATGAGTCAATGAATCAATCTCTTCACCACCCAGGCAGACACCCTATATATATTTATATCTGCTTAAAATATTTACTTGTGTTTCTTGATTCAGAAAATCATTTCCCTCTCAGTCAATGCAATCTGTTATTAATTATGTATGTTGTAATCATTAATCCAATGCAATGCTCAGGTCAGTTTTAATCATTTTAATTGTCATCGTCAATGCAAACATATGTTAAGGTTTCTATGGCAACACCTACCTCCATTACCATCCAGAGTTGATCATCAGTTCCAGTTGCACCTTTCTTCAGATATAGACCATAGAATCTTGGCATATTCGGATGATCATTGAAATCTCTCAGTATTCTGAATTCTTCTTCTATTTCTTCAATAACTTCATGTATCGATTCTAGAATCTTCACAGCAGTAACTTCACCTGAATTTATACTCAGTGATGAGAGTAGCAGAACAAAATTAGCGCAGATATTTCATAGACATGTTTGCTTAACTTTCAGAATATCTTGCTGAAAAGACCCAAACATCCCATCTGCCAGGATCTGCCATCATCCTTGCTATGCTACCCTGCTCAAATTTGGTGTAAAGTGAAATAATCTTCTAGGTACACCCCAACTTCATTCACTGTTGAAGGATCTCCACACTGCAACATGTTTTGTGCACAAATTTAACAAGAACCTTACTCTGAATTGATTCTAAGAATAGTTCTATGCCAATTTGGGTTGTTAAAAATAATTGAAGACTGAAAAGTGATATCAGCTAAAACCGAAGTAAAAGTGTTAATTGTTTAATACCTGTCTGCCTGTGTTTTGCTGAATATACTTCGCCATACGTCCCTTCTCCGATGAGATCTTGTAACTCCCACGTTTCCTCCGGTTCTTCAAGTTCGGAAAACTTGATCTCCTTACTGAACTGATCGTACATACGAAACATGGTAACTGTTGTTATTTATAACCAGTCGAATGTTGCTGTTTTTTAGATTCTTGTAAGAGACATCATGGTATCTTTTTCACTTCCTTAAGATCACATTCTTGAAGAGTCAGTTATGTGAAGAACAATAAAACTGAAAATATAGACAGTTTGAGATGAACAAATTTTTTTTTTTAAATCCTCGAATTAAAATAAATTTTTACTATTCCGTTAATGTTTTTTTCACATTACCCGCAATATTCTTCACTTACTATAGTCCGATTCCCCACCAGATACTTCAACATCAAAAGCTAATTACGCTGACTAAAGCAGCTTACAGAAAGAAATCTAGCACAGGATTTTGTGCCAACTCCGAATATTGTCAAATAAAATTGATACAAAATATATATTATAACATAACATACGGTGTAGAGTGGTTATAAAACCCATGTATTATTTTCGATATTTCACTATTGAAATAACAACTCACGTGCGTGTGACATCACAATAACAAAAAAAGCGTGACATAGACGCGCTCAAATGTTTTTGACATTGTTTTTTTTTTTTTGTGCCAAGTATGACCTTTTATATCATTGAAAATTACTGTCAAGTTAATTTGAATATGATATGTGATATAATCATTTGAACTCATATCTTGTGGCTGAAAATTAAAAAAGAAAATTGTCGGAACTACTTTTTTTGCGTCAGTTTTTATTTTAAAAAAAAACGAATTACGCAAGTCATACCTTGCTTGCATATAAGGTGGCAAAGGTAATGTTTTGAAGAAAATCAGCCTTTTTTCTGCTGCTATGTCATAAATAGAATCTTACATTCGTGTTCATTTCTTATTGAATTTATTAAACTGACGTCATCTAAAACCGATAAAAGCCTCGTTTTTATTGTTTTTAGACGACTCCTTTAATAAATTTAATAAATAATGACCACTCATAAAAGATCCTCATTTTATATACTGCTTCTATAATTAGCTTTATACTGACAAAAACATAAATTCATATCGAACACAAGAATACAAAAGAACAGATTTTTCACTAATACAAAAACTTTAAAAAATAAAAACCTATCACTCCTATCCATTCATACTCACTTAAAGCTTTAAAATACCTGAGGGCCGGTATTCACAAACGTTTTAAGACTGAATCTCAGACTTAGACTTTAAAATGGTAAATGTTCATTTTGTTCCTACGTTATTATTACACAATATATTTTGATAAAACATGGCAAAAGTGTCGAGTGAGTAACAAGAAATATTCATGCAAAAATTGATCAGTTTAAATATAATGAAAACGAAATGCTTGGAAATTTATGTCTGAGATTCAGTCTTAAGACTTTGTGAATACGGGCCCAGCATTACCAGCTAAATGACATCTTAAATTACTAGCAGATTCTTTTAAATTACACTGTTTTATCAACATAATTAACAATAACAGTCAACAAAATTTTATAAATATTAAACAAAAATTAGGAAAAATTAGTGACAAAATCTTAATAACTCAAAGAAGAAATGATCCAGTGAAAATATTAACAAGAGAATAAATCTAATAAAAGTGTTTTACCCGGCAAACTCTAAAATCATCCACTAAGATTCTCCGAGGAGTGTAGGTTTAATGTTTATAAAGAATCCAATGAGAGTGTGTCAACCGGCATAAGGGAATTAATATTCATTTGTTGGGTTAGTGTAACCATGGCGACTATTAACATAAATATTCAATACAGAAGACTCCAATTTAGAAGCCAGGGTTCTAGTTTTCAGCGTTTTGCTTTCAATCCTTTCTTACACTGAAATAGCACATAGCGAGGGCTCAACGCAACACTGTCGTAACTCCTATATAAATACATAGGAGTTACGACAGTGTTGCATTGAGCCCTCGCTATTAGAGGGTCTGACAGTAATTTAAGGGCTGCAACCCTTAACCGAATTTCGATTTGTTTTTTTTCACTGTTCGGTACTGCATGTCTTATGAATATTCGAGTTCGGTAAGTCAGATGACATTTTTACGCCTGAAGCATAATGTTCTAGTCAGAGAATTTGTACGGCTATACACATTATCTTTTAGTAACACAGCAATTTGAACTGTTTACTTTTATGACAGGACATGAGGTATTATTTGTAGTCATTTCCTCTATTTTATTTTATATTAGAAGATTTAACTATCAGTTATTGAGAATTTTATGTATTTAATATATTTATAGACAGATAATTTATTCCGAAATATTAGGCATTGTAACTGCCCATGATTTCACATAAACAATGCAAACATACATACAAAAATAACGAAATATTATACACTGGTCAATGGCAATAATTTGACATGAACAATAGTATGGTAGATGAACATAATATAAATCATAGTATAGTACTCATTACATTTTCATTGAAACAATGCGATAAATAATCGAAATAGTGAGGAGAAAATACAATACAAATGAATTACTTATTTATAATACAACTTATTTCTTAGGTTAAAAGCTTTATGAATAAATAATGAACACCGACAGATTTATAACAATGGTCGAGTATTACTTTCTGAGCTTATAATAGTTCAACAAATTTTGGTATATTGTATTTTTCTCTGTAAAACTGTTTTATGAAACTGAAAGGGTAGTACACAAAACTATGGGTTTGTCCTGAGAAGTAACTGAGTTCTGCTTACTGGAAACCAGGTCAATGATATAGCTTTAGTTCACACTAAGTAAACTTATAATCATTTACCAGCAATTTCCTTATAAAGCTGGCAAGTGAATTTCCTGGTTTCTAAATTTTACTGGAATATAATGAATACACATCATACAGATGTAGGAATGAGATAAAATAGTTGGTTAAAAGTATAAATGTTACAATGCATATGAATAAAAGGAGGCAGGCACTTTTACTACCTTAATAGCGGACAATCAACTCAGTTTTGAACACATTTAGCCTACTTGCTATTTACAAGCATCGTTAACCTTATAATCTACTTCGCAACATGAAATACAACAAAGTCTCATGCTATATTCAGATAAACAACATTTTCCTATAATTTTTCATCAAATTAAGGAGACAACAGGATAAATTTAGACGTTCATAGCTATATACAATTGGAATCAAAGGACTGATGGTATAAACATGGAATCAAAGTACTGATGGCACAGAAGCTAGGCTGGTGGGTTTGATACAGTACTGAAGTATATGCTAGACCAGGGCCCGTATTCATAAACGTTTTAAGACTGAATCTCAGACTTAGACATTAAAATGGTAAATTTTCATTTTGTTCCTACATTATTGTTTAACAGTATATTTTGATAAAACATGGCAAAAGTGTAGAGTGAGTAACAAGAAATATTCAGGCAAAAAATATCCGTTAATACATAATGAAAACGAAATGCTTGTGAATTTCATTTTTGCTATTTTAAAGTCTAAGATTCAGTCTTAAAACATTTGTGAATATGGGCCTGCACTCTGCACACTGCTAGTAGTCCACTAACAATTTAGCTTTACGGTATGTATATTTGGAACAATCTTCAACAAGAAGATTGAAATAAGATTAATGTATATATACTTCTAAAGTAATTACAAACTATTATTGACCAAAATACACTCAATGACCTTTTTCCCTCTGTCCAGTTCGGAACCTGATCTTCAACTTCTCATTCTATTTCTGTTTGTTCACATGAACCGAAACTGTGAAACTGGGTTTTATTTTGTGTGAATACTCTCTTTGTCAAGCATTACACTTGTTTCTTTTACCCCCCCCCCCTCTCCCCATACCCACTGTATTTAATCTTATGGAATTATTTGGTTTACACGTCACCAATGGTGATGCTCGGAACATCAGTTGTCATGCATAATTGACTCATTACTTCCACTTGTGTATTACAAGAATTATTTACCCTCAAACATACTGATACTTTAGAATTTTCCACAAAATCTTAAATTTTGGAACTAAATTTTGGTCATTGAGTGTATATGAATAGTACTTGACACTTGATTAATGTTTATATACAGACTTTCCGAAATTTAAAAAAAAGTGTCCGACATTCGGTCTGACAAGACACATAAATCTGTCGGACCGAAAGAAAATCTGTCAGACCGAAACAGATGGAACAAAAACAAAGTAAAAACATTGTTTTATTTATATAAGTCAGCTTATCTCATAAAAACTTCAAACAAAAGTTAGTCTCTGCTGAACATCATCAGCGTGGCACCATCGTTAAATTTTAACGACGCCATAGCTGCGCGAACGACTGGCAGTATGTAACATGCACAGCGATTGGTTTTTCTACGGGCACTGTGCCAAAAGTGACCAATGAAAACATGTGTAACGTTTTTCTAACGCCTTCATGCTAAAACCCGGTTACCGGGCCATAAGTTAATGCTAAAACCCGGTTTAACCGGGAATAAAAAAAGCTGGACAGTCGGACCGATTTCTGTTCAGAAATCGTTGGACCGGATCAAAATTTGCCGGTCATGTCCATCGGACCGACGGCTTTCCGGAAGTCTGATATATCATGTAATTATTTATTGATATTGCTATTGCACACCTTTCATGAAACTTACTTGTTGACTTGAACAGATATGTAACACAATGTGTGACAGTTTGCAGAATAGATCTTTGATATTGTACAAGGCTTGTTCAGATTGAGACAATATTGATCATAAGAGCAAAGAAAGAGATGTATGCGAACTTCATATAACGTTATGCATTATTTTCACTTGATTGCTCCCTAAATGCAAAATATCAAAGTGTTAGCATCACTAGACCGATGTCAAGGTCTATCGGAAATTCATCAGTCCTTCAGACTCTAAGCCCACTGACGTTATGATATATATTTAACATATCATGCATATGTCAATGAATGTTTTTTTGTTTTTTTTTAAATAATGAGGTTCTATGTTGGAACTCATAGTATCAAATTATTAATCAAAGAATTTATCAGTCCAGCTCTTTGATTTGATAACACATAACTAATGTACCAGTACTTAAAGAAGACAGTTTATCTTCTAACATCAAGGACAGTAAGAAAACATTAGCTTGCATCACTTGAATAACAACCAAGGATTTCCAAGGACTTAAATTCAGTAATTGTAGCAATCTTGTAGCAAACAAACCACCTACACAACATAATTTATAAACTCTGAATAGGACACAATACTTTGTAACAAGGTATACACTGACCTATATAAGCATACAGAGTGTAGACCAGCTCAGCATTCAGTTACGGCCAACAGTCGCAAACGTTTTTTATTGAATCCCTTGCCAACCACATCACATTTCAGACTGCACACAGGGAACCAAATTGCAAAACAATACAAAACGTTACGAAACGATAGCCTCAAATACCTTTACTGAACGCAGGGCTGGTGTGGTGGAATACAGCAGCAACTGGGGCTTCTCAGCCTTTGTGTGCATTATGTGAGGACTATAAATTACATGAACAAGCATGTAAAACAGAAGGAATAAGTTGCTCCAGGGAACGCCATATACATAAGACAGTGCCTCCCCACACAGACCTCTTAGGGAAACAACAAGCCTTCAAAACATAAGGCACTTGATGAGGTTAAAGGGTACATACGTTAGGAAACAGTGGGTTTCACTTACATGTTGTTCATTATTTCAACCATACCCAGGCAGGTATTTTTGATCATTTTGATTACAGTACAATCAGTAATTAGTTTATCTATCTCAGCCATTCCAAAAATGATTTCAAAGGAACTTAGCATAATATCCAAGGAACTAATTAATTGCTTACTTTTCATCGTCAATATATCATACATGATCAGCTCTTCAATTAGAAGATATAACATCATGTAATAAAGACATAAATCTGAATTACCTGTCATTAGTCTCTGATGACTTTTAAAGGAAAAGTCTGAAACTTCCAGGAAATGTTACTGAAGTAAAAGGTAGTTAACCATTTTTGGTAACAAGATTTATAAAAAGAGAAATTGAAGCTATTGAAACAAGTTTAGAACCCCCCCCCCCCCCCCCCCTCCTAAAATAACCCTGAACACATACTGTCACAGGCATTAGTCACTATTTGCCTCCATGTAGGTTCATGTCTGATTTAACAATACAATGTATTATATTTACCATTTTATGAACTATACCGGTAGACTTCAATGTATATCAAAATATACAGAACAAACTCAGTTGTAAACCTTTAAAGGAACACAAACAGATGGTCTTAGATGATGAAGCAAGAAATTTAAGTTTATATGCAATCAGAAGATGGATTTTCTGGTACAAATGTACTTACAGGTTTTACATTAAAATCAAAGGAGTCTGAAAGTCCACAAAGACTATATGTATGCTTAAGAGTTTTTTCAAGTACTTTTCGAAGAGTTTTTTATTGTTAAAAATATAAGCAGTTTTCAAGGAGTAGGCATAAAATATTCAAGGACTTTTAAAGACCTGTGCAAACCTTGAGATAACTCTCAGTGAGAATGACCACATCAAGAGCCAGAATACACAATCATTCAACATAAAGAGGTCATGCTTGTAACCCGGGATTCCGGGTTCGATTCCCGGTCGCGGCAGGTCATACCCTTCCATGAAAATTTGATAAAAATGTCGATTTTCCTCCTCATGTGGAGAAGTTGCCGGCTCCTTGTGGAAGGGTAAGTTAGTACTGTTTAGATTTCAGTCCAGGAAAAACTGGTTAGGTGAACCGGCCGCCGTATATAACTGAAATATCGTTGAGAAACGGCGTTAAACCCGATGAAACAAACAAACAAAGATGTCATGGTTAAAATTTGGTAGCAGTTAGAAACTACACAGAGTCAACTTCATTTCCAGAGGAATTCACACACTTGTAATTCATTTAGATATTTTAGCAACTGAAATTTGTAAGCTAAAGAATTGGGCATTTAAAATTTTGCTGTAATAAGCATCAGAGAAATCTGCTCATAAAGCCAGATTGTGTATGATGCATGAACGATAAACTTAATTAAAGTGTTATCATCCTAATATCTTGTCTGAATTCCATGGTATAAAGAGAGCATTAAAACAGTATACCGGCCTTATCTATCTGTACAGACTGTACATTAATTATAAGGCTTTTTAACAGGTTGAAGCTACGTATGTGAGAAATAAATCTGATATTTCTAACTCCTGTGCACATGGTCGATTATTCATTACTAAGGTACCGTCAAACCTGGACACAACACAAGCTCTAAAACGCCTAATTCTAAAAATATATTCAAAATTTACAATTACGGTCAACTCTCGTAATGACGAACTCGCTTAAGACGAATTTTTAAGTCCCGATTTTATCCTTCTTTGTCCATATATGTCAAAGTTTTTCGATGTCCCGCTTAACAAGTTTGCACCTTAAATCTATTGTTCAACACGAAGTTGGATGACGTATCCTGCTGGCGAAGAATGTTTTCACATGAAACCCGACGATTTATCTGTATTTTAGCACATTTTATTACCAATTATTTACAAAATGTTGGACTATTAATGCAAACATGTCAAATTGTTCAAAACTGTGATCAAACCAGGAGTTGGTAAACATACCAATAATTTATATGAGTTATACTTTTAATTAAAACATGACTGTCCTCTTGACAATTGCTTTTAGTCTCAGATGATTATACCATAATTTATCATGTTTGAATTAAAAGAGGTATTACTAAACACTTCGTTCTTAATGGGTAGTACATAAAGTAAACTTGTCTTTCTTACGAAACACCTCCCGACGTTGTTGAATTTTCATAAGACGAACGGTTTTCTACGGTCCCGAAAAATTCGGCATAATGAGAGTAGACTGTATTAAAATGTATTTTATCAGACTGTTAGTGACATTTCACAGTCTGATTTCCTACTCATCAAAGGTTTCTTACAAAAAGAATTCAGAAAAGGAGACCTCAAAACAGATAACAAATTTAATAACCTTTTCCTTTCATACCAAACCAAGAGGACATCAAAACTATGTAACAAAAGAAGAAACTAAGGAAAAAAACATGTCAAAAAATAAATAATTGTTACCAATATACATATATAATCTATATCAATATACTGTAATAGTGCAACATAATGACACTAATTATTAAATAATACACAAACATCAGTTATCAATATTCATAGCTTGTCATATAATGTTATACTGATTGTGTGTGGTATACAGGAGAGAGATGCCACTGTATCTGTAAAAGCTACTTGACCAAAACTGAGTGGCAATAGTTACAACCCAGGATACGTATTGAGTATATTTTACTGCCACACTACAGGCTGGACAGTGGTCATGTGGGCCATGCTGGACAGTGGTCATAGGAGTCATGCTGGACAGTGGTCATAGGAGCTATGCTGGACAGTGGTCATAGGAGCCATGCTGGACAGTGGTCATAGGAGCCATGCTGGACAGTGGTCATAGGAGCCATGCTGGACAGTGGTCATAGGAGCCATGCTGGACAGTGGTCATAGGAGCCATGCTGGACAGCTGTCATGGGGGCCATGCTGGACAGTGGTCATAGGAGCCATGCTGGACAGTGGTCATAGGAGCCATGCTGGACAGTGGTCATAGGAGCCATGCTGGACAGTGGTCATAGGAGCCATGCTGGACAGTGGTCATAGGAGTCATGCTGGACAGTGGTCATAGGAGCCATGCTGGACAGTGGTCATAGGAGCCATGCTGGACAGTGGTCATAGGAGCCATGCTGGACAGTGGTCATTGGAGTCATGCTGGACAGTGGTCATAGGGGCCATGCTTGACAGTGGTCATAGGAGTCATGCTGGACAGTGGTCATAGGGGCCATGCTGGACAGTGGTCATAGGAGCTATGCTGGACAGTGGTCATAGGAGAGATGCTGGACAGTGGTCATGGGAGCTATGTTGGACAGTGGTCATAGGAGCCATGCTGGACAGTGGTCATAGGAGCTATGCTAGACAGTGGTCATAGGAGAGATGCTGGACAGTGGTCATGGGAGCCATGCTGGACAGTGGTTATAGGAGCCATGCTGGACAGTGGTTATAGGAGTCATGCTGGACAGTGGTCATAGGGGCCATGCTGCACAGTGGTCATAGGGGCCATGCTGCACAGTGGTCTTAGGAGCCATGCTGAGATAATTGTAGCATTTTTAGCAAGGTTTTAACAATATATTAACAGTTTGTCCGTGTCAGAAAGAGGTCAGTTGTCCTAACCAGTGTTCTTTAGCTTCTTACTGTATATAACTGTATCCTGTAAGCAACTAACAATGTCTATTGACTTGGTTTTGTTATCATTCGCCCTCAAATAACACAAACAAATGATTATAGTCTTATAAAGTATAATGTCAAGCAAACAATACAATACAAACATACCGACAGCTTGTCTAAACCTTACAGTTACATCAACAGCGTGATTCAAGTCTAATGCAAAGATGACAAAAATAGTTTGACATGCTTGTATGCAACAATAAGACATATTTCATTTTCTTCAAAAAATGCAGATATTTAATAATGTTTTTCAACATGTTAACAATTAACCCTTGTATTACAAGCATTAAACCTAAATGGTTAACTGTGGTTTCAGGCCTGTCCAAGTTTCAACAGTTCCATACTGATGTTTGCATTAATGGCCAGAGACAAGGGTACTAGTGATCTGACCCATATAATGTTTGCATATTGTCACCTTTCAAGGCACTAAACAGCTTTTGGGGTCTCAGGTACCCATATGGGTAAAATTTGTGTCTTTCTATATAGGAAATGGGAAATTTAAGCCATATTTGTATTGTCATTTTTTCTTTTATTTATACTATTTGCAATCAATTATGACATATTTATAATACTGTTTAACAAATACAGCAATGCCTCAATATATAAAGAATGTGGATTCACTCCAAGTGATCTGATAAGAATTTTCTCAAATGCTTTTTGTTGTGTTTGAAATATAAGTGGAAATAGGGAAAACATGCTATTTGAGTAGGTGGGGGTGGGTGGTACTCTAAACAGCCAAACATCAAGAGGCAAGAGCTACACCACTTGACCGTCATGCCATTTGATAAGCAAAACTAGGCCCGTATTCACGAACGTTTTAAGACTGAATCTCAGACTTAGACTTTAAAATTGCAAAAATTAAATTTACAAGCATTTCGTTTTCATTATATTTAAAGGGATACATTTTTGCCTGAATATTTCTTGTTACTCACTCTACACTTTTGCCATGTTTTATCAAAATATATTGTGTAACAATAACGTAGGAACAAAATGAAAATTTACAATTTTAATGTCTAAGTCTGAGATTCAGTCTACATATAAATAAAGGAGCAGAATGGACTGTTGCCTTCATCCCTTAATATCAACTGTAAGGTTTTAGAATGTAGGTTTTAAGAGTCACAGAACAACAGAAAAGCTGAGAATTCCAGGGATGAAAAGCAGCTTACAGATGAAACCAGAGTAACTTTGTATAAACAGAGTAATAACGTCTTCATTTGTATATCAAGATTTCAGTGCAAGACTACACTAACTCCTTTATAAATACATAGGAATTAGGACAGTCTTGCTCTTAACCCTCGATATATGGTAAACAAATGGGTAAATAATAGGCAGTGATCATTTGCAAGGCAATTAAATCTATGCTTCCTAGAGAAATAATGGTTGCGATAAACTGGACTTCATGTTGACAAAAAAGGATAAATTCTGAAAATATAATTCCTTCTCGATTTTTTTTCACTGAATTAATTTAGATACAGAAACAATAATAAAGACACCTGCAGGCAAAATAAACAACATGTAGTTTTACTTTCTTTGATGATCTAACTACTTAAGTCCTACTCCATCATGATAATAGTTTAAGATACTTAATATTTCTGTATAAGCAACTTTTTATAAGAACCTGGCCACCCCTTGCCACAACCCCAACTTCAGTATAACTGGCTTGCACAGTAACTGTGAAATGTACTCAGCACACCAACAATTTCAACAGACACAAATATACCCTCTTACCAGTTTCTAGAAATTTGTATATATCCAGAGCGTTGGTAAATTATTCTAAGTTAGCAGAACACTTAGCACGGTTAGTATAATCCTTGAGAAACTGAACAATTCCTTCTGTGTTAAGTAAGCACGTGTATGATTATGATTATTCAAACCTGGGTTATAATTACAAGTAACTAAATTCGTAATATAAAACATTGACATTAGCATTCACTAACGAACAGTTTGTGATTATAAACGAGGAAGTAACGAGGACACCCTTACAAAATACCTCAGATAAAATAAACATAACCACTTGGGTAGGTACTTTATAAACGCATCAATTTCTTTTTAAAGTTCAAATATAGGAGGTAAATTTAAGATACCTAGACTGAAGTTTAAATCCAATATCAGACAGATTTTTTATTTACATTACATATGCAAACAAGTCCACCCACATGCTGTGTTTTAATCTATGATTTCATCTTCAAATAAATACCCTAGAAATTCAACCATATGATCATGATAAAATTTACAACAAGATTTCACATAATTATTTATTGGCAATTATGTGTGGTAACTTGGAATTTCAACCAAACCACTAAAATAATGGCAGAGTTGTGTAAATCATGTTTAATACATTTATAACATACATACTTTACACCAATTAAAAAACTTTTCATTTATTCATTATTCAGGCCTTTTTCAGTCAATTTGGGGGAAAAGACCCTAGATAAATTGGGAAAATTTGCATCGTAAAATTTGCCAATTTGGGAAAACTCTTCAACTCCACTTTTGGGATTTTTTGTAGTTTAAACTTTAAGAACAGGCTTTTCATATCTAAATTTTATATAAACAAGCATTCTAATCTACGTTTCTTATATCAACTGTCAAAAAGACGCACAAAATATCCACAAACATTAGCTGTTATGACAAAAGGAACAATAATGGCCAGAGTTATTCAAAGAGCTGCACAATATATCAGGTCACTCCAGTAGACCATTTTTCATAGACCTGTGCTTCAGATAGGGATTTTTTTTTCTGATTGGGGAAAAAAAAATTTGGCATTGGGAATGGGTCAGACAGATATTTAAGGTCATGTTTTCTTGTTTCGGAAGCAATTGTTTCAACAGATTCATGAGTCTTCATAAATTCATGAACAAAATTAACAGAGCTGGCCTGGTTTTAAACACGTCAGCAGGGGAATGAAGGTTTCTATTTATTATTAATACATTTGTTACAGGCATCATTTACCAATATTATATTCATTTAATTAATTATTGTTAATTTATTGATTACTATTGACGTAAACATGATCTATTTATACTAACATGGTCTATTTACACAGTCCTGTTAATGGTGTTAAATGTTGCCATCAACAAATATGTGGCCCCCAGTATCATGGCCAAAAATGTCCAGATCTGTTAGGCGGAAGAAATATTTTTAATTTTTACTTGCGACACCTAGTGACATGTTTGCAAAGGTTTGAAAAGTTCAATTTTGAAAGTCATACTGACATTTTATATGTAAAACTGAACATAAAATGGCATACATTGTGGTAATTTAAAATCAGTTTAGAAAATATTAGCTGCAGTAACACATTTTGGCCCCCAGTATACATAACAAAACACTTACTGCTGCCATGGAAAACCTAAGGTAAGTCAGGATAATTGAACCACACATATTTTATCTGGCCTCATGCATCTATCTATGTTGTGTCTCACTTTGGAGATGGTGGCAGGCATATTCAATAGATGTAGACAAATTGCAAACTTTGTGAATACAATCATGATGAGAAATGGGAACCTTTCCACACACAGAGTGTGATCTTAAACACTACAATTTAAGGGGGGAGGAGTCAATCCCAAGATCCATCATACAAAACATTCCACAGAGAACAGCGTAATACTAAACTATCGAATGTGCAATGCATTCTTGGTATGTAGTTTATGTATAAAACAAGGATGAAATGTGAGTGGCGCTAACTTCAGCAAGTGGTCTCTCACCAGGACCTAGACTCTGAAAATGAGAAAGTTCATAATCTAGTGTTCAGTTCTGGCCTGATTTTAAAAATTAAACTATTCAAAACCGAGTTGTACCTGGCATTTATGATTTTTGGAAATTAACAGCCATTAGGCATTGGTCAAGTTATACCACCCCTGAGTAACAAGAACTTAATTAATTTAGTCTCTGATTATTGATATTCTAATGAACATGAAAACTGCAGCTATCAGTTTCAGCACTCATCAAAACAGCCTGCATGTTGTTTCTACAATTCTACAAATTGCAATTAAATACCAACAGGCCACTAACTCCACACAATAAAATAATGCAATTAAAGTTTAAGCACAGTTGTTGGGATGAGGCAAGAAAACAAAATAAAAAAACAAGAATACCTACTCAACATACAGAGTCTTTTTGGGGGCCGATTTGGAGCCGACATTCGGCCCCATTCCCAATGGCAAAACATAAGTTTAATTCCCAAAATTTCAATGAAAATTTATCTGATATCCGTTGGGACGTGGGAGAGAGATCTGATAAATTCTAGTAATTACATGAAGACAACAGTTACTTTCTTATGAGGCTTATAACCTTTCACGATCACTTTACAGTTCCAAATTCATTACTTTTTGGTTTTTGCGTTCTATCTGTAGACTAGTTTATCTATTGCTGACAGAAATCATTGTTTTTTTAAAGAAATTTGTGATTCCCAATTTTAGTTAAAACGACACATTTTTCCCAATCTTAAAGGCCCCAGCCCCATTCCCAAAAAGGTGGGGAAAAAAATGACATAAAATCTGAATCAAAATAAGGAACAGTAAGATCAGCATCCACTGACAATAAACACACAATAGATGCAATGGTCCTTAAGCATGGAACCAACACAAATGTAGACAGCTGACTTAATCAGTAAATACGTTGGTTAAATGCAGACAACTGACTCAATCAGTACATACGTTGGTTAAATGCAGACAACTGACTCAATCAGTACATACGTTGGTTAAATACAGACAACTGACTCAATCAGTACATACGTTGGTTAAATGCAGACAACTGACTCAATCAGTACATACGCTGGTTAAATGCAGACAACTGACTCAATCAGTACATACGTTGGTTAAATGAAGACAACTGACTCAATCAGTACATACGTTGCGTAAATGAAGACAGCTTACTCAATCAGTACATACGTTGGGGGTAAATGCAGACAACTGACTCAATCAGTACATACGTTGGGTAAATGCAGACAGCTAACAAATCAAAACAAGAAATGCAACATTTCTATCAACAAAATTGGCTCATTATTACATTTGTTTGTGGATGCACTGCACCTTGTATCCCTATCCTAGCTTAATTGGAATATTTCATCAAGTAGTAACAGTGACAGCCCTCTAAGATGACATGACTGCATTGTGATACCAAATAAACAAATTACTGTATGACTAACAGGTATGTTATTCCATAGTCCTACAAATACAAAACTACATAACTTATTTCACATTTTGACATTTTCAGGTTAAATGTAATTAAATGCGAAAATGTAAAATAACAACATAATGAATGTTTATGGTTAAAATTTAAATGGGCATGTACACGTCTAATATTTTGGACTAGTACATTCCTTCCTATAATATTAAAAGTAATTGCCAAAATGTCTTGAATGTAAATAAATCAACAATGGATTCCCACAAATAAGAGATTTCCTCCCCAATCCTATGGCACCGACAACAATGTACAATTAAAATCATGTTAGAACCGCGATGAAAACAAGGACAGGATTTAATGTTTGACTGAACTTTCAATTAAAGGAACTAAATTTAACCTTGGTTTGCACTACAGCCATTGTGACAACACAAGTTTCTCATTGACCTAAGAGCATCAATCTTAACATTGACTGCAAATTCAAAATTTTAAAACCAATGATACAGATATTTATATTCACAACTAAACTTGGTATGTAGTGATCAGAGGTTGTGTACAAAGCTAGCAAATAATCAACAGATCGTGACACTCGGAGAAAAGAAGTATAACGATAAGGATTTGATAGCTGTCGAATAATATAACAAATAGTCATCTATAAACGATTTAAAATTGGCCCTAGGGTTAATTTAACTCACCTGACATTTGAGAAGTTTATGCCCCACCTTTATGTTGTCATTTACCAGGAAGTTGACAAAGCGCCATCTGTAGTTAAAGATTTTCGGTCGACAGACATAACCGAAGTAAACCGATTAATATTGTGTGTCTGTCTATATCCCAATGGTTGAGGCCGACTAACATATTTTATTTCTTAACGGGCGGGGCAAAGTAAAAAGTAATATTGCATCCTCTTCTTATAAAATAGTTTTCAACCAAGTATTGAGTGTTAAATGATTCAATAATTTGTTTTGCAACCAACGCATCTAAAACTAGAATTTATGATACAAATTAGTTTCTCATCACAAGCATTTATTTCCCACGAGTGAGATCTTGTCCAATATTTAACCAGAGCTTGATACAACGTTTTCTTTGTTTCTAACGATGCTGGCCGATGAAGAGCATTTTTTAAACAGTATATAAATACTTAATGAATTTTTTCGATACATAATCACCACTGTGTCAGTCATAGGGTTTGAAAGAGTGAAGTGTACGTCTTTGGTTTGAGACTTTCACTCATGAGAATCAAAGTGAGATATACAACTGAGACCGTGTTCACTACTGACAACAAATAAAGTGTGCATCAGTTTTTGTTTAATTTGTAAACACTTGACGCCGTTTTTTCTTATCATAATAAATAAAAAATAATATTAATTCTGTTATATTTCATTGTCCAATATACTCGGATACAACGTTCGATGTATTTCCTAACGGATGAGGCCAATTTCAATATTACAAACAACAAATAAAGTAAGATATAGTGTAAGGTGGGGCAAAGCGCCCATATTAAGCAATATTTTACGATACAATAATAACCATCAGTTCGATTAAGACATAACTTGCTATACGTGCAAGTTTGCACGAGACCTATACATTTATAACATATTTAACGCAAGATACAAAACGAGATAAAGCTCAATAAATTGAACATAACTTTATTGATTGTTGCCTTTTTGCAAAACGCATTTTGATAAGGGACAAACACCTCTAAACATTACATATTTATAAATAACTTCTGGTAAAATGTAGTACAATTTCGCGAGAATACAAGGTGTACTAGGCAATACTAAATTATTAACTAATCAGCGTTAACACAAAATAGTGTAAAATTACAAAAATGAGAATTAAAAACTTACATTTGAAGATACATGTTTAAATTTTTCGCGGTATTCACACCCGCGTAAGAGATCACAAAAAGAATATCGCGCGGCACGGTAAATCCACGGACCTATAGGTCCGTGGTAAATCTAACGATGCGTAGAACTTTTACCTCGTGTGGGCATTTTACCCCACCTTACACTAAGCTTCGATATATTTCCTAACGGATGAGGCCGATTTCAATATTGCACACCAATAACGTAACTAAGATAAACTTTTGACGTATGTCCTAATGAGTGAGGCCGATTTCAATATTACCAACAAATAAAGTAAGATATTTAAGTTTTGATATATTTCCTTATGGGTGAGGTCGATTTCAATATTACAAACAAATAAAGTAAGATATAAGCTTCGATATATTTCCTAACGGGTGAGGCCGATTTCAACATTACTAACAAAGAAAGCAACATTTCAGCTTTGATATATTTCCTAACGGGTGAGACCGATTTCAAAAAAACACAACCTAACCCGACTGTGTCAACCCTTTCCGTGACGGTCGTACAACCATCGTGGAAAGTCGTGCGAATATATATATATATAATTGGTCCCAGTTAATATCAAAGACCTAAATACCGTATTTAGGTCTTTGTTAGAAACAAAGAAAGCGTTTGATATTTAGGTATTTGATTATATAGAGTCATTGGCCTAATTTGCAAAAAAAAAACACTTTAATTTAGCTAAATAAATTTACCACGCATATGTATCCATGTTTAAAATATTTGTATTTTTCACAAATTTCTAAACATGTTTGGGTATGCCACCATCCGAAAATATTGTAATGGCGGTGAAAACATGTTGTTTATGCTAATAATTAAAGCACTGGTGTGAAAAATTCAATTGAATTGTTTGTCTGTATGTGTGCTGATTACGCTGCATAAGATAAATTTATGAGAACAACTATTAAAACACACTAGTTTTCAAAAGTTGCCATCGCCATGTGCATGATCATGGCGCTTAGAGGGATGGGCTTAAAAATAGGCGTTCCGGCCTCAGCCATTGAGATATTATCGACTTGACTCATTTGGATATAGCTTCATAATATAGTACAGGTAAAAATAGAGTAGTATTCGGATATGCATGTATGGAATTTTGAAATGAAAAAAGGTATATTTTCAATTGTGTAAACCGTGTTGCACCAGTGACGTGCAAGTAAAGGTGAAAGGTTAATTATAAATAAGAAGTTTAAGCACGAATTTAGGCAACAGCGATACTATTATCTGTTGAAATAAGACCCTACATAACTGTTTTTACATTTTGACATTTTCCGGTTACCGTTTTGTTCAAAGAGAAAGTAAAATGTAAAATAACAACATAATGAATGTTTATGGTTAAATAGGCATGTACACGTCTAATATTGTGTACTACTGTTGAAAGTGGTGTTGTTTTCAATTTGAGCAGCCGTTTAATAGGAAGGCTCCTACTCCTAGACACTTCGACCCCACCACACTTCTACCCCTGAGACATTTCGACCCCACCACACTTCTACCCCTAAGACATTTCGATCCCACCACACTTCTACCCCTAAGACATTTCGACCCCACCACACTTCTACCCCTAAGACATTTCGACCCCACCACACTTCTACCCCTAAAATACTTCGACCCCACCACACTTCTACCCCTAAGACATTTCGACCCCACCACACTTCTACCCCACCACACTTCTACCCCACCACACTTCAACCCCTAAGACATTTCGACCCCACCACACTTCTACCCCTAAGACATTTCGACCCCACCACACTTCTACCCCTAAAATACTTCGACCCCACCACACTTCTACCCCTAAGACATTTCGACCCCTAGGACATCTCGACCCAAGATTAGTATTAGACGTTCGACCCCTGATTTATGTATATAACCAAAGATATGGTATTTAGGTCTTTGTCTAACTTTAAGGTAATTGTTGTGTTTTATCGAGGTGAAATGAACTTTTTTTTAATTTAAATTGTTCACACTGTCAGTTTGTTTTGTAGTTATCAAAATGTGTGTGATAAAACATAATGATACATGTACAAGTAATAACAATAATATGAATATAAAGAAGAATAGGAGTTCCTTCGTAATACCATACACCTAATGTGACCTATCCTTGTCCTAGTCCTACACATATAACTCCAAGCATTTGTATTCTTCACGTTTAACCTTCATTTTTGATGATATTTTACAATTTACGTTTTCTGTCTATCTGCTTTACCAACTAATAGCACTCCTGAATACTTTATCATTAAACTACAGATGATTAATTCTTACTTAATAACTGACAGTAAGTTTTTGCTGTGTCACAGTACATGGCATAAGTGCAAAAATGAACTGGATAGAAGAATGATTTTGCTTTTTTTACTTTCAGATTTAAATGATGTTACCATAAAGTGCAAGACTCACTGTTTGTAGGAAACAGTCATGAATTAAGATGGAATCAGTTGTCTGTAGATAATAGTGACTTCGAGAGTGCTTATATAGATTTAGTATTCTTTTATGATAATTTGAGAGACAAATTGGACACTCCTAACTTTGCGACATTTGACCTTTGGATTTACTTTGGACAGTCATGTTGTTCGGAGGTTTGCCATTTGTCAGAAGAAGACAGATTGTTCTGTTCATCTTTCTAGTTGTGTTGTCTTGTTCTTATATTCTGCTGTTAAATTTTCAAGACTTCTTTAATTCTGTGTATAAGGAGCATAGGCGCTTCTTTGGTGCCAAATATGAAGTGGGGTCATGGATTGATGAACAATATTCAACTTGTGATGGAAACTTGATAGCTTATGGTCATCAGTTTGCTGTACTGAAACATGCAACCATTCAACCACGCTCAGAAAATTTCTTAATTCCATGCAAAAATCTGAACAAAATTCAGTACAAATTTGATTATGGCAAGGAAGGAACCCACTTGAATAGATGGACTGCGCATCTTCGCAATTACACCAAAAACATGCTCTATTCAAAAACTGTAGATACAGGAAGTAATATAATGGTGGCTGTGAAACGTTACGAGTATGCCAATCTATACCATACTATGACTGACTGGTATAATGTGTTCTTGGTGACTAAAATGCTCAACATATCTGCCAGAAGTGTGATTATATTATTATTTGATGACTTTCCTAAGGGTCATATGGACGAGATTTGGGATAGATTGTTTAGCAAAGTGATTAAAGTATACAATATAACAGAACCACTGCTAACGGAAACCTTAATATGGAGCATTTTAGGATATGAAAGTCCATTAAACTATCATGGCCTCCTGGAAGCGCCTTACATTGAATCCTTTCATCACTTCTTTCTGAGTCAGTATGACATCAATGATAATAGACGTGTAAATTGTGAAGCTCCCAACATTGTCTTTCTGTGGCGACGTGACTACGTTGCTCATCCTGGCAATAAAGGCGGTTCAGTATCTCGTAAAGTTTCTAATGAAAAAGAATTAGTTGATGCTTTAAAAAAACAATTCTCAAATGGAAATGTTAATGAATATAATTTTGAAAAATTTACATTTGAGCAACAACTTAAGGTTATATCAAGTACAGATATCCTCATATCTATGCATGGAGCTGGTTTAAGTCATATTCTGTTCTTGCCAAGACATGCTGGAGTTGTGGAATTGTTTCCTCTCTACTGGATGAAGTTTCCAGGCATGATCCACTTTGAGTCTTTCGCAAGGTGGCGCCACTTGAAATATTCATCATGGCAGAACATGAATCCAAATAACGAGGTTGACACATATCTGACATACATTCCCCCTACTGTTATACTGCAACGTGTCAACAAAGTTTATCAGCAGATCTGTCCATATGGAAGCTGATATATACATGTTCTTAGATCTGAAATATTCATTGCACTCAACATTCCACTGTCCCATATTAGCTCAAATAATTCAGGGACCAGGGCGCTTTCTCACAAACGTTTTAAGACTGAATCTCAGACTTGGACTTTAAAATTGCAAAAAGTAAATTTACAAGCATTTCGTTTTCATTATATTTAAACGGATAAATTCTTGTCTGAATATTTCTTGTTACTCACTCTACACTTTTGCCATGTTTTATCAAAATATATTGTGTAACAATAACGTAGGAACGAAATGAAAATTTATTATTTTAAAGTCTTAAGTCTGAGATTCAGTCTTAAAACGTTAGTGAATACGGGCACATGAATGTGATACTATGTTCATTTGTTTGTTTGATTTGTTAGTTGTCTGCTAATGAAATATTGTTTTTCTCAATATAAGCAATTTAAAATGCTGGAATTTTTCATAAATAGTGTTTCTCATGTTTCGTAACACTTATATATTCATGGCGATCATAATTAGCAGAATTATGCATCTATCAATATTTTGCTCCAAGGGCGGGACACAGCAGGTTGACCTAGGGGAATTGGACAACATGTCTTTTTTTGGAGTCTAATTTCCCCACCATAGAGCATTTTGTCTAAATCTCCCATAGTGAGAGATGCTAATTCCCCCACTAAATCCAGGATTCTATTAGATGTCCGGCCCAAGTCGATTTCCCGTGACCCGGATTTATTTGGCGTGGAATCATCTTCTGTCTAGGGCCCTGTGTATCCCCCCCCAAGAATTTACCGAAATCTATTTTTGATCTGGAGTAACTAGCGAATGTAACATCTCAGCATTTTTTTATGTTGCACAACAAAGCTTTCCCCCCAAATTGTGCCGACAATCTTCTTTCAAGATACTTCTTGTTTATTATGCCCCCCTTCAAAGAAGAGAGGGCATATTGGTTTGCACATGTCGGTCGGTATGTCTGTCAGTCTGTAACCTTTTCGTTTCCGACCAATAACTCAATAACCCCTTGACCTATCATCCTCAAACTTGTCCACACATTCATCTTGAGTAGCAGAGGAACCCTATCGATTTGGGGCTCACATGCTCGAAGTCACAGTGGTCAATTGTTTACAAACCGTTTCTGATTCAATAACCCGAGAACCTCTTGACCTAGTATCCTCAAACTTTGTCCACACAATCATGTTGGGTAGCCAAGGAACCCTATTGATTTTGAGGTCATGGGGTCAAGGTCAATTGTATTAAAACACCTCCCATTAGTTGGAATGTTCAGTATGATTGTGGACTTTTATTATACATGATGTTCTATATATGTTTAAGGTCAGTTTATCGCATACATAACATGAGCTCTTTCATTACCTACAGTTAACAAACAACCTGTTGTTACTGTTACTGTTTCCGATATGGCACTAATCAAACTATGCATCAACGAAACCCTTTTTTGACATTTTTAAAATGTTTAATTTCACAATATATGTCCAGTTAATCTGCTTTAGATATGTACATTTATCAAATATTGAGTCAAACGTCTGAGCTATTGCATAATTTGATACCATAAGGAATATGCAATTCATGTTATTCATTGGCAATGTTTTTCTTTTTCGATTATACCGCAACCCCAGGTACATGAGAATTTTCTTTTGACATTCAAATACAAACCATACATTTACAAATTCATGTAATGATTTTATAAATTCACCGGGAAATGTACTTTTGAATTACATCATACCATCATCATAGTTCATTACATCAAATATTCATTAAATATTAATCAATATGAAGTTGACAAAATAATAAAAGGGATTTACAAACGCAAACTTGATAGATAATGTTTGCCGTATTGATTTTGGGGTCACGGGTTCAAAGCCGCCTTTTAGGTCAAGGTCACAGGGGGGCATAATGTTTTACAAACATCTCTTGTATTATTACTTAAGTTCATAAGGGCTGCTGAATAATTGCAATATATGGTATGCTTCAGGTGCATTATGAGGGCACGGGGTCAAAGGTCAAGGTCTTGTATTATTACTTAAGTTCATTAGGGCTGCTGAATAATTGCAATATATGGTATGCTTCAGGTGCATTATGAGGTCACTGGGTCAAAGGTCATATTTGATTATATTAAAATTGAATGGACATGATGTTTATAAGTATATGATGTATTAATATATAGGTATACAGTAAATAACCTCAATAATAAAACCACCTCAAAATTAAGAACATAATCTTTTAGTCCAATTTCACTATTTTGCAATTTATTAAACCTCAATATTAAGCCCACCTCAATAATAAGAACAGTTTCAAGGGTGACAGGGGTGGTCATATTGAATATTGAGGTTTCACTGTACATATGTTTTATAAACCAGGCCTGTATTAACCATACTTGCCTTGTTCAAAGTTAAAACTGTAATTTTAGTTTTATGTAAATGGAGACATTAGCAATTGTAGAAGTTATAATATTAGCAATTAAGAAACAAATAAGTGATTTGTGCTCATTTAAATAGAAAAAAAGGTTAAATTTCTCATGCACTGCTGCATTCAATTTGAAACCTGCACATTGACGTTTTATTGTCATAAAACACTGAAATTGTCAGTGAATGCCTGAGGAACCATGCATGTATTTGTTAATCCTTTGAAGTCGCCAGGTTTAATGTAACTTTTATTGTAATACTAATTCATCGTTAAATGTTACCTGTGTTTAATGTTTTGTCACGTGTTTTGGGACTTTGATAGTATTAAATTACTGAATATAATGTTGGTTATTTGTTTATCTATATTTTTGTTGTAACTTCTAGTGGTTTCATTTTGATTTCTGCTTAGTACTTTAACCCTGCCAGTTTTAAGTTAGACGTGTCAGCATGATATGTGTACTGCTGTACTGAATTAGATAACCATTGAGAAACATTTCAATAATTGCTTTGTAGAGATGGACTTTAGATGCCATGAAATTTCTGCAAAGATCCATTTTCAGATAATTTCTATTTCACAGGTCTAAGGGGCTGGTCCATGCAGGGAGTAGGGGTTCATCAAATTTTCAGGGCCTGTTGGTGTACAGGGCCCGTATTCATTAAGCTCCTGAGGGTAGAAAAACTTTTTACTCAAAAAACACATAAGGAATTTCCTTAGGATAGTATCTACTTAATGAAAATATATTCCTTAGGCGATTATTTCGTTCAATAACAATCGTTTTTTCGTAAATATTGGATTCCGGGAACTGGTGTTACTAAAAATAACTTGTGAATTTTTGATGCCCCCACTCTGAAAGGGGGGCATATAGATTTGCCCTTGTCCGTCCGTCAGTCCATCCTTCCGTCCGTCACAAAATCTTGTGTCACTCATATCTCCAAAAGAATATGAGCCATATTCATAAAACAGGAATGTTCACCAGCCTATGTAGTTTTGCAATTGGGGTTTCATGTTTGGCTGTGTCAAGTAAGTGCAGAGTTATGGCCCTTGACTTAGTTAAAATACAGCCTACATAATATGCATTCTTGTGTCACCCATATCTCCAATACAATAGGAGCCAGATTCATATAACTTTACAGGAATGTTCAACAGCCTATGTAGTTTTGCAATTGGGGTTTCATGTTTGGCTGTGTCAAGTAAGTGCAGAGTTATGGCCCTTGACTTAGTTAAAATACAGCCTACATAATATGCATTCTTGTGTCACCCATATCTCCAATACAATAGGAGCCAGATTCATAAAACTTTACAGGAATGTTCAACAGCCTATGTAGTTGTGCAACTGGGGTTTCATGATTGGCTGTGCCCAGTAAGTGCAAAGTTAAGGCCCTTGATTTCGTTAAGACATAGCCTACTGAGTATGCAATCTTGTGTTGCGCATATATCCAAAATAATATGAGCCAGAGTCTTAAAACTTAACATGAAGGCTCACCAACCTGTATAGTTGTGCACCTGGGGTTTCATGTATGATTACGCCCAGTAAGTACAAAGTTATTGCCCTTGACTTATCACTATAATCAGTACAGTTATTCACTTGGAATTTTTTTTGATACACATTCACAAACTATGAACAGAATAATGGCATTTGCTTTTGTGACAAAGGCTGCATATGGGGGCATCTGTGTCCTATGGACACATTTCTGGACACTTTTTCGCCTAGTGGAAAGTTCTTTTTCCTGAAATTTACGTATAGAAGGAAACATGATTATCTGACGGAGGTTCAACACTAGTGATATTGTTTGAGATTGATATTTAACAATGTTTCATTTTCATGTCGGTTCTGTTGACCTTGAGATCAGAATTTCCGAGATTTAAAAATAGACCTGTCATAACCGCAGGTATTTACAGCAACTTTTTTTATGGGAACACCCGTGGCTTGGGGCGTCCACATGTTATCCGCTCTCTTAGTCAAAGAGTTTTCATCCGATCTTTACCAAACTTGGTTAAAATGTTTGTGGGCACTATATCTCGGCGAAGCTCGGTAACCAGCCACATCGCCCCAGGTACTTCGGAATTGATAATTGATACAATCATGTACATGTACCATGTTCATAGTGAATCAGTCAAAGAGTAAATACATTGTTTTAGAAAAAATGTCTGGCAATCAGAAGCCCTACTGGCTATTTTGGAATTTGAGTGGGACTGTGTGACACAATATTTGAGGACAATCATCCAATGAACAAATCTACCAAACTTGATTCAAATTGCCCAAGCGGTTTTGGAAACCGCAGTGGGCAACAGATGGTAAGTGATGGAAATCGGTAAATTGGTTCAGGTGAGCAAAAAACATGTAATTCAGCTTACACTTTTGTAAGTGTACAATTAAATATTCAAGCAGATTTGTCTGAAAAAAGTGTTACTAAATCAATAATCTGCTAATAAACGACATGTACATTGATACAGAAAAAATATATACTTACATGTGCGCTATAATACTCAATACTGGAATATGAATGGATAACGTATGATATAGGAAATGGAAAATACTAGTTTTTCGCACAACTTTGATTGCAGTGTCAGTTCTTCCAAATAGATGAGAGTTTACTGCCCTTGTAAGTGCAGGTGACACTTATATAAGGTTTACACAAGGCAACAATATGAAGCTCTAAATCTTCGTCTTGTATATCTGGGAACATCTGCTCCACATTTCCTACAGGTACCGCAACTACTTTGTCATCTGTTGTTAAGAAGGAGAACTCATCTTCTTTCTGACATACACTTTCCATCCCATCAATTACTTCTTCTACTGAAGCTTCTGTTTTCTGTTAAAATACACTAGTATAGGTATATTGTTAGGGTATTAATGAAACGTATTTAAGAACTATCTGAACAATTCTTGCTATATTTAGGTGTTGATTCTTTCACCTAGTGTTAAAGCTCTTTCTGATGAAGTGTGAGGATGAGTGACCGAATCATGTTTATGATATAAAATGTTTATTACTTTGATCTTGCTGCCGCATATCAACCCTTTGACGGTTTGTCATTCTTTAACTGTGTATTTCTTCACTTTTCTGCTTTAACAATGGATTTAGTTACACGTTTATTATAACCATTACATATTGATGTCTCTATGTAAAATTTAATGGAATTAAAAACAATAATAACAATATATTTCAAAAGAATTGGTTGACAGCTGCTAAGATTATCAAACTAAAACCATCTGAATGGACAAAAAAAACTGTATCCCTTTTTTGACGATATAAATGCTGTACAGTATATTATACAGATGTTTTTTGCAATATTTTATTTTAGCTTTACATGCGACAGGATTGCAATAATTTGAACTGGCTATTTAAATTTTTATAGTAGAATTTCAATGCAGCATTTCCTATAATTGCAATAATTAAACTCGCAATTTGTCTGTTGTTCAAGACACAACAAAAATGCACATAATCTGATTATACAGTAGGAAAACCAAGTGACATACCGTGATTAACGTCTTGGATGTTGTTGAAAGGGAAACTTCATTTCTGTAGGTGTAAGACTTGTCTATTATGACGAATCTCCAGGTTGAAAGGTTTCATTCACACATTTGCGCAATAAGGCCACCTTAATTACATTTGTTTGTTGCATCTTCAAAATATATTGTCTTTATTTTAACATTCTCTGTACCTCACTTACAGCTTCTTCCTGCAATAAAAGGTAAATTAATAAAATACTGCCATAAAGTTTCCAACTGATAATAATGAATTTTGCCTTTCATCTCAAATAAGTTGTCAAGAGACTTTAGAATTGAAGGTCATTGCAATTTCATATCCCAGGATCATTTCCAAATATTGGGGTTCATACGTATACAGGCATATGCTAAATCGACTCGACGCTCATGTACTAATCTATGACACATTCAGTCTGCATGTAATTATGAAAGTGAAATTGAAAGTACATTTTCTGAAAATCGCTGTAAGGTAAACAACCTGAGGTGATTTCAATGTCTGACATGTGTTGTTCTGATTAATCGATTATAATGCTTAGATGGAGGATAATTGTTGAAAAAACGAGACATATTTTCACAGAGTGCGACGTTTTCAACATTTACGTCACTCAGCAATTGTACGTATTTGCTGTACGCAATTTCAAATCGCGAAAACTGGGTCAAATTCGTTCCGATATTAATAAACAAAGTGTAAGTAATGTTCTAATGATCTGTAACAAAGGCAAGATTGTAGTTGAAGCTGACCATTTCTGGCTGAATCTCTTGTTTATCTTCTATCTTGGTGGATTTCAAACATTGCTGCTTACTGTTTTGTGTAAACTTACAAGTCGATTTACTCACACGGAGAAAAAAGCACGCTATATTACTTCGCTTGTTTATGTGTTTTTTTCAAATAATCGGGAAATGCCGATTAACATCATATTCAGATTTGTATAATTAAAATCAAACACATTTAATTCGTTTTATTTGAACGACTTAGTACATATTGACAATGAAATGAAAACAATCAGGACTCTTTATATGCTCGCACGAATACAATAATGATTAGCTGTTCGAAGGAAGCCATTCGTTATGCAATAGTTGATACGGTATCAAGATGACTCGACCCCTGACCAATTCGACCCCCGAAAATAAACAAAGTCAATTCGACCCCTGTACAATTCGACCCCTACTTTCCGATTATTCGGCATGTCAATTCGACCCCTCAGATGATATGGAAATATTTTAATTATTGTACGTCAATTATGAAATTTTAATAAAAATTAATGCTTTATAAACGCCGAATATGACTTATGTTGTAATATAAAATCGAAATAAAAGTATTAAAACTGTTAGTTTTGTGTTTGTGTATTCTTAAGGCATTTTGGTGTTTTAAATTAAATAAATTAAAGTAATAACTGTACAAATTTAGACTTTTAAATGTACATTGATAAACTATTTGAATCTACCAATTCCTTTGTATTGCAGGTGTTATATACTCATTATTTCATCTCTATTGTACGGCATGCATAAACATATAAGTAATGAGAATGTTTGCTTCAAACACGTTAATTATCAATTAACTGGCCCACTTAATGAAATCAAGAAATTGATTGTTCTGCAAAATATTTGGCAAATTATGACGCGTTAAAACTTTATCCAGCAATCAAAAGACACGGGCTTTTGATGTTAGCGACAGTTTGCCTTAATGATGGCATTTTTTATGTAAATTGCCAATTATGATGTTTTAAATTTCAAAGCATAACTCTGAGATTCAGTCGGATTACTTCGATATTGCGCTCGGTCTAAAACAAGGAGAGCCACTCTCACCGTTGTTATTCATATTATTTGTAAATGACATAAATGAATCACTAGATTTTAACAAGTTGACTGAAAATGATCTAAATCAACTATCATTATATTTATTGATGTTTGCTGATGACATTGCCATTTTTACAACCGATAAAAACAGTTTACAATCTCAACGTGATGCTATTTATATGTACTCACACCGATGGGGATTAACAATAAATGTAAACAAGACCAAAATCTGTATTTTTGAGAAAAGATCGCAAAGGAATAATTTTGAATGGCGTATCAATAATGAAATCATCGAAATAGTCGACAGTTTTGTCTATTTAGGCATTAAATTCAATAAGAACGGAAATCTTAGAATAGCTGTGAAAACTTTAAACGAACAAGCCACTAAAGCAATGAATAACTTACTCGCACTTTTTAAACGAATAAATGTTGATGTTAAAACAAAATTAAAATTCTGTAAAATAATACTGTGTGTCAGTAAACGTACAGTTAATAATGCAGTGTTAGGAGAACTTGGTAGACTCCCTCTTTCTTTAATTGCATGTCTTAGATCCTTAAACTATTGGACCCAAGTATGTAACTGCAACATTCCAGCCGTTCAAGATGCTTTTTATAGTCAATGTTTAGATAATATACCATTAAATAATAAATCATGGGCTTATAAGTTAAA
Source organism: Mactromeris polynyma (assembly GCA_032209605.1). Lineage (NCBI taxonomy): Eukaryota > Metazoa > Mollusca > Bivalvia > Venerida > Mactridae > Mactromeris > Mactromeris polynyma. The sequence continues at coordinate 374,642 of JASFXZ010000009.1, forward strand.
ATCTACATTAGACAATTTAGGACTTTCCGATTATTGGGTTGCAAAATAATCCAAAAGTTTGTATCCACGAATAAAACAAAGATTAATTGACCAATATATTCAAACGTGGAGAGCAAATATTAATAATTGTCGTCGGCTTAATTATTATTGTCAATTTAAAGATTCACACAGTTTCGAGCCATATCTTCAAAACATCCAAAATGATCTACTTAGAAAATGCTTAACTAGAATACGCCTTAGTTCACATATGCTAGCTATTGAAACAGGACGATTTAGTAATATCCAAAGAAAGGACAGACTATGTTTATATTGCAATAATAAACAAGTTGAAACAGAATTTCATTTTTTAATGATCTGTCCTAAGTACCAAAATATACGATCCATTTTCTAAAACATTGTGGAAACTTTCCAACGGTAAACAAATTTGTTAATTTATTGAATTCTAAATCTAAAAAAGTTCAATTGACTTTAGCAAAATTTATAAAAAACGCATTTAACATTAGAAACAACGGAGAAATTTGATGTACTGTATGTATGAATTATTTTTACCTATTCTATCTGTCTGCACAATGATATTTTAATGTAATTAAAATTGTATATGTACGATGAAAATTGCACTAATAATTGTGTATATATGTATTTATTCTCTTTGAGAATATTGTAGCCATGTTTTGCATGTGCTGTTGTATATATTGTATTGTTTAGGCCAATGACAATGGTTATTGTCGATATGCCAATAAACTTGAGTTGAGTAAACTTGTTTCGACAATTACACACACACACTAAATGACTTATAGTAGGGGGTCGAATTGTTCAGGGGTCGAGTTGTCCCGCAGCCAGTTGATACCGGCGATGCCTATGGCCGGTTAACGCCTTTGGTTTTAATAAGAATCCAAAAACATATAGAACATTCCATAGTTCAATAACATTCCTATGAAATATATAATGCTTGTATTGGATACGGTATCATAGAAACTGATATAAACATGTGCACATGTACAATGTAGTAGGTTCCTTCACATATTACAAAATATAATGATGTCAACGCATAACTAGTTCAGTGCTAAACTAACCATGTATATTATCATTATTCGTAAGGCAACACATATGCGTTATTTTGACTTCCAACTTTAATTATGTACATCGACATAATTATATTCCGTTTAACGTATCTTACGTTCAAGTATGATACTTATACACGGCAACTCTACGATTCTATACAAGCCGGTAAAAGGCTAAGATAGGTACACGACAATGCCATGAATGACTTACAGGCGGCTTAATGTACCCGACAATGCTATATAGTAAAAGGTGTGGGTAGATACCGGACAATGCCATAAATGACTGTAGGGGGCGAGGGTAGGTACCCGACGATGCCATAATTTAAATGACTTTGCAAAGCCGGGGTAGGTACCCGACAATGCCACAAATGACTGAACATGGTGAGGGTAGGTACCTGACAATGCTACAAATGTCTGTAAAAGGGGATGGTTGGTACCCGAAAATGGTATATATTTGGATGTTCGTGGGTCTTCAAAAATAATGCTGCTGCTAGCTGAGGGAGAGGGCATATTTTGTGACTTTTCAGGTTCTTCAATTGACTATAACCCTTTGCGTGGTTTTTGTCGAGCCCGCTTGCGGTGAGCTCGACAAAGTCTCCACAAAGGCGGTCCGGTGCATGTGCGTGCGTGCGTGCGTGCGTGAGTGGATGTGTGCGTGAGTGCGTGCGTGCGTCTGGATGTTCTTTGTCCGGACCATTACTCTTATTGGAGGATTTTCAAATAACTGGGCACAAATGTTCAACATGATGAGATGGAGTGTCGCGTGCAAAACCCATGTCCCTACCTCAACGGCCAAGGTCACACTTATAGGTCGAACGTCAAAAATGTCTCTCTTCGTCTCATGACAATTTGTGGGCATGACATGTTGCCATTGGGTATCTAGTGTTCATTCTAGATAATGATTGATCGATTGATCTTCTATACTGTTAGCACCTTCCCTCGTCAGATAGTCAGACCCCGTGTTCAAAAAAAGGATCAAATGATTTGGATCAATTTGATCCTGCAAAATGTTTGCCATTTTCTTAATGCAGTTGAAAATGTATAAGTGTTACTTTTCTTGAAAGAACACAAAACACCTTACTAATATTGTGAAAACACTTGAAACTTTACCTTTATGTTAAGAAATTAACCGATTAAAGTTCGACTGAACTGACCTAGATCAAATCAAGATCAATGTTCAAGATTCAGTCTTAACTTCTTCTTTTTTCTAAACAATTAAAAGATCGGAATTCGACGTTTTCTTGAATTTGCAAATTGTTCATATATTACATTTATTATGGTGGAATATTTAAATTTGCGCAATATTTCCTTCAATGTTTTAAAGAAACTATATTTGATCTTGATACTGTAACCTAATTCTTTGCGAGTCAGATTTCTTCTCCCTCTCTCGGTACTCCTTTTGCCTTTCTCTCGCGTTGTAATCATGTTTTATGGAAACTAACATTAGTTATACATGCAAGTATTCTGCTATCAATATGAAACACTTGTGGTTTACATCTAGATTAATATTATAAAGTAAAATAACTCATTTTCATAAGATACGTTATGGTTTACGCAAAATACGTTACGTGTATTAATGCTGTTTCTGACAGTCATCAGACAGAAACAGTTTCAAAATGCTTCATGATTTATTTACGTTTACATCAGAAAACCTAGCTAAATTTGGTGTTTACTTTAATACGAAATGAGTACATGTGTACGAATTGATCTCTGAAAGTTCCACAAAATACATTATGTTTCATAAGATACGATATATAATCAAAAGACGTTTTCAATGGTAATGCGCACACGATATGCTTATATACACCACCTGTAGAAACTTTATATGAAAGCTCTAGTTATAACTGATAAAATAAACGATAAGTGTAACCTGCAAATCTGTAAATACTCGATTAATACTTACACATTCTTTTGGAGTACAACTTAAGATTTCTTCAAATTTCCCCACTGTGTAAACTTGTAACTAAAGATACGTGATAGTCATGCCTCATGCTTTAAAAAGATGTCAGCAAAGTATTCAAATGCACATGCGTCACAGTACTATGTTTATTGTTGTGCACTAATCGGTTATTTTATCTGCATAACGTATCTTATTTTAAAGTATCTTATTTGCGTTTTATGAAATCATACTGTATCCTGAAATGATTGTCTTTTTGAAGATATTTTTCTGCCAGACGTAAAGGATACATAGGTGGCTTTGCATAAACCGTATAACGTATCTAATGTTTTTTTCGTCGGGATTCCAATTTCAGATGGTATATTGAACATTGCCTGAAAAGTATTCTGTCTACATTCAAATAACTCCTGACCTATATTTGGGTATGTTTTAGGTATATTTTAAAACAAAAATGTACTTTTGGTCTTCATTCCTTTGGCTTAAGTTGCATAACGTATCTTACTCTGAAAATCGGGACAAAGGACTTTTAATCACTTTCAAAAATATCAATTCAAACAACGAAAAAGTAAGATAAAACTTCAACATTCACCATAGTTCTATCATTTTAGAATATGTACGTTATGGTATTGTCCATTAATATTTTGCAGTAGAGCTTGCAACATACAAACCCATCCGCGGGACAGGCAAAATGGCCAAAAAATTAGCTATTTGTGATGCTGCTGTTATCAAATAAGTTCTAGTACATGTATCATCTCATTACTGTCCTCCATTGTACACACAAAGCACGGATACCAATGTCTTATTGTCAAAATTATAAGCGTGGGACAAGTAAAAAATGTAATTTGACTAGTTAACGTAGAATGAATGTAAAGTCGACAAGCATAGGTTTAATGAACGTAAGTATCTATTTAAGTGCTGTATACATGTTTTAAAAGTCGTATAGTCAGGTAAGCGATTGTTCATATTTCAGGAAATATTGGTCTCAATTATGTGTTACTTTGAATTCAGCATACTTACAGCAAAGGACAGTTGAAACACTATATGTACAGAATCATAAATTGTAGCATTTAAATGTAACAAATAATTGGCTGTATCTCCATAAACAAGTATCACATACGACATGTATCCTACCGCAATGTGAGCATATAGAGCAAGTTACACCTTACTAAAAAGTTAATATTCTGCTTTGTTGGTTGTGAGTCCCCTAAAACCATTCATAAGTTTTATTCATTGAACAATAAGGAGTCATCAGAAGACACAGAGCGTATGTTTATCTGTTCTACATTTATTAATTCAAAATACTTTACATTTACTGCTTTTGCTAAGTATCGGTATCGAAAAAGGATAAATTTCGCATATAATACGGTTGCCAGTATATTTCATTAATTAACAGGACAAATATTCATTATCAGACAAAAATGTGATATTATATCCGCTTTAATTAGTAATAATCAAATATAAACAAACATTGCAGTAGTTATTAATTGATAATAATTTGAAATATATAGGTATGACTAGTGCAACCAAGAAATTGGTGTGGCGTGAAGTGCAGGAAATCTACAACGCCAGTCAAACATCTGGTGTTAGAAAAGCCATGGAATTGCAAAATAAGTGGGAACACGTTGTATCTAAACACATTTTAGAAATGATTTAGAATCAACTTGTTTAGATCTATAAGTCTAAAATTGTAACTTGAAATTCTTAAAAGTCTATCACACAGATTTTGACAAATTTTAAATACAGTATTACACACTTTGACGTTTTAATCCAAACAGTCGGATCAGCCATTTGAACGTCGGCCGTCTGTTCAAAGTTTCTTTTCTGAACGTCGACGTGTCCAGCGCTAAGCAATGACGTCACACCGGAAGTATACCAAATATCGAGATTCGGCACTCCCGAGAGTTTGCCAAATATCCGATATTCGGCACACCAGGTCACATGATCATAGATATTGGCCTCACGTTGTCCATATACGTTTATGTACAGTGCAAACGTGTTACTATATTTAGTAACACATGCAATAAATATATATATATATGCATGTAGACTATGTATATTACATATTATATAAATAATTTCATTTTTATCACCATTAATTTCCAATATATAAACAAATGTGTTTGTATGTTTAATACAAAAAAACAACATTATTTAATTCATTGCAATAAATGCTTCGTGTACCGAGTCTGTGTTTCCACACAATATAGTATAGGACTTTGTTTAATTTGTCAATAAGGAATAGGTGTCGCCACCTACGTAAAACAATTTGTTTACTTCAAAGTGTTTGGAATACAATTGTTATCGAAAACGATGTATCTGTAGTGACTTCAATCTCAGTCTCAGTCACGGAACGGTCCGCATGGGTGTTATCTATGTGAGAACCGAGCGAGATAACGTAGATTGGCGGGCAGTTGTAGAATCCGTCTTGAGAGTAGGAGCTGACTGAAAGTTGTCTGCGATTTCTGGGCGTTCATGGCGTATTGACCGTAGTTTGAGGATTGACAGTTCGCGTAAACCTAACAGATTGCTTCATTGGCGCTGCGAGCAGGGTCGATTTTGTTGCTGGTGGAAGAATTGGGACAGAAATCATCATCGAAGACGCGGTTTGGTCGAGCGTAAAGAATCGCGGGTGGGGTGATTGGTTTTCGTGGAAGAGGCAACAAACATCGATCGGAGGATAGTTTATTCAAAGCACTGTTAGGACTACGTTTTGCGCGGTGAAGTTGTTACTAGTTTGGTAAATTAGCTTTGAATTTGGTGGTTCGTGTGATTCCGTGGGTTGGTTACCGTTACGGAAACGAGCGGGGAGTTGCGCATGCGCCCAGAAGTCGTAGAGCAGGTGGTTCGGGAAAGTTCGGGCAATTGGAACGTGGAACTGTTAGCACTGTGTTTGTGGAGAAATTTGTGTGGGAACTGGGACAATCTTGTGAACTTAGAGATAGAAAGTGTTGGTGTTTTTCCCTGTTAGGACCCAACTAGCTAGCGGGACAGTTGATAGTGAAGTGGACTAAAGTTTGGTAAAGTGTTCGTGTTTTTCCTGTTCCCAACCAGTGAGCGGGACAGTTGACGAGATAGGGAAGTGGACTTGAGTTAGGTAAATTCTTGTGGGATATCCTTGGCAGTGAAGTGTTCTCTTGTTAAGGGGTGAGTGAAGCTGAAGTGAGAAGACCTGCAGACAAGGTAACCCAGTTAAGTGGTACTTTAACGGATGCACCAAGGGGGTCTTTATATGTGGATAAGGTCTGAAGCTGGTTGTGAGTGTGAACCTTTGGTGATTTCCTGGTGGTACTGGTGTGGCTTTGGTTTGCTAGTTGTCTGATCTTTCCTTTATCATTATTCATTCATCAATCCGCTGCGTTTTAATTATGTGTCATCTATCTAGCACTTAACATCTGATATAACTTTGTAGCTTGAATGGAGAAGGTGATTGAAGTTATGCCTTGACACCTGAACAGCGAAATAACCGTGTTGCGCGGCGGGAGCTGTTAGCCGTGGTACGGTTCACCAAACAGTACAGGTATTGCCTGTTTGGTAAACCTTTTATGCCGAGAACTGACCATTTTTGACGTGGCTGCTTAATTTCAAAAGCCACAGGGTCAGCTTGCAAGATGGATGGAGGAGTTGTCGCAGTATAACATCATTTTGCGACACGGAGCCGGAAACAAGCATGGAAATGCAGATGGATTGTCACGCCCGCCTGTATCAGATGACATTTGCAGATACTATGATGCAAATGTGGAAGTTAAAGATCTACCGTGTGGAGGTTGCAAGTTTTGCAGGAAGGCGGATAAGCAATGGTCGAAGTTCATTGCGGAGGTTGATGATGCAGTACCACTTGCTTCAGTGGGAAGTAGAGTCAGCAGTGTTGTGGAAGGGGGCACAAGAAGTCTGGATGAACCCGGAGTTGGGGTATCTCAAGAGGTGGTACCAGATGATGAAGATCGAGGGGTGTATATAGACGTGGCAATGGTGGATGGAGAGTATAATATTTTGAGTTGTGGGATCACGGAGGTGGAGGTGAAGAGTGATCAGGTACAGTCAAGTTGGGGATTGTCAGTGAAGGAGTTGAGGGAAGAACTGGCAGCGGATGGGGAGTTAACGATCATTTTCAGTTGGTTGAAAAAACGGGGAGGATCCATCTGAAGAAGTCTTGTTCTTGGCAAGTCCAGCAGAGAAATCTTATTGGTTGAATAAGAAGCTTTTCCATCTGATAGATGGTGTTCTCTACAGGGGTGAAGACACGGAAGACAAGATGCTGGTGGTAACGGCAAGTTTAAGCGAAAAGTCCATGAGCACGCACTGAAGGGTGGTCATTGCGGATGCCGGTGGATCCTGGTGAAGACGCTGATGGTGAAGATCAAGAGGAAGGGTTGTCCGAGAGTCGGGAAGAATATTGTACCAGTAGATGTGAATGTTATGGTTGTGTGGTACATGCTTGGGTATTCATGTGGTACATGCGAGGTAGTTATGTGGTACATGCTTGTGTATTCATATGGTACATTCTTGGGCAATTATGCGGTACATGAGTAGTTGAGTAGCCGTGTGGTACAAGGTTGAAGTGAGGAGATGTTCTAGGGACATCTGACAAGTTGTCAGTTACTTCCGGGTGTTGCTCCCTTGGTACTGGTAATCCGTCTAGAGGAGCTAGACCTGCCCAGGAAGAGTGAGTGTTGAACTGACCGCCATTTACATTGGATTTATTTTGAAATAATTGCGTACAAATCCATGCAATAGTTAAGTGGGACGGGTTTTTTGGAATTTTTTGGGTTTGGATTGCCAGAAATTCCAAATTATGGGGTAATCACGGCTCTTTTAGATAAAGTCGGGGGGAGTGTAGTGACTTTGGAATTCGGTCTCCGAAAGTTGTAGATGCCATCTTGAGAGTAGGAGCTGACTGAAAGTTGTCTGCGATTTCTGGGCGTTCATGGTGTATTGGCCATAGTATGAGGATTGACAGTTCGGGTAAACCTAACAGATTGTTTCATAGCTGCGATGCTTTTAATTTTTCAAACAAAGAAAATAAAGTCCATATAACGTCTTAATGAATAAAATCAGGTGAATATGCTTTTTGTTGTGTTACTGACTTTGATCTGTATCTTAAGTTATACAGAACTGGTAACGCTAGGATATGGTATGATATTACCGATAAAGATGCGTGTAAGGATCGTGTTCGGGACTATTGTTGCATTCACTTTTTTATCTTTGGTATTTCATTGTTCATTACCGTTTTTTTTTTGTCTTATCATATATAAACTTTTTACATATTATAATGTGTTTTCCAGGGTATTCGAGAGATGTCATTATATATACTGTACACGTGTTTTGTAATTGTGTACATGGGTTACCCTTGTTTTACAGGTGAGTTCATGCAAATATCCACATTTATGTTTGTAAATTTTGTCATTCAAGTTGTGATTCTTTTGTTAAGTCAGAAATATATTGTCCATGTGTATTGTTAATCTTGCCCGAGCGGATTTTAACAGTAATATCGTATGGTGGCATATTACTAATAATTACTGCCACCAGTTAGCATGATAGCGTTCGCGAATTAATTCGTGTTAACCACTTAATTATTACGATAATTATCTAGCTATCTAGTTAATATTCGTGATAAATTTTCGGTAAGATAAATATCATACAACTAGAAACAGGCTTGAAAGTGCCCAGAACTGCCACCTCTTACCTTTTTATGATGTATTACACTAGATTTAAGTGGTAACACGAATCTTATCTAGTTGTCCACTTATTATGTTACTTAGTAACTCAAATTCGCGAATTTCACTTAAGATTCGTGTTACCACTTATTCATAAATGCAATTTTGGCTTCTAGATATAAGTGGTAACACGAATCTTATCTAGTTGACCACTTATTATGTTACTTAATAACTCAAATCCGCGAATTTCACTTAAGATACGTGTTACCACTTATTCATTGTTGGCTTCTAGATGTAAGTGGTAACACGAATCTTATCTAGTTGACCACTTATTATGTTACTTAGTAACTCAAATTCGCGAATTTCACTTAAGATTCGTGTTACCACTTATTTATAAATGCAATTTTGGCTTCTAGATGTAAGTGGTAACACGAATCTTATCTAGTTGACCACTTATTATGTTACTTAATAACTCAAATTCGCGAATTTCACTTAAGATTCGTGTTACCACTTATTCATAAATGCAATTTTGGCTTCTAGATATAAGTGGTAACACGAATCTTATCTAGTTGACCACTTATTATGTTACTTAGTAACTCAAATTCGCGAATTTCACTTAAGATTCGTGTTACCACTTATTCATTTTTGGCTTCTAGATGCAAGTGCTAACACGAATCTTATCTAGTTGACCACTTATTATGTTACTTAATAACTCAAATTCGCGAATTTCACTTAAGATTCGTGTTACCACTTATTCATTTTGGCTTCTAGATGTAAGTGGTAACACGAATCTTATCTAGATGACCACTTAATATGTTACTTAATAACTCAAATTCGCGAATTTCACTTAAGATTCGTGTTACCACTTACATCTAGAAGCCAAAAATGTATTTATAAATAAGTGGTAACACGAATCTTAAGTAACATTATAAGTGGACAACTAGATAAGATTCGTGTTACCACTTAAATCTAGTGTAATAAATCATAAAAAGGTAAGAGGTGGCAGTTCTGGGCACTTTCAAGCCTGTTTCTAGTTGTATGATATTTATCTTACCGAAAGTTTATCACGAATATTAACTAGATAGCTAGACAATTATCGTAATAATTGAGTGGTTAACACGAATTAATTCGCGAACGCTATCATGCTAACTGGTGGCAGTAATATGCCACCATAATATCGATATCATAAATTAAATTTTTTGCAAAGTTGTTGAGAATGTTTAAAATTCTCATATTCTATATATAACATTATAGACGTATTTAGCATTTTTGTCGCGATTTTGTGTCTTTTTGTGAGGAATTTTGCCAGGTATAGCATATCAACACAGTGTTCCATTTCTAATCATTTTGTCCGATTTATGGTAAAAGATATGCTGTATTATGAAATTCAGTTCGTCTATATTGTTGAAAGATGCTGAAAAACCTTCTGCGACGACTAAAAACGTTATGGGATGCCTCATGAATATTATTTTGGACTTTTGTTCTTGTGTGATAGTTTTCTGCTCTGTTTTAAAAAAAAATCATTATTGGCATATTCTGAAATGTGTGGATCGATAATAGCGAAATATGCAAGTTACAGCATATTCATATTTGCAGGATGCTTATATGTTATAATTACCTCATTTTAGCATATCACCAGTATGTGGATGCTGATATTGTAAAAAATGTCGACTCTGGCATCCCCAAAAAATTGATGTGGAAAAGTCATTAATAAGATGCTGGCATCCCAAATATTTGATAAACTTGCATCCATCTAATTCAAATACTGGTATCCTTATTATATGGATGCTGGCTTTCAATTATTTCGGATGCTGGCATCCCAATATTCTGGATGATGGCATCCAACTATTCTGGATGATGGCATCCAACAGTTCTGGATGCTAGAATCCAGTCATTCCGGATGCTGGCATCCCAATATTCTGGATGCTGGCATCTAATTGTTCTGGATGCTAGAATTCAGTTATTTCGGATGCTGGCATCCCAATATTCTGGATGCTGGCATCTAATTTTTCTGGATGCTAGAATTCAGTTATTTCGGATGCTGGCATCCCAATTGTTCTTGATGCTGGAAGACAAAAGAGCTGGATAATAATATAATAAACTTTATTTATTTAAGGTAACTCATTAAGACATGCACATAAAAAACATACATACATAACCTTATCTAACTAGAGAACTTAATCCAAAAAACTAAATATTTGCATCCTAGAAATCTGGCATTTGGTTGCTGTCATTGCATGAACTTTGATGCTGTCACTGAATTTATTAAATTCTAATTTCTAATTAGCACACTGACTGCTCAAATATTACAATACTGGCATTTCACAAGAGTTGGGTGCTACAGTTTCAATTCATTCTCAACCTAATGCAAACTTAGTTACTAATACAACTTCTACATGTATTGATATATTGTTGTTCCAGTGCTTGTGCATCTGGATGCAATACAAATGAAAGATGATAAGCAGTTGAATGCATCTAAATAATGTTTATATAATTGCAATCAATTGTTACTTAGTAGCAAACATAAAGCATTATGCTTACTGATTATAAAGTTACTAACATACAAACTGTATGGAGTAACAGCCACTTTTTAACAACCATTTATTTATTTCAGTCTCATCAATATACATTGTAGTTTTTTGTACTATTACAAACAATGATTATGACTTTAACACGTATATCACCACTCAAATGGAGTAATAAGAGACTATAATAATAAACATACATATGTTAATGAAAATACAAAATTAGTATTGCACATACAAATTACATGTTCCTACGAATGTAAAACATAAAATCTTTATTGTAAAAAAGTATCAAGGGTACCAATTGCATAATTGAAAAATGATTGAAGAGATCAATTATCAACCCGGTCAGACTGTTGATGAATTGGTTAACAGCTGCTTCTTGTATGAAAACTATCACTCAACTATAATAATATTTGGAACATATTTACATTTATATGTATTTGTTTCTACTGTTTAAAATATCAGGACAGATTTTGGCACTAATATTAGTTTCATTCATTTATTGGCTAATTTGGCTTATTTAAGCCTTTGGCCATTTACAAATAACAATTATGGCAAAGACTTGCAATAGAGAACACAAGAAAAACATACAGTTACATGTAGGCGTGTGATATGATATATACTGACAAGACAGCATATTATACATGTATATGGTAATGCATGTAGATGTTCACAATGTACATTGTATTATTTGTATAGTGACAAATATGAGTGATAAACATGAATGACAAACATGAGTGACAAACATTAGTGAGAAACATGAGGAAAGAAGATGCTATGGTGATACAGTGAATACAAGAGATAGATAGATAAATATAACAGTATTCATACACTATGTTTAAATACATCAGTTCATACTAGTTTGCAAAATATTCTTTCTTACGCTCAAAGCTTCTGAAATAAATTTAGTGACTGCATGATTTGTGTACAAACAAATTTAAGTTTTTCTTCATCAGTTAAATGCATTGAATTCTGGGTTGAAAGATAAAGCCTTCTTCACAAGGGGTATGTACACTGATATATAAATTGCAGTGGAACAAAACATGAATTTCCAACTTAATTTCTTTACAGAAGGGACATTTAAAGAACAGAACAATTTATTTTTACATTTTCACAGTTTACAAATATAGTGACATTTGAACATAAATTAACATAATTACATAATGGTATAGGTAATGGCGTTACAATTTTGTTTACTGGATGGTGATTAATGTTTTCTTGTTTTTTTTAACTAGGTGGGGATTGCAATTCTATATTAAATTTTACAAAAAACAACAACAACAAACTAGATGTTATTTTTTATAAAAACATATGTCTCCCAGATGGCAGTTTGTCAGTAATTGTAATACTGATACAAGATTTAATGAATATCCAACAGGTTCATATAACGAACAGATATATTTAAATGTTCATATCTGCCAGTTTCCAGTTTGACTGGTGGAATACCACATCTAAATTGACTGAAATCCAGTGAAAGAATAAGTTTAAAATAGGGTTGACTTCAAAAACTGTCTTAGGTGTACAACAATTCCCGAGTTAATTAGACATATTCCTGATAATCATGATACTATAATGTAAACATATCCAGAAAGTGACCAGCCACCTGGCTACCTTATTTTTAATTAAAACCACACAATATGAACAACCTTGGTAGAGGGTCAACAAAGGAACATTTGCATGAAATTATTTCAAAATTGTGCCAGTAGTTTTTACAAGAAGATTTTTGATTCTTCTATATACATATAGCATAAGTGGCCCCGCCCCCTGGTGGCCATGTTTGTTTGGGAATCCATGTTGTTTGAACAACCTTAGTAGAAAATCGCCTAAGGGACATTTCTAAAAGGCAAAATAGTATGTTAATTGGGCCAACAGTTTTGGACAAGAAGATTTTTCATGTGTTTATTCTTCATTGCCATGGCCAACAGAATTCTGCATGGAATGGAAATCATTGAACAACTTTGAAGGGGAACACATATAAGTTATTTCTGTGAACTTTGGTCAAAGTTATCCAAATGTTTAAGATAAGTGCGGATAGACAGACCAAAGATGGACAGTGAGTGATCACAATAGCTGTTATTTCTGTGAACTTTGGTCAAAGTTGTCCAAATGTATAAGATAAGTGCGGATGGACTGACCAATGATGGACAGTGAGTGATCACAATAGCTCACTCTGAGCTTCTGCTCAGGTGAGCTAAAAAGAACTGTATTTATATGAAAAACTACCTAACTATTACTGAATGCAGTTTTTTTGGTCATATATAACCAGTGAATAGCACATCAAAGATATCATTTAAACAAGATTGATTTTGATTTCAAAATTAATCATGAGTGTATGGTAGCACTTGTCTGTGAATTATCTCCATCAACTGCAGCTACAAGTCTGGTTTGGAATCTACAACCATTTTTAAGTCCCTATTTCTTCAGCTTTGGCCAAACATTTGAGCAACATGACTTCATATAGTACCCTTTGTTGAAAGTGGAAGCTCTCTGAAAAAAGAATGAATTATCAATATAATGATTTAAAGAATAATTGAAAATATGAAGCATCATAAGATGTTTCTTATCGTAGTAGTAATTTACTGAAATAATCGCAGAAAATATCTGATTTGCTGAATTTAGTGGGGGCATTTTCGAGGTAGGTCGCTGTGGTGTAGTGGTTAGCATAACGGACCGGCAACCCGTACGTAGACCCTGGTTCAATTCCCGGTAGCGCCATTGACCGATTTTTCGTGTTCCATAAAACATAACTTTATTAACCAGGTTTTTAGAATTGTGTGTGTCGTTGGGCAGGCGGGCAGCCGGGTGGGCTGGCGTTAAACTGGAGGTTTCCGGCGAATTACTTGAGTTCTGTTGATCATATTGACAGCAAACTTGGTGTATAGTAAGTTCATGTGGAGAACTCGCTTGGGATTGCTTTTGGACTCGTTCTGACAAAGGTCAAGGTCACCGTTACTAAAAATAGCAATTTGGTTTCTGGCGATTAACTTTAGTTTCTTTGATCATATTGACATCAAACTTTATGTATAGTAAGTACATGTGGAGAGCTCGCTTGGGATTGCTTTTAGACTCGTTCCGTCAAAGGTCAAGGTCACCATTAATAAAAATAGTAATTTTGTTTCCGGCGAATTTACTTGAGTTTCGTTGATCATATTGACATCAAAATTGGTGTACAGTAAGAACATGTGGAGAGCTCGCATGGGATTGCTTTTGGGTTAGGTCCGCCAAAGGTCAAGGTCATCGTTACTAAAAAAAGATTTGATTTCCGTCGAATAACTTGAGTTTCGTTGATCATATTGACATCAAACTTTGTGTATAGTTAGTACATTTGGAGAGCTCGCTTGGGATTGCTTTTGAACTCGTTCTCACAAACGTCAATGTCACCATTACTAAAAATAGCAATTTGGTTTCCGGCGAATAACTTGAGTTCCGTTGATCATATTGTAACCAAACTTGGTGTATAGTAAGAACATATAGAGAGCTCGCTTGGGATTGCTTTTGGAATTGTTTCGTCAAATATCAAGGTCACCGTTACTAAAAATAGCAATTTCCTTTCCGGCTAATAACTATAGTTTCGTTGATCATATTGACATCAAACTTGGTGTATAGTAAGAACACGTGGATATCTCGCTTGGGATGGCATTTGGGTTCGGTCCGTCAAATATCAAGTTCACTTAAAATTTAAAAATCAGTTTCCACTTAATATCTTCGCTATGCGTGGGTGTATTGATTTCAAAGTTGTTGTATAGTTGTTGCATATATATATAATATATCTAAGTGTGAGTGTGTGTATGCATGTATCACCTCTGGCACCTTTGCAGCTGTATTCATTATACAAATAGAGCCTTGGTTACAAATAATTAGGATCAAAACCTTATTTGTGGGCATTGCCCATTTCTTGTTCTTTCAGTTACTTAGTATAACTGTAAATATCTTAAACCTATGATCTACTGTTTTGTTAGATTACTTTCAATTAGTATAACTGTTAAATGAATCCTGCTTGGCAGTTTTGTTTGACTGTTTAATAATGTCTCCCTCTGACATATTGTTTTTGCCTTCAGCGTCTTTTTACATATACAGTGCATGGTGAACTGATCGAACCCTATCTTTCTTGTTTGGTTGATATTTTATTCTAACATCTTGTATTAGTATTACAATTACTGACAAACTGCCATCTGGGAGACATATGTTTTTATTAAAAATCTACCATCTAGTTCTATTTTAATTTTTTCCTTTTGCTTTGAAGGTATGAAGGGCAGCCTTGATAATTTAGCTATTTCATTTCGTATTAAAGGAAAATGCATTATGCTTCACAACTTGATTCTGTCATCATTGTCTTAACATACTATTGAATGTGTTTGTAAAATATCATAGTGTGCTTTAAGTCTGTATCCTAGGTGTAAGGTATAGCTATTATAATATACAACATTATGTTCACACCTATAAATTGCATTTGTATTATAAGTTGTGCATGCATCATGCCCCAATAATGAGGTGCTTTGAATGCATGCTTTTTGTATAAACATTTGACAAACATGACCTTTCACGTACAGTAAAACCTCAATAATAAGAACACTCTTAAGACCAATGAAAACTGGTCTTATTATTGAGGTGGTCTTAAACTTTAAGTGAGGATCTATTGTAGTTCACTTGACAATTTATAAATTAAAAATAGGGATGTAAACGATTAACCGGTGAACATGCGGTTATCGGTTAGTAAAATCACTTGCCGGTTAATTGTCATTTATGACAGTCGTAATACTCGTTTGGTATTAATTGTACTAAAGTTTGTGTTTTAGCATGGTTGTATTTGAATAGAAGTTAACTGTCTGTTAAGTTGAAGGTGATTTGGAATACTTCAATTAATCATATATCATATTATAATGTTTGAAATAAACAATGATGTTTTCTTAAAAATAATTGATTGTATTTGGATGCTGATGTCAACTGTATTTTGAAAACGAGCATACACAACATTTTAATGCTGAAAACACATGTTAACAAGGAAATAGCATAAATGCTATAAAAAGATGCCACATCATCCAAAATATAAACGCATTATAAAATGATAGGCTAATTTTACCACATGAGACAATATTGTCATATTTTCTCATTTAGTTGCTATTTTGCTATTTTATCAAAGAAAATTGCGTATTTTCGTTCGTGAGAATTTTAGATTTTAGTTGAGAACGCATTTAAGAGATCAATGATGACTAGCGTCATGTTTACAGTAAATAAATGTATTTCTGTCCTCAATGGGTTTTTAAATAATACAGGATATGAGTGCAATAAAATCAATCTCGTTCCAGCTAAATATGTTGAATTCAGTACTCCAAAACGTATGTACAATGTTGGTGACAATGTAACTTTGACATGCAATGTGAGCACCGACTGGTTAACCGTTTCGTTTAGAAGAAATGATACAGACATTGGATACTGTTCGAAGCCTGTACAAATCTGTGGAAAGGATCCATCTGCAGACAGAAGATATGACCTACATTTACATAAGTCGCATTCTTCCATCGTCATCAAAAATGTTACAATGGACGACAATGGGGTTGGGTTTGAGTGTCAATGGACGTCTTACACGGATTCACTCATTTTGTCAATTACGGGTTCGTATGATTTCCTTAGTTACTTTTAACGAGATTATGCGGGTAGTTTTGTGCATGATGTGAACTATAGATCCCATGACTTTTGAATACATTTCAATGGCACCACTCGAAACGGAACACCAAAGTTCCGGTGAGAAGGCTTTCGGTTTAGATGGAATTTTGTAACTGGGAAGTCCAGTTTAATTGAAATGTACATACAAAATAGACATCATGATAAATGTCGTTATTTTGACAATTTAATTAATTCGTTCAGCATTAAGTAAGTGCAAAGTTATGGCCCTTGACTTAGTAAAAATATAGCATACAGAGTATGCATCCTGTGTCACTTATATCTCCAAAACCATATGAGCCAGAGTCATTACACTTTACATGAATGTTCACCAGCATGTGAAGTTGTGCACCTGGGGTTTCATGTTTGGCTGTGTCTAGTAAGTGCAAAGTTATGGCCCTTGACTTAGTTAAAACATAGCCTACAGAGTATGCAATCTTGTGTCACTTATATCTTCAAAAATATATGAACCAAAGTCATAAGACTTTACAGGAATGTTCACATACATGTATAGTTGTGCACCTGGGGTTTCATGTATGGTTACGCCCAGTAAGTGCAAAGTTATGGCCCTTGACTTATCACCATAATCAGTACAGTTGTTCACTTGGTAATTTTGATATCCATTTACAAACTATGAGCAGAATAATAGCATTTGCTTTTGTGACAAAGGCTGCAAGTGGGGGTATCTGTGTCCTATGGACGCATTCTAGTTTAAACATGACAAATTACCCGACATCAATATACTTAAGGTATTTCACCCGTAATGGACATTTCTCCGAAAGCTAATGAAACTTGTATTGATTCAATCGGTACTTTAATGTGGATAAAAAATTAAAATTTCATGAATTTTTACAGTTTAAAAAAAAGTTAAGACCTTTTTTCTCCTGAAAACGTTAGCCCTACAAAATTACCAGTAAATGGAAAATTAACATTTCACTTCTCATTTTGTAATATGTTTTGCTTAGGAAAGCATCTTTGTACTAATCAAATATGTAGAATATAGTAATGTGAGAAACAGCTACAAGAAATTCAAGGGAAATGTGTTTTTTTACATTTATGCTTATAGCATTTAAGAAAATGGCAAATTTCCTTTAAAAAATAAAATATTGTTAATAGCAGATGACCTTAATTAAATTGATGTATCAATGGGGCATCAACTTGTCCGTCATTAAAATCATTTATATTATCTTATATAATTATATAAAACTTTTAGAGACTTTAACCATCCGGTTACAGCGCAATTTCATTTTGAACAGAATGACGTGCACATTTCTCTGAGAAAAAGTAACACTTCTAAGTCGTTTTGTTTGCTTTTTCACAAAAGTATTAGTATTAGTAAAACGTAATAATATTGACTGTGCGACAAAATCAAGGTAATTTTTCGTCTCTTAATAACTTAATTATTTGTTTACAATATTTTGTCACTGAAATTTATATTAGCTCCCTTTATGAAACATTTCAGGTTTTTTAATTAATAGCAATTATTTGTCTTTAGAAAAATATGTTGATGCAATTTCGAATAAGATTATATAATTAAAATAAATTAAGAATGATAATATTTTGATATTAAATTTTGTAAAAAGTTTTATATTTTGCTTACTGAAATAAAGTAATGTTTGTGGAACACGATATCGGTCAATGGCGCCACCGGCAATCGAACCCGGGTCTACGGATTACCGGTCCGTTATGCTAACCACTACACCACAACGACCTGACGTCATTTTCGTGTAAATTTAACTTATGTAAAGTTGATTAAGGTAAACTACACTTGAGTCATACATATACAATGGAAATGACGTTAATCAGTTATGGGTGGAATACCTTAAAGATGTATGTATATTATGTTCATGTATTATTACCATATGATCTGCAAAATAGAAATGTCATGTTTTTGCAATGCATTTTCCACAAAATCAAAATTGCCCATTGATAGATCATCACATACAAATTGTCCACCATGGTCCGGATGGTGAACAGGACCAGCGAACGAGCTGTTGATACCTCCAGACAAGCTCAAATGTGCAGTCGCATTGGATTTGAAGTGCGCGTTATGCTCGCAATGGTTATAATTAGGTTTAACTTCCGTTTACAAAGCTGTTTGACATTTAGACAATTGCAAAATGCTACATATTTGTCATAGAACGATACGCGAAAGTCCGCTATGTTTGTTAGCATATCTGACAGCGCGTATAAATATGTGATGCGGCCATAATTCGGATAAATAATCCACTAGTGGATTACGAGAAATAATAATTATAAGCACAATCGCGTCGTATGATATGTGATAAATGTTTTATTCGCCGCCTGTACATAAGATATTATAAATATGTTTATCGGAATAACTATCACGTATTTCAGATGAAGCAACATCATCTCCATCACCATCGGATAACGACAACTTCACTGATGAAACGCCGATCTTTCTCATAGTAATAGGCGGATTTGTACTAGTACTCGTTGTAACTATAGTATCATTCATAGGTAACGTAATGTATTATCATAATATAAACAATTGCAATTAATTAACCCTTCTATTCATAGACGTCGTGGACTTTTTATTACAACAACCGAGGTCAAACAAAATGTGTATCTTTGTTGAAATAATAGTTCCTATCCTATTTGAAAACCCGTTATTTAAATGACATGGGTCTGCTTTATCCATTCAAACCGCAAAATTGCAACATATAATTGAATATAAATCAATGAATTACGTTCGTTTTAAGTTTTATGACGTTCAAACAGCTTTCTTCAACACATATGGATTAATCCATTATGAGTTCCTTTTTTATAAATGAATGATAAGTGATGTTTTAACCATAGGAAATATATTTTTCATGTTTGGTTAATTAAACAAATGAACAAAAAAATGAGCATAGTATACGTTCAAAAGTTACTACTAATTTCTGTTTCGTATTTAAACACCACTGCGAATGATATTTTTTTCCAAATTACGTCATGTTTGACCTTCTCGATATTGCCGTAAATAGCCGAACTGCTTCCGAGCCCTTCAGTGAGCGCTATTAATATCCATTTGAGCACACTCTTTGATTACGTAAAATTCCACTCCAACGACTATAACTATTCATATTTAAAACTGCTAGTACCACGTGACAAGACGTCACCGATTTATGTGCACATGCCTGATGTAGTCAGAAACATCGCCATACAGTTTGTGTAAACAAACGCACAAAAAATTAGAATAAACTAACCTGTCGACAATATAAGAAACTACTGATTTTGCTTCGATATTGAATCTTCCTAAATTGGTGAACATTAGTACGTGCATAACTAAGTTGTGTGGTAAATTATATGTACGACCCTTATTGGACCTTTAAGCGTCAAATGGCGTAACGACAAACACGCATGTTATAATCCGTTTCAATAAATATTGGGATTACGCTCACATCTACCTTTTCACTGTTAAGGTACAGCGGCTATGTAGTTATTAGTAACTGTATATATGTCGGGCAATGTAAGAAATGCAAGTTCATTAGAAAGGTCAAGGTCAAACCCGATATTAAAAATGGTCAAAATGTGTGAAAATCACAAATTCGTCATTGTTTGTGTATATGTTATCACTTCACAAAACGTTTTGCCATAATTGCCTATATTAATGAAAAAAATAAATTTTACTGAACAAATTAAAAAAAAACAATCGGGCTTAATCACTGCACGGAGGGTTTATCTTTTGAAGTACACGATCCCCAAACGGCTATGTGAACCAGTGGAAATCCATATTCACTATGTTCACTGTGTATGTCACAGTATTGTATCGGGAGTTATTGCATTATAGGTACAGCTTTAGATATTATTTCTCATGACCTCAGGATAAGTTTTCATTGACAATTATATTCTGTTTTGAAGGTCATTGGCTTACAATCTAATGAACTTTTAAAATGTATTCAGCTTATTTAATCATTTAAGAACCGATTTACACATAGTAAAGCGTTATCTGTTTACATAAAATACCTCATAATTTGAAGAGTATTACAATCTAAGATCAACACGTAACCACATTTACCGGCAAAACGGGGGCAGTTTAGAAAATAACATTGCCTCCTTGAATATTCATATTTATCTAAAAGGTAATGTGAGAGATTGGTGTCGATTAACTGCTGTCATGAAAGTCTAACAAAATTACGGACAAAAACATAAATATATTAAGTATGTTGAATCGTTGAACTCGCTAATTAAAGTTGACTTTCTTTCAGTCATAAGATACGTGAAGAAATATAGGGAACACACCCATACTGAACACGATGCAGCTTCTATTAATAACATCGAGCTGTCTGATAAAATAGCGACCTGTAAATATGAAAAGGTAGAAAACACTGAGAAGTATGGAATAGATGAAATCCAGGATCATTAATGTATGTTTTATTACCTGTTTGTTATAAAATTTGTGCAACCTGTTCCCAGACACGTCAACAATGTTTGCTTACGAAACGCGCTTATTACAAGTGCATGAGTTGTTCACCTGAATAATTATATTCTGCGCCGAGGTGCGCATGCATATCTGCACGCGTGCATGTTTACATTTTAACTTTTATTAATTTATTATTGTGCGCTGCACAGCAACCAAATAATCAATGTCAACAATGTATTCAACAAATCAGGAACATAATATTTGTTTGCATGACCCAGTAGATAAACCTTATGAAACCGAAACTAAATGATCTGTATAATAATTTTAGCCAATCTGCATACTTGTACAGGGCACATTCAGACATTCATTTTTAACTTTACCTCATTCTGCAACGAATGCCATAAGCGCTAGTACATTATTGGAAACTCAAGCTGTACTACTTCAAACAGACAGTTATTCAAAATTACGGAATGCATTTACGAATGCGCCACAAAACACATATGAGGGCAATTATACAGTTGTACGTGTACTGGGTGTTTATGTAAAAATTAAAATGCGAGCAAGTACATATTCAGCAAAGCCCTCATGTTTTATACAAGCATCATGTGGAAAATTCAACAGCTCTGCAAAATATATCTTTGGTAAATTATATTTATAACAGTTCTTATAAATATACTTACAAGAATATCGTTGTTGATTTTAGTAATGTCATTTTGATGAAAACAAAAACAAGTATTCAGTGACAGTGTTAGTGTTTTTGATATATTGTAACTATGTATGGAGTTGAAAATAAATACAATGTAAAATAATATGATACAACTATGGATCTTTTTTATAAAAACAAACTTCATATCTGTAGTACTATATACATGTATATGTGAATATAAAACAAGTTTAAATATTAGACTGTTTGAAATACACTTCCGCATAAAATGTTACCTTTTCTAGATAAAATATTCCAACTGTCTTGTTGTCTTGTGAAGGTATTGATTGACATTGATGCAGCTAATATATTAAAATGTGCAATTACAGCGTTTTGTTAAATTACATTATAATTAAAACTATCCAAGTGTTGTTAAAGCTGGATTTTTAAGTATATAACAGAACCAGACAATTCTATATTTTCGTATTGTAAAAGGTCGTGAATCAGCATCAGTCGTGGACATATAAACAATGATGTAAAACCAAATTCAGGATTAACACTTATTAAATGCTTGGAAAAAGTCATGCCAATTTATAAGTACACTGAATCAGCTTGAATGTGTGTTTCTGAACTAAATTATGCATAACGAATTGTATATTTAACTATGGCAATACTGTTAACCGCCTCGGAAAATTAACATGTTAAAATTACATTTAGAAGAGCAGATACCGCTCAAGCCACTGATCTCAGTGATATAACTGTCATGTCTGTAACATTACCTGTTATTACTTTCACTACACACTTCTAGTATTCTTTTTGATATTAACATGTACCTATAATATTTGATATGCTTTAAATTTCAGGTTCATTCAATCCTCAAGAGGATGGTGGAGTTAGTATTTATCCAAATAAAAATCATATTCCCCTATAGGAAAAATTGTTGTCATAAAAACATTGGCTTTGCCAAAGATAAATCATTTAATTATTAGTCTCCCGAACCCATGTGAAGAAGTAATTAATCGTCTACAAAATATGTGTTTTAAATTCCTATGGAATGGTGGTCCAGACAAAATTAAGAGAAAATGTATTGTTCAACCATATAGCACAGGGGGGCTTAGAATGTTGGACATAAAACAATTTATGAGCTCATTTAAAACAACCTGGCTAAGGAAATTAATATCCAAAAACTCAAAATATTTAAACTTAGTAATACATATGAATCCTTTCATAACACTCTTTAGTTCATTTGGTAGTGATTTTATTCAAAGTAAACTCCCTTTAATCTCAAATGAATTCTGGAAGAATGTATTTGAAGGTTACATTATGGTGTCCAATAATATCTCAGTGAATAATGAAAACTGTCAGACAGTACCCATATGGTACAACAACTTATTTAAAATAGCAGCACACACTTTCTTTTTTAATAATTATTTTGTTAAAGGAATCAGATTTGTTGCAGATTTGTTGGGCAATAATGGATCCTTTTTAACATATGAGGTTTTCTTAGAAAAATGGCAGGTCAGAACTCACTTTTTACAATATAACAGTTTGATTAATTGCATTAAGAGAACTTTTGAGGGAAAAGGTATTAAAATGCCACAAAGCACATTAGCATACCCAATCCAACCACCCTCAGTTAAACTCATTTGTAGTGCAAACAAATGATGTCGACATATTTATGATACACTCAATAACAAAATGTTAGAATTAAAAGCTCAGACCAAATGGAGAACAGAGCTTGACATATCTCAACACTTTAATTGGAAGTTCTATTATGAAATACCATTTGGCTGCTCTAAAGACTCAACACTTCAATGGCTGCAATATAGAATTAATCACAGAATTCTTGGTACAAACCGCCTTCTATCAAAAATGGGGCTAGTCATTTCTGAAGAGTGTACATTCTGCCATAACCACTCGGAGAGTATTTTTTCATTTATTTTGGGAGTGTAGACATACATATGCCTTTTGGGGCAAACTGAAAGACTGGATAAACCAAAACTTTAATGATATATTTACAGACTGGTCTAAGTGTGATACTATTCTTGGAAATTTGAGACTACAGACTGCTTTAAATGTCATGTTTTAGTTGCAAAACAACATATATACCAAAGTAAAATAAATAAATCTCTTCCAAATATAGAAACTTTTAAGGAAAAGTTTAAAACATATATTTTGACACTAAAATGTCAATCTATTCAATCAGGATCCATGAAAAAGTTTATGAAAACTTGGATGGGTTTTGCAGCTATCTGGAGGATTGACCACCAAAGACCTGGCCAGGAATAGCTCATTTAGATATACATTAGTTTCTTGCAGAAAATTTTATTTTCTATTTTTTCCTTGTATTCATGCTTTATCGGAATGAAATCTCTTTAAGGTAGTGTTAATGTTCCACATTCTTTGCTGATGGAACATCCACACGAACGCACCTTGTACCTATGTTTTCTTTCCTTTTCTCCTTCTTTTTAGTGCTTTTTTCTCTACCTTTTCTTTGTATGGACCTTCTTTCTCATCTCCTATCTATTTTTCTATATACATGTAAACTGTTTCATTTATATGGACATTCTTTCTCATTTCCTATCTATTTTTCTATATACATGTAAAATGTTTCATTTGTACAGCAATGCTTTATTTAACATTTGTAAAACTATGTTATTCACTTTTTGCAGTTCAGCAAACATGGTGTTCAAGGGAAGGAACTGTAATAATCCAACTAATAACATACTTACCTCCCTTTTAAACACCATGCTTTTTGATATTCTTGTTTTTTAGTAATGAAATAGATACTGTCTCTGATAAAGGAAAACAAAATAACAATTTTAAGTAAGGCAGTATATTTCTTGTGAATTGTATTATGTATGATCATGTTGTCACATTTGGTACTATATATTATACTTTTACTTCACATATATTTTATTATGAAAAATCTTTGGTCCAACATACAGATAACTGATTTTCTCTAAAATTACTGTTTAAACATACTATGATCTGACACTGACATTTTAGTAATCAGAATTTAAAGCACTGTATGATATATATTTAGCAATACCAAAGCGCTCAATATACATTAATAATATATTGTAATATTTTACAACATTACTGTATCTTTCATGTTAACCAAATAACCATTTAATTTATATTAAACAATTCTCTTAAAAAGTAGTCAATAGAAGCCAACACAATTTCAATATATGTTGCCGAACTCTGTACTTTAGCCAAACATTTAAATTTTCTTATTATTATTTTGTTTCTTTCTTTTTTGGTTATTCAATATGTGATGTTACTTTTGGAAAAAAAAAATATTTGTGCAAATGTTATTTTCTGCTATGCTGTATGAAAAATAAAAAGTTACAAAAAAAAAAAAAAAAATCATATTGTGTCATTAACCTGTTTTGCTCCATTATTGAGCTTTTATTTATAATCCCACACTTTTATGGGACGCAGAAGTGTTTAAAATGACACAAATATCTTGGGGAAAAAACATAACATTACAAGTACTGATATGCACAATTTCACTAAACTCATTAATGAGACCAACTCGATATTAAGACCACTTTAAGGCGGACCCATTGGTGGTCTCATTATTGAGTTTTTACTGTACATGTAAAGCATTTCGAAATCATAAGAAACACAATACAAACATAAGCGATGGATGAAGATAGGAATACATTCTTGGAACGGTCGGTAGCAAATATTAAAGTATGGATTAAAGCCTGTATAAGAGTGCACTAAACTTCACAATTATAATCACCTAACGAAACTGTTGTGTATAAATAATAGAACAAGAAATTATAAAACACAAACCTGTGAAACATGCACATATGCACCATTGAACTCACTCTTTCGTCACAGAAAGGACCTTAAAGCTGTTGATAAACGTTTGATGCGTGTAACGAACTATTGACTGGATATACATATCATAGTGAACTCTTGAAAAAGACGCAGATCTTGATAATGTAATCGAGATTCTTTTTATTATATTTAACGACATGTTTAATTAGCGTCTAAGTATATAACGATTGCGATCATTTAAGTCATAATTATATAAATGTACACATTCTTTGAAAACAAATATGTTGTTGCATGTTAACCCAGTAAGATGTGTAGTGAGGATAATACACTATATCAAAATCAAAATATTCTATATTTGGAAGATACTATATATTTGATGCAACATTCATCGGAATGTTAAGATAAAAGCGAAACAACCGTTGCCGACACACTTCTCACCGTAGACTTCTCGATATATTGCGATTACATTTTTACGATGCGACACATATGACCGGATGTAGTTCATCAACTCTAGGTAATCAAATGTTTCCTACGTGGTTCAGCTAAACGTACATTTGTTAAGGAAAGCACAAACTGTAAAGCATATTTGATGTTTATGGTATACTTTAACGATTCCTGTGTATGTATTTATTAAACGATTTATTTATCAAAGCCGCTGAATTCACGACTCTATCGCTTGAGAATTACGAGGTTTGTTCGGAAATTATTGAGTCAATGTCACCTTTAAGCAATTATCGCAACGGTGTTCGTTCAAATTTAGTACACACATGCAGAAACTCCTCATAAGTTAGAAACGCAATGAAATAGCGAAAAGTTGTGAAACGTAAATGTATATATTTACATATAATAGGTTGAGATTTCCTTGGGTATAGGTACCCGGAACGCACCGTAGAAAGCGATAGTAAAAACTATGTTATAACTCTTGTGCAAAACTTGATATAGCTTAAAGACATATCATGATCATTAATGTAATCTAGTCTTCACGAGTCTGGCGTCAGACTGTGAAAGTATTGTTAAAAGTAATTGTAACGTCATCACGAGTTCATATAGATTAAGGCGGAGAAGCGGAAATTAATTAAAGTTTGTGTGGTGATGTAATAAACGACAACGGCAATTAAGAAAAAGTAAAAAAAAATACACTGGGTGTCAGTGGCAGGTCTATGGCCCTGGTATTCCGCTGGCACAGATGGTTTTCTGAAGATCCGCTAATGACCATATAGCGATTAAGTGTGAGGTTAGCTAGCGTTTAAAAAGCTCCAGTATTTCTACTGACAGTTCCAAGGCTGTAATTCGCTGTATGGTTATTATTTCTTTTTGTGTTTTGAATGTATGTTATATTTCCCTTTCCCCTGTGCAATTCTTTCACTTTATATAGTGTTCATGTTATTTTCTGCCCATTTTCGGCCTATTGTTGCCAGCTGTCTCGACTGTAGTCTTTTCAATCCATAAATTCCCCCTCACTGTTTGTCCTCTTTGATTAATCTGGTTATTCCTTATGATCTGCCAGGCCATTTCTTGCACCTCTGTTCCATAAAGTATGCACCCTTTAACCTCCTCAAGTACCTATGTTTTATGGATTGTTGTTTTTGTATGTGGCGTTCCCTGTAGCAACTTATTCTCTCTCTCTTTCCGTACAACTATTAAGGAAATAATTTTAAATTTCCAATCGTATCATTTTCTAATTAACAGTTGATAAGTATTATTGTAGTAATCAGATCACATAGTAATATATTGTATTTATAGACGTTAGTTTTATAGCAAACAAGGTGAAAAGGAATCAGAGTGGAACCTCACAACACAGGAGAATGCATGACCAAACTGGAAACTGGTTTAGAAAAGAAGCTGAGTACTTAATACAAAATATATAGAACAATATTTATTTCAGTCCATCTATCTATAAGAAAGCAATATAACATGACATACAACTTTAAACGATGTTTAAATGTTTTATCATGTACTGTGTTTTATATGGTACAATTCTATAAAAAAAACAATTATAGGTGGAGTTTAAAATCTCACTGCTATGAAAAGCAAACTTTCGCCTTACAAAATATTTAACTGCTAAATATACAGTTTACAATATCTAGTCCATAATCTAACATGCATAGATAAGTCTTCAGTTACTGTTTAGTAAACTAAACTAATTACCTCCCTTTAATCGTCCAATACAGAAATACAAGTAAACCATGTATACTGTATGTCAACGGTAGCTGCAGAAATTTGTGACAACTTGTTACATTTCCTCCGAAATTAGACGATGCACAATTAAACTCAATGCTTTTACTTAAAGAGTTTTGTTTTTTATTTATATTTAGAAGACCAATGACACAATAATCCACTGAACACAATGCGACGGTTTGTTTGGATTTTATCAAAAAATCATTATAGACAAATGATTGTGATATGGCACTTTTAGAGTGAGGAAAGAAATCGGATAATTTCTGCTTGAATGCTTGTAGATTATTCAAAAATGTGTTATTCGTATATTTGAGGACAAAAGACAAGTTACCTTGTACTTCAATCACGTGTTGTTGCACAAATGAGTAAAACATGTTATGTAGATTGTGTAGCAATAATTGTTTCACAAGGTCAAATAAGTCAATCTTTAAGACACATGTCCAATTACTAATAACTACGTGATGCACTTATACATGTTATTGCGACTTCGCTTATTGTTCCGTATTTCAAAAAGTAAATTCCTATTATAAATTCTGCATGCTTTCAAGGTCACACCGGAACTAAATATCAATCAAAAGTCAACTATTCAAAATTAAGTGAACGCTATGTTTTGTAGATATATCTTATATCAAATATACATACAGCATGTTGTAAAAATATGCGTATGTACAATTTAATAAGTAATCAGAACTATTATCTTATATATTATTCATGTAGTACATAAAACACATGTCATTCAATGAATATGGATATATCGTGGATGTATGATTGTGTGCAAAATAATTAAATGACCTGTTTAAATTAAGGTGTACGATACAAGAAAAAATATATGAGAATATACTATTTAATACGGCAGTTTTGGATATTTATATTTTATATAATGCACGTATCTCCTTCAATGTACTGTACTAGAAAATACCGCATGTATCATACTTCTTTTCAGATACAGTATGAACTCTGATTTCAATAACTCATTCCATTTGTGCCTCGTGGTGTGCATGTACCATTGACGCTTGAAAAGTAATATGGTAAATATTTACATCGATATGAGTCGATTTAATATCAGTTTCGTCAATTTTTATCATTGATACACCGGAAATGAGTTAATGTATAAACAAATATAAATTACGCTTTTTTTTCAGAAAAAAATGAACATCAATTATGTTTATAAAATATGATTCCAATCAAAGGATTGAAAGTAAATTTCTTATCTTACTAAAATTAAATGCAGAAAAATACCTGCATGCATTATAAATATTCACTTTCCACGAAAAGCAATAAGGCAATACATCAGCATACAGTCTCGCTTTCAGTAAATTAAGTTCACAATGAAAAGGAATGAATTAAAGTAGTTTTTTAAACTTTGGTGTACTTTTCAGAACTTGTGATGACGATCAAATTTTCATACGATGGTTTGGGATCTGAAATTGTAAACGCATACTATTTTAATACATTTTTGTGAAGTTTGTTCTAACAAACTTTTTAACTTGATTTGTATTTATGTTATTCAATTACATTTACTGTAATATAAAAAAATGTGCTTACAAATTGAGGAGGAGATATTCGATTTTGTTATTAATTATTTACCGTATTCGCCTTTGTCGCATAAACGCGTATACTCGTTTTCTTTACATGGAATATAAAATATTCTTTTTTACTAACATTATTAGACACATATGCTAGAAATGCACTATATTTGTTGGTCAATAAAAACTGCATTCCAGGTAGTCCGCATTTATGTATATACCCAAGACTCGATTATGTTATCAACATTTTGAATCGGTCACTTATCCGTGACTTTTTCTTAGTATGGAAATTTGTTCTAATGTTAGTTTAACACTGTGGTTGAAACACCGATACTAATAAGTCTTTATGATTATAATCACCATTAACATGTACATATGTCGAAATAAATGCCATTCTGAAGTATATTGACCAATTATAAATATTGAATAATGCATTGCTAACAAGTATCGGCATATATAACAATTTGTTCAATCTAAGATTGAGTAAATAAAACACTGCCGATAAAATAGAGTGTTGCAGGTTGCCAAAATACTTTGCTGATTTTGAAATGAAGCTATCGTACAAAATGCAAAGAGTACTGATTATCTTGGTCTTTATAAAGTTTAAACAGATATTTCATCCCCATT
This sequence comes from Mactromeris polynyma, assembly GCA_032209605.1. Lineage (NCBI taxonomy): Eukaryota > Metazoa > Mollusca > Bivalvia > Venerida > Mactridae > Mactromeris > Mactromeris polynyma. The sequence continues at coordinate 404,578 of JASFXZ010000009.1, forward strand.
AATGCGTTTGTCATTGCATTAAGTATATCACGGGTCAAAGTGCATATCTGAACAAATGATTGAAATGTGTATTTGTCACTAATCTTAAAATACGTGGTATATGTTACGAAAATCAAACTTGAGGTCTAAAGTAGAAATTAAATAAATATGTACCATTATCTTCCCGGGAAATTCCTTCATATGTGTTATCTGAAATACCAAACAATTGCCGATTTCAAACATATAGTGTAGACATAAATACTGCAGTCTTAAAAACAACATTCAGATAACTATAAAAAGTACCAGTTTCAACATATTTTATATTATGTAATATAGGGCATATTAATATTATATTTTCATGGTTGCATGTACATGTATATAAATAAATGTTATCATATTCAACACAAACATACCATTGTACGTGTATACACAAGCAGGGTGTGATGCAGTGTCAGATATATTTCAATATCTCGGATAATGAGAAAATCATTTTATTGACTCATTAAGCTCTATCACATACACTTTATTGACACTTTTACCCAAATATCACTATATCATAAAAAATACATGCATGGTTATAATTACATGATATACGATGTAATTACATATTATACGATATAGCATTGATGAGCATCGATATATATGGATTTAGTGTACGTAGGATGCGGACAACATTATCTATGTTGATGCAAGAGGCTTCAATAAGTTTATACTAACGAATAACTTACTTGTTCTACAAGTCAGGGTAGCATTAGACTTTGACCGTCCCTTGGTGTTAACAGCGAATAAAACAATATCATAACTTGTACCGCTGGACAGTCCAGTAATAGTGTAGTGTATTGTTGTCCCTGCAGGTCATGTGTCTTGTACGGTGGCACTCTGCCATTTCTCTTCCGTTTGTTTGCTGCATATTAAAGTAAATCTTTGTTGAATTCAGATCTCCAGTTAAGTGTTATGCTAGAGATAGTTGTGCTGTTGTCATCTTGTGTAAAGTGAGTCGGTACTTCTGGTACTCCTAGAAAGTAAATAAATGTTTTGTATGATCATGCCAATAAATACAATTAAACAGTTTGTAACGCATGCATAACATTGCTTTTGTCCCATTGTATGCATACGAATACTTTGACAGTAATAATGCGATTATACGAACGTACCAATAATCAAGATTAAACCATCATATACATGTACTGCAAAAGTTAATATAATTAGAGCACGGTACTAATCAAAAGCACTACTATGATAATTACGCTGTTTCTGTACATGTGTATGAAGAGTTTTACGGTGTATCTACTAGAAATCTAGAACGCATATGCATTATAACCATTGTAAAATATATATCGAAAGTTAATATTTAACTGTACACGTAACAAAGTAATAATGACTGAATTCAATACTGTTCGACTAACATACCGTCAGGTTTCATTATTATCATGTTGTTTTATTGCGCATCGACAGCTTTGGTCATTTAGCGCGCAAGAAATGTTAAAAATATGTGAAACTAAAAAAGGTACGTGATATACTTGTATATGTTAAATTGGGGTAAATATAGTATAATGAGATTTTAGATTATAAATATCATAGCTTGTTGTAAAAGCCAATCTCTATGATGTAGCTTATGAATTTTCCAACTTGTATAGTCTCAAAGAGACTTTTAATTATTATCATGTTGTTTTATGGCGCATTGACAGCTTTGGTCATTTAGCGCGCAAGAAATGTGAAATTATGTGAAACTAAAAAAGGTAACGTGATATACATGTAAATGTTAACTAGTTAGCGGACTGGTTGAAGGTCAACACAGCCAACGAGAAAAAATGTACTGTGAAAGGCGTATTTCATGGAATACAGTCCAGATTTATTAAAAATAAGTTAAAAATAAAATAAAAGACTAAGTTTCTTCATCAGAGAGCATGCTCTCACCCCCTGAGACAGAGATTCCATCACTGTCATCCTCCATGTCACTAAGTTTTTTATTATTATTATTATTATTATTATGTTGTTTTATGGCGCATCGACAGCTTTGGTCATTTAGCGCGCAAGAAATGTTAAAAATATGTGAAACTAAAAAAGGTTATATGATATTCTTGTAAATATGTTAAACTTGTGCAAATATAGCGTGTAAAAAGGATCATTATGTAAGAATATATTTTATGTACTAGAGTGAGCGAGGCAATCCTCATTCACTGATACATGTAATATATATGTGTGTATAGATTAAAATTATTATAATTTGCTGTAAAAACCATTATTATTATCATGTGGTTTTATGGCGCATTGACAGCTTTGGTCATTTAGCGCGCAAGAAATGTGAAATTATGTGAAACTAAAAAAGGTAACGTGATATACTTGTAAATGTTAACTAGTTAGCGGACTGGTTGAAGGTCAACACAGCCAACGAGAAAAAATGTACTGTGAAAGGCGTATTTCATAGAATACAGTCCAGATTTATTAAAAATAAGTTAAAAATAAAATAAAAGACTAAGTTTCTTCATCAGAGAGCATGCTCTCATCCCCTGAGACAGACATTCCATCACTGTCATCCTCCATGTCACTAAGACATTCAAACTTGTTGTTGAGGGGGGTTTCATAATTTTTTGTTTTACATGGTTTTTTACATGGTTTTGGTGTGGGTGATGGTGGTGAAGATTTGTGACCTGCAGGTTTTTCTTTAGGAGGTTGGGAAGTGGGTTTGCTGTTATTTTTGTTTACTGGTGCAGATTTCACCTTAGGTTTGGTAGTAGTAGGGGCAGGCGATGTGGCTTTAGGTGGAGTGGGGTTTGGTTTTTTGGTAGTAGGAGGGGCTGGTGATTTGGTTTTTGGAGGAATGGATTTGGGCTTTTCTGGAATAACAGGTGTTTTTGGTTGATTGGATGTTTTTGGTGCAGGTGGAGGAACCATTGGGGTAGGCTGTCTCTGCGTCTGTACAGATGAGGGGGCCAGACCTTTAAGGTCCTCTGCAATCTGAGGATACTTTTCTATCAAAAGTTTGATAAGTTCATTACAAGAGTGACAAGGAGGGATGTTCGCCAAAGGGGCAGCTTTGTTGGCATAGCTAGCACTACTGCTAGCCTGTGCCTGGTCCCTCTGGCGGTTCTGCACAACCCTCCTTGCCTCTACGAAAGAAATACCCTGATTGTATTTAACTTACAAAATGTCTTTTTCAATTTTCCAAGACTGGCAATGCTTTGAAAAAACAGGGTGGGAACCCTTGCAATTTGCACGGAGGGGTTTCTCGTGACAGATTTTTGAATCATGGTCTGGCCCCTCATGTGCACAGACTGCACACACTGGAAAACTTGTGCATTTGGTCTCGTGATGGCCAAACCTCTGACACCTGAAACAGCGCAGAGGGTTTGGCACATACACGGAGACCGGAACGCTTCCGTACCCAATTTTTACATTAGAAGGGAGGACTGATGTTGAGAAGGTGAGTATATACGTGTTTGTTTGAATGATTTTGTTATCTCTTTTTATTGAAATTCTTTTTACTGCAGAGACAGCCTGCGATTTAAGATTGGTAGTTATTTCGTCGAGGGACTCGCAACATGCGAGATCCCTACAACGAATAATACCTTTGGAAGAATTTAGTGATGGGTGGGGTTTAATAAAGACCCCCAACCCAAAGAATTGTTTGTGACCTAAAAGGGTTTATGTTTGTTGCATGGTGGAACATTCCACCAGCAACGTTTCATCTTTTAATTTCTTTACGGATTTTGGAGTTCCGAGAATAGATGGTAAAGTTTTTTGTATGACAAAGGGAGAAAGTTTGGTAATTGGTTTTTCAGAATTTGAAGATTTTATAATAATGAAACGAGAGAAATTTTGGGGGGTCATGTTGGATAAGTCTGTCTCAGAGTAAGACTCCGAGAGTGTTCGCTTGGCTTTTTTTGGGGTTGCCATGCTGATTTAATTACTTCATCATTGATGCTCCCCACCCGCCACGGAGTCCAACAAGGGGTCATGACCAGGGGATATCCAACACTGGCCATGCCAGGGATACATCAATGATATACTCGTGATAAAAGGGTTAAACTGGACAAATGAGTTCCCTCAGGACATTTTACAAGCTTTAAACATACTTTGGGAGATTTCGAATGTCAGTTAAAGGCCAAACAAGTATCCGATTGGCCCATGGGCCACCGCCATATATCGTGGGGCTTGACACGACTAGCCGATTGATCTGGACGGGCCTTCCAGACCTCCCGTTTAGCCCAACTAAAGGCCAAAGCAGTGTATTGAGAGAACCAAGTATAAATTGCCAACTCAGAACCCGCTCAACTACCAGGATCCTCTCATCAGGCGACACGGGTAGCAGCCCACGGCAAACGGGCAGGCACATTGGGGGGGGGGGGGTACCCCTCTGTAGTGCGACAGCTGGAGAATTCTAGCCCCCCTCCAGCTGGGGAGTTGTCGTAGTACTGATATACATGTTGTGTTAATGTAATATTGTTGTATTTGGTGATGGATTGACGTGTTCTTTATTAAAAAAATTATATTATGTATATACTAGGCTCTAAGTCATATTCTTATCCTACATTTAGTTTCGGTAGGACATAGTCATAAGGGAATTTAGTTTGCCTCTTCATGATGATGTTGAATATCAGTCATGAAGTTTTACATACATGTATTTGCTAGAATGTTATTGTTGTATAATTTTTGTGACTGTGTATGTGTATCTATAAACTGTTTGTGACTTCCTGTTTACCTGTTTACCTGTTTATAATGTTTATAATGTTTACTATGTAAGTTATAGTCGTATGGGTTTATGACCTTCTCGATTTGAAAAAAATAAAACTTGTCAAACTTGTCAACTACAATGGCGAAATAAACCAATAAAAGCATTAGGATTTTTCTTTGGAACAAACCAAACTGAATGTAACAAACTAAACTGGAATGATAAAATTGAATATTGTACGACAGCAATTCATAACAGGACAAAAAGAAATCTTACGTACTTCGGAAAAATTGAAGTCATAAAATCACTTCTACTACCAAAATTTACCTATCTTTTTTACTCCTTGTTAGTTCCAAATAAGGTAATCAAACACATTGAGACCATGTTCTACAACTTTCTATGGAACGGACAAAAGAGACAAAATTAAAAGAAAGACATTGATCGGCGATAAACGATTTGGAGGACTAGAAATGCTAGATATTGAGTCATATATAAAGTCGTTAAAAATAAAATGGGTACAAGCTATGTGTGATAATAACAATACGGCTAAGTGGAACATGATACCAAATTTATACTAAAAATACCAACATTCTATGAAGATATTGTAAACATATATGGTTACAGTTAAAAAGCAAAAATTGTACAGAAATTAAAAACTTCCGCGAAATACGCAAAGAGGTAATATGGGGAAACAAAAATATCAAGTACAACGGTAAATGTTTAATATTCCCAAACTGGATAAACTCTAAGATACTCTTTATTAATGACCTGCTAGACAAACACGGTGATCTAAGTTCACAAACAATTCGTAACAAACTTATTAGCACACACAACTGGATATCAGAATACAGCATATTACTAAAATCAATCCCTAAATCATGGAAGCATATTTTAAAAACCAGAGTCAAAACAAACATTAGTTAAAACTTCTCTTGAGATAAAGGTCAATAAACTACATGTAAGACTTTAAAATATTAACAACAACTACATTTATAAGTATCTTATATCGTCAAAATTCACCAAATATATGTACTAGCAATATAATAGATATATAAATACTTACAATGTAGTATATCTTTAAACAACTGCCACGTTTATTATGCATTTATATGTACATGTATATGATTAGCTCTTATATGTTATGAATGTATGTTTGAATAATAATAAAAAAAACTTCTAAAAAATATATATTTTCAATTTTGGATAAATTTTCGGTTGGTGGTACTATTTACATACAACAGGTTTCTGAGGTGGTGAATTTGATTTCATCTGTTCTAGTTTATGAATTTCCACCCTTACTCTATCAAAGTCGCAAATGGTGTCAAATTTATGCCCTGAAATGTCTCTCACTGGCGGAGACCATTATAGAAAGCTAGCCTAAGCATTTCATTCATCTCACAAGTTTTTACTTGCCCTAAATCAACAGCCTCTGATAAAAATTTGTTCTAAGCGAAGAGACCACGCCTAAACATCCTCAGTATCACTTTGTTTAGCTGAATAAAATTTGGCTAATATATTAGAATGACCTTCCACTATTCCATAAACAGATTCAAATTTTCATAGAATTTCGTCATAGTAGGAGAAAGACCCAATCGCTTCTCCCTTCAACGACCTATTTATTGCTTCGAGAATTGCTGTAGATGAATATTTATTTTGTTGCAATAGACATTTCACTTCGGACCTCCATTGCTGATAGGTAGCTTCAACTTTTGAGACATTATTGCCATAAAATATTGAAATTCTGGGCAAAGACATGTTATTGGAATAATATGATGGCATGTAAGTGGGGGATGGACTAATGCTAGGATGGGGTATGGGTGAACTACCAATTATTATCATGTTGTTTTATGGCGCATCGACAGCTTTGGTCATTTAGCGCGCAAGAAATGTTAAAAATATGTGAAACTAAAAAAGGTACGTGATATACTTGTATATGTTAAATTGGGGTAAATATAGTATAATATGAGATTTTAGATTATAAATTTCATAGCTTGTTGTAAAAGCCAATCTCTATGATGTAGCTTATGAACTTTCCAACTTGTATAGTCTCAATGAGACTTTTAATTATTATCATGTGGTTTTATGGCGCATTGACAGCTTTGGTCATTTAGCGCGCAAGAAATGTGAAGTTATGTGAAACTAAAAAAGGTAACGTGATATACTTGTAAATGTTAACTAGTTAGCGGACTGGTTGAAGGTCAACACAGCCAACGAGAAAAAATGTACTGTGAAAGGCGTATTTCATGGAATACAGTCCAGATTTATTAAAAATAAGTTAAAAATAAAATAAAAGACTAAGTTTCTTCATCAGAGAGCATGCTCTCATCCCCTGAGACAGAGATTCCATCACTGTCATCCTCCATGTCACTAAGACATTCAAACTTGTTGTTGAGGGGGGTTTCATAATTTTTTGTTTTACGTGGTTTTGGTGTGGGTGATGGTAGTGAAGGTTTGTGACCTGCAGGTTTTTCTTTAGGAGGTTGGGAAGTGGGTTTGCTGTTATTTTTGTTTGCTGGTGCAGGTTTCACCTTAGGTTTGGTAGTAGTAGGGGCAGGCGATGTGGCCTTAGTTGGAGTGGGTATTGGTTTCTTGGTAGTAGGAGGGGCTGGTGATTTGGTTTTTGGAGGAATGGATTTGGGTTTTTCGGGCATAACAGGTTTTTTTGGCTGATTGGATGTTTTTGGTGCAGGGGGAGGAACCATTGGGGCAGGCTGTCTCTGTGTCTGCACAGATGAGGGGGCCAGACCTTTAAGGTCCTCTGCAATCTGAGGATACTTTTCTATTAAAATTTTGAGTGACAAGGAGGGATGTTCGCCAAAGGGGCAGCTTTGTTGGCATAGCTAGCATTACTGCTAGCCTGTGCCTGGTCCCTCTGGCGGTTCTGTACAACCCTCCTTGCCTCTACAAAAGAAACACCCTGGTTATATTTAATTTCTAAAATGTCTTTCTCAGTCTTCCACGACTGGCAATGTTTTGAAAAAACAGGGTGGGAACCCTTGCAATTTACACAGAGGGGTTTCTCATGACAGACTTTAGAATCATGGTCTGGCCCCTCATGTGCACAGACTGCACAAACCGGAATATTTGTGCATCCGGTCTCGTGATGGCCAAACCTCTGACACCTGTAACAGCGCAGAGGGTTTGGCACATACACGGAGACCGGAACGCATTCATATCCAATTTTTAAACTGGATGGAAGTACAGATGTTGAGAATGTTAGTATGTAAGTGTTTGTTTGGATAATCTTACCGTCTCTCTTAATTGATATTCTTTTTACTGCAGAGACAGCCTGCGTTTGAAGATTAGTTGTTATTTCGTCGAGGGACTCGCAACATGCGAGATCCCTACAACGAATAACTCCTTTAGATGAATTAAGTGATGGGTGGGGTTTAATGACGACCCCCAACCCAAAGAATTGTTTGTGACCTAAAAGGTTTTTTGCTTGTTGCATGGTGGAGCATTCCACCAGCAACGTTTCATCTTTCAATTTCTTCACGGACCTTGGCGTTCCGAGAATGGATTGCAAAGTCTTCTGTATGACAAAGGGGGAAAGTTTGGTAATTGGTTTCTCTGAATCTGAAGATTTTATAACAATGAAACGAGAGAAGTTTTGGGGGGTCATGTGTGATATGTCTGTCTCAGAGTCAGACTCTGAGAGTGTTCGCTTGGCTTTTTTGGGGGTTGCCATGCTGATTGAATTAGTTCATCATTGATGCTCCCCACCCGCCACGGAGTCCAACAAGGGGACATGACCAGGGGACATCCAACACTGGTCATGACAGGGATACATCAATGATATACTCGTGATAAAAGGGTTAAACTGGACAAATGAGTTCCCTCAGAACATTTTACAAGCTTAAAACAAACTTTGGAAAATTTCGAATGTCAGTTAAAGGCCAAACAAGTATCCGATTGGCCCATGGGCCACCGCCTTCCAAGATACAAATAAGTAAAAGGTACATCGTGGAAGTCGTCAACGAGATAATGTATGTATTTATAAAATAAACAAATATAAATAGACATGGGGGTACAATATATCGTGGGGCTTGGCATGACTAGCCGATTGATCTGGACGGGCCTTCCAGACCTCCCGTTTAGCCCAACTAAAGGCCAAAGCAGTGTATTGAGAGAACCAAGTATAGATTGCCAACTCAGAACCCGCTCAACTACCAGGATCCTCTCATCAGGCGACACGGGTAGCAGCCCACGGCAAACGGGCAGGCACAGTGGGGGGGGGTCTTACCCCTCTGTAGTGCGACAGCTGGTGAATTCTAGCCCCCCTCCAGCTGGGGAGCCTCCTCATCAGAGGACTCCATGCTAATTTATTTTCAGGATTAAGTATGGTATGACAATCCTAAATCAGTATAACTAGTATGAGTTATTTACCTAGATTGCAAATGATCAATATAAAACAATAGCAAATAACATCAACAATCAAAGTTTTATAAATTGAGTTGTAAGCATCATCAGTTATGTTTGCTAGATATAGTATAACTAAATCAAGTCAATAATCTACCTTACATCAAATGATTAAACTATTTTCCTTTCAACAAATTCAAATACAATGTGCTATCTATCACTTCTCTCTAATACAAATACTATTTAAAGTATTGAACACCAACCAATAGCTAGACTTCTTTATACACAGTGCGATCACATTGAGAAAAATGTATAAAAAATACTGTTGAGTTACAGCTTTTGGTGTCTATATTATCACCAATTTTGACAATCTACCTTTTATGATTGTGTTGTTTATAATAACAACATTGAGTATACCCCTTTAAGTGATGACTTATATATAATTAGTGACGACCTTGACTTTCTAGTCTAGTCCCCTTCCGATGACAAAATTTAAAGGATACAATGTGTGACAGATACTGAGGTGCGTTTTTAGAGGTAGGGGAAGAAGGCGAGAAAAGTAAGCCAATGTAGAAAAGGTAGCTGTTCTAAAAAACGCTTGAGCGCTTCGCTAGCTATAAAATGGCGCCCGCCAGATCAGATGACACTGTACCGCATGGACGCCATTTTGTTTAGCAAAGCTAGCACTGTCATATCACGCTACCTATCTAAAGATAGGGGCTACCTTTCCTACGTCTAAGAAACGGCAGCGCTACTTTCCCTACGTAGCGCTAGGTAGAATTCTATCTTTCCTACCTCTAAAAAACGCACCTCAGATGAGAAGTAGGGGTCATAACATGTGCGCGGCTACTATAATCATACATAATGGCCTAATATACATGCATACAATTTCAACTGAATTTTACCAATAAGCAACTGTCAAGTAACTGTTGCCAAATTATTTAGCAGATTAACATTCAGCAAGTACTTGACAAAACTATGTGATTCTTTTTAAAGGCAATTATGAAAATGTACCGTATTGTAATTGAATACTATTCATGTAGTGTTGAACGTGTCTCACACACACTTCAGGTTCAGTAAGTAAGAACGGCTTGTAATCGTAACATTTTGGAGAAGGCCTGATCGGTGAGATGTGACGAAAAGGTCTATTCATCCTAGTCATCAGCCATTGTCGCGGAAGAAAGACGTACCCTGGACCAAAGAGAAAGATAAGGAGCTAGACAGGTGGTTATACCCTTATTTATTCTGTCCGTGATCCGTATTGTACAACATGACTACCACTCGACACTTTAATGGCGACGAAGAAAACCGATTTTTGTTTTAATTAGGCTTTTATCGATTGTTGTTGGTGTTTTTCTTCCCGGGAATTTGTATTGTAAACTTTTTGGTTGTTAATTGTTGTTTAGGTAAATGTGGAAGGATTATTTGGATTATTTTTGGAGGCAGTGAACAAGTAAGTGGATTTTATTGAGATGTCGTTGCACTGTTGTTTTTGATTGATTAAAATTTTGACTGTAATTTTCTTGGTAATTGAAGTGGGGGACGGGGCAGTTAGCACCCGCTAGGGTCCGCCATTTCGCTATCACGGCCAACGTGACGGGATGGTTAAGTCGTCAATTTAGACCATACACTGGTTGACGGCTTCGGAGGGCACTACACTACCCCTATTTTACAGATTTGTTGCGAGTAAATATTATTGATTTCCTATAGGGCTAGTACATACTGGGTTATGAATCGGTCTATATAACGATCTTATCGATTTATCTTGCATCGGCTCGCGATTTTACTTCGGCGTGAATTTCACGATATGGTCGATAACACGCTCTTAGCAGACAACGCGTTTCATTTCGTGTATATGCGTAAATATTTGTATACTGACAATTAACTGCTATACTTGGTGGGGTTCTGAAGCTGTTGACGGGTGTATGGAAGAATGATCTTTGTAATGATATCTTTCCGATTGAGTGGTCTGGTATGTCGGCTTCTGTCTAACATAACAGGAGATTGTTTTAATTAATAATCTCATTGTTAGTGTGAATGAGTGGGGAAAATTTTGCATAAAACTCCCCATAGTTAGTAAAACATGAGCAATATAGAATGTTTTCATGATTTCTTATTGGGGTTTTTGGTTTTGTAATGTTTATTGAGGTAGTGAGTCTTAACATGAGGCGGGAGACCGTGGTGAATATCACTTGACTATGCAATCAATAGACTAGCTGTGTGGAGGGTCATGTTGACTTTCATGCATTTGAGAGATGCTGATTAAGCACGTATATGGGGGGTTCACTGTTTGCTCGCCCTGTGATATAGTAAACAACTCTGAGAGGTGTTAGTTTGACAGGCCCATTTCTTATTTTCTAGAAAGTGTGGTCTGGTGTCGCTGGGGCGAGGTCCGATATTCGCAACTGATCACTTGGGGGGGGGGGGGTCGGGCCCCAATGATGCCTACACATGACTGCAGAAATGAACCTCTTGTAAAGTACTTAACCAATTGCCTGAAAAGAAAAGAACATTATTTCTGGGACTGCTGCAATTGTCCCCATGGTGTTTTTTTTATTAAAAATGCTAGCGAGCCTGCAGTCTATGTTCACTGGGTAAAATAGTAGGCAATATAATTTAAATGTAGGTTTTATTTGGGTTTTAAATCAAACTTACATTAAAATTAAATAAACACTGAAATACGGGGTGAAGGAGGCAGCAGACAGTGTAAACCGGGCTTGATATTTGTCAACACGGCTAGCCTTTTGTCCAGTTTGTTGGCGGGTAGTTAAGAATACGAGTGCTTGATCAAGTTGGATTAGTATCTAAAAGTAGTGGAGGGGAAGTCGCGTTCTATGATGACATCTCATTTCGATTATTACCGAGGGGAGATCATGTCTCAAGAGAGGAAAGATTAGTCACCGGGTGTGTCTGATATTTTGGTTGAATGGGATATAGTAAAACGCGATTTTCACAGGTCAATGGACATAGTGTGCTATGAGCTGTATTACTCGAGTATTAATGAAGGTAGATTGGTTCTGCAGGGCCGATTGGTGATGAATACTTGCAGAGGGGAGGAGTGGTGGGTCCAACCTCGCAGACTGGTAGGAAATGTGATTCCCATTAAGAGGTGTTACAAGTTTGAATGTCTTAGTGACATGGAGGATGACAGTGATGGAATCTCTGTCTCAGGGGATGAGAGCATGCTCTCTGATGAAGAAACTTAGTCTTTTATTTTATTTTTAACTTATTTTTAATAAATCTGGACTGTATTCCATGAAATACGCCTTTCACAATACATTTTTTCTCGTTGGCTGTGTTGACCTTCAACCAGTCCGCTAACTAGTTAACATTTACAAGTATATCACGTTACCTTTTTAGTTTCACATAATTTCACATTTCTTGCGCGCTAAATGACCAAAGCTGTCAATGCGCCATAAAACCACATGATAAAAAAAATGAGACTGTACAAGTTGGAAAAATTATAAGCTATATCAAAGAGATTGGTTTTTACAGCAAGTTATAAAATTTTTAATCTATACACACATATATATTACATGTATCAGTGAATGAGGATTGCCTCGCTCACTCTAGTACATAAAATATATTCTTACATAATGATCCTTTTTACGCGCTATATTTGCACAAGTTTAACATATTTACAAGAATATCATATAACCTTTTTTAGTTTCACATATTTGTAACATTTCTTGCGCGCTAAATGACCAAAGCTGTCGATGCGCCATAAAACAACATAATAATAATAATTAAGAGGTGTTATCGTAATTAGCGGGTCTGCAGGGCCAACTGGGGAGGAATACTTGCAGAGGGGAGGAGTGGTGGGTCCAACCTCACAGAGTGGCAGGTATTGTGATTACATATTAAGATGTTTTATCCTAATATATCGGGTCTGCAGGGCCAATTGGGGAGGAATACTTGCAGAGGGGAGGAGTGGTGGGTCTAACCTCGCAGAGTGGCAGGTATTGTGATTCCCATTAACTTAAAAGAGGTTTTATCATAATATATCGGGTCTGCAGGGCAAATTGGGGAGGAATACTTGCAGAGGAGAGGAGTGGTGGGTCCAACCTCGCAGAGTGGCAGGTATTGTGATTCCCATTAAGAGGTTTTATCGTAATATATCGGGTCTGCAGGGCCAATTGGGGAGGAATACTTGCAGAGGGGAGGAGTGGTGGGTCCAACCTCGCAGAGTGGCAGGTATTGTGATTCCCATTAAGAGGGTTTATCTGGAAGTCTACCGAGGGGAGTAGCGGCCCCAGGAAAGGAAATATTAGTTACTGGGTGTTTCTAATCTCGTAGAAGTTTTACTCGGGTATTACGGAGCTGGGGGTCGGTTCAGCAGGATTTATGGGGATGAATGAGTGGTGGGTCCAACCTTGCAGTGAGGAGGTAAAGTGATCCCCTGTTAGACGGTTTATGTTGAATATTACTGAGGGGAGTAGTTTGCTCAAGCTTTCTAGACGTTTTATTCAGGTAGGACCGAGCTTAGAGCGGCACCGCAAGTTCCATAGATAAAATATTGGCTTCATGCCAAACTCTATGAAGATGCGGTCCAACGGGGTGTGACTGTAGATCAATGTACTGGTGGCAGCATGAACGGATATGATGTCATACATGAGTTGAGTGAATGTATTGGGTTATGTTGATTCTTGCTGTAAGACTGACATTTTTCTATTATTCAGAAAAAAATAACAGCCGAACCTATCAAGTTTATCCACATCCATTTTGGTAAGGATCAACAGACGGTTCGTAACTTTATCTATCTTATAGATTTCAGGGTCCTTAGTCAGCAAACAGGGTGAAGGGGGGGTGTAGGTTGTAGCATTTTGTCCTGACCACATTCCACCCACTTATTGTATAGGGATTCGTAATAGCTGGGCCTTTAGTCTGCTATCATAAAAATATATTGGAATACTTGGGCATTTTGTCTTGGTAAAATTTCGGAAGAGATTGTTATAACTACTATTTTGTACTACTTGGGCATTTTGTCTGTGTAATATTTTGAGGGAGTCGTTATAGCAAAAATATTAGTAATACTTAAGCTTTTTGTTTTAGTAAGGTTACATTTGACCAGTACCTCGAGTTTAGCGAATAAAGTTCGAAACATATAAATACTATTAACTAGAGAAATAGAGGCATGTTGTCACTTTGTCTGATATAGTTGAACTTGGCATTGTCCATCAGAGTGAACTATTCGTAAGCGATAATGGCTGAGAAACGGATAGATATAAATAGGGCCTAAGCCTCAGAATTACAAACCATACCGATGATGGGCACAAAAATAGCAAAACGTCTAATTTATTTGAGGAAAATGGTACAACTTACCCCGGTTAATATACATCTTGCTCTGCGATTCGACCCCATCCCAGACTTTCTAGGGCGAATAAAGTTAAGTGAAAGAGGCCGAGACTCAGATCTGGATTCGAAGCTATCCGATACGGATTTAAATATCTCTGTACCCCCACCCCCTTATTATTTGGGCCTACGCCCTTTGCAAATCATCCTGCACACTCTGAGGGCATGTCCGGTTCGGGCCCGGTAAAATGGGAAACTGGGGAAACGGGCCCAAAATGAAGCAGGCTATTGGCCGGACATGACGGTACTGACAGGGACGAATTGGGAAGGCGCAAAGAAACACCCGACTTGAATACCCCCTGAGCGGGAAGTGTACGAGAGGCGATTGGGAGGCTCGGAAAGACGAGCAGAACCGGAAAAGGGGCAGGGGGAGGGAAGAAAGAAGAAGACGGGTGTATGTGGCACCAATAAAGGATGATGTACTGCTGGGTCATGACTTTCTGCAAGACAAGGGGGTTATCATGGACTTTTCTTCGAATGTGCTGAAGCTAAAGGGGGACACCATTCTGTTGTGTTCTACACTAAAGATGGAGGCTCCCAGTCCGCAACTGTGAAGGTTAGGAAGCGAACCGTCATACCCCCGAACACAGTGAGATTAGTGTCGTGTTCTATGGAAGGTGGCCTGTGTGACTATGTCATCGAGCCATCAGGGGGTCTAAAAACCATGATACCCCGGGTAGTGAGGTCAGTGGTGCGTGGACTATAGAGCCCTAAATGATATTTTGATTTGGTGACAGTATCTGATAATCCATGTTCAATTGTTAGTCTGTTTTATTTCTGGTGTTATACTATATGAACATTTGACATTTTATTAAAGGCTATCCAGGGAAGACGAGCGATGGCTTATCTACAGTACGTGTGTTTTGTGATTATGTGCCTTTGTTGTCCTTGTCTTTCAGGTGAGTTACTGTAAAAATCTGACAGGTGCGATTTCAGGCTAAATGTTTGTATCATAATGCTGCACAAGAGTTAAGTAAGATGAATATCGCAATGTTTACAATAAATTATTTTCATTTTTGTTAATGGGTTTTGAAATGATAAACATATCTGAGTTCAATAAACATTTCGTTACAGATATACAGGTGGAATTCAATACCACAAAACGTATGTACAATGTTGGTGACAATGTGACTTTGACCTGCCATGTGAGCACCGACTGGTTAACCGTTTCGTTCAGAAAAAATAATGCAGACATTGGAAAGTGTTTTAAGCTTGAACATATCTGTGGAAAGGAACCAACAGCAGACAGAAGATATGACCTACAGTTACATGACTCGTACTCTTCCATCGTCATCGAAAATGTCACAATGGACGACAATGGGACTAGGTTCGAGTGTGAATGGACGTCTTACACGGATTTTCTCATTTTGTCAGTTACGGGTTCGTATGATTGCCTTTGTTACTTTTAACGAGATTATGCGTGTATTTTCGTGCATGATGTGAAATATAGATCCAATGACTTTTGAATACAATATAGTGGCACCACTCGAAACGGAACACCAAAGTCCCGTTGAGAAGGATTTCGGTTTAGATGGGATTGTGTAACTGGCAAGTCCAGTTTGATTGAAATGTACATACATTACAGACAACATGATAAATTGTTTTTTTTGACAATTTATTTAATTCGTTCAGCATTAATTTTATTTTTCTATAATCACATGATATACATATTCTTGATTTTTTTAAACATGACAAATTACCCGACATTAATATACTTAAGGTATTCCGACCATAATGGACATTTCTCCGAAAGCAAATGAAATTTGTTTTGATTCAATCGGTTCTTTAATGTGGATAAAATTTCATAATTGTTACCGTTCTAAAAAAACTTGTGACCTTTTTTCTATGTAAACTTCCTTCCTGAAAAACGTTAGCCCTACAAAAATTACCAGTAAATGAAAAATTAACATTTCACTTCTCATTTTGTAATATTATTTGCTTAGGAAAGCATCTTTGTACTAATCAGATATGTATAATGAAGTTATGTTAGAAACAGCTACAAGAAATTCAAGGGAAATGTTTTTTTTATATTTATGCATATAGCATTTAAGAAATTGGCAAATTTCCTTTCAAAATTAAATTTTGTTAATAGCAGATGACCTAAATAAAATTGATGTATCAATGGGGCATCAAATTGTCTGTCATTAAAATTATTTACATTATCTAACACAGAATATATAAAACTTTTAGAGATTTTTACCGTCCGGTTACATTATTATGTTGTTTTATGGCGCATCGACAGCTTTGGTCATTTAGCGCGCAAGAAATGTTAAAAATATGTGAAACTATTATTATTATTATGTTGTTTTATGGCGCATCGACAGCTTTGGTCATTTAGCGCGCAAGAAATGTTAAAAATATGTGAAACTAAAAAAGGTTATATGATATTCTTGTAAATATGTTAAACTTGTGCAAATATAGCGTGTAAAAAAGGATCATTATGTAAGAATATATTTTATGTACTAGAGTGAGCGAGGCAATCCTCATTCACTGATACATGTAATATATATGTGTGTATAGATTAAAATTATTATAACTTGCTGTAAAAACCAATCTATTTGATATAGCTTATAATTTTTCCAACTTGTACAGTCTCAAATAGACTTCTAACGTCAATAGTATTAAAAAATTGGGAACGGACTGGCTGAAGGTCAACACAGTCGACGAGAAAATGCTGTACTGTGAAAGGCGTATCACATGGAATGCATTCCAGTCTAGCATCCTGGCCAAACAGCCAGGAATGCGTAAGATGTGTGTGCCCAATCCTGCATCGGGCAATTATAACTTCTTCTTTACGGATGGATCTATAGGCAGGTTGCCATTCTCCAAGTGCTGGTTTCACTGAGTGTAATTTGTTGTTGATGTCTGTATCCCACTGGGATTTCCATGAAGATAGGGTGTATGATGAGACGGCAGATTTGAAATCTGAAAATGGAACTTTGATATCTGAAATGTTTAAGGTCAGGGCAGACTTGGCATTTCTGTCAGCCATTTCATTCCCCTTGATGCCTACATGACCAGGGACCCAACAAAACACAAATTCCCTCGTCGCACTGAGTGTTGAAACCCGCTCAAGGATTTTGCATATCGCAGGATTCTCCAGATCCCTACTGGAGAGAGCCTGCAAGGCCGATAAAGAGTCCGAAAATATAATAAACTGATTTTTCCTAGATTTCTCTGCGATATCAAGAGCGAGATCAACAGCCTTAACCTCAGCCGAGAAGACTGCCGTCCGGTTACAGCGCAATTTCATTTTGAACAGAATGACGTGCACATTTCTCTGAGAAAAAGTAACACTTCTAAGTGGTTTCGTTTGCTTTTTCACAAAAGCATTAGTTTTTTTCTGGAAAATTTAACTTAGTGTTGTTGTAAAACTTAATAATATTGACTGTGTAACAAAATCATGG
The DNA here is from genome assembly GCA_032209605.1 of Mactromeris polynyma. Lineage (NCBI taxonomy): Eukaryota > Metazoa > Mollusca > Bivalvia > Venerida > Mactridae > Mactromeris > Mactromeris polynyma. The sequence continues at coordinate 422,347 of JASFXZ010000009.1, forward strand.
TAATTTTTCGTCTCTTAATAACTTAATTATTTGTTTACAATATTTTGTCACTGAGATTTATATTACATCCCTTTCAGGTTTTTTAATTAATAACAATTATTTGCCTTTAGCAAAAATATGTTGAAGCAATTTCGAATAAGATTATATAATTCAAATAAATTATAAATTATAACATATTATATTTTGTAACAAGTTTTATATTTTGCTTACTGGCTCAGTAAGCAAAATATAAAACTTGTTACAATATCAATGGAAATGACGTTATTCAGTTATGGGTGGAATACCTTAAAGATGTATATAATACAATGTTCATGTATTATTACCATATAATCTGCATAATAGAAATGTATTTCTTTTGTAATGCATTTCCCACAAAATCAAATTTGCCCATGGTTGCGTGTCTCTTATTGCAACGTATGTTTTAACACAAGTTCAATAACCTGTTTATTGCGACATATCAGAACCATGTTTTTGAATCCCTCAGAATCAATCGCACTAATGTTATAGTCATGATTTACGTTGACACACTTTGATATGTAATTGAGAGTCGCTGTCAATCATTTGTATTCGTTTTCCCGGAGGATGGATAGCATCAGCTTGTGGTCTCTTCTGATAGATCATCACATAAAAATGATGGTCCGGATGGTGGACAGGACCAGCGAACAAACTGTTGATACCCAGACAAGCTCAAATGTGCAGTCGCATTGGATTTGATGTGTGCGTAATGCTCGCAATGGTTATAATTAGGATTAACTTCCTTTTACAAAGCTGTTTGACATTTAGACAACTGCAAAATGCTACATATGAGTCATAGACCGCTACGCGAAAGTCGGCCATGTTTGTTAGCGTATCTGACAGCGCGTATAAATATGTGATGCGGCCGTTAATCGCATAAATAATCCACTAGTGGATTACGAGAAATAATGTTTAGGTTTATAAGCACTCCCGCGCCGTATGATATATATAAATGTTTTATTCGCCACCTGTACACAAGCTATTATATGTATATCGGAATAAGTATCACGTATTTCAGATGAAGTAACATCATCTTCATCACCATCGGATAACGACAACTCCACGGATGAAACGCCGATCTTTCTCATAGTAATAGGCGGATTAGTACTAGTACTCGGACTAACTATTGCATCATTCATAGGTAACGTAATGTATTATCATAATATAAATTGCAATTAAGTAACCCTTCTATTCATAGACCTCGTGGACTTTTTATTTCAACAACAGAGGTCAAACAAAATGTGTATCTTTGTTGAAATAATAGTTCCTATCCTATTTGAAAACCCATTTCTTAAATGACATGGGTCTGCTTTATCCATTCAAACAGCAAAATTGCAACATATAATTGAATATAAATCAATGAATTACGCTCGTTTGTTAAACGTTACTACTAATTTCTGTTTTGTATTTGAACAACAATACGAATGATATTTTTTCCAAATTACGTCATGTTTGACCTTGTCGATATTGCCGTAAATAGCCGAAGTGCTTCCGAGCCCTTCTGTGTGCACTATTAATATCCATTTGAGCACACTCTTTGATTTCGTAAAATTCCTCTTCAACGACTATAACTATTCATATTTAAAACTGCTACCACGTGACAAGACGTCACTAATTTATGTGAACATGCCTGATGTAGTCAGAAACATCGCCATACAGTTTGTGTAAACACACGCATTAGAATTTAGAACTAACCTGTCGACAATATAAGAAACTACTGATTTTGCTTCGATATTGAATCTTCCTAATTTGGTGAACATTAGTACGTGCATAACTAAGTTGTGTGGTAAATTATATGTACGACCCTTATTGGAACTTTAAGCGTCAAATGGCGTAACGACAAACACGCATGTTATAATCCGTTTCAATAAATATTGGGATTACGCTCACATCTACTTTTTCACTGTTAAGGTACAGCAGCTATGTATTTATTAGAAAGTGTATATATGTCGGGCAATGTAAAAAATGCAATGTTATTAGAAAGGTCAAGGTCATTCCCGATATTAAAATGGTCAAAATTTATACATGCGTACAAATCGCAAATTCGTCATTGTTTGTGTTACAAACACATTTTGCCATACTTGCCTATATTAATGAAATAAATAAATTTTACTGAACAAATTAAAAAAAAAATCGAGCTTAATCACTGACCGGAGGGTTTATGTTTTGAAGTACACGATCCCCATAGGCTATGTGAACCAGTGGAAATCCATATTCACTATGCTCACTGTGTATGTCAGAGTATTTTATTGTGAGTTATTGCATTATAGATACAGCTTTAGATATTATTTTTCTCATGACCTCAGGATAAGTTTTCATTGACAATTATATTCTGTTTTGACGGTCATTTGCTTACCATCTATTGAACTTTTACAATGTATTCAACTTATTTGATCATTTAAGAATCGATTTACACATAGTAAAGCGTTATCTGATTATGAATTGGAACAATCAATTCATGTTTACATAAAATACCTCATAATTTGAAGAGTATTACAATCTAAGATCAACACATTACCGGCAAAACGGGGGCAGTTTAGAAAATAACATTGCCTCCTTGAATATTTATATTTATCTAAAAGGTAATGTGAGGCATTGGTGTCCATTAACTGCAGACATGAAAGTCTAACAAAATTACGGACAAAACATAAATATATTAAGTATGTTGAATCGTTGAACTCACTAATTAAAGTTGACTTTCTTTCAGTCATAAGAAAAGTGATGCAATATATGGAATACAGTCGTACCGAAAACGATAGAAATGAAAATCACTTGTAGGAGACACTTCCTAAAAATGAAAAGGTAGAAAACACTGAGAAGTATGGAAGAGATGAAATCCAGGATCATTTTTGTACCTGATTGTTATAAAATTCGTGCAACCTCTTCCCAGACACGTCAACAATGTTTGCTTACGAAACGCGCTTATTACAAGTGCATGAGTTGTTCACCTGAGTTTATTCTGCGCCGAGTATGTTGAATCATAATATGCGGTGGAGAGCACGGTCCGATGTTTCGAAGTTCTTCTGTATAATTGTTTAGATTACTAAGTTTTTTTTGTATTGTTATGTATATACGAACTGTTCGTATGTTGTTCAATAGTAAATTGTGAAATAAAGATACATCGATGCATTATTTGATTGTTACTGTCAAATCTCACTCATACAAGGTCAGTATTCACGAATAAAATATAACAGCGGATATATCACCACGGTCCATACATAACTGCCGGATGTTTAATGTATAGTCAACTCTCTTATAAGGTTTCAAAAGTGAATGCTGGAGTTGAATAAGAAACGCCAAATACAAATGGCCATACGTGTAAATATTTCGAAATCATAAGAAACACAACATGAGCAATGGGTGAGTATAGGAATACATTCTTGGAACGATCAGAAGCAAAATTGAAAGTTGGGCTTAAAGCCTGTTTAACTGTCCACCAAACATCACCCTTACTTTCATCCAACTAAAAGCATCAATGTAAATAACAGAACATGTTATTATAAGATATGCACATATTAAACTCGCCCTTCCGTCGCAGAAGCAAAAAAGTGAAGAGTGATGAGCACTTGTAACAGCTATCACAAATAATACGATGTGTTGCAGAATTGAGTGACCGTATTCGCTCGTAAAAAACTTTTTCATGCATCTAACAAACTAAAGACTGAAAATAGGCATGACTGTGCACATTCAGAAGTTGTTAAATCACATCAAAGTGAACTCTGGAGGAGACATATCTCGTTGAGTTAAATTACAGCAACTGTTTAACTCACGAATGAGACAAAGGTCTCGATAATATAATCGAGAAAATGTTTTACGAAGTTTATCCCTGTTTAATGAGCTTCTAAGGTATACAACGATTGCGATAATTAAAGTCATGCACATATATACAATATTTTGCCATTCGGATATGTTGCGAAATGTATACACAGAAAGATGTTGCACGGGGCACATACCCGTGTTTTAAAATAAAGTTCATATATTAAAATCTAATTATTTCCCCGTATATTTGGAATTAACTATACAATATGTTTAGGGCCATTCTTTTCTCCTAGCATTACATGTATTGGTGCAAAAATGGGCATTAGGTGTGATCTAGGTATAGTGTTGTTAGATTGACCGCGAACAGGTGTATGAACCGCATGGACCGATCCATATCAGTTTAGGTAAAGAAATGCACTCGTGCGTAAAACCATAACTGCTATTTGGATTACTTTTCTAACAAAACACATGTTTTTTTCGAAATGACAATTTGTAAAGCATATTTGAGTTGAAGGGTATACTATATATTTTCCATCATTATGTTTTATTAGATTATGAACTTATAGATACCGATGGATACGTGCATCGTATATCTCAAAATAGTCCCGTCTGCTTGTGCTTTTGGTGTGGACGTGCGTTTTGCAAGTGACAAGTCCTGTTCGACATCTGCATTTATTTTATCTTGAAAGGCAAGGTGTGGAAATATTTTAGTTGATCTTACTTGCCAATCGTATGAATATTATTGTAGTAACCATCTCCCCAAGTAATGTATATGTATTTGTATATGTAATCGTGGTGTTTCTATTGAGTATTGCAAGCAACCCAATTTCGTGTCAGTTTTTTTTGTCATTAATTGTAGAAAACATACAATATTTTACAAAATTAATGCTGATTTAGGATATGTTGATAGTCTGTTCAGACACCACAAATATAATAGGGGCTAGTCTAACGACCGAATAGCTCTTATCATGTTTAATTTTAATGTATCCAACATCGTCGAATGTTTTGAAAGGAAGTTTCATAAGATGCAGTGCAATTATATGAATTCTAGCAGATAATTTATTTTAAGTATGCGAGTCGAGAGTTGACAACACGCCACGATTGTGTTGGGCAAGGCAGACTGGAAACTAAATGTATGTGTTCTTCTCAGATGAACGTCGCTTTTATCATAAACACTTAATGAAAGAGAGTTCGGCGAATGTGACATCCACCTTCAACTACAGATGTTTCGACTCGAAAAATTGACAGAAAGTCTGAGTCGTATTTTGGTTATTTTGTGAGTCCTGCAATTATTTATTAAGACAGTAACGAAAACACGGTATTGTGCTCGTCTTCAGCGACGCCCAAATCCACTTAGTAACGCCAATGTTTTCCGGGATACATGACTAAAATAGCGGAAAATATTCCTCAATCCGATATGAAACGATCACTTTAAAAAGTAACGAAACATTCCCATTAAAGTTTAGCGAACGTTTCTTTTTTCGGTTCAGTATATAATCGCCGAATTTAATTTGTAGCTTAATTAAGATTTATAGACGTTAATTTTACGGTAAAAAAGGAGAAAGGGACTCAGAACAGAACCTCACGACAAAAGTACTTTAAATCAAGAGAATGCATGAGCAAAATGAAAATTGGTTTAACAAAGAAACTGAGTACTTAAATAAAAAATATAGAACAACATCACATTTAGTACATGTAATACAGCATACAACTTTAAACGATTCAAAATGTTTTATTAAGTTCTCAGTGTTAAATGGTACAATTGTATGATAAAATAAATAGGTAGAGTTTAATATATCACTGGTATGATTAAAGTGTCGCGTTACAAAAGTTGAATTACCAAACATACAGTTCTATTCAATATCTAGCATGCATAGATAAATCTTCAGTTACTGTATTGAAACCTAAACTAGTAACCTCCCTTCAATCGTCCAAAAAGAGAAATGCAAGTGTATACATGTCCAAGGTAGCAGCAGCAATTGGTGACAACTCTTGTGATATTTCCCCCGAAATTAAACGATGCATAATTACACTCATTGTTGTTCCTGAAGGAGCTTTGATTTAGAAGACAAAGGACACAATAATCCAGTTTTTTTTAAAATGTAATGCATAAAATTCATTTTTAGACTAATGATTGTGATATGGCACTTCTAGAGTGAGGACTAAAATATCTGATAATTGCTGCTTGTATGCTGATACATGTTGTTTAAAAATGTGTTATTCGTATATTTGAGGACAAAAGTCAAATAACTTTGTTAATGAAACACGTGTCTTTGCACATACACGTTAAACGGGTTATGTACCATGTATAATGATTATTATTAAACATGGCCAAAATGAGTCTATCTTTAAGGCACATTCCCAATTATTAATATCTTCGTGATTCACGTAGATATGTTATTGCAATGTCGCTTATTTTTTCTTCCATATTTGCACAAATAAAGTCGTATCGAATCTGCGTGATGTCAAGGTTATCTCCGTTCTTTGTCGCAACAAAACTAAATAACAAACAAGTTATCGTTTACAAATTTATATCTTCATGTTCTTAATGTTAACCTTAAATTACTTCTCACGTGCACATTGCGTGGTAAATTTATTGACTGAGCTGCACAAATTTCAATGCAGATACAGTATACCCGGGTAAACGATTATATGGGGTTGTATTACATGATTTATGCGTGATACGAGTACTCGTAATAAAGTTAGTAAACATCAAAAGTGTTTGAATGTTCATTTGCCAATTGTTAAGGTGAATAGGTGGGGCGGCATTCATAAAGCATCTTAGAATTTTACTGAAACTTTAAGAAATGTCTTTAATAATATTTCTTAGTCGTAAGTCGTATTCATAAAACCTCTTAGAAATATCTTAGCTAGGAATTGATCGTAAGTTTAGGAAACATCTTACGTTACACTTTTGTGGTAATAAATTTCTTAACCTCGTTGCTATGTAAAATATCAATTTCTCAACCTTAAAATAGTAACGGAAGTAAACACAACAGTAAAGAAAATGACAATCTGTATCCAGAGTTGTCATTCCTGCACGTTTTAATTATATACATTGAAGAACAAGATGCTTAAAATTTGCATAGATGTACCAAACCTAACATTGTCTTGAACCAGCATTTCATATCTTACTTCACATTTTGTTTAATTATGATACATGTATAATCAATATTTTACCAATGACAAAATTAATACTGATACTACAATACTTGAGATGACTTGGCATTAAACGAGATTTCCGGAGTCAGTGTCTTACACACATACATTTAGACAAGTACATGCTAATCCATTTTTGAATGCACTTAACAATTGCTTGGTTTTGTGTTGCTGTGAATTGTTTTGGTTTTTGTTCACTACAATTTGTTGCCTGCTGTAATATAACACAATACAATGTAATTTTACTGGAGTGTACTAGGGGTAGTACTTCATATATAACTTTATTATAATTTCCCAAGCATTGTTAACAGCACAAAGACTGTCTTAATAATTTATCAAACAGACACAACTGAAATGTTCTTCTGCTATGATTATTACTTATATCTTTACTCATGAGTATAGTTTCCATTGAAAAGAATACTATTTCTAGTATCCCTAGTTGAGTTAGTGTTCATGCAAAATTATTTTCAATATACATGTAATAATTACACTATTTTACAATTACATGACATGAAATTATAATTACATCATTTTCAGGATATAATATGAAAACATTGTAATAAACAAACATAAACTAATATGTCTGAAAAAATACGTAAGTAAGTAAGCAAAATATTACTTCTTATCGCGAATACATGTGACAAAGACACTGTTTATGGCATTTAGTAAAAGCTTCGTGTAGTCAAACCATATGGTAAAACAACTAACTATGATTAATGTAATTTCTAAAACGATGCTTTTTAGACTGGAGCGTTAGCCCCATGTCTTTTGTAACCGTAATTTTGGAAACAGCCGTTTCAGAGTTAGACGCTCTTGATACCACTCTGTGTATCACTGCGCATGAGTTGCATAAACCAATCAAAATGTCTAATTTATCGTGACGTCACCAAACCTCCGTACTACTTTAATTTCCTTTCCTTTGTCTTTTTGATGGATTTGCATATTGCTCTGAAGTAAAATATATGCTCGTCTCCGAAGTGAGAATTTCATCGTAAATGGAAAATTCTTGTTCCAGAATTATTGTTTAAGTGTTGTGGTTACGATTTCTTTGCTAATACCTGCTTTTGGGAGCGTAAACAGAGAAATATATTAATTGAGGGCGGACTATTTTTCATCGGAAACAAAACCGCTCCATTCGGATACATTTGTTACTATTTTTAGATTTGAACTTTTCATAACACATTATGAGTCACATACCTGTTGAAGAATGCTGTCTTACGAATTTCTTTCAACCACATTTCAGTTATGAATTTTGCTTGATAAATGTAGCGTATGTTGTAGGGAACATATTTAGAGTATAAATGTGTACTGACATGAGTATGAGATACATTTATTTAGGCATAAAGTATATCAATCCAACTAAACGGAACAGCTCGGTATATTCCGCCAGGAGCGCGTGACGTTGACTACTCGTACAAGTACATAAATGTTTTGTAAGGTGCAGTGGTAGGGCGCATGATTTCGAATCTGGCGATCTCGGTTCAAAACTAGATTGTAGTAGTATTTTTTTTTATTACCAATCACTTCTACTGTTGTCTAGAAAAGGCATTTATCATAGTTGAAAGAAAACATATTTTAGGATATTGCACTTGCATACACTTGCATACACTTGCTTTAATATATAGTGAAATCTAGTTTGTTTACCATTCTCCAGGAACTGGATGGTTTTTATGCAGACTTTGTATTTACACAGATGAGGAGACTGAGGAAAAAATTCAACAGACTATTCATGATTTTATGGGTACTAATTAACAACAATTATAATTGATCTAGTCATTACACAATATGATTGCTGTATCTTACATTTATAAAGACAGCCATTTTTTCAGTTTTAGGGGATGTATGGCGGGTCCATTTGATAGGGGAAATTTGTGATCATAATTCATCAAATTTGGGTATTTATAAGGCTAAAAGTTTTAATAATGTTACTGAAAGGGAAACAAATATACTGTTTTCTGATGGGAATGGGTACCAATATCCATTAGGTAGCCAGCACGATCAAATTCAACGTACATGTAACGCTTGCAAGCCTGTCGGACTGGCAATCAAATGATTGATAACAAGATTAGTTAAATAAATAAACGTTAAGATCAACTCAACTGCACACACATTGATTAGAAGTGAAGGCGGTAAATTAAAACCTGTCCTATCATAGTCCAGGTTGAACTGTAGTCATACATGCATGCTTTGAAATTAACATTGATTGACACTGTGCAATACTTGTACAATCTAGGGTTGACAAGTCTTTACAGAATACGAACAAAATTTGTCTGCCCCAGTCTTTCTGCGCTTTAATTAGTGTATGTTACAAGACACAAGACTAGACATGTTTTCGCTCTCTCGATTCGATTTTTACAGCTAAATTCCGAGCGTGTAACAAACAAAGTTAAATATACACATTTCATCTAAACGGAATTTTTGCATAAATATAATTGTATAATACACAAACTTACCTTGTATACGTTGAAAGAGCCGAAAATAAAATAGTAAGTGACTATCGTTTGTTCGGCATGTAAAACTTATTCCGATGGCCTGTAAATGTGTAGTGATTTAATGTCATTTAAACAGCTGTCGATGCGGAATCTGCATACATTTTAAAATGCGCCATCTCGTTCATACTCAGCATATCGTTACTCAAATTCGCCAAACTATTTGTAATACGTTTCAGTACAATCCTCGATGAAAGAACGAAAAACTGCCTTTTGTATATGGAAAACCGATTAGCCTGATAGTCAATCTTTTGCTCGACACGAAAGGCTATACAATGTGTACACATTTGATTGGTTATAAACTTATAACACAGGAAAATACACTCAGTAGTCACGTGACGACCCATGAAATTTAGTATAACTCAGTTAAGATAAGTCGATAGTAAACACGACCATACCCACTTTCCAATACATGTAAAGCAGCTTACGGTCATTATCATGCCTATTGGGCCCGTTTTATCAATATTCGTAAGATTCGAAATGTTCGTAAGAATTTTCTTACGAAAATACTTACGACCGTTTTATCAAGGCATTCTTACGAAAATACTTACGACCGTTTTATAAACGCGTTCGTATGTATGACAACGATTTTACGAATAAGAATATTCGTACGCAAACGCTCTTCAATTGGAGGTAGAAAACAACGTAGTTCGCGCCATCTGTCATCTGTTGTCATACACGTTTGCATAGAATTATCATGACTGACGCAGCGGAAACAAAAACAAACTGCAGACAAACAAACTGGTCGGAGGAGGAAAAGCAGGCGTTAGTGGAATGTTGTTATGAAAAGCAGCTGTCTGAAATGAATGGCATGTTTGGGTGACTGTAACTGCACAGTAAGTAGTTTTAATTTGTTAAATTATTCATATAGCCAAATACCTAAATACCGTGTTTAGGTCTTTGATATAGCAGACGTTTATCATTTACAAGTAGGACAGGCTACCCGCCTATTGATGGACTTGTAGATACACATATTTGCGCTAAGGTAAACTAATGCCTAACCACTGCGAGTCATAGGTCCCAGTTATATTACTGAATCCAGAGCTACTGGTCCCAAGGGGATCGTCGTGATGATTGCTTCTACTTTGCAATATGTAAATCTATATACAATTGTTATGACGGTTATGCCAGTAAATAATCACAAATGAACTTTTATTAAGCCTAAAGTAGATCAATATGAATGTGGTGTTCGAACCCTCGACCCCAGAAATTCTAGTATAGCAGTCTACCAAATGAACTAACTGGGCGTCTGATTAACTTTTTTTCATTTGTAAAATAAATGCATACTTCTTATACATTTCAGCCGCTACATGTTCCAACACCAACAATGCACAGTCGGGCAAAAGGAAGCGTAAATGTATGTTGGGTTTACTGCTGTCCTATAGTTATTTGTATTAATTTTTAGTAATTATCCACAATTTTCAGTCCATTTAGGTAAATAAAAGGTTCATATTGGTATAAGGATTAAAAAACTAGAACAAAATTTGTTGACAGAACAAGTTATATTTGTAGCTTTATATGCATATTTGTCTCACAATAAATTTCCTGTATTTCAGGTGACTGTCTATCAGAACTTATAGAATTGAAAAAAGAGAAATTGTATCTTTTCAGAGAATTGGTTCAACTTAAAAGGGAATCTGTTGAATTTAAACAACTGAAATTTGCCACATTGAACCCCTTCAGTTCTAAATGATTTATTTATTATTGTTATATATATTTTGTTATTGTTATTTTCTTATTGTTTATGCAGCAATAAATTGAAATGTGTATTTGAGTTGTGGTGTTTGTACATTTTTAAAAAACAACACTGATGATAATATAAACAAAAGCAAAGTAAATTAATGTATGTGCTTTGAAGTAAGGGCATAAATACAATTCAACACTAATTTATGGTTAACATTTGTGTTTCTTAGACTGCAAATAGAATGCACTGAAACAAATAACTATTCATGAATGTTTAATGTCTGCCAATGAATAAGACACTATAATGACATGCATACACCATTGCAAACATCTATAAAACAAGAGAACAATGTGCTCTACTGGCTGACTGAATTCGTTCACTTTTTGTCTTTAAGTTATAAGAAGGCAATTATGGAGGCTATATTGATTACAGAAATATTGCCAAATTCAAGGGTCATAATGCAGTCATGAATGCACGTATCTGTCTTTTCAAAAAGAATCAAGATCTCATGGATATCAAACGACTGTCCAAGTTTGGTGAAGATCAAATAAAGAATAGAAGCTATTCACAAGCTCATGCATGGCAATTTTGTCATTTTCAAGAGACCATAATCTAGTCAAGCACGAGTGGATCTGGCTGGTTTTCGAAAGGAACCGAGCTTTCATGGATATCTACCTACTGTATAAGTTTGGTAAACATCGGATAATATAGAAGGTGCTATTCTGTTCACAAGCTGTATTATAGAAAAATTGACAATTTTAAGGGCCATAATCCAGTCATGCATGGGCAGTTCTGGCTAGATATCGAAAGGAACAGAGCTCTTATGGATATCTAACTACTGTATAAATTTGATTGAAATACAATCAAACTAACGTCTTTATCATGTTCACAAGCAATTGTTTACGGACGTACGGACGGGCGTACGGACGACAGACACCGCGCCATCGCATAAGCTCTTCTGTTCTTTTGTCAGTAAGGCTAAAATTATTGAAATTGTTAATGGCATGACACTTAAATAAAGAAATATAGAATGGTTCTCTTAAGCATCTGATCAAATTTGTCTCTTAGCCTATATTTACGAATGTTACGCATGCCTATGACCATTCGTAGCATTTTGGCTTAAACTTACGAATTTGTAGCGTCTGCATGCGTAAGAAAATATTGATAAAACGCTCTTGCGATAGTAAGAACGTCGTAAGAAAATCTTACGAATTCGTAGCGTCTGCATGCGTACGAAAATATTGATAAAACGCTCTTGCGATCGTAAGAATGTCGAATCTTACGAAAATTTCGTGCGTAAGAACGTTGATAAAACGGGCCCATTATCTTCAGGATTAGTATTAAATGTGGATGAAATATCGCTCAAAGTAGACAGTAGCGATAGCTCAATTGGTAGCGCTTCTGACTAGTACTTCGACTAATAGATAGGGTGTGAGTTCGAGACACATTCCTGGCTCCCATTTTTTATGGAAAATATGAATGTTATCCCTTACTCACTGCTTGTCAATTACTTGTCGTTTCTGTCTGTTTACTTTTGATTTTTTGTTATCGTCTAATTGCTTTGTTGTTAAACCAAACGTGTTTAATGATGGCTATAGCGTCGTCGCTAAAATGTTCATTTGAACCCCTTATGTTTTTCGGAGTAGCCATATCAACTTTATTCCATATGAGTGTGTAGCGATAAATGTACATGTAAATATACTGCACGATGATATCGTGCACTTTAAAAATCATGAAACCATATCGTTATTAGTTAATAGCTTATAAATACACATGCTATACAATGTTTTAATTAATGATATTCGAGCGGACATTAATTAGTATAAGTCGTGTAAGTACAACTGTAGATGACCAACGAAATATATAATATTGTAATAAAAAAAACTACCTTCCGATGGTCTCGAACTCGGACTCAAAACTAAAAAGCTTAATTAGCATTGTAAGGCGGGGACTCGCTACCATCTGAGCTATCACGGCTGTTAGTTTAATAAAATCGATATCACAATAAATAGTTTTGCTTGTTATTTGATTTACCTATTTTGATCAATAAAGGTGGTCAAACCATGTAAACATTGCATGACGTCACTACTTATCGTGGTATACTTTTCTTGTTTTTATATCAGGAACGAACGTTGAAAGCCCAAATATCAAAATATACACATTGATTACCGAACTTGAGTAAACAGCACACATACGCGTAATCAATTTTATCGCCTATGCACCGACAGATAATACATACAATTTGATCGATTAAAGTGAAGTAATCCATTTTGATAACGCCCGAGTACAGTAAGAGTTATTTGTACATACAATTATTATTCTGTAAAAAGTAGTAGTTATAAACGCTTACGCTATATTTTGTATATACTATAAGTGAATAATACGCACATACAACAACAATCCCGTTCTAATCAGGAATTAACGTGACGTCTGCTTTTCCATCATTGTATAAAGCAATTTAAAGATTTAAATGTTATATTAACCTGGTCAAAGTGCATATAGTGTATTGAGTAATATTCTAATTATGGTAACACGTCAAAGTTGAAATAATTACAGGTACGGTCATATGTGTCATGAATATGTTATAATAGCGAATATTTATACCGCAGACATAAAACGTAAATAAGATCGCATATCTTACACACCTATGAGACTAAACAGCTATAGCATTCAGTAAATACTTTTTTTCTGTATAAGATATAGAACAGCAACACAAGCCATGGGGAGCAATAACAGCCAGGAGAGCAAACACAGCAACAACAGCAAATAAAAGTAGAGGAGAAAAACAGCCACAGAAACAAAAACAGCTTGAAATTCGGCGCTAATAAAGGCTACTTTTCTCATTTGAGGATACTTAATTACCTTTCGGTACAAATGCTACCGTTACAAGCTCAAGCATTCAGGAGATCCCACGATTTCCGACAAATCGTCTGTCCATATTTTAAGCTATCAAGAGTAGTCGTTCTTGAATGTCATTCATAACATATCTTTTCAGTAGCTTTAAACTTCAATAAACCAGTCGCTATGCATTTCACACACGGCCTGTTTACATGTATCATCGTGTCGTGAAAATGTTACTGGTCCACAATTAACATCGTAGATATAATCGGACATTAAGATCACATATGTACATCCTTAAAGACGACAACGATGTTAGATATATGCCTAGCAACCATACTGAACACTCACACAATACATTATAAACATGGGAATACCTGCAAGGATCACAGACGATGTACTGGAAATTTACATTAAACACATCAAAACATGAGCTATATAAAGGTTGATACAACCGCCACACAGACATTTAAAAGTTTGGGATACTTGTGCAACATGAAATACTTGTGACAAGCTTGGAAAATCCTACAAATACTGGAAAATTCACGCAGTAGCGAAAACAGATGACAATAGAAAATGTAAACAGATTCGGATACATTAAAGCGAGCATGGAGCTGTATAATATGTGTTTGGTTGGTCTATAATTCTGATCAACACATATGTGTACGATTCGATGTTTCGTTATAAACATATTGATTGGAAAAATGCATTAATCTTGGACAGCATGGAAGAATAGCTACACAACTAGAAATCATAATACAAAATGTTAAATGGTAAGACCCCCCCCCCCCTTACTCTGAGGCGTTACAATATTGCCAAGACTAACATGGTGCAATTGAACATTATATTTGAATTTTAAGCTTGAAATGTCATAAGAAGTCTTGCTATACCATTTTCACCTTGTTCAGAATCATCATGTCTGTCAGTCGGTGTGTCCAGATAAAACATAATAAGTTTAAGGGCAAGAACTACTTAATCAGTTTTCAAGGAAATGTAACTTGGAAATCATGGTAATCAGAAGTGTAGATGTTTACGACATCTTTGATGCATATCCACCAAGGCATTACGGAGTTATGACCCATCAACATAGACTAGTTGTGCATCTCATGGTAACATTAAAGTATAAGTGGGTAGGAGCTCACCTACGCAAAAGGTGCTGAATGTGTGCTTATGTTATTGCCTGATGTCTGGATAAAGCTTGCAACCAGCATTGCTCAATGTTTTTTTGTATTTGTAAGAAAGCTGTGCTAAAATCAGAGCAATCCAGTTAGGCTTCTAGAATTCACGCAGATAGCGACTTTGCGAGATTTCGCGTGAAATATGTAGATCTGAGAACTGCTAACATATGGCGCGTTGCTCAAGAAAAACCTCAAGCTACCGAACTTATGACATTTCTTGCAAAATTGTGCTGTACACCATATTCAAGAGAGATAAGAATATGTCCCAGCTGCAACCTCATGAATACTGATGAACTGTATCACGTGCTAGTCTATTGCAAAAACATGGACATTCTTGCACGGCGACAAACGTACACAACTAAATTACAGAACTCTTCGGTGTTAACCTAGCAAACTTTTTGACGTGTGACATAAGTGGTAATAACTCCTGAAGTATTTCCTCGGTAACGTTGACGACAACATCCTGGACAACATGTATGCAGAGCAATATCCGGAATTTTTGAGTGATAGCGCTTCTTATTCTAAGGAACTTTATGCTCTATTTTCGTCCTTCAATTAAAATACTCCGTCCAGAAAAAATACATTTATTCAAGATATCTTTGTGACATCATTCAATAGCAAAAGAACAGTCTCTTTTAAAAAGATACTCACAATCCTGTAACTTGTTATAATTTGATACAATATACGCTTGTAATTTGTATAAAAGCCTGATTGCATTTGAGTTAAGACAGAGTTTCTATTGAGATAATTGAATAAATGCTTGACAACCAATCTTTCAAAAACTTTGCTTAAATTGTGGAGGAGAGATATTGGACGATAGTTACACGGAATAGACCTATTTCAATTCTTGAAGATTGGTGCGATGTATGCTTCTTTCCAAGCATCAGGTGTACAGACGTAGAAAGAGATTGTTCTGGGAGTATATTGGAGAGTTCAATGGAGAGTTCTTTTAGGATTTTGTTATTTATTTTGTCTGGCCCCGAGGCTTTGTCTAGTGGAAAAGACTTTTAAGAACATATTTGACTTCTTCAGCAGTAAATGATAAATGTTCTATCATGGTATGTACATCAGCTTCCCGTAGGTCGGGTGCAGAAGCCTCATTTAAAATAGGCTGCAAAAGAAGTTGTTAAGAATGTGTGCTTTTGATTCGTCGTCTTCGTATGTATCGGCTTCATCTTGCATCGGTAAAATTGTTGTACCTTTTGACGGTTTGATGAACGACTTGAGGTATGTCCACCATGACTTCGAATTAGAAGATGTTTTCTTGAGATTGTCTGCTAGTTTCAGAGTATAGTTTGAAAGTGGGTCGTTTAGGTTTCTTTTAGTTAAGTGGGCAAAAAAATGGACAGTGATTACGGGTTGTCTGGTCGAGGCTAGGATCGCCGGTACCGGCCAAGAAAACAAGCTTTTGGAAAGGATCAGATCTATTACAAATGAAGAGTGTTCTGTGAAGTGTGTGGGTTCAGAAATGCATTGGAAGACAGAAAGCTGTTGGCATAATGAGTTAATTTTTCTGGCTGAATTTGGTTCTTGCATATTGATATTGAAGTCCCCTGTTATAATGATAGTGTTAATACCTGTGTCTCCCTAAATCTTCAATAAACGAATGTTCGTTTACAGTTATATGCGGAGGCCTGTAAAATGCTCCAAAAAGAATACGTTTAGTTGCCGTTACAAGCTCAATCCATATACATTCAACACCAGGAATATCAAGGTCATGTATTCGATTACATCGTAGAGTGTTTTGGAAGAACACCACCGTGACTGTCACCGACTCTTGTCATATCTTTCGGGTGCATGCGCATTTTCAAAAGTCGGATCTGTATTTGAAGTAGACGCATTCAACAAAGTTTCAGAAAATGAAATGAGATCAAAATCACACAATACGGCATAAAGGGTACTGAGTTTGTGTTTATAATCTGAACATTGTTACGCATGAATGACATATATTTTAACATTTCTATAGACTCCGGGGAGTAGTTAGAAGACATGTTCTTTTCATGATGCATGACGATCTATTGGCCATATCAATAGCATCAAGCACATTTTTCCTGGTTCCAAGTTTATCCGGTTCAAAGGGGATCCAGTTTGTTCGTCGGTAGCTTTACTATAAAGTCACGTGACAGATGACAATTAACTTTATTGTAATTTATTTTGTCAACATACTTTCGTGAGATTAAGATATGACTATATATCCACATGCTAAGTGAATACTCTGTCCCAACAGTACGTTACTCATATTCAGAAGAACCTGAACTGTTATTTGTATGTTCAAACCAAGTTCTTAATAATCTTCAAACATAGCATAATCTTCAAACATAGCATAATCTTCAAACATAGCAAAATCTTCAAACATAGCAAAATCTTAAAACATAGCAATATCTTCAAACATAGCATAATCTTCAAACATAGCACAGATATATATATACAAATGTCTTAATCTAAATCACCAACTAAATGTTATGTTGTTAACTCATGCAAAAGTAAAATATCTAATAGTCAAACAGTATCTATATTCAGTACAAATGTGGACTTGCATAGATAAACTAGAAAATAACTATACATTGTATTATTTCATGTTTATATCCAACATATACGATATATTCATGGCAAATATTTGGTATTTTCATATAAAATAAGTTTCAAAATGCAATAAAATAACGCTTTACAAATAGTTCGCAGGTCTCAAACTGTGCGTTGTAAATGTACTGAGTATATTTACAATGAAATACATGTTATCCATTTTAAAATAACACAAACTGCAGTTACTGTAAGCAGTTATGACAAAATAGCATTAAAATTGCTAAAATTGCACTGACAAGATATACATGTATTATACATAAATTGTAACTGCAATTTATTGTTATCAGTATCAAATAATGTGTACTCACGTGTCTGTTGACTGTATTCCAAAATCAATCTGTTTGACCATTAGCACCAATGAAATCAAATAATTGCAGTCACAATGTTTACCAAATTGTACTCGAAAACTGTCCTAATATTCAAACATTGCACGTATTTACACAAATGTTCTAATCTTCAAATATTACACACATGTACGCAAATGTCTTAAACTTCAGAAAAGAATTCCTCTCCTCTTCCTCTGAAACTTTCTCTCGTTCTCCAACTGGCCATGTACGTTGGAGCAGTAGGTTCGATCCTCAAATTATCTGTGTATACGTATATATATAAAGTGTTAGATCCACGTAGAACGACCATACTAGTCCGCACAATACAAATCTTACCCCAATATTCTCACACTTATTTATATAATATGTGACACGATTCATAGAACAACAGAGTTCATAGAATTACGTTTACTGGTTCATATGTAACATAATATTACACAGGTCATATAATTCCGCAGTTGACAGGCTTACGTGGCTTACACGTTTATACCCTGAAAGTACAAACAAATATATTTAATATAGGTACTTGCCTGCATTACATGATTTTATATAACAAATAACTGTGACCTTGAACTTCGCGGAACAAACAACTGTGACCTTGGAACCTTTAACTGTGCCATTGAACGTCACGGTACCTAAAGCTGTGACATTGAACTTCACGGTACCTAAAGTGGTGCATTTTTCATTAAAGGCGTATCCTACAATAACGCCATTTTTTTCTAACGCAGAGTTTTCCTTTAAACTTTGTTTATTTGAAATGTATCAAACCAAAATATGTTAATAAAAAGTGGTCAATAATACAAATATTACATATTTTTTATAATTATTTTAAAAATTCTATTTGAATGTTTAAAGTTAGCCATACCTGTCGAATCGAAGTACCAGCAGAAATCATATAGACGGCCCTGGCGCGTTCTTCAGTGGTCATTCTCGCTATCTTTTCTGTTTTTCGTGTTGGACATACAACGTGGATTGCATTGAAATGAAATTTATCGCTTACTACACAGTGCACGTGATTCTCGTGCCAAAAGTTCATAATCGTACTCGCCGTCACGCGTAGTCAACCATGAAGATATTGTATTTTCTTTGTGAACGTCGATATTGTACTATGAATAATATTAGAATGCCAAATTTTAAGTCGACATATGAAACCCTTTTCTTAAATTTTGTATTTTATTACATGTACGTTTAGAAAATTTGTTCAGTGTATGTACAAGAATATGACTATTGTTTGTAGGACTTCCATTTAAATTCCTAACATATTAACATGATGGCTTATGACTACAATATTCTTTATACAGTAAATAAAAATCCAGGAAAATATGCATTGGAGGGTAGGATCTACTTGCTATTTTTATTTTATAGGTGGGGGTATAATTTATCTTGGTTTTGGCAAAAATATATTTAAATTTTGGCTGTAGTAGTTTCATTTTCTTTAGAAAAAATAAAACAATACGACCGTCCAAGCTGAACAATTTGTAAATTTAAATGTCAAAAGCTTTTTGACAGTTTTAAGTCTTGACTGAGATCTAACATTAACATCATGCATCCATTCTCGACAGCTCTCGGATATTTCCGTACCACTTCGTTAATCTACAAACATCCTCTAGTGAATGTCAAGGCGGAGCACTATATGGCAACATTCAAGTTCTCCTGAAACAGTTTTAAACTTCAATAACTTTGATAAATTCACATCAGATAAAATTACAATATCACATATATATTAAAATTCTTATGTTGGTGGTTATAAATGGAATAAAATTCCATGGGTTGGGTGTGTCCTAAAATGAATTAAAACTCGATAGGTAGTACCCTAAAAATGGCTAGTCAAGCCTTTCACCATAGGCTTTTTTCCTACATGAGCCTTTAGTTGTATCTTGTGTGTGAGGATCAGAAATACTGAACATATGTTACATGCTAAAATGTTTTTATATTTTTATATACAATTTGGAGCTGACAAGTTGAACCTGTACATATATATTTGATTTGTACAACAACTTTGCATGTAATACAAAATATGTATGGGGTGTTGCATGTACAAGATCAAATAATCTACTGACTGAATGTGCAGTTTTTATGTACATGTATTATCATTTTATATGCGTAATATCAACAAATAATTGAAACATTCCTCAAGTTGATTTATTGTGTATGAAGTATAGTACAGTGATTGTAGCGTTTATCTATGTTATGTTTATAAATTTTCAATCAGACTTTAGGTTTCTACTCCTAATTTTAATTAATTGTCACCATAGCAACAGTGTTTTTGTAGTTTTTTAGAAGATGTTTAGTCTTATTGATTTATATTGTTAAGATAGGGACACTATACATTAATAAGTTTTAGATCATGTTGGTCAGGAAATGTAATTTGTTACTTGTGAAAACTATATCAAAAACAGGTTTTTAAATGAATAAGTGTTGTTATAACTCGCACCCCTATGTTACAAAAACATTGTTTAACCAAGAAAGGATGGAGATAGAACTCCCAAATGTTGTTGTTATGCATTTAAGATATTCTACTTGGAAAATATGCAGAAAACTAAAAAAGTCAATTTTGCTCATTTGGCCCCATTTTCTGTCACATATTATATATAATTATATAATATGTGTAAGCATATATAGATTATATATATGCTTATGTGTAAAGTTTGAAAATTGCCGACGATTTATACAAATGTGATAACTGCATTTGTGGCATTTGACAGTAATTTCACTGTGAGTTTATCAGAAAATGATACACCGCTATTCCGTGCTATTCAATCGGAGAGTATGAAATAAGCGATTTTTCTTTAAGAGTGTTTATGTGAACTTATTAACATTTCACTTTTATTACTCGGCCTTGTAACTAAGTTTTTCCCATTACATGTATTGACTGACATGTGCTTTCACCAATATATTAAAAACTGCAATAACTTCCATTTTAAAGGAAGTGGGCCTACAACATACAAATATTCCTTATTAACGGAGGCAGTGATGGATGAAATAGGGGTTGGCAGTGTGAGTGTAATTGGTACTGGTGCTGTTACACTTGATACAACTTTTAACCAGATAAGACAGTAAAATTTGTGTCACTCATTAGTGTATTATTAATAGTTAATTTGTCTGACAAAACAGATATGCCATGGGTCTGTCATACATTGTTTTTATGAATTACAAGGTTGGTGAGAGTCCGGTCAGTATTCATATATCCGGACAGGAGGTGAATACTAATTTTACCAGTAAGATATTGTTTATTAATGTTTGATAGAAAATGTTCTTCGATTCCCCCTCATGATTAATTTAATTAATTCCCAACAGTGCAATATTGCTACATTGTCAGTAATGTGTAGCTTATTACATGACCTATTGCTCTTTAAATGTTTTCCTGAAAATATTAACCATTTACAACGTCAAGTGAATTTTCAGTGGATAATATTTTGACAATAAATATTATATCACAATTTACGTGATATGTAGTGTCAATACTATTTTCCATATTCATGTCATACATCCTTTTCAATATAAATTTAATTAGAATTTGGTATTTGGCAAAACAATTCATACACGTTTTCTTGCTTTTTGTGTGGCATATTCACACACTATTTATTTTGAAACAACTATAGATGTATTTCATGCAATATAATCAACTCATTTTCAGATCAGATACTCTTTTAACCTTTGGTGGTGGCAGTGGGACAACCATTGGCACCGGCAGTTAAACACATGTTAATCAAAAAACTAAATGGTACATGCACCTTTTGTCAACATTACCTGTTAATTTCTAATAACCACGGTGAAAGGGTGTTGGATAAAAATTTGGTAATCTTTATTTGTGCCTGTCGATTCATTAAAATCATATGTATGACAGGGACTTTGTTTAATCTCAACACAAATACTAAGGGCATTAGAGGAAAGATAGTATGAAACATAAGTCTAATTTGTTCATTTCCAATAATTTAATTGAGTTCAATAAAATTGCATGCCGAGTAACTGGACATTGTGATGCAAAGCTAAATGAGTAACTACAAAATTTACCACAAAATCAAACATTTTTTATTTTATGTTAAACATGTTTATTGCTCAGTGATGACGAATTGCTACAATTGAAGAAAAAGAAAATTTAACTACAAATAGAGGTGTTACAGAGAACATTGGACAAAGAATAATAATAAACACTAATGAAAAGAACATGTCATGATATTTGTGTATAACAGCACAGTACTTTCTTTATATAAGATTTAAAACATTTATAGAATCAGAAATGTGTATAAGCAATGTAATCTCTGGATCTCAGTCCTTCTTGAGGTCCATGAAAGCCAGCTGGCGGTATGTTATGTGCATTGGCATCATCTATTTCTTGGATTAATGGCAAATTTCTCCTTTTGCAAATATTGTGTAGTACACCGCAAGCAATAATCACTCTGAAACCACGAAGTGAAATATATGAGTTGAATTTGCATTTTGTGAAAAAAAATGTAATGCAAGCCATCTACAATTAATGTATAACTGACGTTAATTTGAACAATAAGCTATGATTATTTAACACACTAAGCAATATATTAATTTCAGTAAACATAAAACCCTGTGCTTACTTGCATGCTTTATCCGGTTTTAGACGTACTTGACCTTGAAGTACACCCTATCTTCTTTTCATTTGTCCAATGCCTCTCTCCACTATGGTATGTTTGTGGGCTCTGAGCAAATGAAAGAATAATTAAGATAACATCAATTATGATGACATCATTGGACGTTCTTCTTTTTCTCTGTTTACAAATTCATGAAATCGTACTGATGCCTTTTTTCCAGAAACATGCACTGGTCATTCCATTTTTAATTAATAATTCATTTTTTGCAGCATGAAATATTATCTGTTTATGTTAAACCTGTATTTGTTGTGTAAATGTAAAGATTGATGAACATAGCAAAATCGTGAATCACGGTTTAAATAAATATAGTAATGTATTGCTTACATTTCGAAGATTTTCTGATCTAATTCTGACATATAAACTTAAAGTGAATTTAAAGATTCTTTTGTTGTGAAAAAAAACACCGACTTACTAATTGTAATCTGTTTGTGATCCTGACTGAGGGTGAAGTTATGGCGTTAGTAGCCAGCGTTTGCACGGATACCCACTATCGCACAGGAAGTACTGGGTTCCAGTTTGAAGATGTCCACCATCCAGTAAGGCCCATACGCCACTCTCTCTTAGTATTCTGCTGTCGTGTGTTGCCTCAGGCCATCTTGCAACTAAATCTAATATTGTGTAGTTGGCATCAAACATGATCTGAATATAAAGGAACATACGATAACGATGTTATGATATTACAAACTAAATAAGCTGATTCACACACAAGTTAATGCAGCTATAAGTTCAAACATGTGTATCCAATTTAGCAATTTTATGCCGATTAATTAGTCTCGGTAGCGCCATTGACCGATTTTTCGTGTGCGTCAAGTTCCCACATGACTTCATTTCTCATAGACTGATTTTTATATTAGTTTTTTTCAACATCCAAAAATTGGCTTTTATATATTGCATTCATCCCATTTCAGAACATTAGTAAAACAAAAGATGTATCTCAATTTATAATGCTACGTTATATTTACTTACTTGATTATTAATAGAATGGTAGCTCTTTCTGTTCACATACGATTCCTCGTCTACAGTGGGAGCCTGTATCTGTATGTGTGTGCCATCTACAACTCCCAATACATTTGGGAATCGTGCAACGCCAAAAAAATCTCTATTGTTGGCAGTTATCTCATTAATGGTAGTAGGGAAATGGATGTACAATCCAGAAAATTGTGGCCTACTTATTGCGTCTGTCACTTCAGCAATTACTCTTGATACACTTGGTTGTGGTAGATAATAATTAAACAATTCTTAGATACTAGTGAAAGAGAAATGGAATTTAAAACTAATAGAAATATGTCTATTAAGAAAACTAAAACACAAAAATACGACACTGTACCCAATGAATATTAAGATGTGTTTCAAAACAGCATTGTAGAGAGAAAATATTTCTTGGTAGTGTTAAATGACGTCATATGTATAATAAAATATCTATTGTTCGTTAAAAGGTTAATGACGTCATAAAACTGATAAACAGAGAAGGCACAGAACAAAAAGAAACCTGGGCAACACTAAAGTAAACCCGAAAAAACATAGACGACATAACACAATCCCAAATGGGCTGGTCGATAGTTGTAAAATACTCCATGGAACACATACCCGTTAGTTCCAGAGCAAACGTTAATGCCTACAAAGTCCCAAACATAATCCCTAAATACATTGTAATCAGGCATATCCTGTCCATATCAAGTACGATAAGGTGTGAGGTTAGCTAGCTGTTAAATCGATTTAAACCCCCAGCATTTTATGCTGACAGTTCCAAGGCTGTAATTCGCTATATGATTGTTGTTTCTGTTTATGTTATGAATGTGTTTTGTATTTCCCTGTCCCCTATGCAAATATGTTACCTTATACAGTGTTCAGATTGTTTCCTGCCCATTTTTGACCTATTAAGGCCAGTTGTCTTGACTTGTCCTGTGATCTTTTCCATCCATTAATTCCCACTTCCCCTTCCCTTACTATCCACTTTGATTCTCCTAGTTTTTCCTTGTGGTCTGCTGGGCCATTCCTTACGCCTCAGTTCCTTAATATGTGTACCGTTTGACCTCCTTTAGTACCTTATGTTTTGTGGATTGTTGTTTTTTCCGGAGATCTGCGTGGGGAGGCATTGTCTTATGTATGTGGCTTTCCCTGTAGTTACGTATTCTCTCTCTTTTACAGATATAACTTCATTTAGTCTCAAAACATTAGTGTCCGGTGTGCAGTAAAACAGGTGTGAAAATCTATCATTAGTATTGATTTATTTAAAAACTTAACTGCAGTTGTTCTCATTATGTCAGGATTATAACCTTTCCTTTTGAACTTGTTAATTAGTTTCACAAATAACTGATCTAAGTAACAACTTTATGAATTTTGCGAATTTTATATAACAGATCTCCATTAAACTTGGGTTAAGTAATTCCTGTCTCTAACATATATTTTCACTAGTGCCATATTTTAAAATAATGTAATAAGTAACCAGAAGCATTCGTTAAGCCAACGATGATTGTTATGCCATCGTTAAGTCGTCGTTAGTTAAGTGTGTGCTAACCAAAAGCTGTCGTTAGTTTCATTTAACGAACGAAGTCTTCTGCTGACAGTTCCAAGGCTGTAATTCGCTATATGATTGTTGTTTCTGGTTATGTTATGAATGTGTTTTGTATTTCCCTTTCCCCTATGCAATTCTGTCACTTTATACAGTGTTCAGATTGTTTCATGCCCATTTTTGGCCTATTAAGACCAGTTGTCTTGACTTGTCCTGTGATCTTTTCCATCCATTAATTCCCACCTCCCCTTCCCTTACTGTCCACTATGATTCTCCTAGTTATTCCTTGTGGTCTGCTGGGCCATTCCTTGCGCCTCAGTTCCTTGATATGTGTACCGTTTGACCTCCTTTAGTGCCTTATGTTTTGTGGATTGTTGTTTTTCCGGAGATCTGCGTGGGGAGGCATTGTCTTATGTATGTGGCTTTCCCTGTAGTTACGTATTCTCTCTCTTTCGTTACATAACGACAACTCCGGAGTATTCGGTTAGCCTTCGTAAAGCATTCGATAAGGATAACTCATGCTTTAAAGACATTTGTTAAAATCAATTGAAACAGACCATGAAAGTCTGGGGAAAAAACGTATACATGTAAGTACGTACGCGGTAACCCTTATAATTTTGATATCAATTGAAATGCTACTGTGTTTTGGTTTAGAAACAATTATAAGTGTAAGGATCGTTTATAAATATGTTTACAAATTTATTAATGTTGTTCCATAGTCCATAACATATCTAATATTTCAGACCTAGAATAACAAGTTAATAATATAATGATGGTATTTTTCACATTTTCTAGCTCTTGTTTCAGTCTTTCCAATCTTGTGTCCACTTTGAGGTCACAAACGGTCAACCTAAGTTCAAGTTAGCCGATATTTGGCTTTCATCTTTAAGAAGTACAAGTGACACCCTTTACGTGGATACCCGGTCATAGGGTGTCACACTTCCTCCTTAAGGCGCTAGGGGTAGTCTCAAAATCCCCAATAGTGTTTCAGTTTTTCCTATTTGGGGTCGCTTTGGAGGTCATACTCACTTGAAGTCAGACGATATTGGTTTCTGTCTTTAAGAAGAACATGCACACCCTTTACGTTGCATAACCTGTTAAAGGATTATGGAATTTCTGCGTTCTGCCTGTTGATTGTGTCTAGTCATTGGCCATAAATTCCGCGATTTTTACATGTTTTACAGATAACTTGAATTAATATGATATTATAATTGTTTTATTATTTCCAAGTTACTAGCCTCTATCTGACCGTAATTATAATTACAATGAAAAGTCGAATGTATAGATCTACATGAATATTTCTTTCAGGTATCTTGGTCAACATTTCACTTTGCCTTGAGTATAATATTTCATTTATATCGGTCGTACGAAGCAAATTGATTTCAATATAATTGTTCGTTGGATATATAACATGTTGCACCGTTTTCTAGTATATGTATCTCTGCCTACTGTACACTACCTTGCATTATCGTCCGCTGTGTTATCTACCTACTCACTAGCGTCCGCTGAGTTAAAGTGCGCTAGCTTGTTTTCAGTGTGTATCTGCCTACTCACTGTCGTCCGCTGAGTTAAAGTACGCTAGCTGGTTTTCAGTGATTTACATTGTACAGGTAAAATAGAGTAGTATTCGGATATGCCATGTATTGAATTTGATATAAAAATAGGTTTATTTGTCAATTTTTGATTGTGTAAACCGTGTTGTACCAGTGACGCGCCAGTCAAGGTGAATGGATGATTTTGAAAAATGGAATGATCGATGTTTAAGCGCGAATTACCCTTTAGGATTTTTAACGATATCGTTATTTTCATAACCTGAAGCATTCGTTTAGCGTACGTTAGGTATGTGTATACATTCCGCGAAGAAACAAAGAAAAGATTGAACAATTAAGAAAATATTTCGTTAGGACATTGTAGATAAAACGACGGGCCACCATTTTCTTATATATTATGCATGTTCAATATGACTGATCGATACAAAGAAAAACAAAAAGAATTACGTATACTTTTTAAAAGAACACTATGATTGTATGTTGTTTGAAATTATTATATTTATGTTGCAAAGTTAATAGTTTCTTTTATCGATCATAAGTGAATCCAACTGCATGTAATAACGTCGTTAAAATTGAATAATAAAAGTTTTAAAAGTTGAAAATCACAAGTTCGGGTAAAAATTGAGAAGTTCTACATGAGTACAAATGTTTACTGCTAAGACATAAAACGTCACAATCACGAACTACTTTAGTTGTGGTAACGTATTTAGATTTAGGAGACATCATTTGTTTTAAGCATTTAACAGTTATATTTTAAAGATAGAATGCACACATTTGTTTTATTGCTTGTGTATAAAACCTAACATTAGAGTTTTCAATAAATGCAAGTTAAGACCGTCACACCAATGCCTGTTATACTTGGGCGAGAGATTTTTTATTTTTAGTTACTCAGATTATGTCTGGAAAAATGTTGGCAGGTGGAGATAAAAGAAAACGATGGCCAAACGGGAACACATGCTATATTATTTGGAAAACAAAGTTACCTTGTATGTAGCTAGTTGCAGTTTAAGTTGTTAAGTTCAATATATATGAAGATACCCAAGTTCAAATCCTTTTTAAAAGGACATTGCCTAGGTACATCTTGCCCCACAGTAGACACCAAATGTAACTATGTAAAATCTAAACTAAGCGCATTCGAAATTGATGCAACTATGCAGTAGCTCGCCATGGTCGCTATCCCTTTTTAAGAGTATTTTTACCTTTATTTTACACTTGTGTGTGTCTACACACATGCAAATCATTTGTTCATTTATAATAACTTCCAAATTTAAAACATGAATCATGTAAAACAGTTAAGATGCAGCGTTTTGGTGTCCGAGATTTAGATGAAAAATCGTATTTGGAAATGACGGATTAAATTTAATTTTTGAATTTATTCCTATTACAAAATACATTAATTTGAATATATTAACCCTAAATAAACTTTGCATTGCACACATATTATGCAAATTGATAGAATAACTAGAAATTATTGACTTTCTACTAGCTTAAATATCGTTGTCGGACCGGCAATTTGAGCTCAACAGTTTTGACTAACGAAAAATAAAAAACTCTCGCATAAGTGACTAACATATGTGTGCTCCTTTCATATGAAAAATACATGCTGTGTTAAAGGTTGGTTGATATGTCAATTCCAATTCTTAAGGATTAGGATTAGCACCGTTATAGACGCCTCTCAATTGATTAAAACTGTATGAAAAACTTGAATATGATTAACTTACGATTTTTACCTACGGTTCATTCTTAAATAGAAGTAAAAGTTACAGCAAAAATTACCCGTGCAGAAAGTGTATTAGATATTTTCATTTTTGTACTTCGTCCAAAGTGTAGTTAATCTTAATCAACTTTGTATACAAGTTAAATTTACACGAAAATGACGTTAGGTCGATTTGGTATAATATTACTACAGCTGGTGTTAAGTGCTGTGTGGCGAATGTAAAAATTCGCCCCGTACTTCGTCCAAAGTGTAGTTAACCTTAATCAACTTTATATATAAGTTAAATGTACACGAACATGACGTTAGGTCGCTGAGGTGTAGTGGTTAGCATAACAGCCCGGCAATCCGTGGACCCGGGTTCGATTCCCGGTAGCGCCATTGATCGATTTCTCGAGTTCCATAAAACATGACTTTATTTATATTTGATAGTTTCACTGAATAAGGTTCATATATCAATCTCAAGCAAATCTTTCAATGAATCATTCAACAAGTCAAATAATTCCAAACAAAGCTGAAATTAAGTGCGAGTGTTTCGCAATGTTACCGTCCATGAAACCTGACAAGCTATGCACGTAGTACGATGTATATTCAAAACGCCGTATTTGAAAATTATGCGCCATAGTTGCATTTCAAAACATTTTTCGTAGAGGAAAATAATGATCTAGGGTAATGCATTTTGAATTGTGGTTTGTGTACCCAATGGGTCCTTTTCTGCTCTCACAGCCATACCACATTTTTCATTAGTCTCACTGCTCGGTGCTCAACATTTAATTATCTGGGATCACCAAGCGCTAAACAATTACCACCGCATGTTTTCACAACACTATCTATCCAATCGTTCTTGAAGGGTACCCGTTCTTACCTCGTTCCCATCAAAACGGAATGCATACGATGATAACGTCTAATGGTCTACACTCAGGTGCAATTAAAATTAGTATAATTTCTTTCAATTCTCAGTCATTATACTATTTGACGTTTTTTTGCGGAAATTATCGTCCGGTTTTGTGAGATTTATTGTACGTGTAAAAATAACAATCCGGACCGAAAAATTCGTTCGGATTCAGAAGTAGGAAGGATCATGACTGTGGGCGCTTTTTTCATTTGTTGTATTGGAGGAACAAAAACGGGAACGAGAAAATTGTCCGGTTAGAGGAAGTTTCCGTACTGGAGATATTTCCGGTTTAGAGAGTTTCGGCTGTAATCGTTTATGTATGTCAGAAAACTTGTTTAGACCACTTCAACATATAACATCAAAGTGCGTTAGTAGTGTACATAAGCATCTTACTTTGGTGTTATTTTTACCGAAGTTGGGTGGACACAATATTGCGTTCTATAACGAACTTTGGTGTTAAACACCATAGTGCGTTCCTACAGTGCACTGTGGTATAACTTGTGTTTCTTCCTCCATGCATAAAACTAGCTTATGATAAATCGATTCGACATAAATAAAATTATTTAATAAAAGTCAATAGTACATGTAATTGCTCAAACTTGACGTACTCGTATATGTTTAAACCATCTTAGGATCCATTGGCCTTATATTTAATGATAAACTATATAATATATAATTTCTATTACAACTGAAGTTTATACTATATACAAACTTTCTATCAATTAATAATGCAAGTCAATAGCAACTATTTGACAGTGTTAACTTTAGTCAACACATTTTATAAACCAGTAACATGAGTTAATAAAAATAGTGTGAGGTTGGATCAGGACTCGTAACCACTGCCCACTGCAACAGTGTGAAGTGGAAAATTACGAAACCATTGTCACTGACGACTGAGTCTATAGTAGTGTGGCAATGTAAGAGGCATACAACAATTGGTTCCCGTTTTCAAAACACAAAATTCAGACATTACTAACTTTAACAGACGCACATGGTTTGTGAACTAATACTGTAGTATCACTTAAATTCGCGGGGGTGAAATTTCGCGCAAACAGCAAAAAAGGCAGTTTCGCGCGGGCCTAAATTCGCGCATTTTAAATTTTTGAAGAAAAAAAATCAGACAAAAATGACGGTATCGCAGCGCGTGTTATTATTTCGTACATCCGTAGTAGACGAGTGGTACCGTCCCACAGCACTTTTGTGCTTTGATATATACTGCAACTCATTTATTAGAATATCTAAACAGCGTAAATTATTTGAATTTGGTTTACTAGAGCAAAGATTTTCATTGGCCAGTATGCAAAATATTCTCTTAGTTTATCATTGTTTACATTTATATTCACCAATAACTTTAAGGAAATTTGCCTATCAGAATGGCCGACAATTCAGAACAAGGTAGGTAAAGTGTGTATATGTGGGGACTATTTATACAGGGTTCGCACAGGTCTTGAAAAGTCCTTGAATTTGATGCCTACTCCTTGAAAACTACTTGAATTTGTAACAGCCAAAAACTCCTTGAAAAGAACTTGAATTTTGAAGAAAAACACGAATATATACGCAATAGTATAGTTATACAGTACCGTACTGTCTTCGACGGGTTTCATTCCCTTTTACATTAATTCTCATGCTGGGTTATTTTATCCGTGCTGCGGTGAAGGTCATCTCGTGGGGTAAACTTAAAAATACACTGGATCCCTTCTTCTCTATACCGAAAAAGAATCAACATTTCTAGTCCTTGAAAATGGGGAAAACGTACTTGAAAAGTACGAAGTTCTGTATGAACCATGGTATAGCAGTCTGGTTGTTACATAACTCCTTGTCCAGATAGAATATAGTATGTCATGTTTCCCATTAGTGAAGTGCTGCAGTCATACATTCCTCACAGACATGACTAATGAATCCACATTTTCAGTCAGTTTACTAGCAGTGTATTTTCTTTTACAGAAACCATCATGTTAAAACTCGTTTTGGTTGCATCAGTCATGTGACAGCTATAAATAGAAATGACAGACCAAAAGTGAATAAGGAAAAACTTGTTCGCTGAGAACTTCTTTATATAAATGCACAGCCCTTGTTGAGTTTCGTATAAGGGCCAAAACGACTGCGGGAATTGTGGTATGTTAAATAGAGGAAAAACGAATTCTGAGCAGCAGTTCCCCAAAAATCTAAGTTATTCAGAAAGTTTTCATTTTGTCAGTCACATGTACAAAACCTTTTGGCTTATTTCTATTGCTATAAATTCAGCATTAAAAGATATGAAGTATGTATCGATTACTGAAAGCCTAGCAAAGGACTGTTTGGCAGGCTACCAATCTGGTTAAAAGACGGCTAGACCCCAAGCTTCTGCCTTTAAAAGTAAAGGCTTGTATCCCCAGTATACACAGACTCAAAAAGTTGATGACTGTATTTTGTAACATGTGTAAATGACCTGATTGTATTCATGATAATAGTTTTCCTTAAAAGTTGTCTCTCATCTATTCATACTGCTTTACCAAATTAGCACTCCTGAATACTTTATCATTAAAATACAGATTATTTATTCTTACTTAATAAATTATAGTATGTTTTTGCTATGTCACAGTGCATTGCATTAAAACAAACTGGATAGACGAATAATATTGCTTTATTTACTTTTCAGATTAAAGATTTTTTTTAATGGTGTTACCATAAAGTGCAAGACTCACTGTTTGTATGAAACAGTCATGAGTTAAGTGGAATCAGCTGTCTATAGATAACAGTGACTTAGAGAGTGTTTATTTAGTATTCTTTTACGATAATTTGAGAGACAAATTGGACACTCCTAACTTTGCGACATTTGACCTTTGGATTTACTTTGGAAAGTCATGTTGTTCGGAGGTTTGCCATTTGGCAGAAGAAGACAGATTGTTCTGTTCATCTTTCTAGTTGTGTTTTCTTGTTCTTATATTCTGCTGTTAAATTTTCAAGACTTCTTTAATTCTGTGTATAAGGAGCATAGTCGCTTCTATGGTACCAAATATGAAGTGGAGTCATGGATTGATGAACAATATTCAACTTGTGATGGAAACTTGATAGCTTATGGTCATCAGTTTGCTGTACTGAAACATGCAACAATTCAACCTCGCTCAGAAAATTTCTTAATTCCATGCAAAAATCTGAACAAAATTCAGTACAAATTTGAATATGGCAAGGAAGGAACCCACTTGAATAGATGGACTGCACGTCTTCGTAATTACACTAAAAACATGCTCTATTCACAAACTGTAAATACAGGAAGTAATATAATGGTGGCTGTGAAACGTTACGAGTATTCAAATCTATACCATACTATGACTGACTGGTATAATGTGTTCTTGGTGACTAAAATGCTCAACATATCTGCCAGAAGTGTGATTATATTATTATTTGATGACTTTCCTAAGGGTCATATGGACGAGACTTGGGATATATTGTTTAGCAAAGTGATTAAAGTATACAATAGAACAGAACCATTGCAAACAGAAACCTTAATATGGAACATTTTAGGATATGAAAGTCCATTAAACTATCATGGCCTCCTGGAAGCGCCTTACATTGAATCCTTTCATCACTTCTTTCTGAGTCAGTATGACATCAATGATAATAGACGTGTAAATTGTGAAGCTCCCAACATTGTCTTTCTGTGGCGACGTGACTACGTTGCTCATCCTGGCAATAAAGGCGGTTCAGTATCTCGTAAAGTTTCTAATGAAAAAGAATTAGTTGATGCTTTAAAAAAACAATTCTCAAATGGAAATGTTAATGAATATACTTTTGAAAAATTTACAGTTGAGCAACAACTTAAGGTTATATCAAGTACAGATATCCTGATATCTATGCATGGAGCTGGTTTAAGTCATATTCTGTTCTTGCCAAGACATGCTGGAGTTGTGGAATTATTTCCTCTCTACTGGATGAAGTTTCCAGGCATGATCCACTTTGAGTCTTTCGCAAGGTGGCGCCACTTGAAATATTCATCATGGCAGAACATGAATCCAAATAACGAGGTTGACACATATCTTACATACATTCCACCTACTGTTATACTGCAAGGTGTCAACAAAGTTTATCAGCAGATCTGTCCATATGGAAGCTGATATATACATGTTCTTAGATCTGTTATATTCATTGCACTCAACATTCCACTGCCCCATATTAGCTCAAATAATGCAGGGACCTGGTGTATGTATGCATTCAACACACGAAAGCTTCTCTTTATGTGATACTATGTTCATTTGTTTGTTTGGTTGTTTGTTGTCTGCCAATGAAATATTGTTTTTCTCAATAAAAGCAATTTACAATGCTGGACTTTTTCATAAATACAGTGTTTCTCATGTTTCATAAAAGAGAGAGAATAAGTAGCTACCTAACACTTATATTTTCATGGCAATCATAATTAACAGAATATGCATCTATCAATATGTTGCTCCAAGGGCGGGGAGATGCTAAGTCCCCATTAAATCCAGAATCTATTAGACATCCGGCCAAAGTCGATTTCCCGTGACCCAAATTCATATGGCATGTCAAATTCCCACCTGTTGGAAATCGTGTACAGTCTAAAGTCCTGTTTATCCCCCCTACCACCCCTGGGACAAAACATTGATAAGTGCATTACATGACCATCCTTACAATTGCTTACAATGCTGAGTTTTATAGAACAAACTGTTTATGTTATGAATGTGTTTTGTATTTCCATTTCCCCTATGCAAATCTGACACTTTATACAGTGTTCAGATTGTTTCCTGCCCATTTTTGGCCTATTAAGGCCAGTTGTCTTGACTTGTCCTGTGATCTTTTCCATCCATTAATTCCCATCTCCCCTTCCCTTACTGTCCACTTTGATTCTCCTAGTTATTCCTTGTGGTCCGCCTCAGATCCTTAATATGTGTACCGTTTGACCTCCTTTAGTACCTTATGTTTTGTGGATTGTTGTTTTTCCGGAGATCTGCGTGGGGAGGCATTGTCTTATGTATGTGGCTTTCTCTGTAGTTACGTATTCTCTCTCTTTTACAGTATACATGGAGATATTTATCAGTTTGGTGCGGTGTTAAAACATTAAAATAGTGTTGTTGTACAAAGGCCTTGTGACCGGTCCGTTGAAACATCCCAAACCACCCCAAACGACCATAAATCACCACAAACCACCCCAAACGACCATAAATCACCACAAACCACCCCAAACGACCATAAAGCACCACAAACCACCACAAACGACCATAAATCACCACAAACCACCACAAACGACCATAAATCACCACAAACCACCACAAACGACCATAAATCACCACAAACCACCACAAACGACCATAAATCACCACAAACCACCCCAAACGACCATAAATCACCACAAACCTCCCCAAACCACCATAAATCACCACAAACCACCCCAAACCACCATAAATCACCACAAACCACCCCAAACGACCATAAATCACCACAAACCACCCCAAACGACCATAAATCACCACAAACCACCATAAACGACCATAAATCACCACAAACCACCCCAAACGACCATAAATCACCACAAACCACCATAAACGACCATAAATCACCACAAATCACCCCAAACGACCATAAATCACCACAAACCACCCCAAACGACCATAAATCACCACAAACCAGTACGAAATTTTACAGGTTAAGTATAATGTATTTGTCATGACTAATTATTAAATTAAAAGGTTACAACACCCCCAAACGACTATATTGAATGTAACGAATAGGACAGATTTCTTTAAAAGAAATTCAGTCAGTCCACGAATTTGTAAATCCAATCAATTAATTTAATTAACCCACTGCCTTTGGCACTTACACAGAGCACTAAATTAAGGTAATGCAGAGACGCGTTCAGTAAGCGAGAGAGAAGAAATTTAGGTGTGTGACGTAATTTGTCGGTAACATTTAGTTGTTTGAGAGACCGCGGTAACATCAAAGACTTGTGTATCTGAGAGTCTGCGGTTGGGTGTACATGGACTTTGATCATAGGTGATTAAACAGTACACAGAATGAAAGAAACCCACGGGGTTTTTCGTGTGTCATGTAGTTGAATTGTTAGATAAAATTTCTTCAAACCATAAGCATTTTTCACCGCCGATGGCAAAACATAGCATTTGACGCTAGAATGTGCCCACCAAGTAATTTAGATTTAGGTGACAAATTCCATTATATAATGAAATGTATTTTTTTCCGAAATAAGGAGTAGTCATTTAATACCAAAATATTATAATCGACCAAATATCATTAAATATAAACAGCTTTTTAATTTAACAAATGGTCAAACAGATTAAAAATCTCAACGTCCCCTGGTGCTCTTGGCCGAGTGTCTCTTTGAAGAAATTGGAGTGCTCAAAGCAGGCCACAGCCGCCTGAACAATGGTGCATGGAATAATGGAATAATACCTACCTGGTACTGGGTAGATATTTAAAATCGATGCATAATTGTGGGAGTTATAAAGCAGACACCTATTGTAAATTGCAGCCGATTTCAAGCCGCGCGGAACGACAGAAATGGTCGTTGTCCGTTATATGGTTTGCGGCTAGTACCGCCCTTAGTAGTGGTACAATTGAAATTATTTTAATGTTATAGTGTTTGACAAAGGTGTGTCTACGTGCAGGGTAAGTTTCAATAAAATGCATTCATGATTAAGGCTGTAATAGCTGGATTACGGGGCCTATTAAGGCTTAAGTGTAGATTTTCGAGAATACCGTCGGTAGGTGCGTTCCTTCAAACCATTGGCCTGGCCGTATTTATGCGGCTAGAAACCCGCTCAGGGTACCACTTCGTAGGCAATAAAATTCCCCGTCTTTCCATGTCAAATATAATATAGTGGGGTACTTATGTGGCCGCTGTGTTTAGGACAATTATTAAAATAATGAAATTCCCGTTTTCGCCTGTAACGACGGGCGGGGAAATTGTTATACATATTTTATTAATGGGCCTATCCTAACTTATAGCACATGAAATTAAAGGTATTGATAATACCTGCCTGGTACACACAGACGCCAGAACCGATTTGAGTACCTGGGTGGTATAGATGTTGACTAGACGAACAGATAATGAGTGACTCAGAATGTTATATTTACTGATGTTTTCCATAATCATATGAATGTTAATAATTTGAATATTCTAACATGGAACGTTACAGGTATTATGTCGACAGCTTCATATTTATGTGATATACTTACTGAAGGCGACATAGCTATATGTGGGTTATCAGAACATTGGTTGTCCCCATCGAGTGACTTAAACTATCATGTTGTATGTGACAATGACTTGAGTTCCGGAAGCGGTCGGAAAGTAGGGAAAGGTGGAGTTGCTATAATGTGGCAGAGAAAATATGATAATATTGTGATACAGTTGAATATAGACAGTGACTGTGTTGTTGGTATACAAATGCAAATTTCACATAATCAAAATGCCTTTGTTTTCAGGTGTACTTACCATGTACCAATCATACACTATTGATAAGTATAAAGAATGTGTAGCAGTGTTGTATGACTTATATCATTCGTATTGTGATCAAGATATTACCATTTTCATGGGTGACTTTAATGGCAGAATCAATTCAGTGTATTTAATCACTCGTGATAGAGAATTGCTTGATTTTTTGACATACTGCAATTTATGTGCTATTCATGTATTGGTGCTAAGAATTCGTTTGTTTCATATGACAATTTATACACGTCTATGATTTATTATGTTTGTTTACCTATAGAGTGTATAGATTTGTTAATGCATTGTGAAATTGCTGACGATCATTGTCTTAATGTTTCTAGGCACAGGCCGATCTTATGTTGTCTTGGTTTGTGTGTTGGAAATGATATGTACTCGTACAAGTCTCAGGAAACTGACAGTGTCATTAACTGGAGAAAATGTACTGATGAACATATTTCGTTACATCAGAATCTCATAGCAACGGATGCTGATTTACAGAGTTTACCGCGAACGGTAAAGTTCCCCTACATTTAGTTTATATTAATGGACTCATTAAGGAACTTGAATCAAGTGGTTATGGCCTTTGTTTATATACTTATCAGTTATGCTCGCCAACAGAATTCAGTGAATGTTCATCGGCGGTTTATGTTAGGACCGGAAGAGATAGTTGATAGTGAAAAGTACTGTCACCTTGGTATAAACTGCGACAAGTACTTATCAACTACACACAGTATTCAGGATGCATGTATCAAGTTACGAGGTGCCTATTTCAAAATAGTTAATAGCGGAATCCATTCTAGTTCTATGAATCCAATAACATTACGTAAGATATACCACTCTGTTGCTATCCCTAAAGCGCTGTACGGATGTGAGATGTGGAATAATTACTAGAAAAAAGCATTCTAGCCATTGAAAAGGCCCATAGACAATTCCTTAAACACTTAAGCAATTTCAAAAGGGTACAAATACAGACTCTGTTATTAGTTGCATTGACAGCTTACCATTGGAGACCATTATTGACTACAGGAAACTACAATTATTTGGCCATATTTGTAGACTGGCATGTTAGTATTGGCTAAGAATATATTTATACATCACCTAGTCAAGTTTATGAACTGTGACAATCAAGTTGCTGGATTTATCCCAGACGCATATAGACTGCTGAAAAAGTATTCTCTTCAATCTCCTTTGAATACCTACCTAACGGATGGCGAGTTTCCAGTTAAATCAGTTTGGAAAGACTTAATGCGGAAAAATGTCACTGAACCCACAAAACTCAATTTCGGTGCGAGCCCTAACACGCGGGGATCGACATTGGTTACAGCTAAGTGTAATTGTACTCAACCAGTGGCCTGGGATCTGGCATGTAGCAAGGAATTCGCCCACAGTGTTATCATGGTGCAGCGTTATTCTGAAAACCGTGGAGCAATTTTTGTCATGACAGTATGTACAGATATGTCGTAAATGTGCTTTACAAACTCAAAATATAACTGAACATTTAATTTGCTTCTGCCATAAAAACGTCCATGAACGTCAAAAAACTATGGGACGCTATTATATCAGTTTGTGGTTATAGTCAGTCTTGTGATTTGACGACATTGAATATCATGAGACAGTGTGAATATATCCTGAGACTTGTGGTTACAAATGATAGAAATAGATTTATTAATGTAGCTTCATCTTGTCTGTTTTTGAGCATTTTGCTATGTCATTTTGTTTTTTCGCAACTTTTCACTTGATTTTCGTTTCGCTAAGACATAACAGTGTTTAGCTCAGACATTGTGCTATAATCTTACCACCGATGGTTCGTACATAGTATACATATCTATGTTTTGAGGACGCTTTATTAATGCACTTATATATTCTGCATGAAATAGAGATCTTATAGGTCTAATAGACAATACTTGATTGTATTATGTGTGTGTTCGCATGTGTGTGTGTGGTTGCGCGTGAATGCGTGTGCTGTTATTATGTTTGGTTGCCACGTTTAATATTTTGCATGTACTATATATTGCATGTAATATAATACCTTGTATATATGTTATACTCTCCGTATACAGTCAAACCTGTCTGTAAAGACCACCCATAGGAACAGCAAAATGTGGTCTTTGTTTACAGGTGGTCTCTATTAACAGATTAAATATCATTGAAAATGGTCTGATGGGAGATAAAATTAGTGGTCTTTGCAGACAGGTTTTGCAATAGTGGTCTTTGTTAGCAGGTTGTCTTTAACACAGGTTTGACTGTATATGGAGGAAATAAAGTTATATATTCTCATGTCTTGTAAAATGTTTGCATCGGATTCATTTTAATTGGTGAAACTAATGATGTCAACCAGTCCATAGCGTAGGGTAATACTGGCCAGAGAACAAAGTTGTCTGCTCAATGCTTTATTCTGAGACTGATGTTATGTGTTAGAAGAAACTTCTATTGTTTGTCTCTCATGCATTTGTCAATATTACTTTTCAGTGTTTTGGGACTTCAATAGTATTAAATTACTGACTATAATGTTGCTTATTTTCTATATTCATGTTGTCACTTCAAGTGGTATAATTTTGAGTTCTGCTCAGTCAGTTAATACTTTAACCCTGCCAGTTTTGAGTTTTAAGTTAGAAGTGTCAGCATGATATGACATTTCAATAATTTCTTTGCAGAGATGGACATTTCAATTTCATAGGTTTGGATGGTTCATCAAATTTGCATGGCCTGTTGGTGTACTGATCCAGTCTGACGTTCTGATAAATACTCATTTCACTTGACAATAGATGTTAGTAATTGTTAAGTTTCTTACAACCTGACAATGCGCTAGGATTGGTGTGAAAGGAGAATTAAATACTTGGGAGCAATTAGTTCAGCTTGAAACTCTGCTTTAAGTGAACTTCAATGTTTCATTTTAATTTCTACTTTCTGGTAAAAGAGGAACAACTCCTCACCTGAGGCCCAGATTTTTCTGACAAGTTATCTACCTTCCTGTTTTCAACTATGTAAATACGCATTGAATTAAATTTAATTTTGTGGCTTTAACCTTTATCAGTAACTTGTGTTCTCTGAAACTACTTCACATAAATTGGCATTTTATGCTACTTAAACCAGTCGGGAGTCTGTAACAAACTACTCTGAAAAACTTAAAATTTAGGACAGAAGAGTAACTTCCCTTTATTTTCAGGGAAAGTCACTCTGAAAAACTTAAATTTAAGTCGGAAGAGTAACTTCCCTTTATAATCAGAGGTGTTCACTCTGAAAATCTTAAAATGTTCCATGTACATTGAATGTCACTTGCATTAATTTAGAACTGTTCTATGCTATATTTCCTTCCCTTTATTATCAGGGGTGGTCACTCTGAAAAACTTAAAATTTAAGTCGAAAAGTAACTTCCCTTTATTATCAGGGTAGGTCACTCTGAAAAACTAAAATTTAGGACAGAAGAGTAACTTCCCTTTATTTTCAAGGTGGCTCTGTGGCTCAGTGGTTAACGCTGCTGACTACGAATCCGAAGGTCGTGGGTTCGATCCCTCGTCTCGCCGGATAAAACAGAAATGCTTTTCAGTGTTTCCCACCTAACATAGTACTGGCATGTAACCAGGAAAGTACTGTGTATCGGTGCTATACACCGGGCACATTAAAGAACCAGACTGTCTATTCGAAATAAGAGCTAGGCAGAAATGCCGGGCATGTCTGTATCACAATTTCTCTCTCTCCCTTCTGGGGGCTTGTTCTCAGTCTGTCCCTCTGGTCAGATCACGCTGTATCTGCACTGGTAGAGGATGCACCTGCGCCCTTGTGGCTGCAACAAATGTAAAGCGCCTGTGAACGTGTTTCGCATGAAACGGGCGCTATATAAATCTGGTATATAATAATAATAAAAAGTCACTCTGAAAAACTTAAATTTAAGTCGGAAGAGTAACTTCCCTTTATTATCAGGGGTGGTCACTCTGAAAAACTTAAAATTTAAGTCGGAAGAGTAACTTCCCTTTATTATCAGGGGAGGTCACTCTGAAAACTTAAAATTTAAGTCAGAAGAGTAACTTCCCTTTATTATCAGGGGTGGTCACTCTGAAAATCTTTAAATTTAAGTCGGCAGAGTAACTTCCCTTCATTTTCAGGGGAAACAACTCTGAAAAACTTAAAATTTAGGACAAAAGAGTAACTTCCCTTTATTTTCAGGGGAAGTCACTCTGAAAAACTTAAAATTTAAGTCAGAAGAGTAACTTCCCTTTATTTTCAGGGAAAAACACTGAAAAACTTAAATTTAAGTCGGAAGAGTAACTTCCCTTTATTATCAGGGGTGGTCACTCTGAAAAACTTAAAAATTAAGACGGAAGAGTAACTTCCCTTTATTATCAGGGTAGGTCACTCTGAAAAACTAATATTTAAGTCGGAAGAGTGCCTTCCCTTTATTATCAGGGGAGGTCACTCTGAAAAACTTAAAATTTAGGACAAAAGAGTAACTTCCCTTTATTTTCAGGGGAAACCACTCTGAAAAACTTAAAATTTAGGACAAAAGAGTAACTTCCCTTTATTTTCAGGGGAAGTCACTCTGAAAAACTTAAAATTTAGGACAGAAGAGTAACTTCCCTTTATTATCAGGGGAGGTCACTCTGAAAAACTTAAAATTTAGGACAGAAGAGTAACTTCCCTTTATTATCAGGGGAAACCACTCTGAAAAACTTAAAATTTATGATGGAAGAGTAACTTCCCTTTATTTTCAGGGGAAGTCACTCTGAAAAACTTCAATTTAAGTCGGAAGAGTAACTTCCCTTTATCAGGGGAGGCCACTCTGAAAAACTTAAAATTTAGGACAGAAGAGTAACTTCCCTTTATTTTCAGGGAAAGTCACTCTGAAAAAAAGGAAATGGCCTATTGATATTGATATTGCATTGTCACTTTTCATACATGTTTCCCAAAACCACAGATACATAATAAGTGTCCGAT
Source organism: Mactromeris polynyma (assembly GCA_032209605.1). Lineage (NCBI taxonomy): Eukaryota > Metazoa > Mollusca > Bivalvia > Venerida > Mactridae > Mactromeris > Mactromeris polynyma. The sequence continues at coordinate 464,041 of JASFXZ010000009.1, forward strand.
CACGATATTTGCTATTGTTGGCGCTTGCATAGGAAATATCAGAGTGACCTCCCCTGACAATAAAGGGAACTAACTATTCGGACTTAAATTTATGTTTTCAGAGTGACATCCCCTGACAATAAAGGGAAGTTTCTCTTCCAACTTAAATTTAAGTTTTTCAGAGTGAACTCCCCTGATAATAAAGGGAAGGGTCCCTTTTATACAAAATAATCTACCTTTAACATCTGACTGACTTTAAGATAGATAGAAAAATCATGTTACACAATTGTGGTAAACACAAGAACAAAAGAACAGTTTAGCAAACTTTATTTCATCGTTATTTATGAAATGCTCCAAATCAAGGGTGCATTTTCAAACAATTGCTATAATTATAGGGGGCAAGATAGATAATTCAAATTACATGGGACATTCAAACATTATATAATTATGTTGTAAGTGATGATTTCAAATATGCATGACACAAAAATATCTACACAGAAGTTTAAACCCTGTATGAAGGAAATGCATTTTTCCTAAAATGTGAATGATAAATTGGCAGCACTTGGGATATTAGTAGTCTTTTTCACAAGTTATGATCATTCATTCATTTAACACAACGAAGAATCTTCTTGCCATTTGTTTAAGCAGGGCCTGTATTCACAAACGTTTTAAGACTGAATCTCAGACTTTAAGACTTTAAAGTGGTAACTTTTCATTTATTCCTACAATATTGTGACACAATATGTTTTGCTTTAATGAAAACGAAATTTGCAATGTTCAAGTCCAAGTCTGAGATTTGGTCTTAAACGTTTGTGAATACAGGCCCCGATTACCAACAAAGAACCATTTTGAGGGTTGTGGTGCATTCAGTTGGAATTGAGTGTGGGGATATCGCCACTAACTGAAAGGGAATCAGGGTGTATTGCCAGCAAGACTGCTTTTATAATACATTGAAATATAAGTTGATTTATACTCCATGACAGAAATGTTCAATAAATAGTGAAGGCGAATATATTTCGTGCAAAAAACATACACAGACAAAAAACAGAATGCTTTATTAAATATCACATTCTGTTTGGTATCAGCAGTACATGTCTATGAACATTTTATGTCCAATATCAATCACTGTTTACTTAAAGCAGCAACAAGAGAAAGCAAGCAAGCCTTTGTTTAGATTTAATGGGAATGTTGATATGATTGCGACTTGAATCTATTTCATATTCATTCAATACATTTATTAGAGAGTATACAGTATAAGCATACCCTTCATTCTTCTGATGAACACTGAACACAAAACAGAATTATCAGTACTGTAAAATGTCTGACAATTGCTCCCTTACCAATAAAGACTAAACATAAACATTTCATACAAAAATCATCAAGGAACTTCTTGATAATTTTTCATCCCAGTAAATGATGGGACTAGAGAGTGATTGTAATACATTTGACAGTAGACATATTACCATGACTAAAAACTTTGAAAAATACGAGACTACAAATACACATTTGTATGAAAATGGAAACATCTTAATTAATAACCATCATATTTGGTATTTACAGTACCTTAAGCAGCAATCAAATACTTATGTGTAGTTTATAACCAAATAATTAGTAATTGGTTAATTGAACATGCATATATTCATAAGCAAAGGAACCCCTTTAAATACGAATAGCATGATTTATAAACCCTGACATTTTTGTACATTTTCTGTGCTTGTTAATCGACTTATATCTTCTCAACAAATATGTACAGCCATACAGTATAATGCCTTACAAAGTATTACATCTACCTTGTTTGTATTGCTAATATATGCACAAAAATAAAGAATTGACTTTTCAAGCCATATGTCATATATATATGTTCAATGACTGTTCAGTCCCATTAATACATCACAATATTAACCATCAAGCTTAATCCTTAACCAGTCATAACACAATGTTCCTATGATTTTCAATGGTTCTAGTATAAATGATGCATATTACAAAATTTTGATTTTCGCACATGTTTGCAAAACACAAAATACTGCAAATTTTTTGTTCTTGAATTGTATTTTGTTTGTCAACATAAGCAGTGCAACACACAAAGTAAATGACATGATATGTGCATTGTTGGTGAGATTCAATATGCATATAATTTGCACTTTGGTATATCCTTGTCCAAGAGTTCTCTTTGTTTGTTATAGTAGTACCAATTGCCGTCCTTTCTTTGTAATTTCTTTACATATCCATTGTGTGGCCAGCGCTCCGCCTGAAACAAGTCAGCAATCTGTTCAGAACTTTAAATATATCATTCATAATTCAAAACAAACTCTTAACATATTGATTTACAAGAGAAAAAAAACTTTTGTGAAACATATCACTTAAAATCAATTTCAAATTATTGATCGACAAAGCTGAATGAATATATTATTGTAATATTTTCATGGAATCCAAATATGCACAAACTTGATAATTTTTTGAAATTTACAATTTTCACTTTTTAAGTATTAATGTCCAAAGCAGAAGTATCATAAATTGTTTTATCACATAACTTGCACTCCAGGAGTGGCATAAAGCAGTGACATAAATATCATATGTAACTAGTTACATAAATAGCCGAATCACAGCACTATTTAAAGTCTATTTAAAGATTGAAAACTATCTATTTATGGTGTTATGTGATAAATAGAATCTTACATAATTGCTTATTTGAAATTGTTTTTTATGAAACAAGTTGACTGAAACGAATATGACGCTCGGCAGAGCCTCGCGTCATATTCAGTCGACTCGTTTCATAAAAACAATATCAAATAAGCACTCATGTAAGATCCTCTTTTTAATTGAAATAACAATGTCAAATAACAATGTCAAGTAAAAGCTTACATCGTTATTTTTAACATTTTTGTAGTCATTTTCATCTCTGTATCCAGCTAATTGAAATCTCCATGCCTCTTCCGCAGCAGGACTCCATTCTTTAGCGCGCGACATGCTAGCTGGCTGTTGGGTCGCCATTACTAAAATATAAAATATATTTGTTTAAGATATGAATACTTTAAAAATTAATTGATAAGTATAAAGTCAATAAAGGAAGAAAATAAAATATCCCAATACTTCTACTTGAGAAAAACAACTTCTTCAATTGATTTATGCCAGCTTCACAAAGCTAGAACATTTTGGCATTGCTAGATATAGATGGCCATTTATCACTACCACCATTTTTAGGTGAAAACACACACAAAAAATGTGCTTCAGAGTAGGCATGTAAAGCAACTTAAGCATATTTCTTTGATTTCGGACAATATTGGTAATTTGGTATACTGCATATATCTGTATTCTCGCGGTACTTAATGAATAATAAAGAAGAAATAGTTAACTTTAAATCAAATACTAGTACTTAATCATACATTTCAATCACATCCCAATTCCTAACAGCATAAAATATATGTTTTAATGTTAAAAGTTGGTCACAAAAATAAACAATTGAACATGGGGTCACCGCCATATTTACAGGATGCTGTCACTAATCACTAATCAGATAACTAACCTGAACTGTTTTGAGCGTGACCTAGTATCTTACAAGAGATATTATTTAGTGGTATAAAACCTATTATACATGGGGCGGGAGAGGCAGACAAACATGAAACTCGTGATTTTTTTTAATTGATACATAAAAATTTATATTTATAGGGGATTTCATGCCGTTTTGATAAAAAAAATTTTTTAAAAACATTTTATAACAAATGTTCAGTAATAAGATGGTTCATCGGTAGGTATAGTGTTGTTATAGATTGACCACGAACAGGTGTATGAACTTTTAGGACTGATCCATATCAATACATATATAGTTCCCACCATTCAACAAACCTCATGTTTGTTTGTTTCATCGGGTTTAACGCCGTTTCTAAACGATATTTCAGTTATATACGGCAGCCAGTTCACCTAACCAGTTTTTCCTGGACTGAAATCTAACCAGTACTAACTTACCCTTCCACAATGAGCCGGCAACTTCTCCACATGAGGAGGAAAATCGACATTTTTCAACAAACCTCAGCCAACTATGTCAAGTGCCTCGGATGTTCGTTAGGCACTACTTTTGGAAATACCATTCGAATGTCATGAAAACAAGATGGTGGCATGAACGCTGGAGTGCTGATGATTAGTTTATCATCATTTACATTATATTCCCAATAAACTTTAAGGAAATTTGCGACAATTCTGAACAAGGGAGGTAGATATTGTAGATGTGAGAACTATGTATTTAGGTAAGTAAATGCACTTGCGCTAATAATTTTAATTTGTTAATTTTTCTGTCAAAACATAATCACCGCTTTTTCTCTGACAAGCGCAACATTATCTAAACACCATTGTGGAAAGTAATGAACCAAGTTATATATTCATGCGTTCAAGGTTTATAAACAGCACTATAGTTATGCAAATACCGCAAGAATAGTGATGATGAGTATACACAGTACTCCAATCAACAACATAACTAAATTTGCAATGATCGTGACATGAGCCGAGGAAAACTAGTGCAGAAAATTAAATATCAAATTAGCTTTTAAAATTGAAAAGTTAAATAAATATCCTTTAAGAAATTACATGTAGGTATTATTGTTTTCACTTAAAATTACAGCATAACAGAAATTTTTTCATGGTATGAGTTTTTGCTAGATGTTATAGACATATGGTGGGCATTTTATTATTCAAATCTTTCATGGTATGAATTTTTGCTAGATGTTATAGACTTATATAGTGGGCATTTTATTATTCAAATCTTTCATGGTATGAGTTTTTTCTAGATGTTATAGACTTATAGTGCCTTTAGTGGGCATTTTATTATTCATATAAATTAGGTAAATCGTTTAACGAAACAAACCAGCGTGTAATACTGTATTATGTAAACAAATCCTGAGAAATGAGTCTGAATTAACAACACCCCTTACCTTCAAATCAAACTTTACAGTGGCCTAACCATGTTAACCAGGCAAACCAAAATGTCAACAGAACAGATTCAAACACAACATATAATAAATGCTTCAAACAATTTCGATGCTTTATGTTGGGACGTAATTACGGTCACTACCAGGTTACCATATGCCAAATAGTAACAGTAGTTTTGAGTAAAATAAATTATGAGTCAGCACAACAAACACGCAGCGTGATAGTTCACGCCTATACTATAGAATAACGCACGCCATTAACGGCACATTTTTGTTTTCGATTTTTATATTTTTAATTCTAGATATGTATCGCAGCAAGTACGAATCGCAAATAAGAAACAAAATTTAACCGTGAGAAATGCATAAGTTACCTTCTGAATACTATTGTTGTATGTGTTTATGCCAGTTATCTGTTTTTCGCAGCTTCTCAACTCCAAAAGTTTGTTTACTCTGTTGCTAGACAACTACTTCCGGTAGAACGTTTTTTCAACACGTCGTGTTTTGTGGTATTACTATTCGCCCTCAAAATATTTCGAATTGATTTGTTCGTCCCAAAGACCAATATTTAAAGGGAATATATTGAGTTTTCTTAATCATTATAACACAACCAGAACACATAATACAGAGTTGAATATATTGAAAAAGAGTGAAATCTAGTCAGAAACAAGATGTGACCGAGTATATATATATTTATGCACGCACAAGTTTTATGTTTTTTTAAATAATTTCTTAAATGTTACTCGGTCATTCGATTTAGATAATATACATCCAACCATTTCTCCACATTAAATGTATTATATTTAAAACAAATTTACTTTTATTGTACACCATAAAATTACAATTCGTAAACTGACCACACTAACCAGGTTGCTTCTCTAAATGTTCATGATCTTTGAGGGACTGCAACATCGACACAAAACTGGTCGTGATTTCAGAGGCACGCTTGTGGTAATCTGATAGATGCCAACTGAAAGCCTTTTAGATGAGATTTCAATTCATTCACCGCTAGGATCTCACAATTAGACAAAAAAGGTTATCTTTATATGTGTAGTGTTTATACAACACATTCAGTTTGCTGTACACATGATCCACATTTTCCTTCGGTCTATGGTTGAGTTTGTCGATGACATACATTGATTGACCAATGTGACGGTTATAAGTTACAATATCGCACAGATATGTAAACCTGTTTATCATTTCTGTACTAAAGCTGAAACTATCAAACATTCATAGTCTAATTTAAATAACTTTATTTAAAACATACACATGAATACATTGTATATGTTTTTATTGTTATATATAGTTTAGTTTTATTATCAAACAACCTGAAGGTCATAGACCCATGTGGTACATATAAAAATACTTTTATATAAACATTTACATTTTTTATACACTATAATAATATAAATTTATACGAACCAGACCGGAGAGGAAAACATATATGCTACTAAAATTACAAGCCATTTTGTAATACATTTGAAGGGCTTTGTGCAAGAATTGGGTTAATTTTTGAGAAACACGCAAAAAACTATAAAGATTAATTTCATGGATTTCTCCTTGCAATGGGCATATCTAAACGTGTGGAATAAAAAGTTTAATTTAAATAAAAAATGTCTATCGATGTTTGAAAAAGATATTTACAAAAACATATTTTTTCAGATTAAAGTTTATAGATTACGTAGAGTAGCTCTAGAATATAATACTTAAATATTGTGTCTGTTTTGATAGAGATTTCTCTACACAAAGATAAGACGTAAACGAACATAACGTGAGTTTTGTAGAAAACATGATTAAAATTCTAAATAAACGTTCGTATCATGTAAAAATGCAAGCAAATGTTGCCAGGTCAAGTCACTAGTTTCCATAGTTACAGCTCTTTTACGTCATCATTATAAACCATTACACGTTACGATGATGACGATACTTATGTTAAATGATCAATAAGGGGATGATGAAGACTGGCCCTAAATGATGATAAATGACGATGATGAAGATGTTAAATGATCAATAAGGGGATGATGAAGACTGGCCCTAAATGATGATAAATGACGATGATGAAGATGTTAAATGATCAATAAGGGGATGATGAAGACCCGTCCTAAATGATGATAAATGACAATGATGAAGATGTTAAATGATCAATAAGGGGATGATGAAGACCGGCCCTAAATGATGATAAATGACGATGATGAAGATGTTAAATGATCAATAAGGGGATGATGAAGACCCGTCCTAAATGATGATAAATGACAATGATGAAGATGTTAAATGATCAATAAGGGGATGATTAAGACCCGTCCTAAATGATGATAAATGACAATGATGAAGATGTTAAATGATCAATAAGGGGATGATGAAGACCCGTCCTAAATGATGATAAATGACACTGATGAAGATGTTAAATGATCAATAAGGGGATGATGAAGACCCGTCCTAAATGATGATAAATGACAATGATGAAGATGTTAAATGATCAATAAGGGGTTGATGAAGACCCGTCCTAAATGATGATAAATGACGATGATGAAGATGTTAAATGATCAATAAGGGGATGATGAAGACCGGCCCTAAATGATGATAAATGACAATGATGAGGATGTTAAATGATCAATAAGGGGATGATGAAGACCCGCCCTAAATGATGATAAATGACACTGATGAAAATGTTAAATGATCAATAAGGGGATGATGAAGACTGGCCCTAAATGATGATAATTGACGATGATGAAGATGTTAAATGATCAATAAGGGGTTGATGAAGACCCGCCCTAAATGATGATAAATGACAATGATGAAGATGTTAAATGATCAATAAGGGGATGATGAAGACCGGCCCTAAATGATGATAAATGACAATGATGAAGATGTTAAATGATCAATAAGTGGATGATAAAGACCCGTCCTAAATGATGATAAATGACAATGATGAAGATGTTAAATGATCAATAAGGGGATGATGAAGACCCGTCCTAAATGATGATAAATGACAATGATGAAGATGTTAAATGATTAATAAGGGGATGATGAAAACCCGTCCTAAATGATGATAAATGACAATGATGAAGATGTTAAATGATCAATAAGTGGATGATAAAGACCCGTCCTAAATGATGATAAATGACAATGATGAAGATGTTAAATGATTAATAAGGGGATGATGAAGACTGGCCCTAAATGATGATAAATGACACTGATGAAGATGTTAAATGATCAATAAGGGGATGATGAAGACTGGCCCTAAATGATGATAAATGACACTGATGAAGATGTTAAATGATCAATAAGGGGATGATGAAGACCCGTCCTAAATGATGATAAATGACAATGATGAAGATGTTAAATGATCAATAAGGGGATGATAAAGACCCGTCCTAAATGATGATAAATGACACTGATGAAGATGTTAAATGATCAATAAGGGGATGATGAAGACCCGTCCTAAATGATGATAAATGACACTGATGAAGATGTTAAATGATCAATAAGGGGATGATGAAGACCGGCCCTAAATGATGATAAATGACACTGATGAAGATGTTAAATGATCAATAAGGGGATGATGAAGACCGGCCCTAAATGATGATAAATGACACTGATGAAGATGTTAAATGATCAATAAGGGGATGATGAAGACCCGTCCTAAATGATGATAAATGACAATGATGAAGATGTTAAATGATCAATAAGGGGATGATGAAGACCGGCCCTAAATGATGATAAATGACACTGATGAAGATGTTAAATGATTAATAAGGGGATGATGAAAACCCGTCCTAAATGATGATAAATGACAATGATGAAGATGTTAAATGATCAATAAGGGGATGATGAAGACCCGTCCTAAATGATGATAAATGACAATGATGAAGATGTTAAATGATCAATAAGGGGATGATGAAGACCCGTCCTAAATGATGATAAATGACGATGATGAAGATGTTAAATGATCAATAAGGGGATGATGAAGACCCGCCCTAAATGATGATAAATGACAATGATGAAGATGTTAAATGATCAATAAGGGGATGATGAAGACCGGCCCTAAATGATGATAAATGACGATGATGAAGATGTTAAATGATCAATAAGGGGATGATGAAGACTGGCCCTAAATGATGATAAATGACGATGATGAAGATGTTAAATGATCAATAAGGGGATGATGAAGACTGGCCCTAAATGATGATAAATGACAATGATGAAGATGTTAAATGATCAATAAGGGGATGATGAAGACCCGTCCTAAATGATGATAAATGACACTGATGAAGATGTTAAATGATCAATAAGGGGATGATGAAGACTGGCCCTAAATGATGATAAATGACACTGATGAAGATGTTAAATGATCAATAAGGGGTTGATGAAGACCCGCCCTAAATGATGATAAATGACAATGATGAAGATGTTAAATGATCAATAAGGGGTTGATGAAGACCGGCCCTAAATGATGATAAATGACAATGATGAGGATGTTAAATGATCAATAAGGGGATGATGAAGACCCGTCCTAAATGATGATAAATGACAATGATGAAGATGTTAAATGATCAATAAGGGGATGATGAAGACCCGTCCTAAATGATGATAAATGACAATGATGAAGATGTTAAATGATCAATAAGTGGATGATAAAGACCCGTCCTAAATGATGATAAATGACAATGATGAAGATGTTAAATGATCAATAAGGGGATGATGAAGACCCGTCCTAAATGATGATAAATGACAATGATGAAGATGTTAAATGATCAATAAGGGGATGATGAAGACCCGTCCTAAATGATGATAAATGACAATGATGAAGATGTTAAATGATCAATAAGGGGATGATGAAGACCCGTCCTAAATGATGATAAATGACAATGATGAAGATGTTAAATGATCAATAAGTGGATGATAAAGACCCGTCCTAAATGATGATAAATGACAATGATGAAGATGTTAAATGATCAATAAGGGGATGATAAAGACCCGTCCTAAATGATGATAAATGACAATGATGAAGATGTTAAATGATCAATAAGGGGATGATGAAGACTGGCCCTAAATGATGATAAATGACAATGATGAAGATGTTAAATGATTAATAAGGGGATGATGAAAACCCGTCCTAAATGATGATAAATGACACTGATGAAGATGTTAAATGATCAATAAGGGGATGATAAAGACCCGTCCTAAATGATGATAAATGACGATGATGAAGATGTTAAATGATTAATAAGTGGATGATAAAGACCGGCCCTAAATGATGATAAATGACAATGATGAAGATGTTAAATGATCAATAAGGGGATGATGAAGACTGGCCCTAAATGATGATAAATGACGATGATGAAGATGTTAAATGATTAATAAGTGGATGATAAAGACCGGCCCTAAATGATGATAAATGACAATGATGAAGATGTTAAATGATTAATAAGGGGATGATGAAGACTGGCCCTAAATGATGATAAATGACGATGATGAAGATGTTAAATGATCAATAAGGGGATGATGAAGACTGGCCCTAAATGATGATAAATGACAATGATGAAGATGTTAAATGATCAATAAGGGGATGATGAAGACTGGCCCTAAATGATGATAAATGACAATGATGAAGATGTTAAATGATCAATAAGGGGATGATGAAGACTGGCCCTAAATGATGATAAATGACGATGATGAAGATGTTAAATGATCAATAAGGGGATGATGAAGACCCGTCCTAAATGATGATAAATGACAATGATGAAGATGTTAAATGATCAATAAGGGGATGATGAAGACCGGCCCTAAATGATGATAAATGACACTCATGAAGATGTTAAATGATTAATAAGGGGATGATGAAAACCCGTCCTAAATGATGATAAATGACAATGATGAAGATGTTAAATGATCAATAAGGGGATGATGAAGACCCGTCCTAAATGATGATAAATGACAATGATGAAGATGTTAAATGATTAATAAGGGGATGATGAAGACCCGTCCTAAATGATGATAAATGACACTGATGAAGATGTTAAATGATCAATAAGGGGATGATGAAGACCGGCCCTAAATGATGATAAATGACAATGATGAAGATGTTAAATGATCAATAAGGGGATGATGAAGACCGGTCCTAAATGATGATAAATGACAATGATGAAGATGTTAAATGATCAATAAGGGGATGATGAAGACCCGCCCTAAATGATGATAAATGACAATGATGAAGATGTTAAATGATCAATAAGGGGATGATGAAGACCGGTCCTAAATGATGATAAATGACAATGATGAAGATGTTAAATGATCAATAAGGGGATGATGAAGACCCGTCCTAAATGATGATAAATGACACTGATGAAGATGTTAAATGATCAATAAGGGGATGATGAAGACTGGCCCTAAATGATGATAAATGACAATGATGAAGATGTTAAATGATCAATAAGGGGATGATGAAGACCCGTCCTAAATGATGATAAATGACAATGATGAAGATGTTAAATGATCAATAAGGGGATGATGAAGACCGGCCCTAAATGATGATAAATGACAATGATGAAGATGTTAAATGATCAATAAGGGGATGATGAAGACCGGCCCTAAATGATGATAAATGACGATGATGAAGATGTTAAATGATCAATAAGGGGATGATGAAGACCCGTCCTAAATGATGATAAATGACAATGATGAAGATGTTAAATGATCAATAAGGGGATGATGAAGACCGGCCCTAAATGATGATAAATGACACTGATGAAGATGTTAAATGATTAATAAGGGGATGATGAAAACCCGTCCTAAATGATGATAAATGACAATGATGAAGATGTTAAATGATCAATAAGGGGATGATGAAGACCCGTCCTAAATGATGATAAATGACAATGATGAAGATGTTAAATGATTAATAAGGGGATGATGAAGACCCGTCCTAAATGATGATAAATGACACTGATGAAGATGTTAAATGATCAATAAGGGGATGATGAAGACCCGCCCTAAATGATGATAAATGACAATGATGAAGATGTTAAATGATCAATAAGGGGATGATGAAGACCGGTCCTAAATGATGATAAATGACAATGATGAAGATGTTAAATGATCAATAAGGGGATGATGAAGACCCTCCCTAAATGATGATAAATGACAATGATGAAGATGTTAAATGATCAATAAGGGGATGATGAAGACCGGTCCTAAATGATGATAAATGACAATGATGAAGATGTTAAATGATCAATAAGGGGATGATGAAGACCCGTCCTAAATGATGATAAATGACACTGATGAAGATGTTAAATGATCAATAAGGGGATGATGAAGACTGGCCCTAAATGATGATAAATGACAATGATGAAGATGTTAAATGATCAATAAGGGGATGATGAAGACCCGCCCTAAATGATGATAAATGACGCTGATGAAGATGTTAAATGATTAAGACTAAGACGACGATAAAAGTGATAATGACGATAGTAATAATGAAGATGATGGTGGTGGTGATGATGCCATTTTATGTAAAATATATTGAATATGCTTTCTATTGCAAATAAGAGAGAAGTCACTGCTTAAAGTCTGTGTTGATAGCCCGGAATATTCCGTCCGTCTGCTATGATTGTGTGACGTCAATAACTGTTTTGCCTGAATGACGATTATAATCTTACGAAGAGGTTGGAAATCCCATATAGCGGCGATCGTTTTTACTGTCTTGAAAGTCAATACACAAATTGGGCATCGGGGGAGTTGTCCTTTATTTAATCATAAATAATTCATTTCATTACTATTGATGAGGCATGTTGATGTTTATGTTTTCTCTATTATACCATGGGTATCCAAATGTAAACGTTTGCAATAAATAATGATGAAGTAAAATTAAGCACCTAAAGAATGATTGATCAGTCGTCAGTACGGATGAGAAAATATAATCCTGATTATTAGTCTCATAAGACAAACCATAAATGTTCAAAGACTTAAATCAACCTTATCGTTAATACAATTAAAGTATATGTTCTGGGTCGGCGCGTGTTCATATTACCGCACACAAGGTGGTATTAACATTATGTTAACGTATTAATGTGAGATAAGTTTATGTACATTTTAAAGTGCATATCTTAATGAGTTACCTTAAATACATAAAGTTTATTATTATTATTATTATTATCACGTAAACACAGGCTCCAATGAATTTGTTTTGGAGGGGCGTTTAAAGATGTATCTGGCTCATTTGAACAGAAAATGTTTGAATTGCTTTCATCCAGTATTGTTGTTACATTGGCTAAACTATCTCTAATAAGAACCATTGCAATGTATAACCGATTGAAAATATCTTTTTTACCATATTACTAACAGACAAAACTTGTACAATGGACTGATTGTTAAAAAACTAAACTGGATTTATTTTTAAATTTAATGATGTACAAACATCTTTCTTCCAACAAATATGGATCAATACATTATGAGTTCATTCTTTGTTAATGTATGTTTATTGATGTTTTAGCTATAGGGAATATATTTTTCATGTTTGTTCAGGTAAACAAATTAACAAACAATGAGCTAAATGATACTTTAATTATTCTAGACCAAATAAGTCACTTTGTTCCTTCACAGAAAGGTCTCATATTCCATGCGTATCTGTAAGCATCAATCATTTACAAATAGAATAAAACCATCCTTTTCCATACTCGCGACCTGTGACGTCACCGACTGGGTAGATAGGTCGAGCATCTTTTCTCTTACTAATTCCATGTTTTGCTTATACGTTTTGATTAACATACATTACATACAAGCGTTGAATAACTCTCATTACATGTCATCAAATATGATTTGAAAGTAAACAATCTGAAATTCTTATTCTCTGGCTTTTAAAAAATACAGCTTTAATATTTGTGGTGAAATGATTGAAGTGGGAGAAGATAAATTAATATTTATATTTGCCCATTTTAACATAAGGTGAAATATTTTAAACGGTCATGATTAAAAAAAATGAAGTAAGTTTAATAAAAGTGTTTTTAATGTCATGTATGTTTTCAACAATAATTCTCGCTACCACCGGAGATGATGTTGAATCTTTGTTGACTGATATTAACTCGATAGGTTACCCATTAGCTACACAATTGTAGGTAACTGTTAAGTAGTTAACGCTATCAATATCTAGTAAACTACAAACTTAAGTAGTTAACTGGTGGCAGCATAAAGATGCATTTCTATAACACAGCACTCCTGCGTTTTAGCTTCGCAATTCCCTAATGTAAAATATCTCAAGCATGTATCCATAACGTATTGGATATTTTTTTTATGTGATATGTTGTTTATTTGCACTTAATATAATAATATGTCTATGTCTGTCTTTGCTTAAATACATCATTATGCATCTGCTATATACTATGTAAGCATAACAATACGACTATGTTACACCTTCTCGGCATAACAATCTCATCTTAACTGGAATATTATTGTACAACTAACATTATCATTAGCCATGTTAATTGTATTACCATATTTTTGTAGAACACCTGCTGTCACCTGTTACTAACATCATACAATTATGTACATGCGTTATATGTATATACATCGGCCTCAATTAAAAACAAAATATCATTATACAGAATATTGTCCACAACGTTCATTGTATCGTCATATCGTGTATTTGATGTCTTCTGTGATATTGTTTTAAGTACACCTGATGTATAAACTATCAATTAGAACGATAATTAGCTACATCACTACTCATAATATTTATTTGGTAATATCGTTTTGAATTAGACCCTGAGTCACCTGTTGTCAACGTCTGTATATATGTGTGTATGTATTGTATATTGACACGGGCCTTTGGCCTACTGAATTGAAAATAAACTTCTTCTTCATATAAATGTTTTAAGTTCTGCTTTCAGTGCCAGCCAATAATATGGTTCCACCTTATTAGATATTGACAACATTTTCACCGCCTTAACTTTACGTGCTTCATGTCCGTTTATTGCAGAGCATCAATATGTAATAACAACCTCTTTATGTTATTCATGCGTCTTAAATATCATAGACAGGTTCAAAGAATTAACGATTTTATCGTCAATTCAATTGCTGTCATACAAACCTATCTTACTAAACAGTTAAGTAATTGGATTGTCACACGACTGAAGTGCTCATTTACTAGAACATTTGAATCATTAACTTTCTTGTATTGTCTGCATGTTCGCTTCGAAGAAATGACAATGCGTTTTAGTGTATGTTTTTGTGTGATACTCTCTACGATTCCAACAAACATTCTCGGTGGGACAGGCGATGATGTGAAATCATTGCTGACTGATATATACACTACACGTGGATACAACAAGAAAATCCGACCACTCTCCGACCAGACTGAGGTTCTAACGATCCTCGTGGATTTTTACCTTAATTGTAAGAAAGACTCTTATGAATTATGTCTATTTTTTGTATTGCTTACGAAATACTTTACATGTTTTGACTCGTGTTTAAATGGTAACGACTAAGTTTACACCATAACGAAACTCTTTCGACATAAATGATAAACAACTGACCATGTCATTGACCTAGTATTGTTTGTTCATAAGTATTGCTTTATTTTTGGTCACTCTGTGAATCAAAGTACTGAGAGTGCTGATTGGAACGCTTGCTTAATATTGGTGGGAAAATGTTCGAATTTTGCATCAAAATAAGAAGTATTTAATCACAACAACATATTATGACCTCTGTGCTGTTGTTCTGGGTCATTACAACATCTCCAGTTGTTCACGTAAACTTCAGATAAATGCAGATGTAATTTAGAAAATTTAATCAGTTTTTGTCATGAAGCATATATTTATGTTTGTCTTAATGGATACTTTTGTTTGTATTCATGAATATTCCGTTATTTGTTATAAAATTAAAAGAATAAGAAACCTAACAGTGAAACACGATTGTCATAATGAAAACTTATTCGAATATCGGCATAATTCAGTGCAAATATTATAATGAAAACGCATTAATTTCAGCGGTGATCGACTTTGATGAGAAAACGGAGAGTTTGAAGACAGCTGGGTTTTTGTTTTTGTCTTGGATTGATGACTATTTTACATGGACGCCATCTTCATTTAACTACACCGACCATGTGTTTGTTGTAAGTACATACTACATGTATACAATCAGCGAACATTATTGGCGCCGCCCATGAGGGCGGGGCCTTTAATGGAATCACGAAATTTTTGAGACTATGGTAGGAGCATCTATTTATAACTGAATCTATTTTTTCATTAAGGGTTAAAAACTGCAGTAAATATTACACGTTACTTTTTGTATTTTTATGATTTAGAAATAAAATATTTTTAATGCATTTGTATTGTCGAATAAATGTCTTTTACAAAGTTAAAACGATATGTTTATGATAAATACTTGCTGATCCCCGAAAAATAGGACGATTCTACATAAACAGCATGTGTGTTAGGTGTCGAAGATAAAATAATAAAAAAATCATTATAAAAATCTTCATTTTCACTTTACTTAAATCAATATTAACACAGTGGTACTTGTAACGTGGATATTTATGCAAGTTACGGTGTTTAAAAGGAAATACACGCCAATGAAAATGGACTATTCCAAAACATTTTCCGCCATTACGCTATTCCAAAACATTGTGCACCAGTTTTGCGGCGCCCTTGGATGCTTTGCATCAATGCATTTCTTGTAAGTACTTGTGGAAACAATTTTATATAATTTGCCTAAAAGTTTGCCTTTAATTAGTTTCGATTCACGGGTGAATAACACCAAAACAATCATTCGGAAAACCTCGGCCAACTACGTCAAGTAACGAAGTGGTACGGAAATACCCAAGAGCTGTCGAGAATGCAAAACGATTTGAACGAGGATAACGTTTATAAGATAAGTTGCCTTGTCTCTTGTTCGTGTAGAGATAACTACTTTAGTGTAGACAACTACATGCATTAATTATATGTATACAAACCAGAAAAAGCGGTTAACTAACATGATACAAAATCATGTTTTGATGAACACGAAAAATCGGTAAATGGCGCTCCGGGTCTCTGGATTGCCGGTCCGTTATGCTAACCACTACACTATAGCGACCTAACGTTTTTTTTGTCGTGTAACTTATAAAGTGAGATAAGGTGAACTACACTATGGACGAAGTACGGGACGCATTTTTACATTCGCCACACAGCACATGACGCCAACTGTAGTAATATTGATATAAAATCATGTTTTGAAGAACACGAAAAATCGGTCAATGGCACTACCGGGATTCGAACCCGGGTCTCCGGATTGCCAGTCCGTTATGCTAACCACTACACCAAATCGACCTAAAGTCATTTTCGTGTAAATTTAACTTGAGCCTAAAACGCTACTGAAATTGTGTTTTTATGCGTCAAGTGTCATTTAAAGCTGAATATTGTGCGTCAGCTATAAAATCAAAGCGCTGAAAGCGCAGAAAGACGAAGTTTCTTGTGTTCTGTAAAGACTTGTCAACTAGAGATTGTAGAAGCATTGTTCAGCCTCACTCGGGGTTGGAAAGAGGGACTGATTCATTTACAAGCAATTTTACTTTCAACGCGTCCATGTATGGACTAGTTTAAACTGGACCATCGATAAGACAGGTTTTAGTTTACCGGCTTCACTTTGAAGCGATCTGTGTGTCGGCGAGTACTCTCACTGTCTTAACGTTTTTTTTTTTTAATGAACCTTGTTATAAATCATTTGATTGCCAGTGGTCAAGAGTTGTCGTTCCTGGGAAGATATTTTACGTTTTGCATGGGAGGAATTCAAGAAATAAAAGTTGGGGAGTGCCTCATTAAAGGTGTCGCTCTGGGAGGGAATGCAGTAGGGATAAAAAAATACTTCAATAGTTTGTAATAAATTTTGAAACAAAAAGGCTTTAATAATTATAATAACATTCCTTTTTTTGGTAATTGAGTTGAAGTATATATATGCATCGTATCGGAAAATATCGTATCTCCATGTAGTTTTATCGATTCATATAGTATCATGTGATGACCGAATCGTGTCATGCCCTACATGTAATACCCGTCGAGTGACAGAAATGTTAAACTTTTCACAATCTAACTTTGTCTGCTTGTCATCCAGTTATAAAACCCGGAATCGTTTACACTATGCTGAATAGGGTTATGTCCGAATTCAGGTAGTTTCGGCATACTGTTCAGGTCTGTATCACAGATACTGCATTTGCCCGATCATGAGTTTATCCGAAAAAGATATTCGTTTCCATAAAATCTATATTTGTTTAGCTCCATCAGGTTTTCAACATTTTTCATTCATATACAGCGGCCAATTGACCTTACCAGTTTTCCTGGAAGTAATTATCAACCAGTACTGCCAACTTCTTCACATGTGCAAGACATTATCGTAGCCAGAGTCACTGAATAACATAACCTGTCCAAAACTGGTAATCGAATCTGGATCTGCTGGCTGATTATTTTTGTAAAATGCAAACTTTAATTATTTCCGAAGACTCACATGACAGACGATCTAAATTCGTTCCTCCGATATCGAAGCGTCAGTACATTAACTTTGTTGATAGCCCGACTTATACCATAGGTCAACAATAAAAGATTACGTAATTAAGCTAGAATTTAATATAATCTAAAATTGAAGACTCTACTCATAGTCATAGACATTGCAACCATTTCCTTCCGTGTCACAGAACGCCATATGTATCGGGACCACGAGAGCAAATAATATCCTCTAAGAAATTGTTCCAAGTTTATACGAAATTCGGTGTGGATGCCAGTTAATGTTTCCATTCGATATCTCCATGCATCGCGGTTTAATAGTGAGAATCGCATCCCATGCTTGCTCAGCACACATGTTTACTTGTAGTGCGACCTTTATTGAACTCTAGCTTCAATCGCAACGTCTCGGCAATTTCCGTACAATTCGGACATCAGCTAATAACCGATGTTTTCCGAATGCTCTACCTTATTCCTAACAATACGGAATAACGGACATGGTTTAAAAGACTTCGATGAAATGAATTATTTTTAAAACATGCAATAAAGATTAACACAGTAACTGCAGCTGTTATTTAACGATTTGCTACAGTATTCAGTGTGCGGTAAAATAATGGTCAGAATCCGATTCCGGAATATTGTTACAACTCGTCTGCCGAGCGCGTCCAGGTACAAGATAATTCCTTTGTTGTCTATAAATAGTACTTTCTGCGGGCGGGAAATGTTTATGAATGAAAGCGGGAATTGTTTGTGAATGAATCGTATTGACGATATACTTAGTAACCTCGGCTCGCAACAAACATGGGGTCAACAACAACAAGAAATGTATCCGAATGAAGCACTTGTTTCCGATAAAAAATAGTCCTCCCTCAATTCATCGATTTCTCATTTTTATGTATCAAAAAGTAGTTGTTACCTAGGACATTTTAACCAAAACCACTTAAACAATAACTCAACAATAATTTTTGAACTAGATATTTCACTTTAAAATAAAAATTCTCACGATGGATTCGGAAACGAAGATCGGATGTCACGTCAATTCGACATGTTGATTGGTCGAATTGGTCGTATGCAAATGATGCGCAGTGATACATAGAGTGGTATCAAACTCGTCTAACTCTGCCACGGCTGTTTCCAAAATTACGGTTACTTAAGACATGGGGCTAACGCCCCAGTCTAACTAGTAATACTGGACACCAATGAAATAGTCGGGCAGGACATGCAATATACAAGACACGCCTACTCATACAAACACGAAGTATATAGACATAAACAATTACAATTGCAAAAGGGATTCAAAACACAAAGATAAGTGGAGAGTGACAATAAAGTACTCATAGTACATACAACGTAATTAAAAGTTCAGTTCAACCATCAGCATTTGATCTCGAATGTACTGAATCCGTTTTACTGCCAATGCGTTATTTGAACAACAAATGCTATGACGTTTTCAACGACAATTTTCATTGGCTGAATTTTGTTTACATATTACCATCAGTACATAACTTATATGGGTCAAGTTAAGGCAATGTATATTGCATAGTTTGGTCACTGTATTTATATTTGTACATTATAAACTGCATTCATGAACTTATTAATATGGATTAACATTTTTTGTTTAACAATTTGCTTTTTTATAAGTACAATTTCAATTTGCGTGCACAGCATTAGGAACCATTTCCTGAACTTTGATGATGAATTGAGCGTAGTTGTGAAACGAAGCTATGTAATACACGATGCCTAACCGTTTTCGTGACTAGCTGTTGTAAATTCTTATAAGCATACGTAAAACATTTTTTAAAGCTTTTTATTAACGGTAAAAATACATTTTAAATATTTTGACATTTTTTTATTATCAATTAGTACACTTTTTTTATCTGTATAATTAGAATCACGTTTTGTAAGAACAATTTAAAAAAGCATAATACCAATGGCTTCTCCCATTTCGATTATGCAACTCCATGTACCTAGATTAAAAATTATTCAAATAGACGACGGCCTGAAGGCCGCCGTCAATAATGCTACAATAAGGTTTATGGTTGAGAACATTAGTTGAATATTGTTGTTAAATATTTCGACGAAATAGAATTATATCAACCGTTAAGCGAAACTAATTAAGGAAACTACGAGTTGTTACTTATCTATTTTTTATTAGTGAACGTAATTGGAAAACAACTATTTAAATGAAATTCGATATTATGACTGAAAAGGTCAAATTAAAAATAACTAATATTGACTTATTTACGGAATTATGTATGATTTGAATTCTCACCTAATCAATATGGTAATTTTGACCATACATGTATATATAGTTGCAATATGAAATACCGTGGTTAAGTTGGAATATTCTTCTTTTTCTTGGTAATGTTTAATTTCCGATTTCAAGATACTATTTCATATTGACTATTTTTGTGAGGAGAATGACGGAAGATATCAACGATAAAGCTTACAAACCATTTGTAATTTTACATCTGTAAGCTCACAAAAGCAACAAGACAATCAGTTCTACAATATTGGACACGTAGGTGAAAACAACACAATTCCGATTGTGTAAACACATAAGAACATCGATAAGAAGTATATATCACTAATATTACACAAGTGTTTGTCCTGTAATCTGCTATGGTGGCATATTTCTGCCACCAGTTAACTACTTAATTAACTAGATACTTTTGAGGTTAACTAGATATTTATCACGTTAACTACTTGAAACTTATCTAAAATAGATTGGTGGGTAAGTGGTGGCAGTTATGGGCACTATCAGACAATTTTTCGTGTTAAGATATTTATCTGGTATGAACATTTATCACAATACTTATCTAGTTAACCACATAATTATCTAGTTAATTAAGTAGTTATCTAGTTTCTTAAACGTGATAACCACATTCTTATCTAGTTAAATAAATAGTTAACGGGTGGCAGAAATAGGCCATCATTATCTACAAATGCTATGTTACCATTTTCTAATATTTGTGTATGCTCTTTCTTTCCAATTAAAACATTAGGCGGTGATTGTTTCGTTCATGTCGATTGTTAATATTATTTTTATATTTTCTCAGCCACAGGATGATATCTGGAAACCAGATATATCGTTGAAAAATTCCTTCAAATCATTCACTGGACTTGGATATCAATATCTTAATATTGATGTGGATAACAAAGGGAATGCGAAATGGTATCCGTTTCAGGTATGTCATATTTCACAGATTTCATTCCAGATATCTTCAAGATAATATTACTAAATGTTTGACATTTTAATTTCAGTCACATTAAAATGTATTGTCCGTACGTCATTATTTACTTTTACACCACAACATTATAGAAAAGCCATCACATTTTAGATCTTTAATAAAGCAGGACGGATGAAGATAAACACGTATTGAAATACACAACTATAGGTTAATGACAATAAACGCACGATGATGTTGACAATAAGTACTAAATTTAGTTGGCGTTTGGGAAATAACGCATGTCGACACTTATTTTTCGGCTCAGCCGTACTAACATGACCCTGCTATTTGCATATCAGTGTTGTGTAAACCAAATAAATCTTACATTAACCACTAAATCAACTTATCTTCAACCGGAAAACGTTTGTAACCTTGACGCGGATTTGTTTACCTGTCGATAAGGGATACGTTACTTACACTGAATTTCGGTAAATGTACCGAAACTCATATTCCATTGCCGAGATCCACTTCAAGCACAACATCTGCACAACATAATGCTTCTAATTTCTTGGTATAATTAATTATTTTAATGTACATACAAAATCTAAGGAAAATATTGCATATTAAGAAAAATTCAGACGATTACGTCTCCAGTAGATTTCGGTAAGGTAACTTACCGTTCGATAAGGTCTACATAGGTGTTTACTAAACCTGAAATCATTAGCTTGTTTATTGTAATGTATCTTGTCAAGGCAAAGTAATGAACACTATAATTGAAATGGTGTTATGTAAGCAAAAGAACATTTTGATCACGCTAGAGGCATTAATCTTATCACATGTACTGTAAACATGGCATGTTGTATGAAAACCAGATGAAAATAATATTGTTTGCCTTAAAAACTGCGTCAGAAAGTAGATCTATTGTATATTTGACGATTTATCCAGTGAATAGTGTTGTTAATCAACCACTCGGTAACATTGCCCGGCGTTGGAATTAAAAAGATTATAGGTTTTATGTAACAGTCACGGACATTTATATTGTTTAAATCTGACAAATCCGTATGTAACAAGTGTATTAACATGAATGTGTGATTTCACGACTGATACAATAAGTATGATGAACAATGTTAAAACCGACTATACTGTCTATGACTAATCTCACTACGGAGTTATTTTTATCAAATCTCCTATGCAATCATCTCCCCTTACAGATACAGGAGTTCCTATAGTGTAGCATAATCGAGTAACCAGCAGTCGTGACATCTCGGCAATTTTTTATGTTGCATAACAAATCTAAACCTTCAGATTGCGCCGATCATCTTTTTGAAGATATTTTTCGGCGCAGCTGTACTAACATGGTTGTGCTATTTGCATATCAGTGTTGTGTAAACCAATCAAATATTGCGTTAACCACCAAGGCAAGTTCTCTTCAACCGAACAACGTTCTTCGAGTAACTCTAAGCATAACTTTACTTGAAAACGGGTTTGAAAGATTTCCTTTGACGTAATGAAACCTATTGACAACCCTGTTCCTAATCGATAAATCTAAACACCGATCAATTAGACCATCCTGTACGATTGGTCACAATCTCTACTTTCGTTTTGATGACTTGATAGGTTACTTTCGGTGTAGAAACATGTCAATATCAAAAACTAAGAGGAGATAAGATGTGTTTGTAAAATTACATGCAATTTTGGGCGTTGGAAACATGTAGGTAGAGAAAATAATGTTTTTAAAATAAGTGTAAAACAGACGGCTTTTTGTTCATCATATCATTATCCAGATGATATATGCAGAAAAATAAAGTATATCTACTTTATTTTTCAAGAGTTTTCCTCCATTGTGAAGGTTTTTTTAATTCTCTTCAGGTTTTGGAGTCCACATGTTCCGTGTCAATCACTTATTTTCCGTTTGACGTACAAACATGTGAACTTAAGTTCTCTGCGTGGAGTTATCCCAAGAGCGAGGTAGTGCTAATACTTGGCAAAAATGGGATGCAACTTGGTGAGTATGTACCGAACGCTTCATGGGAGCTTCTAGAAACATCTGCCTATACAATCAACACTGCGGAATCTTCAGTTATATTTAGAGTCAAACTGAAACGAAAACCAAGATTTTACATCATTAACATTGTAATTCCAGTCATTTTTCTGTCTGTACTAAATGTATTTTCGTTCGTCTTACCCGTGATGTCCGGAGAACGTGCAGGCTACTCTATTACTGTGTTTCTGTCACTTGCTGTATTCTTAACAATCATTTCTGACCAACTTCCAAATAATTCAGAGAACACATCATTAATGGCCGTGTATATTATGTTGATCACTGGTCTGAGTACATCAATTGTGATGCTGTGTATGATTCAGCTACGTTTGCAGTCATGGAATGATACTCCAAGACCTGTCACCAAATTTTACAGAAACTTTGTGAGTATACGTAATTTCTTTCGATGTCAGAAACACAGCAAGCAGTCGGTCGTTCCTGAACACGAAATGTCCTCTGCACCAGATTTGAAAGATGACGAAATGGAGCAACCCACGGTCACGTGGCATGATGTCATCAATTCCATGGATTTCATTTTCTTTACTGCTTCACTTTTATATACTTTCATTTGTACTCTTGTGATCGGAGCTGTTGCTGTGAATGTCAGTGAGTGACTTCTTGGTAAGAGAAAGCTAGCGGTTATCGGAAATAGCTTATTATTCTATTTGCATTCATTTCAAATTTTGTTCATTCTTGGCGTTTAGAAGTCATGTTCGGTAACAGGGATCTTATTTCAGACACTTTAATACTTTGCGAGTATAAAAAAGATGGGTGAAATCAAATCCGAAAGATGAATCAAGAAGGTCATTCACAAACAAACATTGGCGGCGCCTCGAGATTTGGTTCTTATTCGTTGACATCCTGGGTCATCGCTAAATATGCGTATACAACAAATTTTACTCACTGAAATCATTTTTGACGTAATGTGTCATAACTGTAAGTTTGTGCGATATAAATAAATATAGGATGTGCGAAAGTTTCGACAGTGATTTCATAGACATTTCATAGATTCCGCCGACAGTTCACGTGCTGTATTGACGTCATGGGCGAGATCTATGAATCTGATTTGAATCTTCATTGGTTATTTACTTGTACACATTTGAACTTTTTGACTTTGTGTAACTTTTACAAGAGCTTGTGCAAAAGTTACGTGTTGAAATCGGTAATTTCTTATACCGAGTGCGTGCGTTATTTTAACAATATTTTTTTCGGGGCAGGCTTACTATCATGGTTTTGCTATTTGCATATCAGTGTTGTGTAAACCAATAAAATCTTACGTTAACCACCAAGGCAATTTCTCTTCAACCGAACAACGTTTTTAATCTTGACGCGGATTGGTTAACCTTTCGACAAAGGGTACGTTACCTTACCAAAATCCACTGAATTTCGGTGAATTTACCGAAATCCATTTTGGATATTGAGTGACCAGCAATCGTAACATCTCGGCATCTTTAAAGTTGCACAACAAATCTTTACCTTCAAATTGCGCATACCATCTTTTTCAAGGTATTTATTGTATACTCTTCGAGTGTTAGAAGCTGTTTATGCAGTGGCTTACTGCGGATTTGGACAAACCCTGAATAACATGTTTGGTACCTGCTGGTAACGTGTTTGTAAATATATATTTAATGAGTATCTGTAATGCTGAGGCACAGCTGTCTTAGCATAAAATGAAGAGAATGATTTTCTAATGTGGTATGAGTGTTCATCTTATGTGCATTGTATTTTTATTAAAGGTGTTTATGATATTTTTTCGAAAGAAAAAGATGATTTGCCCTTATTTTTTATTTTCACCAATAATGTATATGCGCATTTCTTAAATATCGCTTGTTCAATATTTGCATCCTCTTCTGTTAGTGACGTCATTTCAAGAAAACGCAACATGTGGTGTCACTATTTCCATGCAGGAAACGATATGTACTCCATATGGTCACTTCGTTTAACTACATACTTTTCTAGTTATTTAAGTGTTTAACGGGTTAAGTATCCAGTTAACGACATACTTATCTAGTTAAATAAATAGTTAACTGGTGGCAGCATAAATATGCATTTCTATAACCCTGCACTCCAGATTTTCTGCTTCGCAATTCGGGGTTCAAATCCCCGCTAGGCCCAATATTTTTTCTTTGCTATTTTTATGACATTTCTTGTTTTAATGACTTTTTTGGCAAGAAAACTGATTAAAAAATATAAATTATATTAATGCCATATTTGTCCAAAGTTTGATAATTCTGCATGGTAAAATTTAATACATGCATATTACAAGATGTTATCAAAGTAAAACTGGACGGTAAAAGTTTTTCATTTTGTTATATTTTGGATAATTGTGATGTCCATTTTGTTAGAGTACTCATGTTATTATGTATGATTATGCTACCTTGAAAATTGGTATTTCTTATTGGGACTTAGAAAAATACGTCATTTACAGGAGTGTGTATGCATATGAAGTACCACCTATATTTTTTACAGAGCATATTATTATCGATTATTTTTTCTTATGATATCACTAGCACTTTCCTTTTTAAGAATAACACAAACAAATGATAAAATAGGCTCATTTTGAATTTAAAAAAATAATTTTATGCATGAAGAATATGAGTGGAATTTGTGACCCCTCAAAGCTAGTTGGTTTAATCTTAAAACTTGAAAATCTTAAAAACGGCACGGTAAAACTTTGTAATATTCTGCATTTAGTTCTCTCATGTAACCCAGAAACTCATGGAAACAGTTTAGTTAAGTTTCTTTATAATGAGTATTAGGGTGGTCTTACCTTACTGGAATATTTTTGTACAACTTACATTATCAGTAGCCATGCTAATTGTGTTGCCATATTTTTGTAGAACACCTGCTGTCACCTGTTACTAACATCATACAATTATGTACATGCGTTGTATGTATATACATCGGCCTCAATAAAAAAATATTATTATACAAAATACTGTCCACAACGTTCATTGTATCGTCATATCGTGTATTTGATGTCTTCTGTGATGTTGTTTTAAGTACACCTGACGTATAAACTATCAATTAGAACGATAATTAGCTAAACACTACTCAATATATGTATTTATTTATTATGTCGCAATATCGTTTTGAATTAGACCCATAGTCACCTGCTGTCAACGTCTGTATATATGTGTGTATGTATTGTATATTCATATGGGCCTTTGGCCTGCTGAAATTGAAAATAAACGTCTTCTTCATATAAAGGTTTTGAGTTCTGCTTTCAGAGCCAGCCATTAGTATGGTTACTTTATTTACAACATTTATCATCGTCTTAAGTTTACGTGTTTCATGTCCGTTCATTCCAGAGCATCAACATGTAATAACAACCTCTATCTATTATTCATGCGTCTTAAATATCACGAACAGGTTCAAAGAATTAACGATTTTATCGTCAATTCAATTGCTGTCATGTAAACCTATCTTACTGAACAGGAGCACACACACAGACTGTTATCCAGTTAAGTAATTGGATTGTCACACAACTGAAGTGCTCATTTGCTAGAACATTTGATTCATTAACTTTTTGTATTGTCTGCATTTTCGCTTCGAAGAAATGACAATGCGTTTAAGTGTTTGTTTTTGTGTGATGCTCTCTACGATTCCAATAAACATTTTCGGTGAGACAGGAGATGATGTGAAATCATTGCTGACTGATATATACACTACACGTGGATACAACAAGAAAATCCGACCACTCACCGACCAGACAAAGGTTCTAACGATCAATGTGGATTTTTACCTTAATTGTAAGAAAAACTCTTATGAATTATGTCTATTTTTTGTATTGCTTACGAAATACTTTACATGTTTTGACTCGTGTTTAAATGGTAACCAATGGAAATGCAGTTGGAATTACAATGCATTGGCTTCTTCAGGAGTTGTTACCTTTTATTACAGAGTTTACGCCATAACGAACCTCTTTTGACATAAATGATGAACAACTGACCATGTCATTGACGTAGTATTGTTTGTACATAAGTATTGCTTTATTTTTGGTCAATCTGTGAATCAAAGTACTGAGAGTGCTGATGGGATCGGTTTCTGTATATTGATTGAAAAATGTTCGACTATTGCATCAAAATAAAAAGCATTCAAACATAACATAGTATGACCTCTGTGATATTGTTCTGAGTCATTACAGTATCTCCAGTTGTTCAGGTAAACCTCAGATAAATGCGATGTAATTTCGAAAATTTCATCTTTTCATGAAACATGTATTTTTTTTGTCTTAATGGATAATTTTAGTTGCCTTAATTCTACACTGACGTAAGTAGCATTTTATTAGTTTTGAGAAATATACATTTAAAGAGGGAAGAGTAAATTACTTTTTATACTTACGTCGTTGTAGAATTGGAGTTTAGTCTGTTAAGAACAGTTCTACAGGGTTACAAATCTTACCATCATTTAGAGCTCAAAGAGACGAGAACAAAGGATACCAAACACTCAATATTGCCCAAACAATGACTTACGTCCCTCTGGAATTAAGACGACGTTTTGTTTGTATTCATGAATATTCCGTTATTTGTTATAAAAGGGTAAGAAATCACCAAACACTGAAACACGATTGTCATTTGTTATAACGAAAACTTATTCGAATATCGGCAAAATTAAATGTAAACGCATTCAGGTGCCCTTAATTTCAGCGGTGATCGACTTTGATGAGAAAACGGAGAATATGAAGACAGCTGGGTATTTGTTTTTGTCTTGGGAAGATGAATATTTTACATGGACGCCAGCTTCATTTAACAACACTGACAATGTGTTTATTGTAAGTACATACTACATGCGATAATAACTCTGTAGAAAATGAAATATATTTCTTGTTCGATTCTGAACTTTCCGGACATTTGAGACATTATAAGTTTAATCAATTATTTCGTATACTTATTTTCTTACC
Organism: Mactromeris polynyma; assembly: GCA_032209605.1. Taxonomy (NCBI): domain Eukaryota; kingdom Metazoa; phylum Mollusca; class Bivalvia; order Venerida; family Mactridae; genus Mactromeris; species Mactromeris polynyma. The sequence goes on from JASFXZ010000009.1 coordinate 492,519, forward strand.
AGTTGAACAACGTCTAAATCACATCATGTTAACCCAGCCAAGACTTTTAGCAAAATTTCTTGTACAAGCCTATATGACCAAACGAAAAATTCTGTACTCTTAAAATGTATGTGCATTAATTAAAACTTGCATTTATATTGTTTACTATTTAACATTTGTTTATCTATTTTTACAGTTATTAATATAAATGATCGGTGATTAAGGTACAGTATTTATAAGGTGACTTATAGGCCCATTGGACCGGGTGTTTGTATACCTTTTGTATTTATGTTTATATTGAGCTATCTATACACATGTCACTATAATAAAAGACTTACTTACTTACTGTATACACTCAGCGAACATTATAAGTACTTGTGGAAACAATTTTACCTAACTTTCCTATAAGTTTGCCTTAATTTCGATTTACGGGTAAATAACACCAACACCATTTGAACGAGGATAACTTTTAATGGAGACAACTACATACAGTAATTATATGTATACAAAAAAGGGAAAACCGGTGAACTAATATGATATAAAATCATGTTTTGAGGAACACGAAAAATCGGTAACTACACTATGGACGAAGTACGGGGCGCATTTTTTACATTCGCCACACAGCACTTAACGCCAACTGTAGTAATATTGATATAAAATCATGGTTTGAAGGACACGAAAAATCGATCAATGGCGCTACCGGGATACTAACCCGTGTCTCCGGATTGCCGGTCCGTTATGCTAACCACTACACCAGAGCGACCTAACGTCATTTTCGTGTAAATTTAACTTGTGCCTAAAACGCTACTGAAATGGTGTTTTTTTGCGTCATGTGTCATTTAAGTGAAAGAATATATAAAGAGAGTAGCAGATCCGTAGTCCAGTGGTAACGCGCTGGAATTGTAATCCAGGGATCGCAGGTTAGATTCCCCGCTCCATCACTGACAGTACTAACAGTCTTTCGGACGAGACTTTGAAAAACCGAGGTCCCGTGTATGATGCTTTACATCGAGCACGTAAAAGAACCAGGGGTGTTTCTGGAACTGGGGCATCTTCTGTATCATGCACTATCCTCCAAAAATCTAAAATTACTAATAATCTTCCGGAGGCGTCGCCCATATGGGAAATCGATGGCGACGATAAATAAACGCAAATACAACCAAATAATATATAGACCTAAACAATTGCAAAAGGGATTCAAAACACAAATATAAGTGAAGAGTGACAATAAAGGACTCATAGTACATATAATGCTACAATAAGGTTTATGGTTGAGAACAAAGTTGAATATTCTTGTTAAATATTTTGATGAAGTGGAATTATATCAACCGTTAAGCGAAACTAATTAAGGAAACTACGAGTTGTTAATTATTTATTTTTCATTAGTGAACGCAATTGGAAAGCAACTATTTAAATGAAATTCACTATAAATAGATATTATGGCTGAAACGATAAAATTAAAAATAACTTATATTGAATTATTTACGGAAATATGTATGCTTTGAATACTCACCTAAACAATATGGTAATGTTGAACATACATGTATATATGGTTGCAAAAAAATATATTTGAAATTTTCTTCTTCTTCTTGGTAATGTTTAATGCCGATTTCAAGATAATATTTTGCGCGGAGAATGACGATAGACAGCAACCATAAAGCTTACAAAACATTTGTAATTTTAAATACACTTAAAGCTCACAAGAGCAATAAGACAACCAGGGGCACTATAACAGAAACATCTTAAGTAAAATCGTATCATTATCCTTAAAATGAGACTTTCCTTAACTGGTCTATTTAACGAACAGGCTATTATATGGCCAAATCAAGAGTGATAAATGAATAGAATTAATATGTCGTTGTCATTACCATTACAAAGCCTAACAGTTTTAATGTGGTTTTGGAATTACATCCATTTGAAGTTGTAAAGTTAAGTGAAAATATTAAAGATTCACTTAAGATGCTTCTGTAATACGGGCCCAGTTCTACAATAGTGGACACGTAGGTCGTGTAAAATATTAGAACATCGATAAGAAGTATATATCACTAATATCATACAATTGTTTGTCCAGTAATATACCATGCTGTTATATTTCTGCCACCAGTTAACAATTCAATTAACTAGATTATTATCTGGTTAATTAAGTAGTTAACTGGTGGCAGAAATATGCCACCATAATAATCACGTTAACGAAACTAGATAACTACTTAATTTACAAGATCATTATGTGGTTAACTAGATAAGTATCGTGATAAATTTTCATACCAGATAAATATCTTAACACGAAAAAGTGTCTGATAGTGCCAACAACTGCCACCACTTACCCACCAATCTATGTTAGATAAGTGTCAAGTAGTTAATTAAGTAGTTAACTGGTGCCAGAATTATTCCATCATAATCTACAAATGCTATGTTACCATTTTCTAATATTTGTGTATGCTCTTTCTATTTCCAATAAAAAACATTAGGCGGTGATTGTTTCGTTCATTCAGGTTGTTGCTTTTATATTTTCTCAGCCACAGGATGATATCTGGACGCCAGATATATCGTTGAAAAATGCCTTCAAATCATTCGCTGGACTTGGATATCAGTATCTTAATATTGAAGTGGATCACAGTGGAAATGCGAGATGGTTTCCGTTTCAGGTATGGCATGTTTCACAGGCTTCATTCAAGATATCTTCAAGATAATATTCCTGTATTTTTTACGTCAATATAGAATACCATGAGTATTCAACTTTTTCTTCTTTTTTTGACATTTTTGTTCCTATTGGAAGAACTAGGCTTTTATGCCTAACAACTCGCCTTTGTTCCCTTTAAGCCAATAAAAAAAACTTCTGGAGAAGTGTGTTGAACACACCCATAATAACTCCGAAAAAGTCCATAAAATGTGTTAAAACTGTGTTTTTGTAGGTTTTTTTTCCTCTGGAAAACTCATATTTTACCTAGAAAAAAACCACATTTAACCCAGTGCCAATACCACCGTGTTAAACGGTTTAAAACCGGGTTTTGCTAAGTATTGAAATACACAACTATAGGTTAATGACAATAAAAGCACGATGATGTTGACAATAAGTACTATATTAATTGGCGTTTGGGAAATAACGTATGTCGACACTTATTTGTTCGGCTCAGCCGTACTAACATGACTTTGCTATTTGCATATCAGTGTTGTGTAAACCAATCAAATCTTACATTAACCACTAAATCAACTTCTCTTCAACCGAACAACGTTTGTAACCTTGACGCGGATTTGTTTACTTGTCGATAAGGGGTACGTTACCTTACCCTGAATGTCGGTAAATTTACCGAAACCCATTTCCCATTGCCGAGATCCACTTCTAGTACAACATCTACACGACATATTGCTAATTTCTTGTTATAATATTGAATATTTGTTTATTTTAAATGTACATACAAAATCTAAAGAAAATTATGCATATTAAGAAAAATATCGACGATTACGTCTTAAGTGGATTTCGGTAAGGTAACTTACCGTTCGATAAGGCATATATGTGTGTTTATTACTAAACCTGAAATCATTTACTTGTTTATTGTAATCTATTTTGTCTTCCGAAGCAAAGTAATGAAACTATAATTGCAAGTATTCTACTTTATTTTGCGAGAGTTTTTTCTCCACTGTGAAGGTTTTTTAATTCTCTTCAGGTTTTGGAGTCCACATGTTCCGTGTCAATCACTTATTTTCCATTTGACGTACAAACATGTGAACTTAAGTTCTCTGCGTGGAGTTATACCAAGAGCGAGGTAGCGCTAATCCTTGGGAAAAAAGGGATGCAACTTGATGAGTATGTACCTAACGCTTCATGGGAGCTTCTAGATACATCTGCCGATGAAATCACTTCTCCTGCGGAAGCTACAGTTATATTTCGAATCAAACTGAAACGAAAACCAAGATTTTACATCATCAACATTGTAATTCCAGTCATTTTCCTGTCTGTACTAAATGTATTTTCTTTCGTCTTACCCGTGATGTCCGGAGAACGTGCAGGCTACTCTATTACAGTGTTTCTGTCACTTGTTGTATTCTTAACAATCATTTCTGATCAACTTCCAAATAATTCAGATAACACATCATTAATGGCCGTGTATATTATGTTGATCACTGGTCTGAGTACATCAATTGTGATGCTGTGTATGATTCAACTACGTCTGCAGTCATGGAATGATACGCCAAGACCTGTTACCAAATTTTACAGAAACTTTGTGAGTATACGTAATTTCTTTCGATGTCAGAAACAAAGCAAGCAGTCGGTCGTTCCTGAACACGAAATGTCCTCTGCACCTGATTTGAAAGATGACGAAATGGAGCAACCCACGGTCACGTGGCATGATGTCATCAATTCCATGGATTTCATTTTCTTTACTGCTTCACTTTTATATACTTTCATTTGTACTCTAGTGGTCGGAGCTGTTGCTGTGAATATCAGTGAGTGACTACATGGTTAGAGAAAGCTATCAGTTATCGATAATAGCTTATTATATTATTATATTTGCATTCATTGCGTCGGCGAATGTCTTTGAAGTCGCTGTCAAAACTTTGGCATTTCCTGTATTTATTAAAATCGCAAAAAACTTACAGTTATGACACATTACTTAAATTACACATAAATTATTTCAGTGAGTGAGTAAAATAAGAAATTTTGTTCATTCAAAGCGTTTAGAAGTCATGTTCGGTAACAGGGATCAAATATAGCATTCGCTAACTAATTTCACCCACTTAAAAAATCCTTTGCGAGTATCTGGTTCTTATTCGTTGACATCCTGGGTCATCGCTAAATAGGCGTATATAACTTTTTATTTTACTCACTGAAATCATTTATGACGTAATATGTCATAACTGTAAGTTTGTGCGATTTTAACAAAAACAGGATGTGCGAAAGTTTCGACAGTGATTTCATAGACTTTTCATAGACATTCGCCGACGGTTCACGTGCTGTATTGACGATATGGGCGTGATCTATGAAAATTCGAATCTTCATTGGTTATTTACTTGTATACATTTGACCTTTTTGACTTTGTTTAACATTTACAAGAGCGTGTACAAAAATTGCGTGTGGAAATCGGTAATTTCTTATACCGAGTGCGTGCGTTACTTTAACAATATTTTTTCAGGGCAGGCTTACTAACATGATAAGTATCGTGATAAATTTTCATACCAGATAAATATCGTAACACGAAACATTGTCTGATAGTGCCCACAACTGCCATCACTTACCCACTTAAGCCCAGTACGGACAATCTATTTTAGATAAGTGTAAAGTAGTTAACGCGATCAATATCTAGTTAACTACAACATTTCTAGTTAATTAAGTGTTTAACGAGTTAAATATATAATCAACGACATACTTATCTAGTTAATTATCTAGTTAACTAGATAGGTAACGCATTAGCGACATAATTTTAGGTAACGGTTATGTAGTTAACGCGATCAATATCTAGTTAACTACATTATTAGGTAATATTAAGTCTATGTCTGTCTTTGCTTACATATGTTATTATGCATCTGCTATATACTATGTAAGCATAACATTACGACTATATTACACCTCGGCATAAAAATCTCATCTTGACTGGAACATTATTGTACAACTAACATTATCAGTAGCCATGTTAATTGTGTTGCCATATTTTTGTAGAACACCCTGTTGTCACCTGTTACTAACATCATACAATTATGTACATGGGTTATATGTATATACATTGTACATCGGCATCAATAAAAGAATATCATTATACAAAATACTGTCCACAACGTTCATTGTATTGTCATATTGTGTATTTGATGTCATCTGTGATGTTGTTTTAAGTACACCGGACGTATAAACTATCAATTAGAACGATAATTAGCTACACACTACTCATAATATGTATTTATTTATTATGTCGTAATATCGTTTTGAATTAGACCCATAGTCACCTGTTGTCAACGTCTGTATATATGTGTGTATGTATTGTATATTCATATGGGCCTTTGGTCTACTGAATTGAAAATAAACGTCTTCTTCATATAAATGTTTTCCAGCCATTAGTGTGGTTCCTTTTTTAAATATTTACAACATTTATCATCATCTTAAGTTTACGTGTTTCATGTCTGTTCATTACAGAGAATCAACATGTAATAACAACCTCTTTCTATTATTCATGCGTCTTAAATATTATTAACAGGTTCAAAGAATTAACGATTTTATCGTCAATTCAATTGCTGCCATATAAACCTATCTTACTGAACAAGAGCATGCACACAGACTGCTCTCCAGTTAAGTAATTGGTCTGTCACACAAGTGAAGTGCTCATTTGCTAGAACATTTGAATCATTAACTTTCTTGAATTGTCTGCATTTTCGCTTCGAAGAAATGACAATGCGTTTTTATGTTTGTTTTTGTGTGATGCTCTCTACGATTCCAACAAACATTCTCGGTGAGTCAGGCGATGATGTGAAATCATTGCTGACTGATGTATTCACCACTCGTGGATACAACAAGAAAATCCGACCACTAACCGACCAGACTAATATTCTAACGATCTACGTGGATTTTTACCTTAATTGTAAGAAAGACTCTTATGAATTATGTCTATTTTTGTATTGCTTACGAAATACTTTACATGTTTTGACTCGTGTTTAAATGGTAACGACTGGAAATGCAGTTGGAATTACAATGCATTGGTTTCTTCTGGAATTGTTACATTTTATTACAGAGTTTACACCATAACGAACCTCTTTCGCCATGAATGATGAACAACTGACCATGTCATTGACATAGTATTGTTTGTACATAAGTATTGCTTTATTTTTGGTCAATCTGTGAATCAAAGTACTGAGAGTGCTGATGGGATCGGTTTCTGTATATTGATTGAAAAATGTTCGACTATTGCATCAAAATAAAAAGTATTCAAAACAATAACATAGTATGACCTCTGTGCTATTGTTCTGAGTCATTACAGCATCTCCAGTTGTTCACGTAAACCTCAGATAAATGCAGGGTGTTTTTTGTTCATGAAATATGTATTGTTTTGTCTTAATGGATACATTTCGTCGCCTTAATTCTACACTGACGTAAGTAGCATGTTATTAGTTTCGAGAAATAAACGTTTAAAGATTGAAGAGACAATTACTTTTTATACTTACGTCGTTGTGGAATTGGAGTTTAGTCTATTTAGAACAGATCTACAGGGTAACAAATCTCACCATCATTTAGAGCTCAAAGAGACGAACAAAACGATAACAAACATTCAATATTGCCCAAAAAATTACTTACGTCCCTCAGGAATTAAGCCGATGTTTTGTTTGTATTCATGAATATTCCGTTATTTGTTATAAAAGGTTAAGAAATCACCTAACATTGAAGCACGATTGTCATTTGTTATAACGAAAACTTATTCGAATACCGGCAAAATTCAGTGCAAATATTATAATATAAACGCATTCAGCTGCGCTTAATTTCAGCGGTGATCGACTTTGATGAGAAAACGGAGAGTTTGAAGACAGCTGGGTATTTGCATTTAACTTGGATTGATGGATATTTTACATGGACGCCAGCTTCATTTAACTACACTTACAGTGTGTTTGTTGTAAGTAAATACTACATGTGATAATAACTCTCTAAATTCATTTCTTGTTCGATTCTGAACTTTAGCGAAATTTGAGACATTATAAGTTTAATAAATTATTTAGTAGACTTATTTTCCTACTAGTTGAACAACATCTAAATCATATCATGTTAACCCACCAATAATTTCTTGTACAAGCCTATATGACCATACGAAAAATTCCGTATTCTAAAAATGCATGTGCATTTAACTAAAATTTGTATTTATATTGTTTCCTATTTAACATTTGTTTATCTATTTTTACAGTTATTAATATAAATGATCGGTGATTAAGATAATATATTAATAAGGTGACTTATAGGCCCAGTAGGTCTAGTGTTTGTATACCTTTTGTATTTATGTTTGTACTGAGATGTCTATACACATGTCACTATAATAAAAATGTTAGATTTGCCCATGTCCGTTTGTCTGTCCGTCTGTCCGTCCTTCCGTCCGTCACGAAATCTTGTGTCACTCATATCTCCAAAAGTATATGAACCAGATTCATTAAACTTTACAGGAATGTTCACTAGCATGTGTTATATTGCACCTGTGGATTCATTATTCGGTGGTGAGCCTAGTAAGTGCAAAGTTATGGCCCTTGATTTATCACCATAATCAGTACAGTTGTTCACTTGGTAATTTGGATACCCATTCACACACTATGAGCTGAATAATAGCATTTGCTTTTGTGACAAAGGCTGCAAGTGGGGGCATCTGTGACCTATGGACACATTTCTAGTTACTTACTTACTTCCTTACTGTATGCACTCGGCGAACATAATAAGTACGTGTGGAAACAATTTTCGATAACGTGCCTATACGTTTGCCTTAGTTTTGATTCACGGGTGAATAACACCAACACGATTTGAACGAGGATAATTTTTGTAATTATATGTATACAAAACAGGAAAACCGGTTAACTAACATGATATAAAATCATGTTTTGAGGAACACGAAAATTCGTAAATGGCGCTCCGGGTCTCCGGATTGCCGGTCCGTTATGCTAACCACTACACCACAGCGACATAACGTTTTTTTCGTGTACATTTAGTTTATAAAGTGAGATAAAGTTATCTACACTATTGACGAAGTACAGTGCGCATTTTTACATTCGCCACACAGCACTTAGTAGTAATATTGATACAAAATCATGCTTTGAAGAACACGCAAAATCGGTCAATGGCGCTACCGGGATTCGAACCCGGGTATATGGATTGCCGTTCCGTTATGCTAGCCACTACACCACATCGACCTACCGTCATTTTCGTGTAAATTTAACTTGAGCTTAAAACGCTACTGAAATGGTGTTTTTATGCGTCAAGTGTCATTTAAAGCTAAATATTGTGCGTCAGTTACAAAATTAGTAATACTGGACACCAATAAAATAGTCGGGCAGGAAATGCAATATAGGCCCGACAATACAAGCCACCTCATAAAAAACACGAAGTGACACGAATATATAGACATAAACAATTACAATTGCAAAAGAGATTCAAAACACAAAGATAAGGGAAGGGTGCCATTAAATGACTCAAAGTACATCTTATGGTTGAGAACATAAGTTGAATATTGTTGATAATGTTTTTACGAAATGGAATTATATCAACCGTTAAGCGAAACTAATTAAGGAAACTGCGAGTTGTTAATTATTTATTTTCCATTAGTGCACGCAATTGGAAAACAACTTGGAAATTCACTGTAAATAGATATTATGACTGAAACGATAAAATCAAAAATAACTAATATTGAATTATTTACGGAGTTATGTATGATTTTAATTCTCACCTAAACAATATGGTAATGTTGAACATACATGTGTATACAGTTGCAATATGAAATACCGTGGTTAAGTTGAAGTATTCATGTTTTTCTTGGTAATGTTTAATTTCTAATTTCAAGATAATATTTCATATAGACTATTTTATGTGGATGATGACGGAAGAAATCAACCATAAAGCTTCCAAAACATTTGTAATTTTAAATCCACTTTAAGCTCACAAGAACAATAAGACAATCAGTTCTGCAATATTGGACACGTAGGTGAAAACAAACACTTTCAATTGTGTAAAACATTAGAACTTCCATAAGATGAATATATCACTAATATTATACAAGTGTTTATCCAGTAATCTGCTATGGTGGCATATGTCTGCCACCAGTTATCTATTTAATTAACTAGATAATTATCTGGTTAATTAAATAGTTAACTGGTGGCAGACATATGCCACCAGAGTTATCACGTTAAATAAACTAGATAACTACTTAATTTACTAGATAATTATGTGGTTAACTAGATAAGTATCGTGATAAATGTTCATACCAGATAAATATCTTAACACAAAAGGTATCTGATAATGCCAACAACTGCCACCACAAAACTATAGGCTGTAATTGTTTCGTTAATCCTCGATGTTTCTTTTATATTTTCTCAGCCACAGGATGATATCTGGAAACCAGATATATCGTTGAAAAATTCCTTCAAATCATTCACTGGACTTGGATCTCAGTATCTTAATATTGAAGTGGAAAACACTGGACTTGCAAGATGGTTTCCGTTTCAGGTATGTCATGTTTCACGGATTTAATTCAAGATATCTTCAAGATAATATTCCTGTATTTTTGACGTCAATATTGAATACCATTCAACCGTTCATTATTATTATTTTTTGACATTTTTATTCGAATTATGATCTGTTATTGTCCGTACGTTATTATTTACTTTTATACCACAACATTATAGAACACCCTTCGATAAGGCATATATATGTGTTTACTAAACCTGAAATCATTTACTTGTTTATTGTAATGTATACTGTCTTCCGAAGCGCAAAGTAATGAAACTATACAATAGCGTTTATCGGATACATAGATCTAAGATAGCCCGAGGCTACATGTTGATGTGTTATACCAGTTATCAATCTGTGATCATCGGAACATTTACGACCACTCACGGAAACTACCGACTTACAAATTGACTGCTGACCAGTAGCCCCATCGATAACGATCTGCATCGACTGGATCTATCTGATGTGCGATATGTTGTGTATGACTGCAAGTATATCTACTTTATTTTGCAAGAGGTTTCCTCCACTGTGAAGGTTTTATAAATTCTCTTCAGGTTTTGGAGTCCACATGTTCCGTGTCAATCACTTATTTTCCGTTTGACGTTCAAACATGTGAACTTAAGTTCACTGCGTGGAGTTATGCCAAGAGTGAGGTAGAGCTAATCCTTGGGAAAAAAGGGATGCAACTTGATGAGTATGTACCTAACGCTTCATGGGAGCTTCTAGATACATCTGCCGATGAAATCACTTCTCCTGCGGAAGCTACAGTTATATTTCGAATCAAACTGAAACGAAAACCAAGATTTTACATCATCAACATTGTAATTCCAGTCATTTTCCTGTCTGTACTAAATGTATTTTCTTTCGTCTTACCCGTGATGTCCGGAGAACGTGCAGGCTACTCTATTACAGTGTTTCTGTCACTTGTTGTATTCTTAACAATCATTTCTGACCAACTTCCAAATAATTCAGATAACACATCATTAATGGCCGTGTATATTATGTTGATCACTGGTCTGAGTACATCAATTGTGATGCTGTGTATGATTCAACTACGTCTGCAGTCATGGAATGATACGTCAAGACCTGTTACCAAATTTTACAGAAACTTTGTGAGTATACGTAATTTCTTTCGATGTCAGAAACAAAGCAAGCAGTCGGTCGTTCCTGAACACGAAATGTCCTCTGCACCTGATTTGAAAGAAGACGAAATGGAGCAACCCACGGTCACGTGGCATGATGTCATCAATTCCATGGATTTCATTTTCTTTACTGCTTCACTTTTATATACTTTCATTTGTACTCTAGTGGTCGGAGCTGTTGCTGTTAATATCAGTGAGTGACTACTTGGTTAGAGAAAGCTATCAGTTATCGAAAATAGCTTATTATATTATTATATTTGCATTCATTGCGTCGGCGAATGTCTTTGAAGTCGCTGTCAAAACTTTGGCATTTCCTGTATTTATTAAAATCGCAAAAAACTTACAGTTATGACACATTACTTAAATTACACATAAATTATTTCAGTGAGTGAGTAAAATAAGAAATTTTGTTCATTCAAAGCGTTTAGAAGTCATGTTCGGTAACAGGGATCAAATATAGCATTCGCTAACTAAATTCACCCACTTAAAAAATCCTTTGCGAGTATCTGGTTCTTATTCGTTGACATCCTGGGTCATCGCTAAATAGGCGTATATAACTTCTTATTTTACTCACTGAAATCATTTATGACGTAATGTGTCATAACTGTAAGTTTGTGCGATTTTAATAAATACAGGATGTGCGAAAGTTTCGACAGTGATTTCATAGACATTTCATAGACATTCGCCGACGGTTCACGTGCTGTATTGACGTCATGGGTGAGATCTATGAAAATTCGAATCTTCATTGGTTATTTACTTGTATACATTTGACCTTTTTGACTTTGTTTAACATTTACAAGAGCGTGTGCAAAAATTGCGTGTTGAAATCGGAAACAATATTTTTTTCGGGGCAGGCTTACTAATATGGTTTTGCTATTTGCATATCAGTGTTGTTTAAACCAATAAAATCTTACGTTAACCACAAAGGCAATTTCTCTTCAACCGAACAACCTTTTTTATCTTGACGCGGATTGGTTAACCTTTCGACAAAGGGTACATTATCTCACCAACATCCACTGAATTTCGTTGAATTTACGGAAATTTGAGTGACTAGCAATCGTAACATCTTAGCATCTTTTATGTTGCACAACAAATTTTTACCTTCAAATTGCGCATACCATATTTTTTCAAGGTATTTCTTGTATACTCTTCGATTCTTAGAAGCTGTTTATAATGCAGTGGTTTACTGTCGATTTGGACAAACCCTGAATAACATGTTCGTTACCTGCTGGTAATATTTTTGGAAATATATATTTAATGAGTATCTGTAATGTGAGAGGCACAGCTGTCTTAGCATAACATGAAGAGGTGATTTTCTAATGTTGTATATGTGTTCATCTTGAGTGCATTGTATCTTTATTAAAGGTGATTATGACATTTTTTCCAAAGAAAAAGATGAGTTGCGCTTTTTTTTTATTTACATCAATTTTGTATATGTGCATTACTTACACAGTAACATTGTATGTTCAATATTTCCAAAATTCTGTTTGTGTTATTACGTCATTTTTGTTTTATATTTTCTACAAATTCCCTTGAAATATTCACAATAATTATTTTGCTATTTTTTTTTCCGGCGACATTGATGCCTTGCAACAACTTTCTTTTGCCTGTTTTATACGTTAATTTCTTGTGCTTTGCACTGACCGTTCCAAACACTACTCCCCCTTCAACCAGCATTTATGTATCTGTCTCATTAATACATTCAATGTTACGTATTTGATATATTCCCGTTTTCATGTGTGTTTCATCAATGGTTTCTAATGCGGTTGCGTGGACCAAATGCTTCAAGAATCCACCGAACGTTTTTGGAGTCAAATTTAGTTATATGTTTTCCATCTAAATTATTGTTAGTGTTATGTGTAATTGTTTTTTGTAATCAGTAAAATATTATATTTGTAAAAGCCTATATAAATTGTTAAATGTACCTTTTTGTCGTTGGTGTAAATTTTGTCTACAATCACCATTATCACGTTATGGTCATATAATAAGATATAATAAACCCAAATTATTGAAATTTGGTGTGTAAAACCAATCACTGATTAAAACAAATGTAACAGAAAGTAAGACAAAGCGCCTATAACACCAATATCACAGACAGTACAGTCAGACATTCTATGACACCAATATCACAGACAGTACAGTCAGACATTCTATGACACCAATATCACAGACAGTACAGTCAGACATTCTATGACACCAATATCACAGACAGTACAGTCAGACATTCTATGACACCAATATCACAGACAGTACAGTCAGACATTCTATGACACCAATATCACAGACAGTACAGTCAGACATTCTATGACACCAATATCACAGACAGTACAGTCAGACATTCTATTACACCAAGATCATAGACAGTACAGTCAGACATTCTATGACACCAATATCACAGACAGTACAGTCAGACATTCTATGACACCAATATCACAGACAGTACAGTCAGACATTCTATTACACCAAGATCATAGACAGTACAGTCATACATTCTATGACACCAAGATCACAGACAGTACGGTCAGACATTATATAACACCAAGATCACAGACAGTACGGTCAGACATTCTATAACACCAATATCACAGACAGTACGGTCAGACATTCTATAACACCAAGATCACAGACAGTACAGTCAGACATTCTATAACACCAAAATCACAGACAGTACGATCAGACATTCTATTACACCAAGATCATAGACAGTACAGTCAGACATTCTATTACACCAAAATCACAGACAGTACGGTCAGACATTCTATTACTCCAAGATCGCAGACAGTACAGTCAGACATTCTATTACTCCAAGATCACAGACAGTGCGGTCAGAAATTCTTCAATAATGACTAAATCATGTTATATACTGTAAATTAAATGTATTAGGACATTATTGTTTATTTACTCCCCTGGTTTCAGCGTAAATTACAATTTAAGGTAAGCAGTCCATCAATGGTTCAAGTATTTTCCCTTGTACAAACATGGTAACTAAATAAATTAAAATATTTTTAAATTGCATAATGTGTGTTAAATACAATTTCACAGCGGTTGCAAGTCATGACAAACTAGGCAGTCCTTCACTTATTTTTTTTTAATTGTGTTTTTATTGGAAAAAAATAAAAAAGTATGTAATTTTTTATAAAGGGAGGTAATTTACTAAAATACTTCAAAATATTTAAAAAAAATGTTAGTTTAAGTCTTGGAAGTGACATAATTTGGCTACAATGTCAATTTTCTTATGTTTACAACTACAATGAACTTCATTTGCCATAAATAAATAATACTTTTGAAAGAAATAAGCAAAATTGCGAATTCCAATTGAATCATGTGTATGTAAAATTTAGGCAGCAATATGTTCAAAATAAAATTTTGCAAAAACTAGACGGTAAATGTCTCTGAAATTTGGATATAGTTGATGCTATACATTACAAATAATTTTCATTGAAGACAATATGACGGCCAACTGATATTTGTTTTTTTTGACATAGTCAATAGTTTGATTTCGCATGATATATTCCTTATTTTGAATATTTTCTGACACAAAAGTGCCGACAAAAACGTTTGTTTTGATTTGTTTTCAAATATTTCTGCATTTTCTTAAATTTGCAAGTCTGTTTAGTGCAAAGGTGGTTTCACTATATGAAAATATGAAGAAATAGGAAAATAAATGTGATTTTCCATTTATCGGTTTATTTTTAAAGGATTAAGTTTTTTCAGAGAACAAAACGGGCCATTATTTTTTTGTGGACCGGTAAAATGTTTTCAAATTTTCAAATTTTATCCGCATTATTATATAGATTGAAACAACAACTGTTTCATTTATCGCAGACATTATGTCAATGCTGGACTGCTTACCTTAAAATATAAATGATAAATGGCAGTTAAGCATGAACACACAGATGGACTGTTTATGAGATACAAATAGAATATGAACCCGTATTACTATTTTAGGCGACACAATCTCGATTTCACATACTGTGTTAGATTAAACAAACATTAGTAATAGTACGTAAATGACACGGAATATCATTTTACGGGTGTTGTATAGTTTCATGTGTTTTAGCATACATGACACCTTTTGTAAACTCATTTATGCATGTAAACATCATAAATAATTAGACTAGAGTTATGTTTTCTTCGAGAGAATTACGCATGAATAATCCAGTTATCTGGTGTTATAAGAAACCTGTGTTTGTTTGTCTCTTTGTCAATAAGCTGTCTGCATATCTGTCCATGGTCTGTATTGTTGTATAAAGATTTGTGCACATTGAAATTTCTCCAAGTGGTTTGTTTATATTGAGAACATTTAATGTATTGCTTTGTTTTGTCTCATCAGCTTTAATAAAAAAATAACAAATGAACTTTGATATTGTGTTTGTATTGTTTGTTTTGTCTTTATTTATGTTGCTTAACAATTCTTAATCTTCTGCAAGCATTTGCTTGATTCAGATAGCTCAGACCATTTTTATAATGATATTTCTTGTTTAATGTATAAATTTTGAATACCGATATCTGACTTTTCAAGCTTGAAGTATTGGTCCTCCAGTTCTGATAATACTTGAAAGTTGTAAAAGTGAGCGCCAAAATTGATTTCCAACCTCTTCCTTGTGTGATGTCATTTCCAGCAAACGTCACATGTGACGTCACCATGTACTGACAGTAAGCAATATTTGCCCCATGTGGCAATATGAAAACAAAGTGACCATATGGTGTAAATATTGTTTCCTGCTTACATCACATGTTGCATTTTCTTGAAATGACGTCACTTACAGAAGAGGTTGTAAATCCCTCAGCAGCGCTCAAATAATGGAAGTGAGAGTCATGGTCAGAATGAAGGAAACAGGTTAGATCAAGTCTTGAATGTAAAAGATGAACACTAGTGTTAATACTTGGATACAACTGCTGAGGGAAAACTATCTACACATACAAATACATGTGTTTTCAATTCATCAATATGACGAATGTGTTTGGTTTGAACATGTATGTGTTTATTCCATATAGTCTGTAGATTAGACGGTAAGTATACGTTGTTAACAGGAAGAGAACCGTTAATGAGGGGTCTTGTCAGTTGTTGTATAGATATATGAGCGCTGCTATAGGATTTACAACCTCTTCTGTAAGTGACGTCATTTCTAGAAAACGCAACATGTGATGTCACTATTTGCGAGCAGGTAACACTATTTACTCCATATGGTCACTTTGTTTAAATATTGCCATATGGGGCAAATATTGCTTACTGTCAGTACATAGTGACGTCACATGTGAAGTTTTCTGGAAATGACGTCACTTATAGAAGAGCAGGACATTTACTGTGGCATTACGTTCATTACTCAGAGACATCAGTACTGGTAATATCATTTACATAATTGCCATCTGGTGAAAACTATGATCAATTGGATTTAACTGCTCTTATGAATATAAAAAAATAGGTCGATCTTACAATTTTATAGACAAGGTAACACAAAGAAAATCTCCATGATGGTAGAGGACTCATATCACTGCCCTAGGTAGCGTACTATTCTGCTTACTTATCTATATGACTTTTACACGTATGTCAGAATGGATCTACTGCTTCAAGAGGTACATGTAGGTTGAATTTATTTTGAAATTCCTAGGGTACCAACCAGTACTCGGTATAAATGAGTGAATATCGCGAGTCAACGTTGCTAAAGGTGGGATTAGAACTCACACACTTCGGATCAAGATTCCGACGCTCTGTCCGCCAACCACTATGCGCCCTCCTGGTTTTAAGGGGTCAATCATAAGCTAGCCAACAGAGTTTAAACTACAGTACACTGCGCATCGTATCTACGGTCTCATCCTTTATGTTAGCAACACGATATGTTCAACTGAATGATTGAGTGCCCTGTTCGATGCTGGCCCGATATGTGACTCGTGTTTATAATGAGAATACACTGCTATAAAATTGTATATGAATTATTTGTTGAAAGCCATTCAACCAGGTATTTAGAATAATTTATTTACAACTACTGACTATTATTGTAGATGGTCTCCTTCCTCACATACCGTATCATTAATGCATTATTTATCAGTTATTAAATGTATCCGCCAGAGTTAAACGAAAAGAGTCTTTCGACAATTTGTGATATGCCGTCCTAATGTATTACTCAAAATGCGGGTTTGGATAAATATATACACACTGGCATATATCATATAGCGTATTGGGGCTTTTTCATACAATTCAACAAACCAACTCTCGACTTTCAGTTAAAATAATTTATTGAAATTCAAAATATGCGAAAACAAATAACAAAAACAAAACAAAAGTAAACATTACAAAGACAACGGTGGTTACAAAGTCGTTACGTTCATCATATACATTTTAAAAATAATTACAGTTCTTTTTAGTTCCTGTCTGTACTTTGATATTTGTACCATGTATGCAAATACCGACCTCATTGCAAAAAGTACTGTATATTTACAAGAATAACAGATTGAGACATAGGAAGTCTTTTGTAGATGGGAAAAATATGTCTGTATACACTGTATATCTAGGGTTCAGCGCAAGACTATCCTAACTCCTATGTATTTATATAGGAGTTAGGATAGTTTTGCACTGAACCCTCGACATGTACCCAGGGCTAGTAGATACCTACTAGCCCTGGTGTACCGTATCGACACACTGACAACACATATATTAGACAGCAGTCGTAATCTTGAATACGTGTTGTAATATGATATCTTTCTTCTTTTATATTTTTTTTCACAGATTTTGACCAAGTGTTATCTAACACGTTAAGCAGCCCTCTTGACAAGCTCAGTCGGTCGAGCACCAATCAATCTCGAGGTCGAAGGTTCGGACCCCGGGATAGGCGCAAGTTGTCTCTAACAATTTGACCGAAGACACTACATCTGAAGTGATTTGCCTACGGAAGAACCGGTTAGTACTGGTTTTTAACCCAGGAAGCTCACTCAGTTGGTAGAGCACCACCTGGCGGGCAAGCTCATTTGGCTACGTTCATTTGTCCTCCACTTCGGATTCATGTGAAGAAGTTAGCCGATGCTTGAATATGAATTATGATCAGTAAATGTTATAAATAATTTACTAACACAAACAAAATATTCACACGCCCGAAGTCAACTTCAATATTCATTGGAGTTACCTCCCTTTTCATATGGTGGACCGATTTGTCTATTCAGCAAATATTGTTTCTGTTATAATTGATGTTGTCAGCAAAATAATGAACATATCGAGGGTTCTGTGCAGACTATCCTAACTCCTATATTAATACACAGGAGTTAGGATAGTCTTGCGCTGAACCCTCGATATACAACTTTGTGTTTTACTGAAATATTAAACATTGACATTGTTTAACTATGATTGCTGTAACAGGACTATATACAGTTATACCAGCTAGATCAAGAATGAACATCACCATTTTATGCAGCAAACAAAGATCACTGTAGCTTGTTCACTGCACAAATATCGAAATACATTTTAAATACATTATTCGACAATAAATTTAAGGTTCATGTCAAGCGGATTGGCATTGCAATTGCTATAAATAATGCAACACAAAATTCTGGGAATTCAATACATTCTAACTCAAATCAGTTGCATAATATAAATTAAAAGAGTAACAAGAATAAATTGGGTGTTTAATAGTATGCCTTTGTGCACTACCATAGCTGTTATAGGCCAACATTATGTGACATTTCAGGTAAAAAAGGGTCCTTCACTAAAAATATATCCAACTTGTTATCCGAAATAATTTTCAGTTTAATATCATACCAACATTATTATCCATTATCATAGTAAAATGGTACGAGAACTTATTTATTCTAGATTTTGTCAACAAAGTAGAAATTTGATGTCAAACTTGTTCAAATGACGTCACTGGGCGCCGCCATTTAAGAGTTAATCCAAGTGTTTTAGACTTTCTTTTATCTCTATCACATAGAATAGTGTTTTATTGATAAAAAAAAGTAACAGTTGAAATTATTTTAAATGTTGTTATTGTTTTACATATTTTCTAAAAAGTCTGAACATTTTAAGTATTTTTGTTTTTAAATTACATTATTTGTCAATAACAAATAATCTATCTGTACCTACTCATTCAGACGAACATTTAGATATATAATAATCCATATTGCATTGTTATTTTACTTAGAAAATCAGTGAATTGTAATATGCAAAATCCGCTTTACATGAACCTTAAAACATATGTTTATTTTATATTAACAAAATGTTCAACTTTTATCAGCATATACTCATTATTGCTTCGCTGATAAATTACAGTCGCTGAAGAAGTTTAAGCAAAATTTACTGAACATTAACTCACATGTTACAAATTACGCCATACACAACTTATTACCAGGTGAAATTTTGAAACAAAATGAAGTAAAATGTAGTATGTTACTGGGTTGAAAATTAATGATAAAATAGAGACAAACACAATGTATGAATAAATGTGAACATTGTACATGAAATAACTATATTTCAATCATTGCCAGCCATCTTGTACTAACACTGAGGTACCAGCTATCAACTCTACCGGGTACCACATCTGACCGCAGATGCACATGCACAGATTACCAGGAAACAGCTGCAACACATCATAGAATGTACGAAGTACATGTTCCGGAAATGTCTCCGTTTTCTAGTTGTTATTCTCCCAAAGTCTTGTAGAGATAATGGACACGTGTCTGGCGTTCATAAAACATTTCTGTAGGGATATCTTCAGGTGACCTTTCCTTGTAAATGACACGTCTCGACATATATCACCAATATTATATACATGTCACAATACGTGACTGTCATATTGGTATTTCATATTCGTTTATAATATCAAATGAGGAATTTTTGGAGTTTTTACTCAGTTGTTTACTGTATTCTGTGAGATATTTGTGTATTCTGTGGAACGCCAATCTTTCTTTGGGATCAAGTTTCCAGCATTGAAGCATCACGTGATAAACAATTGATGGACATTCGTCCGGTCTCTGTAGAAGTATGCCTTCGTCAAGGAAGCGTATAACCTGAAAGTTCAAACCATGAGCAAATGATTAGTGATAAATACATACTCAGATAATAATATATAGCAGTCGCCAACGGATACACAGACGTCTCAAGGAGCTACAGATGACATCAAGTAAGTAGTTTGCAACATCGCCTTGACAACTGAAGTGCAGACTACATTTTATCACAGCAGATGCTAACGTCTGAAATCGACATAGAGTGTAAATATGTGTAATTAACAAAAATCTAAAAGGGTTTGTGACAGTAAAATGGTTCACGTGACCATGTGTAAATGAACATTTAATTGATTGAATTCAAATACTATGGAAGGGACTATCCGCCATGTCAGTTCAACCTTATATATTGGCTTCTTACATTTGTAATGTAAGATTTTAACTTACATACGTGATTGTGTTGTTTTATGCATGCTAATGATAAGTTAATACATGCATGCCGTTTTATAAATGCTACCTCTTTACTCGTTAAATTACTCATACCAAAATAACAAATCACTTACGTCTTTCCTACTTTGTCAGTACATGTAATTCTACTTTACAACAGCTACTCTGTATATTCTGATTTGAGTATTTTATGAGTATTTTATTTTTATAAAAGCCTCGCGGCGTCATATTCAGTCGACTCGTTTCATAAAAACAATATCAAATAAGCACGAATGTAAGCTTCTATTTATCACATAACACCATAAATAGATTGTTTTCAATCTTTAAATAAACTTTAAATAGTGCTGTGATTCGGCTATTTATGTAACTAGTTACATATGATATTTATGTCACTGCTTTATGCCACTCATGGAGTGCAAGTTATGTGATAAATATACATATATCATGATGTTCTAGTTTATATTTGATGTGTGTATTGATCTTCTCATGTTCTACTTTTAATAATGTTATACATCTTCAAAATATCGTTTGATTAAGTCTACAAGTCTCATGTTTCGGAATCAACAAAAATGTCGAGTCTTATAATTAAACTGGCGGAATTACTATGCTCTACAAAGTGTATTAATATAACTGTTCACTGTATCAAAACATACGCGATATTAGTAAATGTGCGGCGGCCATTTTCCATCCGTCCCCTATACTACTCAAAATCAATTTTAGGCAGAAAAAAATTGAATGACTTCAATAGAAACAGTCACTGTGACAGTGACAGAAATTTATAATTTTATCATGGGAACAATAAATACAAACATTCTTATTAACATTGCAAAGTATATACACGAACATTTTAAAGTACCAAATTTACACATGGACAGATAAACGTCACTTGAAAAATGTTCCGAATGCAATTAAATAAGCTATATGTATTTAAAAATACATTTCACGTCTGAAAAGTTGAATCATAAAGCGAGGTCGATTTAAACCCCTAGTATTTTTACTGACAGTTCCAAGGTTGTAAATTACTGTATGGTTTTTATTTCCATTCGTGTTTTAGATGTATGTTAAATTTCCCTTTCCCCATGTGGAATTCTTTCACTTTATATAGTCATTCCCCCCCCCCCCCGAATCTTATCTAGTTAACAACTTAATATGTTACTTATTAAGTGAAATTCGCAAGCCATAACTTATCGAAAAAATATCACGAATATTAACCAGATAGCTAGATAATTATAGCGATAATTAAGTGGTAAACACGAAACAATTCGCAAACTTTATCATGTTAACTGGTGGCAGTAACATATATTGTATATATAATATAGTGTGTTTTATAATAAGCGTTTAGTATACTCCAGATGACATTTTTTTAGCTCCACACCCCTCAGACTCCAGAGAGGATTAGTATAGTTTTATTTCAATTTGCGAACATGGATTTATCTTCCCATGACCTCAATGTTGAGATCTCAAAACGATACTACATAAAAAAATAATAATGTGCACTTAAATAAAGTGAGTAGTCTTGTATGATTTAATACTTGTTTTCGTGACATTTCAATATCAGTATCGAAATACCGTACAGGCATATGAAAGAAAACGATACTTTTAAAAAACTGACATGGTAATCATGACAAGCACACTTTTGTTATAATGTGGAAGTTGCATGAGGTTCGTGCTTGTCCTGACATTTCGGCAAATACCCTACACAATACATGAGACGGAATATTAACTATTTTTTATGTACTGTTTTACGAGAAAGAAAACTATAACAAATACGTATTTATGAAATCTGACTTAACGCGAATTATATAATTGTGGAGATACTACAATGGGAGCAATAGGAGGTTTGGCCAGGATTCGGGTATTTCCGTACCACTTCGTTACTCGGATAACACCCTCTAGTGTATGTAAGGCGGAGCACTATGTAGCAAGACTCAACATTTTGTGCGGTCAAGAAATAGTTCTCGTAAAACGAATTTATAATTTCAATAACTTCGATAAATTCACGTAAGAGATTATCGTTGTCATTTCTAGTTAAAAACTTCATATAGCTTAAATATTAGATTCATCAGCACTCCAGCGTTTACGCCGCCATCTTGTTTTCAAGATATTCGAATGGTATTTCTGAAAGTAGTGCCTAACGTACATCCGAGGCACTTGACGTAGATGGCCGAGGATTTCCGAATGGATACGAAACACGCTCATGATTTTTGATAAAACAGTTTGAAAAACAAACGCATTTGAGATACAATAGAATAATAAAGAGAGAAAGTGTATTGGTTTCTATGGTAATGGATGTATTTCACTCTTGTTAATAATAATGGAATCCCGGATAAGTCTGACTTAATAATGTATATCTGCGATACAGCATGTACTGAAAACATCATTTTGCGATGAAATATTGCATACATCCTGACATATTAGAAATATAGACGAGAAAGGATCTTACAAGAAGATATATGCACTTATATATTGGTCGAGAGAATGTAATCTATCAGATGAATTGAACAAATAAAATACACGGATGTCGGCACGTATGGTGGTCCCTGGATATTGTAGTGGTTGGTATCGTTAACAACTTTTCCCAACATTTAAATCCTTAAATTGAAATTATCGGAGTCTAATATACTTAACCAGTTCATATTGTCTGAATTAAAGCGCTTCTTGATTTTATTTATATAATAAACTACCGACAATATATAGGGGAGCTTGTTTTGAAAATACACTATATATCAATACTTAGATGATCCTCGTACATTTATGATATGACATTATTACGGGTACATGTATGACTATACGGGTAAATCTCAGCTCAGAGTGATTGAGATTGTGTTGTTGGTGAAATCAAATGAAGGATAGCATTCGGAAAACCTCGGCCAACTACGTCCAGTGCTTCGGATGATCGTAAGACACTACTATCGTAAAATACCATTCGAATACCATGTAAACAATATGGCGGTGTGAACGCTGGAGTGCTGATGAAACGGGATTAAAATCACATATTTAAGCTATATGAAGACTGAAATATGTGAGTTTTTAACTAGAAATCACAACGAAGTTAAATCCGTTTTACTATTTTTTGACCGCACAAAATGTTGAATTTTGCCACATAGTGCTCCGCCTGACATACACTAGAGGATGTTCGTAGAGTAACGAAGTGGTACGGAAATATCCGAGAGCTGTCGAGAATGAAAGTATAGATGTGTATCCAGGAAGAACGACGCTTACCTCTTCATTGGTATGTCCATAATAAGGTTGTCGCCCATAGCTAAATATTTCCCATAAAACCACACCAAATGCCCAAATATCTGAATCGATGGTAAACCGACCCCATTTTACAGCTTCCGGTGACATCCACCTTACAGGTAGCATTCGGGATCCACCAATCTGGATGTAGAAAACGACGTTAAATGCACCATATGCTTAATGAACATGGAACACTTTGAAATTGCGACATTATAAATAATTCATCACAATTAGGAAACAAAAGCAAAATTGCGCAAACATTTCATTCGCACGACATTCTAAAGTGCAATATTAGTAATAAATATGAGGTATCATATAATTATGGACTACGGCTTTTTAGAAAGACAGTCATGGTACGTAATGTGAAGTTTAATGTATATACAACCGATATTTAACATTGCTACATTGTTTGTTTGTTTGTTTCATCGGGTTTAACGCCCTTTCTCAACGATATTTCAGTTATATACGACGGCCGGTTCACCTAACCAGTTTTTCCTGGACTGAATTCTTACCAGTACTAACTTACCCTTCCACAAGGAGTCGGCAACTTCTCCACATGTGGAGGAACATCGACATTTTGTCAAATTTTCATGGAAGGGTATGACCTGCCGGGACCGGGAATCGAACCCGGATCGCCGGGTTACAAGTCCAGCGCACTTTAAAAATCGAGTTAGCATATCAAATGTGTCTTGTTTAAGAACGTGATATTAAATATTTTAGAAACTTTCAAGTATATTACAAACATAATTATGTCGCTGAATTATCTGAGTGAATCGCATGTTAATAATATTTTCTTACTCGGTAATAGTCACATGTATATATGTCACGTGACATTCCAAAATCAGAAATCTTCACCACACATGCGTCACCAACCAGACAATTCCTAGTGGCCAGATCTCGATGAACAAAATGGTGCGATGTCAGATAAGTCATTCCATTTGCTATCTGCATGGTAATGTCAACCAACTTCATCTTAAAGAAAAAACAGACGTAAATACTTCTGACCTTTCAGGTGCAACAGTGGCTCGGGGTTTTATTTCTATTTTATGAGGTTCATGTTGTAGACAGACAACCGAGGAGTTTACGTGTGAATTATCTACGATAGGGAATTCTATAGTATAGTGGTGCGGTTATTGAAGATGCTGAACATTACTTTTTTACATGCAAAATATATTGTCGTCAGAGGCGAACACTTTTTATTAATACAAGAGACTTTCATCCTCTAAGTGCACAAAAACTTCTATTTGGTATAGATACTTTATCCGAAACTCAGAATGAAGTCTTATTTCGAGAAGTACAAAATTATATAAAAAATAGTAATAGATTCGAAAAAAAAAGTGTCACTGCTATATGATTTATTAACATAAACGGGGATGGCGTGGAAGGTAATGGCAGCAATCGAAAAACAGTAGGAAGTTTTTTTTGTTTTTTTCATGTTAGTTTCATAAATCTAAAATTTCTTATGCACAAATAAACCATTACTTTTTAGTTAGTTATAATATTCCATATATAGGGAAGGGCCCTAGATAATGTTGTTAAAACTGTTGGCCCAACCCTTTTGTATGTATGTACAAGTTACATGTATGTTTGTGCAAATATGATAGTTATATGTATAAATACAATAAAATATGATTAAACTAAAATTCTATAGTATAATCATTGTCAACCTACAGTCTAAGGTCACCCAAACGGGGAGCAAAAACAAGGAGTTTATTCTGTACGAATATAAGTAATTATCAATAGTACCTTGTGAAGATTCAGTAACGCCTCGACATGTTTCATACTTGGATCATTTGTACGTAAGAGCTCAGCCAGATCCCCATGCATCATGTATTCAAACACCATATATGGCGTGTCATGTTGTCCTGTAAATATAACAAATGCTTCTCTTGTTTGAGTTTTAGTGTCAATGATATAAGAGCGCTGCTATGGAATTTACAACCTCTTCCGTAAGCGACCTCATGTCAAGAAAACGCAACATGTGAAGTCACTACATGTATTTGCAAGCAGGAAACAATATTTACTCCATATGGTCACTTCGTTTTCATATTGCCATATCGGGCAAATATTGCTTGCTGTCAGTACATGGTGACGTTGTCTGGAAATAATGTCACTTAAAGAAGACGTTGGAAATCGTACAGCGGCGCTCACAATGTATGCCAGAAGTATCGACTGAAACAATCGTGACAATAGAATACTAAATATTTACAAACCGAGGAAATATCAGGGCGGGTGAACACGTGACTTTTTTGTTTACTACGCGGCACGAAAAGCTAGAGGCCGATCACAAAACGGTACGTATTTTAGCAGTTTTTGTATCGGCAGAATGGCTTTGAACCAAAAATGCGTGCCACAAAAAAATCGGAGAACATTTCGCCTCGCTTAAACTTTGTGGCACGCATTCCGACAAATCTACAGAGATCTGTGTGTCGATATGGGCATCGATGAAACAGGATTTTGGATGACCGGGTTTATGGCTATTAAAAGTAATTTCTAAGAAACAAAAACTGCCAAAATACGTACAGTTTTGTGATCGGACGCCAGCTTTTCGTGCCGTGTAGTAAACAAAAAAAAGTCACGTGTTCACCAACCCTGACATATACCAATTTGGGAAACATCATGGTCTTTCCAAGATCAAATCCACCATCGGGTACTCGCTATTGACCATTACATTTTAATATATTCGTCAGCGACGAATGGAGAAAGCCAGAACGGATTGGTACTTCATGTCTGACGAAGCCTCTAAACAGGCAATACCATTTTTGGTTCAAAGCCTTTCTGAATACATGAGCATCACTCCCATGATTTGGACAATACAATAAAGTGTTCGCGAAACAAACAATAGCTATATAATGTGTACATAGACAAGCAACATTTAACCTTTGCTGAATTGAGTTATGACTACACTCAACAAAATTCCTAATCGGTCAGTTTATATTGTATTATTATTTTTCTAATAATGCATGTATTCATACAAAATTTCACATACCGATATTTGAACAGGTAATGCAGCGAATTATTGATTTTTTTAGCCGGCTCGCTATGAAATTAATCGTATTACGCGTATTGACGTTTATAGCACGTTTTGCACGTGCGGGGCATGGACACATATTTGCACGTGTCCGTGTACACTTTTGTCATTGCTGATGAAAATCCTTTTAGAAAAACACAAAACATGGTGAGAATGACTGAAGAAGAACGCGCCCGAGCCGTCGGAATGATACAGGCCGGAACTCATTTACGACAGGTGGGTTTTATTTTTTGGAATTTCATAAGAATTTTGACATTATTTGTTTGTAGTCATTATATTATATATATTATTTCCGTTTTCAGCTTATTTCAGGTGGCAAGAACCTTCAATCGGCGGCTATCCACCATACAAGCTCTTTGGGTGAAATTCAATGTCAATATTCTTATGAAATTTCAAAAAATTCGCTGCATTACCTGTTCAAATATCGGTATGTGAAATTTTGTGTGAATACATGCATTATTAGAAAAATAATAATACAATATAAACTGACCGATTAGGAATTTTGTTGAGTGTATATTACCTGTTGATACCGTCCCCAGTAATTTAAGTATATTATCATGATCGAAGGCACTCATTATTTCCACTTCTCTTTCGAAGTCTTCGCGAGCTTCATTCGTCACACCATCTTTTAATACTTTAACAGCGACCTTTCTTGACACTTGTGAGTCAGGACTAAACAGCTCTCCTGTAATGGAGATAAATGTTGGGTTTTAATCAGTTAGGTGAAGAGCTGTACAGAATGCCATACCATATTACACATTGTCCAACGTCTCAGACTGAGGAGTAAACAGTAAAGGACAACGACATTCGGAAATCCTCGGCCAACTACGTCTAGTGCCTCGGATGTACGTTAGGCACTACTTTCGGAAATACCATTCGAATATCATGAAAACAAGATGGCGGCGTGAACGCTGGAGTGCTGATGAATCTAGTATTTAAGCTATATGAAGACTGAAATATATGAGTTTTTAACTAGAAATGACAACGATAATCCATCACTTCCGTGAATTTATCGAAATTATTGAAATTATAAATCCGTTTCACGAGCACTATTTCTTGACCGCACAAAATCTTTAGTTTTGCTACATAATGCTCCGCCTTACATACAATAGAGGGTGTTATTAGAATAACGAAGTGGTACGGAAATATCCGAGAACTGACGAGAATGGGACAACGATTCAAAAGATCTAAAACTAATTATATGGCTAAACATCTGTGACTTAATATTTCTTACTATATATCAAGTGCGTATGCTAGTTTTAGTTTAATGATTTAAAACTTCTTTATAAAATAATTCTTTCGGGTAACCCGTCCAATAGCAAATGTAGGAAAGTCTTAAATATATTAGCTTTATTTGAAAAATAAATGAAAGCTCTTGTGAAGTTTTGAACCAGTAAATTAGAAATGACATTGGAGACACGACATGGTGATATACAAAATCGAGAGACTAGACAGTTGATGTGTCATAAGACCTGAATGTCAGACACGACATTTGATGTTTTATAAGACCTGATTGCCAGACACGACGACTGATGTTTTATAAGACATGATTGTCAGACACGACATTTGATGTTTTATAAGACCTGATTGCCAGACACGACATTTTATGTTTTATAAGACCTGAATGCCAGACACGACATTTTATGTTTTATAAGACCTGATTGTCAGACACGACGACTGATGTTTTATAAGACATGATTGCCAGACACGACATTTGATGTTTTATAAGACCTGATTGTCAGACACGACGACTGATGTTTTATAAGACATGATTGCCAGACACGACATTTGATGTTTTATAAGACCTGATTGTCAGACACGACGACTGATGTTTTATAAGACATGATTGCCAGACACGACATTTGATGTTTTATAAGACCTGATTTTCAGACACGACATTTGATGTTTTATAAGACCTGATTGTCAGACACGACATTTGATGTTTTATAAGACCTGATTGCCAGACACGACGACTGATGTTTTATAAGACATGATTGCCAGACACGACATTTTATGTTTTATAAGACATGATTGCCAGACACGACATTTGATGTTTTATAAGACCTGATTGCCAGACACGACGACTGATGTTTTATAAGACATGATTGTCAGACACGACATTTGATGTTTTATAAGACCTGAATGCCAGACACGACATTTGATGTTTTATAAGACTAGATTGCCAGACACGACATTTGATGTTTTATAAGACCTGATTGCCAGACACGACATTTGATGTTTTATAAGACCTGATTGCCAGACACGACGACTGATGTTTAATAAGACCTGATTGTCAGACACGACATTTGATGTTTTCCTCCTCTATAATACGTGAACATTCTTTTATATAGTACAATTTATGTTACAGTTGTGACATTGAAGATTAGCTTACGGTGGAATTGATTACCAGGGAATTATAGTTCTACAGAAAGGAATTCAATTATCAAAGATGTAAGCAGAATCACCAATATGTTACAGAACATTGCTCTTGCAGTTATATAGATTAAACTTGTATATGTTCATGCCCAAACTGATTAGTCCAATACTGCGTCACTCTGTGCTTAAGTTGTGAAATATCAAATAAATAGAATAAATTAACACGTGACTTGACTCACTCAGACAATCGGATGATCTCGGTTGCTAACTATGCCGAACATTTCAATTAGGAGACTCGAGTAGGATAATGATATCACTTACCTTTATATACTTGTCCAAATGCACCTTCCCCAACCACTTCCAGTAGCCGTATTCTTTCCACAGGGATATCCATAATTGACCATTTCTGTCCATATCTTTCGACATTCGTTCCGAAATAAGATGGATTTTTATTCACTATGCTCATTTTGTCCAACAATTGTATATCCTCGCTTGCTTTTACTATCGCACTATTTTTCCCGCGCTTTTTCTTCTTACAAACCCGGAAGTAACGGTATACTACGATGAACACGATCAACGTGAGTAGTAATATCCCAGCCAATGGAATTAGTACCTTGAAGGCAACATCTGTCAATGAATTGTTTGCCATAGATGGGGTTGACACTGATGTGACTGATTTCTGTCAAACAAGATAAAAACATAACTATCTTTATCATAATGGTCACTACATATAAGGTAGCTATGAACACGACTACAAATATCCAATTTGTACAGTCACGAATGTTTGAGCTCTAGGCGAATTCCCGTAGAATGAAAGCTAAGTTTACGTTATAAGTAAAACTGAACGATGCCGCCAAATGTAACGTGACATGAAGGAGTTTACGTTGGCAAGTCACAGCTCTGCTTGTCTTGTTTACTACATTATCTATCTACTGAAAGCCTCTAACATAAGTTCAGTGGTTAAGGCGATATATACCCCCAGAAAACAGCCATATTTGCTTTTAAGCGATATTTTGGAGACTACAAAATACAGTAAGATGAAATGTTCACTGTTTTATTGTTATACCGCCCTTCAACTAATACTGCTATAATTTTGCAAAAATGTTGAAAGAAAAGTTATTTGAACTTTTGGTACTGTCAAATTGTACATGCTGGTCCGGTAAATCAGGCTAATTGCACAAGCATTAATTTTGCAAAAGAAACACATGTATACTATAATAATAATCAAATATACATCATGCCATCGAGATGAATTGAAAAATACCATACAATTAAGTTTATATTCCAAAGTAACAACAACAGAAACAAGAGGTAAGTACGGAAAATCGAGCTTTTATATATTTTTATTGATATCATTTTGAAAAAAACTCGATAAGCTTATAAGCTAGTATACTTTCTCTCCTTTCCAAAAAAATTGATATTAAAATTTCTTTTACCGGAATGTAAAACATCATCAAAAGTCATTCTACATGTACAAATTTGCTATACAGTGTAAAGAGTTAATCCATAAATGTGTATACTGATAAACTTATCAAAACACATGGCGACTTCACCACCTTAACACCAGGTTCCATTACAAACATTTGCAGACCGTTCCACGGTTCGAAACATTCCCTCACATTTTTGATTAAACATTATAAACTTAATGACTGTCTTGTTTTTGTCAGTACATCCTTACCTGTGTAGTGTTCACTTCCGGTAATATGTGTTCTTCTTCCTCGTGTGCCACCTGGCGGAATTTGGAATGCGGAAGTTCGATAACTCCCGAAAAAGCATTTTCGTCTTCAACGACAGAATTTTCTGGAGATAAAATGTGTGAATAATATAATCAAGTTATACCATATTTAAGTTCAGCAGACTCGTTGTCATTCATTTCAGTTATCCATATACACGTATTTATCATCGGGTACAGGTTTATAGATAAACTGGTTTTACGGAGGGCATAGACCGTGAAACGCACGAGAAAGTAGTGCGGTTAGTACACGAAACGGTCATACGAGGTTTTGGCAGGCTACAAATAAGACGATATTTTCCCTCGCATCCTCCCCTGATATAGTTGCTTTCTTACTTTGATTCTCATTTCAGTTAGACAATGTTGTATTGTTAGAAAGATGAAAATGTTGGGAAATATGGAGAGCGTGTTCTGACGACTTGGACATTTACACCAGATCTATAATTCTGGATATATTATTTTACCTGATGTTATAGTGACACTTAAATCCACATCATAAATTATGTGGTCGTTTTTTGTTTTTATGCAAGTCGTTCTGTGTGTGCGTGTGTGTTGTGGAATACATTAAATAAATCGAACAGTAGTCTGCCATTGCCAAACCTACATGGTGTTTGTTGTTTATAAACTATGATTATAGATGATAAATAATTTATGTTTGGCGAAACATGGTTAGCAAAAAACATAACTTTACATTTGTTTTACCAGACAGGAACACAGGACAACATCATGTAACATGCTCTAGATTGTTAAACCTTCAGTCGCTTCCTTATGCCTCGGTCACATATCCGTACGATGTCCGTACGATTTATAAATTCGTACGATTCCACCAACTTTTAAAATCCGTACGGTCTCCGTACAATCGTAGCTTCTGGTCACATGCCTACGGGCCCCGTACGATCTTTTGGAGTATGCAATCGTAGGATGTCCGCACGGACATCACAGCCAAGTCGTGCGGAGCTCGCCTGCGATAGTCGTGCGAGCACCGTCAAGCTAACTTACGGGCCTCGCGGTGTTTCACATCCACACGGACATCTTGCGATGCCCGTATGAGCTCTACCGGGGCCATTGCGGTGTCCGTACGGGGCCCTTGCGAGCTGCTCTCGGCGAGAGCTCGGAGCTCTTTGAAACATTTTCACCGAGTCCTCTACGAGTTCAAAAAATCTGTACGATGCTCGCAAGAGTCAACGATGTCCGTACGCAAAATTTCGACTGAAAACCTACTCGTACGAAGCTCGTAGCGTAGATGTAACCAAGGGCATAATATATAAATTGAGATGTCTTTAATGAATAATAACGTGTGTAAGTCGAGAGCGTATTTGCAATGTCAAGTTATTTTCTTATCCCGTGTATTTTATGTCTTTGATTACCAAGTTTATTATGTAATTATTCTGTTGTTATGGTGTATCTCATGTTGATATTGTCAGTATATTAGTACAAAGGGTTCATGATACATTCAGTGCATTGCAAGTTCTCTCAGATTTCATGAATTTACTCAGGGAAATAGGAATATATTTGTACGATTGTTATTACTTGTACGCTAAACATCCTTTAAGTCAAGTGGTATTTTCGAACAACAAATGAGTTTCAATATGCTATAAAATAACATGGCAAGTCAAAACGGTGCGTTGCTAATGGATATACTCTAACTAGTACACAAATATCCTTTCAATACATATTTCCACAAGTTAAAGTATCGATATCCAAGTAAGACAAGGGATCGGTGAGAGAAACAGGAAACATATGAAGATTATATTCGCCATTACGTCAGTCATCTAACATACAAAACAACAACATGACTCCCAAAGGAGAAAAGTTTCTTCCACGCTGATTAAAAGCGTCACTGTACACACATAAACAATGTTGTTTCAACACTTGGATAGGGGTAAATATTGCTTTACAGCATGTTCAGTCATAACATAGTGTTTAAACAATATGTGGATTTGTTTCGGCGATAGTGAAGGCGGAGTGTCTAACAGAATCATTGAAACAGCATGTTTTCCAGTGTTGCTTAGCGATATCAAGGTTGACGATAACGACTCTTTGCACTCTAGAACTATGATTTATAAACTGGAAACAACTTTATTGTCCCCACTGTAGTCTTGTCAACTTTTATTGTGTATATACGTTTATGTATATACAGTATCAAAATGATAGGGTATGACAGATACATACATTTTGTAAATATTTCTTTTGTAAATACAGTAGAACACGCTTATAACGAATGTCTGTGGACCTCCAGATTTACTTCGTTATATCCAAACTTTGTTATATCCATACAACAAAATTTCATTACAACCGTGAAGTTATACAATGAAATATAGAAGGGCTTGTTCGGGGAATAAAAATTACTACGTACTAACCGATTTTTCGTTATAAGCGTGTTCCACTGTATACTGTTTTGTTATTATATACATTTCATGGAACAGTCAACTACCGTGATATATGTCTGGCAAATTATTCTAAATGTTATAAAACCGAGTTACGAAGCCAGTCTCAAACTCGTGCATTAGATAGGCGAAGCCAGTCTCAAACTCGTGCATTAGATAGGTGAAGCCAGTCTCAAACTCGTGCATTATATAGGTGAAGCCAGTCTCAAACTCGTGCATTAGATAGGTAAAGCCAGTCTCAAACTCGTGCATTAGATAGGTGAAGCCAGTCTCAAACTCGTGCATTAGATAGGTGAAGCCAGTCTCAAACTCGTGCATTAGATAGGTGAAGCCAGTCTCAAACTCGTGCATTAGATAGGTGAAGCCAGTCTCAAACTCGTGCATTAGATAGGTGAAGCCAGTCTCAAACTCGTGCATTAGATAGGTGAAGCCAGTCTCAAACTCGTGCATTAGATAGGTGAAGCCAGTCTCAAACTCGTGCATTAGATAGGTGAAGCCAGTCTCAAACTCGTGCATTAGATAGGTGAAGCCAGTCTCAAACTCGTGCATTAGAAAGGTGAAGACAGTCTCAAACTCGTGCATTAGAAAGGTGAAGACAGTCTCAAACTCGTGCATTAGATAGGTGAAGCTAGTCTCAAACTCGTGCAACAGATAGACAGTTGTTGAACAGTGTTTTAAACGTGACCAAAGGATTAAATATTACTTGCAATTAAATATATATGAACGTTACCTGTACAATTATGATTCTTTTTAACGACCGCCAAGCCCCGGACACAAACACAGATATATCGCATGGTAACATTCTTTGAGGGACAGGTGCTGTTGTCTGGACAATCATCGTCTGATTTACAATGTATAACTTCATCAGGATCTGAAAATGTACATGTTGTCTCACTGTTATTTATTTATTATTAATCAACGTAAATTGTTGTCCAAATGATTGGTCAGATTGTTATATAAACTATTGCAAAATAAGCGAATCCCCAAGATGTTATTAAGTATAGACACACTAGTATGCAATAAGACTTGAATTTTCACATATTAATAATAATAACATCTTTATTGTGAAAAGGTGGTTACACATTATGACATAATTATTAAACTATAAAAACATCATATTTACAATGTGGCCTTCTATTAACAAAAACATACATTTCAATAATAATTAAAAAACATTTGCACAATACAATCACATGTATATAAATATAATTTCCACACTGTATTATTCATTATATTATAACAATTTAATTAAATTTAACTTCATTCACTCACCGACAGACACTCGATATAAATTGATATATATATATATTATTATTATGTCAAAAATAATAAAACATGCAAAGTAATTACTGCGATGCAGTATTTAAAAGGATTGGTACATGCATGTATATTATTTTGTAAAGGTTAAATCTATTTATTAAAAAGGAATTTGTGAAATATAGCACAGGCATAATTAGTCCCTCCCTCTCTCCCTCTCTCCCTCTCTCCCTCTCTCCCTCTCTCCCTCTCTCCCTCTCTCACTCTCTCCCTCTCCCTCTCTCCCTCTCTCCCTCTCTCCCTCTCTCCCTCTCTCCCTCTCTCCCTCTCTCCCTCTCTCCCTCTCTCCCTCTCTCCCTCTCTCCCTCTCCCTCTCTCCCTCTCTCCCTCTCTCCCTCTCTCCCTCTCTCCCTCTCTCCCTCTCTCCCTCTCTCCCTCTCTCCCTCTCTCCCTCTCTCCCTCTCTCCCTCTCTCCCTCTCTCCCTCTCTCCCTCTCTCCCTCTCTCCCTCTCTCCCTCTCTCCCTCCCTCCCGCCCTGCCTCCCTCCCTCTTGCAACATCTTGTCTTGTTGGCAGTTTCTTATAAATTTAGACAAATGTACGAATGACAACACCGTTTAATGGCGTGTAATTAAGAACATACCAGATTTGGCACTATCACATTTATACCGCACTTAGCTAGTGTCATAAAACCTTTTAATCAGTGTCCTTGTTCTGAATAGTAATGATTATCCTGTAAATGATTTCCTTCATTCAGTCGTCAGAGCACTTAGTGACTAAAACACCAGTAATAAATAGAAACGAATTGCTTGATAGAATCATTTGCTAAGAATTTTATTGCCTTACAATTAATTACATACCGCAAAGGTAAGACATAAACTCAACTAGGTACACTCGGAACATTATATACTAACAAGTTGTTGTTTTTCAATACTCCAAGTACAATCGTTTTGTCGTCCATAATATAATTGCTTATGGTGTCTGTCTCATCGTCTACCTAGCGCAACACTATCATATTCCTTTTTCAGCGTAGCTGTATAACATTGATTATGACCTACATTTTTGACCAACCAAATGTTGTCTCCGAAGCGGGATTTCAAAATCTGACCAATCATATTTTCACACAAGAGGCACCAAACGGGGTTTTCGTTCACACAAGAGGCACCAAACGGGGTTTTCGTAAGATGTGCCTTCGTTAGTAGTTCGAACTTGCCGGAAGTAGTTAATATGTTTAAGAATGTATAAAATGACCCTGATAAGACAGGTCCATGATTATAGTATATATAGATCCGAGTTAATTTTGTGTAAGGATTGATTTTCAACATGTTGCAAAAACTTTATTTCAATTAAGACATCATTCTATCTACGCCGTTTATCTTGTTTAAAGATATTTCTTGTTCATTTTAATAAGAAATATATTGCAACTTACACAGTGAAAATGGACTGCTTCGAAAGAGACAAATTGTATGAAAAGATATCGGGCACGCATGATTTGGATTTTATTTGATCGTCATAAGCATGTCCTGAAACTTTTTAACAGTGAATCCGAATTAAAGGCCTAATAATTACCCCATTTACCTTAGCTACATGTATACAATGTTTGCTCTACCCCATTTACCTTAGTTACATGTATACACTGTTTGATTTACCCCATTTACCTTAGTTACATGTATACAATGTTTGCTCTACCCCATTTACCTTAGTTACATGTATACAATGTTTGCTCTACCCCATTTACCTTAGTTACATGTATACACTGTTTGCTCTACCCCATTTACCTTAGTTACATGTATACACTGTTTGCTCTACCCCATTTACCTTAGTTACATGTATACACTGTTTGCTCTACCCCATTTACCTTAGTTACATGTATACACTGTTTGCTCTACCCCATTTACCTTAGTTACATGTATACACTGTTCGCTCTACCCCGTTTACCTTAGTTACATGTATACACTGTTCGCTCTACCCCATTTACCTTAGTTACATGTATACACTGTTCGCTCTACCCCATTTACCTTAGTTACACGTATACACTGTTTGCTATACCCCATTTACCTTAGTTACATGTATACACTGTTCGCTCTACCCCATTTACCTTAGTTACATGTATACACTGTTTGCTCTACCCCGTTTACCTTAGTTACAGGTAAACAATGTTTGCTCTATCCCATTTACCTTAGTTTCATGTATACACTGTTTGCTCTACCCCATTTACCTTAGTTACATGTATACACTGTTTGCTCTACCCCGTTTACCTTAGTTACAGGTAAACAATGTTTGCTCTACCCCATTTACCTTAGTTACAGGTATACAATGTTTGCTCTACCCCATTTACCTTAGTTACATGTATACACTGTTTGCTATACCCCATTTACCTTAGTTACATGTATACACTGTCTGCTCTTCCTCATTTACCATAGTTACATGTATACAATGTTTGCTCTTATCTATTTACCATAGTTACATGTATACACTGTTTGCTCTACCCCATTTACCTTAGTTACATGTATACACTGTTTGATTTACCCCATTTACCTTAGTTACATGTATACAATGTTTGCTCTACCCCATTTACCTTAGTTACATGTATACACTGTTTGATTTACCCCATTTACCTTAGTTACATGTATACAATGTTTGCTCTACCCCATTTACCTTAGTTACATGTATACACTGTTTGCTCTACCCCATTTACCTTAGTTACATGTATATACTGTTTGCTCTACCCCATTTACCTTAGTTACATGTATACAATGTTTGCTCTACCCCATTTACCTTAGCTACAGGTAAACAATGTTTGCTCTACCCCATTTACCTTAGTTACATGTATACAATGTTTGCTCTACCCCATTTACCTTAGTTACATGTATACACTGTTTGCTCTACCCCATTTACCTTAGTTACATGTATACACTGTTTGCTCTACCCCATTTACCTTAGTTACATGTATACACTGTTTGCTCTACCCCATTTACCTTAGTTACATGTATACACTGTTTGCTATACCCCATTTACCTTAGTTACATGTATACAATGTTTGCTCTACCCCATTTACCTTAGTTACATGTATACACTGTTTGCTATACCCCATTTACCTTAGTTACATGTATACACTGTCTGCTCTTCCTCATTTACCATAGTTACATGTATACAATGTTTGCTCTTATCTATTTACCATAGTTACATGTATACACTGTTTGCTCTACCCCATTTACCTTAGTTACATGTATACACTGTTTGATTTACCCCATTTACCTTAGTTACATGTATACAATGTTTGCTCTACCCCATTTACCTTAGTTACATGTATACACTGTTTGATTTACCCCATTTACCTTAGTTACATGTATACACTGTTTGCTCTACCCCATTTACCTTAGCTACATGTATACACTGTTTGCTCTACCCCATTTACCTTAGTTACATGTATACAATGTTTGCTCTACCCCATTTACCTTAGTTACATGTATACAATGTTTGCTCTACCCCATTTACCTTAGTTACATGTATACAATGTTTGCTCTACCCCATTTACCTTAGTTACATGTATATACTGTTTGCTCTACCCCATTTACCTTAGTTACATGTATACACTGTTTGATTTACCCCATTTACCTTAGTTACATGTATACACTGTTTGCTCTACCCCATTTACCTTAGTTACATGTATACAATGTTTGCTCTACCCCATTTACCTTAGTTACATGTATACACTGTTTGATTTACCCCATTTACCTTAGTTACATGTATACACTGTTTGCTCTACCCCATTTACCTTAGCTACATGTATACACTGTTTGCTCTACCCCATTTACCTTAGTTACATGTATACAATGTTTGCTCTACCCCATTTACCTTAGTTACATGTATACAATGTTTGCTCTACCCCATTTACCTTAGTTACATGTATACAATGTTTGCTCTACCCCATTTACCTTAGTTACATGTATATACTGTTTGCTCTACCCCATTTACCTTAGTTACATGTATACACTGTTTGATTTACCCCATTTACCTTAGTTACATGTATACACTGTTTGCTCTACCCCATTTACCTTAGTTACATGTATACACTGTTCGCTCTACCCCATTTACCTTAGTTACATGTATACACTGTTCGCTCTACCCCATTTACCTTAGTTACATGTATACACTGTTTGCTCTACCCATTTACCTTAGTTACATGTATACAATGTTTGCTCTACCCCATTTACCTTAGTTACATGTATACAATGTTTGCTCTACCCCATTTACCTTAGTTACATGTATACAATGTTTGCTCTACCCCATTTACCTTAGTTACATGTATACAATGTTTGCTCTACCCCATTTACCTTAGTTACATGTATATACTGTTTGCTCTACCCCATTTACCTTAGTTACATGTATACACTGTTTGATTTACCCCATTTACCTTAGTTACATGTATACACTGTTTGCTCTACCCCATTTACCTTAGTTACATGTATACACTGTTCGCTCTACCCCATTTACCTTAGTTACATGTATACACTGTTCGCTCTACCCCATTTACCTTAGTTACATGTATACACTGTTTGCTCTACCCATTTACCTTAGTTACATGTATACAATGTTTGATTTACCCCATTTACCATAGTTACATGTATACACTGTTTGCTCTACCCCATTTACCTTAGTTACATGTATACACTGTTTGCTCTACCCCATTTACCTTAGTTACATGTATACACTGTTTGCTATACCCCATTTACCTTAGTTACATGTATACAATGTTTGCTCTACCCCATTTACCTTAGTTACATGTATACACTGTTTGCTATACCCCATTTACCTTAGTTACATGTATACAATGTTTGCTCTACCCCATTTACCTTAGTTACATGTATACACTGTTTGCTATACCCCATTTACCTTAGTTACATGTATACACTGTCTGCTCTTCCTCATTTACCATAGTTACATGTATACAATGTTTGCTCTTATCTATTTACCATAGTTTTGAACCTAAGGCGCGCATTTTTGCTCTAACGAGTTCCATAAGGATCTAATAGTTATAAATACTATGAATCAGGAATTGATGTTAAACGTTCCGGCGTTTGCTGTGTTTTGCAGAGGATGTTTGGTTCTGTCTTCAGAAAGATATTTCATTACGAAATTCGTATAAAAGATTAACCGACTCTTAACTTAGTGCGTAAATAGATGCTTGGCATAGCTGCAATATTTGAGATGCTTTGAAAAATATCTGTCATTATCTTTACTTGTAATGTGATATCCTGAGAGACACCTTTCAGTGACTGTATTCTGTTTTTTGTATAATAATACATTCCTCACGATCGTACATAACACCATCCCTATACTTGATATGATGATGATGATGATAGTGCTGGTTGTGGTGGTAGTGGTTGTTCAGAATGTATTAAACGTAAGTAAAGCGTAAGTACCGGGGTATGATCGTCTCAAACAGATCTCGACACTAAGAACCGCCACACCCCAACAGTCCAATTCGATGGAATTGTTTTATACCCCGTGGGGCGCCAATCAGAGAAGCATTGTGATCGAGTGGTCACTGATATGCAAATAGCTGCGCCGTAAAAATAGTGTCTCCCATTTATGTCTGATTCGAACGTAACGATGTGTGCGTGTATAAAGATCATTCCGTCCAATTAGTGAGTTTTGTAGTCGTTGCCAGAAAGTCTCCATCAGTATGTTTAGATGCACTTATTGATGGGGAAATAGAAAGGTGGTTTCTAGAGCTGAAAGGCGAATGTTTGTTTTATTACAAACGTTTATGGACAATTTACTTCGCACCAGTAACTAAGTAATTGCAGCATTTGCTTATTATTTCTTTACGTAGGAGAGAAATGGTTGAATGTTGGCACATCATTAAAAGACTTAGAAGACGAGTTTCATTTTGTCCTTTATTGTTGCAAATATCAATTTTTTAGCCGGCTCGCTATGAAATTAATCGTATTAGGCGTATTGACGTTTATTGCACGTTTTGCACGTGCGGGGCATGGACACATATTTGCACGTGTTCGTGTACACTTTTGTCATTGCTGATGAAAATCCTTTTTGAAAAACACAAAACATGGTGAGAATGACTGAAGAAGAACGCGCCCGAGCCGTCGGAATGATACAGGCCGGAACTCATTTACGACATGTGGGTTTTATAAATTTCATAAGAATATTGACATTATTTGTTTGTAGCCATTATATTGAAGGTTCTTGCCACCTGAAATAAGTTGAAAACGGAAATAACCACCATTATAATGGCTACAAACAAATAATGTCAATATTCTTATGAAATTTCAAAAAATAGCGAGCCGGCTAAAGAAAATCAATAAATCGCTGCATTACCTGTTCAAATATCGGTATGTGAAATTTTGTGTGAATACATGCATTATTAGAAAAATAATAATACAATATAAACTGACCGATTTTGTTGATTCAAACATCCAGTTTTTTAACAAGCGAATGTTTTTACTAATTTGTCTCTTAGTGATATGATTAAACAAGATTGTTTTAAACAATTATACATGGCAATGGTTCTTATTAATGTTGTTGTATACTATGTAACAACAATACTGGATAAAGCCCATTAAAAAAAATATGTTCAGATGAGCCAGACACATCTTTAAATGAGAGATCTGATCTGCAAAGTGTGTCTTTTTTTTCTGTCATCCGTAATTTTGTTTCATATAATGTTATGCAGTTAAACACAGTATTTCGGATGTTCAGACATAGCAATCAGCTTCTATCAGAAATGGTTAGTCAGACTGATTGTACCGAAGCATTGGACGTTTTCTGGAGTAAGGATACTTATTAAGTTGAAGGATTTATGACACTCGTACAGAGAATGGACACAAAGTGATAACTTATATGTGTTAACACGTTTAATATGAAGTAAAGACGAAAATAGAGTTATCTAAGCGAACAATGCCGACAAGGCTCTTAGAGCATGTCCTCGTGAAGCATTTAAGCCAATCTAAGCAATACAGTCATTGACATGTGGAATGCGACACATTAAGGAGACTACTTGTTTGCAGGGTAAGGGAAGGTTATGGGTAAACATGACAATCCTAACATTAGCAATTGACTCCCGACACACGCGTGTCAGTAATCAGTAAAACGCCATCCCATAAAATTTCAACACTTCATGGTCAAAGTTCTGTAAACAGCTCACATATAGATATGACTCGATTCGTGACGGACGGACAGACAGACGGTATCACAAAGCGGGGAGAGACATAAATAGTAAGAGTAAGGACAGTCTACAATAATTCGCACTTAATTGGTCTTAACATAGATAATAATTTAACCTAAATCTTAGGTTAACAAAGAGTATGGCAGTTGACAATATGTACGCATCACCTAATTACAACAGATCTTGTATTTGTGTGTTTCTGATAAATAGTCGGACAGCTAGTGGCCATTTTTGGTGCATGATGGGTCATGAAATATCTTCTTTAATATCCGGTATCTTACTTTGAACTAAGGACTATCCTTCCTGAAAATATACTCAATCAGTTATCGCGCAAATCCCTACTGGCCAAAAACTCAAGTAACGAATACAAATGAATGGATTGCTGAATTAAATGAACATGATATATTGCGATGAATTTGTAATTGATTATGTGCCCCGAGGGTTATATACAGGCTCCAAAGTTTGTCCAAAATGGTAATGTAAATTGTTTCATTAACAGATTCTGTATGTCATCTATCTTTCTATCTAATTTGGGTCGTTTTTAATGATGGACTACCGTACGACGGAAATTATTTAGTACACTCAATTACTTTGTCAACCATTTACAGCCCTATATAATAACTATGTAACTTTGTAGAAAAAGGACACAATAATGTAACATTGCAGAGCATGTAGCCGAGTTGGCTTTTTCGTTTGATCCTGGTCATATATTATACAATAGATTCTTTAAAATAACATGCAATGCGGGTGATTTAAGTTCAGAATGAGTTCACATTCATTCTCGACGTTATGGCTTAATTACACATTGTTATCTTAAACCACTTGAACTTGTCTTAGAAATCGGACATAGGTTCTGTTGAACAGACGGTCAATTGTCAAATACTACTTGATGAATGCATTACAATAAGCGTTTATTGTCGCACTCAAGTACGACACGTGACATAAGATGTCCTAAGAATCTTTCACAAACTGTCAGTTCCGTCAACGGTAATGAAATAAAAGAAAGCTTTTATAGTTAACGATACCTTTGAATGTCTGAAATGGACTAAAATACGTCTCTACCGTTTACGTCTGAATAAAACGAGACGAACGTTATATGTAATGAAACGAAACGAAAAAATGCAGTAAAGCATCTCTATATTTGGGATACACTTTTGCTGTCTGGCTTAGAGCTAATATCACATTTCAGAATTCTCAGACAATGTTTCTGAAGCTAAAGGTCAGTCATGATCAACCAATAAGCATTTTAAAAGAGGAAAACTTTGATCTGTTTGATATAACATGTTTATCCTCTGACAGAAAACCTGAGCTGTGTTGATTGTTTCCTAGTAGTTGACATGGTTTGTTCAGTCAACGCAATTCAAGTTATTTCTTAGGCATACATACATCATACATTTCTTAGGCATACATACATCATACATTTCTTAGGCATACATACATCATACATGTCTTAGGCATACATACATCATACATGTCTTAGGCATACATACATCATACATTTCTTAGGCATACATACATCATACATTTCTTAGGCATACATACATCATACATTTCTTAGGCATACATACATCATACATTTCTTAGGCATACATACATCATACATTTCCTAGGCATACATACATCATACATTTCTTAGGCATACATACATCATACATATCTTAGGCATACATACATCATACATTTCTTAGGCATACATACATCATACATATCTTAGGCATACATACATCATACATTTCTTAGGCATACATACATCATACATTTCTTAGGCATACATACATCATACATTTCTTAGGCATACATACATCATACATTTCCTAGGCATACATACATCATACATTTCTTAGGCATACATACATCATACATTTCTTAGGCATACATACATCATACATTTCTTAGGCATACACACATCATACATGTCTTAGGCATACATACATCATACATGTCTTAGGCATACATACATCATACATTTCTTAGGCATACATACATCATACATTTCCTAGGCATACATACATCATACATTTCTTAGGCATACATACATCATACATTTCTTAGGCATACATACATCATACATTTCTTAGGCATACACACATCATACATGTCTTAGGCATACATACATCATACATGT
Organism: Mactromeris polynyma; assembly: GCA_032209605.1. NCBI lineage: Eukaryota > Metazoa > Mollusca > Bivalvia > Venerida > Mactridae > Mactromeris > Mactromeris polynyma. The sequence goes on from JASFXZ010000009.1 coordinate 536,525, forward strand.
CTTAGGCATACACACATCATACATGTCTTAGGCATACATACATCATACATGTCTTAGGCATACATACATCATACATTTCTTAGGCATACATACATCATACATGTCTTAGGCATACATACATCATACATTTCTTAGGCATACATACATCATACATTTCTTAGGCATACATACATCATACATTTCTTAGGCATACATACATCATACATTTCTTAGGCATACATAAATCATACGTTGTCGAGTCAAGTAATTATATATGGTATAACAGGCTATTCAGAACACGGTTATCAGTCTGTGTTGAATACGAAGTATTATCGCTTATAGATAAACGTTTCTGACAAGAACTCTTAAAAACGTTTCCGGTGAAACGGGTTACGTCAATCACGGTAACATTCGTCATTGCGGAGATAAAAGCGCCAATCACAGGCAGAGATTTATTTCATTGCGATAAAAGGAGTGTCTGCGAGAAGAAAAAGGGATCTCCCACATTTGTTAGTGACTCCCCAAGAATTGTTAGTCAGCAAATGTTCGAATGTCCTTAAGCGTCATCTCGTAAATCATGGTTAAGTAGGATGAAACTTCCTATAGGCGGGGGACAGTATAACTCTATTTCGTTTCAATTGCGCCTCAATACAAGAAAATGTGTATACCAATTAAGAATGTATCCTCGTACCAGCTTCATGACTTGCTTTTAAATTTTTAGTTCGTTCTTATGAATGTCAATCTTAATAAATCCTAAAATGGCTACATATTAAGATTAAACTTAATTCCAAAACTTACATTGCCCTCCAATCGTAATATGCACTGACCACGATACAGATGTACCGCTGATCATTATGAAGGAAATACAACAATGTGTCTCCATGCAGCGACAAATTGCCACACAGTTTCCACATCCGTCCATATGCGCAACTAGCTGACGGCGAAACAGTACAACCGTCATTTCAGGCTACATCATATATTATATGTAATGATTCGCATTTAGAACCTGTCGGAAGTAGACGGTACAGAAGAGCGAGAAATACTGTAATGTATACAGGCTACCATTAGACAAATTGCACGTAAGAGTGCTTGGTTACAGACACAGGAAATGTTTAGGGACACCAATAATTGAGGTACTATTCTGGTACCTTTTATGGACATGTGTAATAGTAATTGTTCGCTCGATAACATCGTCCATTGCTTTGCATAATAATGGCTGTTAACATGGATATACATAATAAAATACTACATTAACACCGCCTCCTCTCTTGCCCCTACCCATATAGCCCACAGTCTTCACCCTTGTTTGTACTATTGGCCTCTTCACATATTTCCAAACTAATTATACAAAATCGAAACGACGCATTCGACCTAGTCCAGCCACGGACGTCACATCTCTATACTGTCGCTGTACAATCTGTTAGGAAGACGCGTGTAAAAGTACAGAGACACGTATGCGGGGCTACATTCGACCGTATTATATGACTTTAACTTGAGATTATGTGTTCGCTTAATTGTATATACATTGTTTATATATGCATGACATTGTATTGATATATTTTGCTACTATGCTGTGTTTTGATGTGTGTTTATCTCACGGACCTCCGGCCTACATATATTGAAAATAAACTTGTCTATCATATCATGTACAATTTGACAACTTTTAAATACTATTTTGTTATTCCAAGACAATTTCAAACAGGTATTCCACGTTTGCTTATATATAATACTGTTTTTCTTATATAAAATACTGTTTTGTTTTAACAGTCTTTCATTTAATGATAATATATGATATATCTACATATTGATGTTGTTATTTTTATTCATAAATTATTTATATAGACAAGATGATAAATGAATATTTAAACTAGGACTTATAGTGAACACACCTTCCCAGCAAATCAGTCCCTGGGATAAGGTAAAGAACACACCTACCCAGAGAACCAGTCCCTGAGATAAGGTAAATAACACACCTTCACATAGAACCAGTCCCTGGGATAAGGTAAAGAACACACCTACCCAGAGAACCAGTCCCTGAGATAAGGAAAAGAACACACCTTCCCAGAACCAATCACTGAGTTAAGGTAAAGACACACCTTCCCAGAGAACCAGTCCCTGAGATAAGGTAAAGAACACACCTTCCCATAGAACCAGTCCCTGGGATAAGGTAAAGAACACACCTTCCCAGCGAACCAATCACTGAGTTAAGGTAAAGAACACACATTCCCAGCGAACCAATCACTGAGTTAAGGTAAAGAACACACATTCCCAGCGAACCAATCACTGAGTTAAGGTAAAGAACACACCTTCCCAGTGAACCAATCACTGAGTTAAGGTAAAGAACACACCTTCCCAGCGAACTAATCACTGAGTTAAGGTAAAGAACACACCTTCCCAGCGAACCAATCACTGAGTTAAGGTAAAGAACACACCTTCCCAGCGAACCAATCACTGAGTTAAGGTAAAGAACACACCTTCCCAGCGAACCAATCACTGAGTTAAGGTAAAGAACACACCTTCCCAGCGAACCAATCACTGAGTTAAGGTAAAGAACACACCTTCCCAGCGAACCAATCACTGAGTTAAGGTAAAGAACACACCTTCCCAGAATCCAAATCACTGAGATAAGGTACAAAACACATCTTCCCAGAGACCCAGTCACTGAGATAAGGTAAAGAATATACAACATGATAAGCTTTATGATCGGGCATCGCATGAACAAACAATGTTAGGACTAATGTATGCAAAGGAATTGTATTTTGAAGGGAATGACACATTCACAAACAGTGACTCTCCACGTAAATCCACAGGGTTGACTATGAAACAAGGAATGTTGGTGAACACCAGACTGCAAAAGCGTGAACATCTAAGAAGAAACATAGCTATACAATGGATCCGTAATTACATTTGTATTTGTATAATCTTACGAACAAAATCAAGTATCTATACATTCATGTACATGATTTGTTTTTAGTATAGAAGTCAATAGTATACAAGTCAAGAATTATTTCAAGAATAGTATTATTGAGGCGATTAAATGTAGACGAACTATTAACAGCAATAATACTTGAAGTTATTTATAGCAGGTGAAAGACAATGTTCGGAATAGTTTCAGTGTTATCGACACAGTTAAAAGACGGATATTATCATCTACAACATTCTCATTAATGTAATATATCACGAGATTATGCCAATTAACGCGAAATTAACTTTAAATCAGGCATTTTATTCCGCAGATTTCCTATATCGTAGAAGTTTATTACGTTATAATCGACTCATTATCTTCGACCGTGTTTTTAATCAATGAGCTTTCGTTCAATGGACTATCGTGCTCTACATTTCTGTAGTAAATTCAGACAACGTAACATGAACTGTTAAAACGTATGGAAATAAGGGATTTCTTCCCTTTTTGTGTTATCCCTGATATTGATGTAACTGACATGGTTCATTACTTATGCATACTTCATGACACTTATTATCTTTTAACCTTGCTGTTAAATTTTAATATTGTATTGTTATGCTATCAATATTGAAACAAACGAACGAACGAACGAACGAACGAACGAACGAACGAACGAACGAACGAACGAACGAACGAACGAACGAACGAACGAACGAACGAACGAACGAACGAACGAACGAACGAACGAACGAACGAACGAACGAACGAACGAACGAACGAACGAACGAACGAACGAACGAACGAACGAACGAACGAACGAACGAACGAACGAACGAACGAACAAACAAACAAACTTGGGGGAAATAGAACAAACGTTAACTATTGGCGTCATATTTAATTTCTTCCTGTGAAAATGCTATAATTTGAATGTTTACATAAGTCATTTATATAAACATATGTTTCAAAATTACACCTAGGATAGCATTTGTTGTTGAAAATGTTCTATTTCCAATTAAGATTGTAAAACCGTTGTTTTCCTCATTTTCTTGCTAAACTGTGTCGTAAAAGTAGCAGTGTTGTGTCATGAAAACATCACAACAATAATAACAACATTTTATTCTCTCGATTGTATAGCATGAACATATGAGGATGATTAAATAATGTTAATTAACCATGCTAATGAATCACCCATTATTCGTTGCCTTCATTGTAGCGTTTTGTTTCGGAAACGTGACACATTTAAAGTCGCAATTCACAAAATCCCCCAATTCTGTGATAAATAGTTTTAACATGTTTCCACATTTTCCCAAAAAAAAAAAAATTCTCAATAATATACCGACCATCCTTAAATGAGTTCTGTTAAGCGTCTGACAGAATCGTTGGTGTTGAATATAACTGAATGGATTGCGAGGTTTTGCTCTAGTTGAGATATTCGAATACCGCGCGATTGATGGCTGCACTGGGAGAATGTACAAAGCACAATGCTCATTACTCATTCACTGTGGAGAATAATCAAATTTGAAGAGAAAGAGTTTGTTGATGTTCCGTCATTAGTAATTTTTCATAAAACCATGCCCTTTATATACAATACAATACAGTACAATGCATTTTATTTCGGCATTAAACATTTTACAAAGTTTTTTTGCCACATATATATAGTCGGTGAGAGACAACTAGTCATCAGAGCATTGTGAAGATTTCTAATGAAAGAAGATGGTAGTTTCAAAAAGTCAGACAAATATTTAACACAAATAGTAATATAAGTACAGTGTAATTTTCACAGATTTGTAGAATTTCTTTTCGACATAGCGAAGTAGATATATATTTGCCAAGTGAATTTGGAGGCGTTTTGATTTTGAAGACATGTTATTATAATATTTTGCAAAAGCCCAATGGCAATAATATCGGCTGAAATATTTTTGTCTTAAGTCTCTGTAAAAAGGTTAAACTAAGAGGAAATGGTATTCTGTTTTGGTGGAATTTATTGTACAATAAATGCATTTTCGTTCTATTGAAGGTATAAAAGCATGCCTTTTATGTATCATCCTCGTAAATATAACCATTAGCATATTCTTGGCAGTTAGTCTTCTCTTCAATGTTTTACCGCTTAACTATTTGTTGCAACTATATATATAAAGATTTATCTTAATTGTCATAGACATAACAAAAAGTTAAACAGGCTCACATCTAAGACAAATTTATCTTTTAAATACATTTGCAGTTGCTTGAACAATTTGAATATTGTTTGTGTTGTTCTACTCCTATATAATACATATGCCACATTTATCGGACGCAATATCCATATCATAATTATTCATATGTCCCTGTATCTAACGCATACATAGATAACATTGACTGTATATCAACCAGGAAGTATCTCAGGGGATGATACAAAAGAAAGTATAAGTAGAATTGATAACAGAACAGCATATCTTAGATAGCGTAACAGAAATACACAAATATGCCAAGAATTTCTTCATATAACACTATCGGAAATTTACAAGCATTATTAAATGTTTCTCAGACAATTAATTAAATAAATGTTCACAGTATTTTCGCAAATGTGAACAACAAAACATTCGTTCTTCAAAATACAAAGTTGTTAAAACATGGACATTTTATTATATATATTCCTCGTCCCAGAGGACTCCACTGTACTCGTCTATATACCCTCAGTCCATTAACCAAACATCGACGAGTAGTGCTGGCGCTTATTCATTCAGTTCAACAACCAAACATCGACGAGTAGTGCTGGTGTTTATTCATTCAGTTCAACAACCAAACATCGATGAGTAGTGCTGTTGCTTATTCCTTCAGTTCAACAACCAAACATCGATGAGTAGTGCTGGTGTTTATTCATTCAGTTCAACAACCAAACATCAACGAGTAGTGCTGGTGTTTATTCATTCAGTTCAACAACCAAACATCAACGAGTAGTGCTGGTGTTTATTCATTCAGTTCAACAACCAAACATCGACGAGTAGTGCTAGTGTTTATTCATTCAGTTCAACAACCAAACATCGACGATTAGCGCTGGTGTTTATTCCGTCAGTTCAGCAACCAAACCGACTTTTGCAGTTACCTCTTAAGATAAAAGCTCATTGTGTCTCTTGAAACCTCGACGTTTTCTCGAAAGTAAACATGTGTCATGGTTAAGGATTGCTTACAGCAGGAGGGAGTGGAAGCAGGATGAATGGTCACGCAATGATAATTAGTCCACGTTAAAATCTTCAAGAAGCAGTATCACTACTAATCGATCTATCTGGACTAACGACATAATGACAGCGTCAATTGGAGACGTGTTGTTTATCTCTTTAGTATTGTTAGAAATAAATCAATCCCAACGTCACCAGAATGTAGACTATCTACTTAAACGCTGACAGACAATGTTCAAATGTCCCACCTCGTAAGACAGGGGATTAATGCTTGGTTTTCATTTCCGCAGACGGCTGACAGCAGACGTGACTACAGTTTGTTTTCATTGCACTTTAATTCTAGAAAAGAGAGCTAATAATGAAGAAATAAAATGTAAAGTATTTGATTTTGGTTTTACAAATAGCTTAAGTCTCATATTAATCAAATCATTAAGTTAATTGAAACAATTGACGATCTTTATGGTATCCGGTATGTTATCGAGTGAATTATTTCCAACAAAGCATTTGTAATTTTCGTATAAATACGTTGTATGCAAGTATGTTTGGAGGTTGCAACGAAAAATAACACACTGAACTTATTTGATGTACACACTATATCTCGAAATTCATCGACAGATTGTTAATCTTACTAACATTTCAGTTATTCGGTTGATGTGAGGTATGTTATCTAGACAAGCATTTTCAGAAACTGGCTCGATTGTTTCACACATAAAAACCATCGATGAAAATACGTAATATTGCATACATTTTTACATTTTCAGCGCTACAATGCCTTGATGTAGGCCCTAATGAATTGATTGAAATGGGTGGCATTATATGATTTAAGTTTTAAATTTAAAATATATTATCCAACTTACGAGAAGCCGCTTCAGCAGGACATATTAATATCATATGAAGAAAAGAAACGTATTTGTTTAAAGCCGTGTAGACCCATACTTGACACACGCCCCACGAAAAATGCATTCCCGTCACGGAAAATATATTTTTTTTAAATAATGACGTCATCGACGTCACTGACCTGAGACGTGTCACGTGAATTCATGTTTAAAATCGTATTTCTTGTTCGAGATATTGCTTACTGTTTTGGGGATTTAGTGTAACATTCCTGGTAATATTGTAAAATAACAATGATGTCGGACGACTGTAAGTATAGTTATGACTGAATTCTGCGCTATATTGGAACCATCCTGGTACATAAATCTCTCTCGACGGATGTTTCCTGGGTTCCTAACTCACTTAAGATTCAGAGACTGTTAAGATCGAGGACTAATCTCGCTCACAGCTAGATTCGAACCCACGACTTGGTACCAGAAGACCACTGCTCTAGCTATATACTACTATGTCTCTAACACGCGTTGAATATCATTTTGTATTTGCGTTTATTTATCGTCGCCACCGGTTTCCCATATGGGCGACGCCTCCAGGAGAATGTTAGTCAGTTTAGATTTTTGGAGGATAGTGCATGATACAGAAGATGCCCCAGTTCCAGAAGCACCCCTGGTTCTTTTACGTGCCCGATGTAAAGCATCATACACGGGACCTCGGTTTTTAAAGTCTCGTCCGAAAGACTGTTAGTACGGTCAGTGATGGAGCGGGGCATCGAACCAGCGATCCCTGGATTACAAGTCCAGCGTTTTACCACTGGACCACGGATCCGCTATGTTGAATATCAGGTACACGATGCTTACCTTAAAGTACTAGTATATTGTCACAAAAACACCCACGTGCACATGTATGCGTTTTTTTGTATAAATCACACCTAATTATCAAAAGTATACATCTGCACTAATATCGTAACTATTCCCCAAAATGTGAATAAACGAATAAGTGTATTTATAATGAAATTCAAAACATAAAACAGTTAAATAGAAGAGTAAACAGTGAACACCAGTCAACACAAATATCAGAGACGTCAATTTTTACTCTTTTAATTTCCTCAACAGCATTTTTAGATGCGCTGCGAGACAATCACAATTAAATATTAATCGTTAGCATTACGACTTCATCGCTGGGGAAATTATTCAAAATTGCTTGTTCTAAAACCACTTGCTTACTTGCATTTCAATTGTTCGTTTGAATCATTAAAATGTTTAAGGAAACCAGTTTTATAGTAAATGTAATTATATATAAATTATATAAATGTTAAAAAATTAATGTTTAAAATAAGCCTTAATCCAGGATTTTTCAATATGTCAGTGTTCAAAGTCAGTACTTTCAATGCCCTTATACATCAATGGGTTACACTTTTGTCAGTCATGTTGTTTTTATAGGTCAGTATGTCGGTGTTCTACCGGTTAAGACAATAAATTGACGCAGAAGGCCAAGTCTATAAATTAGTATTATACACTTAACAAAACTTGTAAGTGTGCAGGTATACATATGATCGTATCTATGTTAATATAAGTCTGATCATGCTGCAATTTTCAACAAATTTAGCGCAGATACCTGGTATCATATTTGTATTCATTGCATGTCATAAACCCACGGATTGAACAAATAAAATCAATAAATGTGATGATGCGATAAAAACAACTGCAGCTCCCTCTTAAAAATGATCTGATTGCCGTTTGGAAAGGGTCTAATAGCGCGTGTGCACACTTGACTCAACGCATCGTGTTATTTAAATCGACAAAATCAACCCGGGAATCGTAATCTACACATATCCATTAGCCAATATACAAAATTTCGCGTAGAAATCTTGATCAATAAAAACGTTATTCGACATTAAAAAAAGTGCAGACTTATAAGTTTTGTTAAGTGTATACTATCCAAATAACTAACTTACGTTACTCTGCATCAGACATATCTAATAGACTAATACATTCACTTTTACAGAGGATGTTTGGCGGACATTTATCAATACAACAACCACACACAAACATGGTCATTACCATGACTTAAACCGAACAACTAGGTTTCTTGTTATATTATATTCATCGAGCCTTGTACGCTTCCTCCTGTACCGTCTATATCCGACACGTTATAAAATGTGAATCATTACATACTCGTATATGTATCGGTTGAAATTTCGCTGTCAGCTAGCTGCGCATATGAATATGATTTGACGTGGGTTGGGGCAATCGTACCATAAACTGACATACTGTTGAATGGAAATCACAAAACGCTAGATCAATGCCAATTTTTTAACAATGTTTTAACTACTATTCAAGAAAAAAGTTGCTCAGGCTTTTTATTTAGTTCGATTGATTTACCATGTACGATATAGTGTTTCCAATCTGTTTACACCCGCTTATACATACACTCAACAAAATTCCTAATCGGCCAGTTTATATTGTATTATTATTTTTCTAATAATGCATGACGTATTCACACAAAATTTCACATACCGATATTTGAACAGGTATTGCAGCGAATTATTGATTTTTTTTAGCCGGCTCGCTATGAAATTAATCGTATTAGGCCTATTGACGTTTATAGCACGTTTTGCACGTGCGGGGCATGGACACATATTTGCACGTGTTCGTGTACACTTTTGTCATTGCTGATGAAAATCCTTTTTGAAAAACACAAAACATGGTGAGAATGACTGAAGAAGAACGCGTCCGAGCCGTCGGAATGATACAGGCCGGAACTCATTTACGACAGGTGGGTTTTATTTTTTGAAATTTCATAAGAATATTGTCTGTTTTGAGATTTAACATAAGAGAGAAGGAATAAGATGCTACAGGGAATGCCATATACATAAGGCAGTGCCTCCCCACATAGACCTCATGGAAAACAACAATCCATAAAACATAAGGCACTTGATGAGGTTAAAGGGTACATACGCTAGGGAACAGAGGTGCAAGGAATGGCCTGGCAGACCGTAAGGAATAACTAGGAGAATCAAAGAGGACAAACATTAATGGGGAGGGGGATAATGGGTGGAAAAGATCACAGGACAAGCCAAGACAGCTGGCAACAATATGCCGAAAATGAGAAACCAAATTTTAGACACAGACTTAGATTAGTGTATAATTAGATTGATTACAACAATACCACACACTGTTAGGACAAACAACACACATTTAGACCGAAGAAGAATACACAAGCATCTCAACTACTATTGATTGAAAACCTAAAATAGATGTACATAACACCTTATATTTGGCAGTAATGAACACCATAGAAGAGATCAACGTCTTATTTACAACATGGCTTTCTAATTGAAAAAAAATATCATGCATGATTGTGACATTAATACAATAAAGAACAGAGAGGGCGTCATGTTAAAAACTTGTAATAACACAGAAGTGGTTTAAAATTCAATTCAGTTAACTAGGCGTAATCTTTACAGATCATTGCCCTCTACTAGGCGGAACTGTTAAACAGAGAAGAACATGTACATATTATATACAATTAAACAATACATACATATATAGAGAGATTAGAGAACATATTTTTTTATTTTTTTTATTTTTATTTTTTTTGTAATTATTTATTTTATTATAATTCAGACAACAGATTTTTTTATTTTTTTTATTTTTTATTTTTTTTGTAACTATTTATTTTATCATTTTTTAGACAACATATTTCATAAGTAGTACTATATTTGTTTAACAATGCTATAGTTGTTCTTTAACGTAATACAAATTATCAATATTTTATCTTTATAAGACAGAAACATGAAAGTAACAAAGGTTAACGTACAGAGAGTATACATGTACATGGATATTAGGCAACATGCAACCTACATTACTATAATAAGACCTAAGAACTTGAACACGTTGCGTTCTTATACCACTTATATTCACTACTGAACTTTCGATCCAATAAGTGTGCGGTAAGGAAAACAATTCAACGACATATCAGCTTTTACTGTGGACAAAGTCTACCAAGAAAATCATAACAACATGCAAGTTTCACATTGTACACAATTGTTGGTGTTCATCAACAGAACTTGTTTTAACTATGATGGTGAAAATATGCATAGATCACTGCTTAAAAAGTTTGAAAACAGAAACGGATCATTCCTCAGGTTACATAAGTCTTACGTTCCCCTCATCCCGCTGTTTCCCGTCTCAAGCGTCTTGTCACTATTTCCAAACTTGAAAAAAATGTTTTCTGTTTATGTTAATGGAATGTGAACATGAAAAGCTTCCTGAACTTGAAGCCAGAATAGCCATTGTGTTTGTTTTTATTCCTGACCAGGAAGTATGGTACCTAAATCAGGAAGTTTTTGAATTTTACAATTTTGTTAAAACTAAACTTTACCACCAGATTAAATTAAAACAAGGCAATTGGAAAGGGTAACAATGTAGATATGCCAGTGTAGACAACCAATGACAAAATAATTCTTGCTTGACAAGAAAGTTCTCCTCCAGGCAGTTTACTAAAACCACCAAAAAAAGTGATGTATTGCTACCCGAAAGGGAATTAAAGATCTAAATAACACACTTCCGGATCGGGAAGCAGGAAAGGGCAATCCAGTGATTTCCCGTTCGGGGAATGTCTCCCACAGTCTGTATACATTGAAAGAACAGAGAAGTGATTCTCTTAATGAAAACATGGGATATTTGATACTATGTGTACTGCAAAACATATTAATTTCTACGCAATAAACCTTCGCAAGTACATATTTTCAAACAAATATTCATATTTTGTTAAGCGACGATGACAATTGAATTAAAAACTAAAACTTGATGGCGAAATTGATAAACATTTAGTAGATGACGTCATCATCGCACCGTCGTCACCGTAACAAGAATTGGTATGCTATAAGCAGACGAATTTCATTAAACGGTAGTAATTAGGTAAACATGTAAATAGTACGGGTTTGTTGTGGAACATGAGATATTTCTCGGTCAATATCCTATAAATATTGTATTGGCATGTTTTCATTTTTGGCAGCGCATATGAATCAGAGATCTGTCCTCATTTGCATAAATAATCCACTAAATCTGGTGGATTACGAGAAATAATGCACCAGTTAAAATCACTCCCACACTGTACGGTTTGTGATAAAAACCAATTTCAACGTTCAGCAACGCATCGATGTTTCTTCCATATCAGAAAGTACGATTAATCGTAATTACTTATCACAATAACTGATCGGGAAACTTTCAGCAACCTTAATAACCAGTCAACACTGATTGCGTGAAAGGCATGTCATCGTATTATACCATCTGCCTTTATCTAGTTACTATTAACCCTATCGTTCAATAACCTATAAAAATCATGTTTTGTATTGGTATGAGACAACGCATGATTAACAACATATGCGTTAATCCTCACCAATGCGCGCCCGTACAACTACCGACCTACCTATTCGAGAGGAAATCGGTTAATAAGTGTTCCGTCTCAGCATCTCGAACTAGTTTAGTCGCAAAGAAATTCGACCAGCTTGCAATGTCTATATTTGATCCAGTAAGTAACAAACCATGGACACGTCAGATTACCAATTAAAACAAATTAAACAACTTAATTTGTCAACAAACTAAGCCAGACTACAACGTAATTATTCTTATTAATGTGAAAATATTAGGCTTCATGTTAAGGGTTAATATAACACAAACATCCGAAATAAAGTCACATCAGAAACACACTTTCAACCACATAGCCTGGTAAGCACATTGCCTGGTAAGCATATTGCCTGGCAAGCACATTGCCTGGTAAGCATATTGCCTGGTAAGCACATTGCCTGGCAAGCACATTGCCTGGTAAGCACATTGCCTGGCAAGCACAAAGTCCGGCATATACATTGCCTGGCATACACGTAACCTAACAAGCACGTATGCCTGGCAAGCACATAGCCTGGTATACACATACCCTGGCATACACATACCCTGGTATACACATAACCTAACAAGCACATAGGCCTGACCAGCACATATCCTGGCATACACATACCCTGGCATACACATAACCTGACAATCACTTAACCTGCCAATCACATAGCCTGGTAAGCACATTGCCCGTAAACGTGAAATAATGTTTGTAACACATCTGAGTGACATAAAACATAAAAAAACATTTCTAAGCGATTGACGTTCACATTCCAGTTCATACACGCGTGTCGTATACACATTACAGTTGTAATGAAGCCAAATATTCTGATAAATGTTCCTATTCTTACCTTTTGCAAAATGAACCTAAATGAATTTAGAAAACCAACGCAAGTAATGTATGATATCAGACTAACAATTGCAGACAACAAAGACACAAACATTAGACACACGTGATTGCGTAAAATGCCGCATTATTTCGTGAATTCAATAATGGAAAGGATTTTTAATGTCGTCTATACACTGCTGAATTGTCATTCATAACAACCGGTTGTCATAGTGTAGTTCCATGGACTGCTTATTATTGAGGAAGACACATCTTTTTGTTACACGGTAAACAGTTTTTTTCGCCTACAATCCAAACAAGTTATGTCTTATATTGCATGTGATTTGTTTAGTGTCTCAAGGAAAATGAACACACACAATGGAAGAGACTCTGATAACAACTGTTCAAAGTGTAAGGCAATGCAAACATATAGGAAGGTTCGCGGGTCCTCGAGACGTAGCAAGGTGTTCTTTGTGAGAATGTTAATTATCCATTATTTCATTCTCTTCTTTTAGAAGTTTAATTGTGTACACAACGCAGTAACGTGACCTTTAAAATAAATAGCTGTCATTTCATTAAACAGCCAATCAGTCAGAGAATCAATTAATTTTAGTATCCACCAGTGAACGAAACATTGTTAGTTTATTATCGCATTGTCTCTTACAACTAGTAACACTTCAATGATTAAATTTGATACTACACCTGCCCTGCGTTCAGTTACGGCTATCAGTGGAAAACGTTTTGTGTTGTATCCCTATCCCACTATAGCACATTGGCTGCACACGGGAACCAAATTGCAAAACGTTTCGAAACGATAGGGCTGATAGCTGTAACATATCAGACATGAGACCTTTTAGCAACAACAATTTGTAGGCAATACGTGAACTTTGACAGACATATAAGTCGATTACGGCCATTATCTTCTCATTGGTTGTATGCATGTTGCGCATACAGATTTCAATTTCATAACGACCACTTCTAACATTAAATGCTAAAGTAAAGAAACATGTTAGGCGAGGAAATGAAAATGAAAAAGTATAGTAAACAGCAACTTGTGGACAGTGAATCAAAATTATCATGCAATGTCGATTTAAATTCATTGATTTTCATTTTAATACATGTACCGCGTACAAATTTACCATTGCAACCAATGCTATTTCAGTAAATGGGTTCTTGTATGCTCAAACATTCATAACAGAATATAACTTTTATAATAATAGTTTCTATTGGACGTGCAACAGTCGGACTGGTGCATACTCGGAAGTGTGACTTGCATATGAAACATATTTCTCTGCGCGGATGACCTAACTAGCGGTTGACAAATTGTTTCGGAATGGCTTCTTAAAATACCCTTATTGACTGCGGCAGGACATTTCATATAACACACTCTACACGTGTCGAAAACATATAATCGGCTGAAATATCAGTCCACGACTTTTGTACGACATCTCAACTCACCTAAAATACGACAACTGTTTATACATTGAATACAGAAAATAATAAACAAGTCATTTGTGTGTCATACGTTGTAAACTCGTTATATGTGGCTAGTCATTATTTATCTTAGTATTACATTTGTTGCAGTATGACCATCATAGGTTGCCCTATTTATTATGACAATGCGAATGAGTTAATTACAAACACCGTGTGGTTTTAATTATGACTAGATGTAGTGCTAATCTGCATGTATTTTCTTAGTAACTTTGCTATAGGTATGTACTACTATTAATCATGTATTTTGCGTTCAAAATTATGTTATTCTAAATCTTTCTCGTACACACGATGATCAGTTGTTAGACAACAAATATTTATTATGTTAGTGCACCAACACTATTTTTCATTGTCACGTCTTTTAAGAACATATTGGACGCTACCATATTGTCGCATCAAATACATTTTGGAATTCAGTCTTACAATATCCACGAACATCTTGAACATTTCTCGTATTTATATCTAGTATTATGTGAAACTGTTGACTAGTTTGGTTGCTATTTCCCACTTCCATCGCTTATGTTTGACACATCTACTTTACGTTAGGCTTTGTCTAATATTATGTTATATGGAGAAGACCAATACTCTCAAATTCTCCGAACTTTTTACGTCGGATTACAAAGGCATATTACATACCTTATCAATGATTATATACAAAAGTATGAAGAAAAGAGATACTTTTTATTATTTTCGGTGAAATTAACATGCTGTATGACGCATTACTGCATTTGTTTTTGGTGTCATACAACACTTCTCTCCGTACTACTTATCTAACCAAACTTGATTACGATCTCTTAACTAATACACCTTTTGTTTGTTTGGTAATTGATTATGCTTTAATAATTTGTACATTGATCGGAAGCATTTATTTATACTTGTGTTAATATTTACATGTATGCTCATGGGCAATATGGCCTTTTGCAATAAATATATCTATCTGTAATTTTGACCAAACATTTCTAGGTCATTCTTCCACCACAATGTGCAATCATGCGAATAATTGATGTTAGTATTCACGGTGAATGTAGGGCACACTACAATACGTATCTAGATGTGTATTCCTCGCCGTATAATGTGCATATTGAATAGAAAGTAATCAACAACTTGAATTGCAATATTGTAAATAATGACATTTTGACTTTATAATTAATATAATCAAGCAAACAATACAGATGTATAGTTACCTTGTATGAAACCCGTCAAATGACTGATATCCATATTTTTTCCTTTGTCAAAATATTGTTTTATATATATGTCGTACCACAAACATACATTTCTCGTATATTATTTTACGTTCACAAATCGTATTTTCAAACTTAAAATAGGTCACTTAATGTCCCTGGTATGTCTTAAACAAAACAAATCTTTCCACACACTATGAGGTAGTTTATTATTTATGATATGAGTATTCGATTGTCATTTTTTATTAATTTTTCTGCTAAACTTTGTCCGGTATTTGACCCTAGCGTTAATGGCAATTAATGCATTTTCAGTCGGTAACATCACACTTGTTTTATAAGCGGTTCACTCCCCTAATTTGTTTACACTACACTTAAAATTCTGCACTTGAAGTGTCTTAACCATTGTTAAAATGTAACAGTAAACGGTTGCTAGGCGATCATGCTTAGTTACAACATTCTCCCCACGCCAATATATATTATTGATTACGCTAATCACCATTGAACATTATTCTTTAAACTAAATAATTATTTTAATTACATCCGTGATATTCCCCTTGAATTTTATTGCCGTCCTCTCAGACATCAGGCATTTCTCTGTTTCTCAGAATCTGAAATCCTACATTTTATATGTTTTTTTGTCTATTTAACTGATGCGTTGATGTATTGTCTTTTTCTGTTTTTCTCTCCAAATTTACACATTATCTTTTGTCGATTTTTTCACTTACAGATTGATGTAACTACATCGAGTTCAGGGGAATTCACATCAGTACTACCACGGCCTTAGTCATAATAACTTCTTCCAACTTTTGTCGTTTCGATATTGCTTGCTATAGTATCTTTAAGTCTACACAAATCGACCACTTTCACTTAATCCAATGTTATTATATGTTTATTTACATACACTATGACCCTATATCCCACTGGCCATGATTTGCCAGTCGTTCATTTTTCATAATATTCCATAAATTCATCCCGTCACAATAAAGAATGATGTCATCATTTTGACGACGTTTATGTGCCGAGGCCAGACACAGCGCACATTAGTCTCCAGTATCACCACTTTGTCATAATAAGGCATATCCTTGTTTAAGTGTTTTAAGATCCCGCACAGATTAATGGTAACTTCAATAAATTGATAATAATTTCTGTAAAATATAGCATCATTGAAGAAATAATGCCATTGGAATAATTAATCTGGCTTTGTACGCTTCTCTGGCATGAGGTATATCCGGATTTACCTAAGAATCAGATGCTTATTGCAACTCAACATCTCATTAACCACAGCTTGCTGTACTGGTCAGGAGACAATTAACGAAATATAAACATATCAATCATTGGTATTGATTATTCGTGTGATATGATGGGAAAGGTATTTCGAAATGTGATTATTCCAGGTAATTACTGATAAGTCTGTTTCACGGACAGAGGTGTGGAAGCACACTCAGTGTGCAAGGAGTCTTCATCGGTTCTCTGTCCATTATTTTTTCAAGATGACTAATGTTAAATGAACATACTTAGACTTTCCATCACTAATGAGATCAAAACAAATGCCGCGTCTTGTCTCTGGTGACAAACAGCTTTTCAGGCGTAATTGAGAAAATTCGAAAATTGATTAATACCAAAGAGAAAATGATGTGACGTCTTTCCTTTTATCCCCTTGCAATGAGATTGCAAAACAATAAATAGGGCCACCATATTTTTTATGTGATAATTTGTTATTCAATTCAAATCTTATTAAGGGCTTTTTGAGAAGCAATATAAAACATTAATTGCAAAAATCCCCAATCCTTATTAAATTAAGTCTGATCTGACATTTATCTTGCTTTCTAGAGATTTCATTTTTTATTCATTCAGAATTTGATAAAAAGGAAACACTTTCTTAATGATGTTTTAAAATTCCTACAACATAATGTTAAACTGTAACAAGAAATATCTTTAAAAAAAGATAAACTGCGTAGATAGAATGATGTCTTCCGGTATGTTAAATAATAATGTTTATTGCAACATGTTGAAATTAAATTCTTACAAAAAATTAACTCGGATCTATGTTTACTATAATCATGGACCTGTCTTATCAGGGTTATTTTATATATGCTGTGTTCTCGTATTTTTCATTTTAAACTAATAAAACATTAATGTAAACCATTACAAAGCAACATTTGTTTATGTTTTGCAATGAAACAAGTGCTTAAAAACAGGAGGTCAGTGATCTGGATCGTCTGGAAGCTTTCTCATTAGTTTCGTGCCCCTGTGAATACTGCCTCGTTCTGGTTAGTAAACAATTTGATGACGTAAATAGATGATACAATGTTCGCACATCTTACGAAAACCCCATTTGGTGCCTCTAAGGTGAACGAAAGCCCTGTTTGGTGGCTTTTGGGTGAAAATATGATTGGTCAGACTTTAAAAAGCCCGCTTTGAGAACAACATTTTGTTTTGTGTAGGTTGCATTCCTTGTTCTGTTTTGTGTTTGTGGCATTCCTTGTTCTGTTTGTGTTTGTGGCATTCCTTGTTCTGTTTTGTGTTTGTGGCATTCCTTGTTCTGTTTGTGTTTGTGGCATTCCTTGTTCTGTTTTGTGTTTGTGGCATTCCTTGTTCTGTTTTGTGTTTGTGGCATTCCTTGTTCTGTTTTGTGTTTGTGGCATTCCTTGTTCTGTTTTGTGTTTGTGGCATTCCTTGTTCTGTTTTGTGTAAGAGGCATTCCTTGTTCTGTTTTGTGTTTGTGGCATTCCTTGTTCTGTTTTGTGTAAGAGGCATTCCTTGTTCTGTTTTGTGTTTGTGGCATTCCTTGTTCTGTTTTGTGTAAGTTGCATTCCTTGTTCTGTTTTGTGTTTGTGGCATTCCTTGTTCTGTTTTGTGTTTGTGGCATTCCTTGTTCTGTTTTGTGTTTGTGGCATTCCTTGTTCTGTTTTGTGTTTGTGGCATTCCTTGTTCTCTTTTGTGTTTGTGGCATTCCTTGTTCTGTTTTGTGTATGTGGCATTCCTTGTTCTGTTTTGTGTTTGTGGCATTCCTTGTTCTGTTTTGTGTTTGTGGCATTCCTTGTTCTATTTTGTGTATGTGACATTCCTTGTTCTGTTTTGTGTAAGTGGCATTCCTTGTTCTGTTTTGTGTAGGTGACATTCCTTGTTCTGTTTTGTGTATGTGACATTCCTTGTTCTGTTTTTTGTAAGAGGCATTCCTTGTTCTGTTTTGTGTAGGTGGCATTCCTTGTTCTGTTTTGTGTAAGTGGCATTCCTTGTTCTGTTTTGTGTAAGAGGCATTCCTTGTATTGTTTTGTGTAGGTGACATTCCTTGTTCTGTTTTGTGTAGGTGGCATTCCTTGTTCTGTTTTGTGTAAGTGGCATTCCTTGTTCTGTTTTGTGTAAGAGGCATTCCTTGTATTGTTTTGTGTAGGTGACATTCCTTGTTCTGTTCTGTGTAAGTGGCATTCCTTGTTCTGTTTTGTGTAGGTGACATTCCTTGTTCTGTTTTGTGTAGGTGGCATTCCTTGTTCTGTTTTGTGTAGGTGACATTCCTTGTTCTGTTTTATGTAGGTGACATTCCTTGTTCTGTTTTGTGTATGTGGCATTCCTTGTTCTGTTTTGTGTAGGTGACATTCCTTGTTCTGTTTTGTGTAGGTGACATTCCTTGTTCGGTTTTGTGTATGTGGCATTCCTTGTTCTGTTTTGTGTAGGTGGCATTCCTTGTTCTGTTTTATGTAAGAGGCATTCCTTGTATTGTTTTGTGTAGGTGACATTCATTCATCCTGTCTGTAGTGTTGTATATACACATTGTACTATACATTCATTCATCCTGTCTGTAGTGTTGTATATACACATTGTACTATACATTCATTCATCCTGTCTGTAGTGTTGTATATACACATTGTACTATACAATCATACATCCTGTATGTAGTGTTGTATATACACATTGTACTATACAGTCATACATCCTGTATGTAGTGTTGTATATACACATTGTACTATACATTCATACACCCTGTCTGTAGTGTTGTATATACACATTGTACTATACAATCATACACCCTGTCTGTAGTGTTGTATATACACATTGTACTATACAGTCATACATCCTGTATGTAGTGTTGTATATACACATTGTACTATACAGTCATACATCCTGTATGTAGTGTTGTATATACACATTGTACCATACAGTCATACACCCTGTCTGTAGTGTTGTATATACACATTGTACTATACAGTCATACATCCTGTCTGTAGTGTTGTATATACACATTGTACTATACAGTCATACACCCTGTCTGTAGTGTTGTATATACACATTGTACTATACAATCATACATCCTGTATGTAGTGTTGTATATACACATTGTACTATACAGTCATACACACTGTCTGTAGTGTTGTATATACACATTGTACTATACAATCATACATCCTGTATGTAGTGTTGTATATACACATTGTACTATACAATCATACATCCTGTATGTAGTGTTGTATATACACATTGTACTATACAGTCATACATCCTGTCTGTAGTGTTGTATATACACATTGTACTATACAGTCATACACCCTGTCTGTAGTGTTGTATATACACATTGTACTATACAGTCATACACACTGTCTGTAGTGTTGTATATACACATTGTACTATACAGCCATACATCCTGTCTGTAGTGTTGTATATACACATTGTACTATACAATCATACACCCTGTCTGTAGTGTTGTATATACACATTGTACTGTACAGTCATTCATCCTGTCTGTAGTGTTGTATATACACATTGTACTATACAGTCATACATCCTGTATGTAGTGTTGTATATACACATTGTACTATACAGTCATACATCCTGTCTGTAGTGTTGTATATACACATTGTACTATACAGTCATACACACTGTCTGTAGTGTTGTATATACACATTGTACTATACAGTCATACATCCTGTCTGTAGTGTTGTATATACACATTGTACTATACATTCATACACCCTGTCTGTAGTGTTGTATATACACATTGTACTATACATTCATACACCCTGTCTGTAGTGTTGTATATACACATTGTACTATACATTCATACACCCTGTCTGTAGTGTTGTATATACACATTGTACTATACAGTCATACACCCTGTCTGTAGTGTTGTATATACACATTGTACTATACAGTCATACACACTGTCTGTAGTGTTGTATATACACATTGTACTATACAGCCATACATCCTGTCTGTAGTGTTGTATATACACATTGTACTATACAATCATACACCCTGTCTGTAGTGTTGTATATACACATTGTACTGTACAGTCATTCATCCTGTCTGTAGTGTTGTATATACACATTGTACTATACAGTCATACATCCTGTATGTAGTGTTGTATATACACATTGTACTATACAGTCATACATCCTGTCTGTAGTGTTGTATATACACATTGTACTATACAGTCATACATCCTGTCTGTAGTGTTGTATATACACGTTGTACTATACAGCCATACATCCTGTCTGTAGTGTTGTATATACACATTGTACTATACAGTCATACACACTGTCTGTAGTGTTGTATATACACATTGTACTATACAGCCATACATCCTGTCTGTAGTGTTGTATATACACATTGTACTATACAGTCATACACACTGTCTGTAGTGTTGTATATACACATTGTACTATACAGTCATACATCCTGTCTGTAGTGTTGTATATACACATTGTACTATACAGTCATACACCCTGTCTGTAGTGTTGTATATACACATTGTACTATACATTCATACACCCTGTCTGTAGTGTTGTATATACACATTGTACTATACATTCATACACCCTGTCTGTAGTGTTGTATATACACATTGTACTATACATTCATACACCCTGTCTGTAGTGTTGTATATACACATTGTACTATACATTCATACACCCTGTCTGTAGTGTTGTATATACACATTGTACTATACATTCATACACCCTGTCTGTAGTGTTGTATATACACATTGTACTATACAGTCATACATCCTGTCTGTAGTGTTGTATATACACATTGTACTATACAGTCATACACCCTGTCTGTAGTGTTGTATATACACATTGTACTATACAGCCATACATCCTGTCTGTAGTGTTGTATATACACATTGTGCCATACAGTCATACATCCTGTCTGTAGTGTTGTATAAACACATTGTACTATACAGCCATACACCCTGTCTGTAGTGTTGTATAAACACATTGTGCCATACAGTCATACATCCTGTCTGTAGTGTTGTATATACACATTGTACCATACAGTCATACATCCTGTCTGTAGTGTTGTATATACACATTGTACTATACAGCCATACATCCTGTCTGTAGTGTTGTATATACACATTGTACCATACAGTCATACACCCTGTCTGTAGTGTTGTTTATACACATTGTACTATACAGTCATACACCCTGTCTGTAGTGTTGTATATACACATTGTACTATACAGTCATACACCCTGTCTGTAGTGTTGTATATACACATTGTACTATACAGTCATACATCCTGTCTGTAGTGTTGTATATACACATTGTACTATACAGTCATACACCCTGTCTGTTGTGTTGTATATACACATTGTACTATACAGTCATACATCCTGTCTGTAGTGTTGTATATACACATTGTACCATACAATCATACATCCTGTCTGTAGTGTTGTATATACACATTGTACTATACATTCATACACCCTGTCTGTAGTGTTGTATATACACATTGTACTATACAGTCATACATCCTGTCTGTAGTGTTGTATATACACATTGTACCATACAATCATACATCCTGTCTGTAGTGTTGTATATACACATTGTACTATACATTCATACACCCTGTCTGTAGTGTTGTATATACACATTGTACTATACAGTCATACACCCTGTCTGTAGTGTTGTATATACACATTGTACCATACAATCATACACCCTGTCTGTAGTGTTGTATATACACATTGTACTATACAGTCATACACCCTGTCTGTAGTGTTGTATATACACATTGTACTATACAGTCATACACCCTGTCTGTAGTGTTGTATATACACATTGTACTATACAGTCATACACCCTGTCTGTAGTGTTGTATATACACATTGTACCATACAGTCATACACCCTGTCTGTAGTGTTGTATATACACATTGTACCATACAATCATACTTGTATACATTTCGTGCGGGAATGAGAATTATGTGAGAAATATACAATTTAAAACAGCTGCTTTAGAATTTATAAATTAACATAATGTAACATTTTACTTTCTTCCATACCGTCTGTAATGCTGCTTGTAGTTTTCATTGCTGGTACATGAATCAGTTGTAGAAGTTTCAAAATAGAGACGAAAGTGTACTGCAACTTAAATTTACTGCAAGCAAGATGTTAAGAAATTAACTGAGACGCAGATCATTCTGGGAAAGCAATACAATCAATTCAGTAACGCAATTTCAATCGTAAAATTCAAAACAGCTGCAGTCTGCCAATCATTATCTTGAAGAATAAACATTGAATTTAAATGTTTCCAAAACATATCTTGAAACGTGTCTGAAACATTGATTAATTGAACATCTTTGAAAAACCTGTTTACTTCTGGTCGGGTAGACTAGATTAAGTTGGTTATACATATATTTTGTTTATGGTTCTTAAACATGTTAGGTCTATGCTAAACATATAATTTGATTCCTGTTTACTGACGATAACGTAATAAGGTACGTTTATAAAGATGACAAAATCCACTTGGAAAATTAGTGCTTCAGGGAGAAAATACGAGTGATTCGTAGCTTTCAATAAAGATTCTGATTATAGTTATGTGTGTGTATACGCATACAATGAGCAATAGGTTTGTGTACCCATGCTGCAACAACACGCTGTGTCACAATATGGATCGTATCCGTATAAATGGGCTTTGGAAATAGAAAGTATGAATAGCCTTGCATTTTATACAATATACAATATCATTTATTGCATAAAACATGTTACAATGTTTATACCAAACAAAAGTAAATACTACTATACAATGACAATGAAGAAGAAATATATGGACTTTCAAAGAGCATCACAAATTGTTCATCATTATCATACATTGGTTTGAGTTCTACATAAATTGGAAAAGTAAATAAATTACATGTAGTGTTGTTTTTTTTGGTTAAGCATGTCATATGTGGTAACATGAAACGTTGTGTTAAGTCGCTTATGCGTTTTGAGATATTTTGTCTTGCCTATAGCTGACTACAGATAATTATACTCATATATAATCAATAATCATTAATCATTAAAACATAATATCGCCCGTCTGGGATAGGCTTCGTCTCACTGATACTCGCTATGTATCGTTACTATGTAACCACTATAAACACTATATGAACGCCGCTGTATGATTTTCAACCTCTTCTATAAATGACGTCGTTTCCAGAAAACGTCGCATGTGACGTCACCATGTAGGCCTACTGACAGTAAGCAATATTTGCCCAATATGGCATTATGAAAACGAAGTGGCAATAGGGAATAACAAATGTTCCTGCTTGCAAAAAGTGAGATCATATGTTGCGTTTTCTTGAAATATGGTCACTCACAGAAGAGGTTGTAAATCCCATAGCAGCGCTCAAATATTAAAATATGATATTGTAGTGTTTCAGGCTCAAATAACGATTGGGAAAAAACCTTGGTCAATGACATGTAATTGAAAACGAATATAATGTATGTATCTATTAAGTCCAGCCACGGACGTCACACTATACTGTCGCTGTACAATCTGTTACGAACGACGCGTGTAAAAGTCGGAGTACAGAGACATGTATGCGGGGCTAGTATCTATTATGCTTATCACGGAGTAGTCAGAACAAATAAAAATTCTTAATTGTCCACTTGTATACCCAGAACATAATTAATGTGTCCCTTATGGTAAATACTCATTATATAAATTGATCCTCCTTTCTCATAACAACCGGCCATTTGTAGTTGAAAGAGTGCTTGCGTGAAGATAAAACCTGTATAATTGTACAAACATTTGGCTTACGAAGACTCAATGATTGACAGGGAAGTATGCTTATTCTAATCAACATTGGAAGAATTAACTAGCATGCAAGGAATATTGGCGACTATTCGATTGTTTTTATTTCTTGATTAGAACTGATACTACGAACATTTACATTCATATACGCTACCCTCCAAAAGTTCCTTCACACTTCGACAATTCCCATTGCAGTTAATGTATTTTCATATTTGCGTCACATGCCATAAATTGAAAATTCTTTTTGACACAGCTATAATTTTCTGTAGAAGTATTTATGAATTTGTACTGAAACATATTTTCTTATTATCTGTTTCGGATGCAGGCCGATTGATGCTGCTGCCCAGATGTGCAAATTGTTGATTCTTAAATATCCATCATAGATGTGGGATGAAAAATTGTACTTCATGGTAATTTATTGACACAACGACATAAGCAATGCTTTTGACCATTTACATTAAAAGAAAATTATGATTTATACGTATAACATATATACATACTATTATGCAAACAAATTTTAATACATGCATGTTTGAAATACTTATACATTAATATATACAGTCATTACTGATTTTCAGAGAAATGATATATTTGTTTCATTCTGAGATCTAAGAAGAAGATAATTCAAGAAGGGTTTACATTCTCTTTCTGAAGGCTTCATTCATGAATTTGGAATTTGATGATTTTTTTACTTTTTGAAGACATAAAGTTAACTAACATAGTACAACATATGAAGAAGTGGTATTCTGATTCCACTGTATTACATGCACAAAGTTTACATTGTCTATAAATAACCATAGTATGATCAAACTCTATTCCTAGATTATGTGAGGTGGTTCTAAAGCAAGTTAGAGAATCGCTTTTAACAATTTCCATACGTTATTCATATTCAAATTTAGTTTTGAAAGCCGGAAATTTGTGATTAATTTGGACAGATACATAACCTATGTATTGTTCTCGCTCGTTGTTTGAACATGACATTGTAATTCACGGAATCCTAGATTATCAAGTAATGTTTTAATTTGATGCTTGATACTAAGATTGCAACAATTATTGTATTCAGAGAAGAACGATTTCACTTAATTATACTCATACAGAACATTCATTGAACAAAACTATCCACCAAAATCTATCATCCTAAAATACACATTCAACAACGTCCTTTTGTATCCATTAGCTTACGAGTATATTTACAGTAAATCTCAGTTTGTATCTGTCACGTGTTAATGGCATTGTGAAGTTATAACTGAACATTACACGTCCATGTGAACTTTATACTGATTGGTGAACTATCAAATAAACAGGTTCATGCAGCTATAACATCAAACGGTGTCATTAATGTTGTCATATTGATATGATAGCTACGTTGAATCGTGGATTTCACAGCAACGAATTATTCAAACGTGTGAGGAATTCGTGCGAGGTATTCCCGCACATGTGAAGAATACATGCGAATATTTTACGAACTTCGTTTATATATGTCACCAATTTGTGGCATCTTTTCTACCCCAAGTAGGGCAAAAATATTTTAATCACATGTCAAAATAGTAGGAAAAATGTAATTTGAGATTGTTTACACGCTAACGCCGCATGTACATATATCTGGACAAAAATGTCACAAAAGACGCCGATATCTTCAAATAAATTATCCAGAAGAATATTAACTTCTAAAACAGTGTCTTACGGAATCTTTTTCGTAACACATTAAAGGACCAGGTACTATAAGGGGTGTTTTGGGCCCCAAATCAGATGTTTATGAAACTATTGACAAATGAAAGACATAAACTCACTGTGTATGATTTGAACTTTTCTATTTCATTTTCTTTCTTTTTTGTTGTCATAGCAACCATTTCTTCTTATTACTAAATAATGCAAAAATATGTGTTTTACATAAAATTAAGCATATATATTGAGAGCAAAATGTTGTATAGTGACACTGACTTGTATAACAATGTTTAAATAAGTTTGACATGTGTTGCTATGGTAACCACGTAGAGTTTTATTTCCAAACGCGGCATAATCGTGCTATCGCTTGGACCGCAACATACGACACACGATATTTACCGAGACATATCTGCTACAGACGCGAAACACGACACTATTCCCCCCAGCACCGTTGATAACTGTTTCCGGGCATCTGAACGGTTCCATTCAGAAACAAATTTTTCCGTCAACCTTTTTGCCATTTTCACACAGTGTTGTAGGGTACCTAGGAAGAATTATATCGGCAAATGTGTTCACAAATTTAACCCCAGGTGACAATGCGACAAAACGAGGTTTGTGAAGTGGATTGTCTTTGAATTTCAATTTCTCGTACGCGACAATTAAGAAAATTATGACAGAATTCAGACGATAATTATCGCCCACAAAAGCCTCGCGAGGTTCAATAAATCTTGTTTGTATATAACTTTTTGACAAAGCGACTGCCCGATAATTGACGCATTGTTGCGATAAGGTAAAACAAGATCTAATGTGGCACGACACAGATGCCGTAGTTTCTTGCTTAATTAAGGGAAATAACTTTAGTGTTAATAATTCGATTTGACCGAACATCGAACTTGGCCTTAGTGTGTTAGCCAGGTGGAGGAAATTGTTGTCGCTTCATTGTTAACGTTCCAGTTGATAGATTCACTTAACAGAAGTACTCCGCTGACATATTTAGGATATTACAATTATATATAAATATATACTTTACGCCATTAAAAACGCAACTATTTGAACTTGGCGTCATTTTGTGTTTCAGTTATCTATGTGTTAATTGTTGTTCAAAACTTTATTAAACTCTACACCAATTATTTATTATTCCATTGTTGATTAATTCTATGAAGTTATGTTTGAGAAATAAAAGAATATTTTTGCCTTTGTAATGTCACTTTATCGATATGCACAATTTTTGGTTGCGTTTTTAATGGCGTTAAGTATATTAAATAGAAATTTAATACGCAGAACGTCCAATAGTTTTGAAATGCTTCTACCTAATTTAAGCGCAAAATACTGCAAATTCTTTGAAATCAAGCCAATTACATAACACCATACATACATTAAAAGTCACAGATTCACCGAGTGTGACCGATGTTTGGCTGGTTAAAGGCTTTGCATCTACTGTTCATTGATATGATGAAATTCCAAATACAATCTGGGGAATATTCTTCCGTTGTGTAAATATAAACAACAACCTGTAGCATGCAAGCTGGCGGTGAAAAAAACGTTAAAGCCATTCGTATATGTCATGTTTTCGATAAAAGATAATAACGGCAGTGTTTAGCAAGTGTGAAGAGTTGGCATGCAATACTCACACTTGTGAAGAAATCGTTTCTGTGAAATTACGGTTAAACATAACAGTATCAATTCTTCTTGTTGAAATAATACATGCTTTAAAATGTTCAGCCACTAGAGCTCAGGTTTGTAAATTTATTTTCTTGCCTCAGTTTGTAAGGTTTGTTCATGAGCTGCGGCCGTGGGTCCAGTGGTTAGTGCGCTGGACTTGGAACCCGGCGATCCGGGTTCGATTCTCGGTCGCGGCAGGTCATACCCTTCCATGAAAATTTGACTAAAATGTCGATTTTCCTCCACATATGGAGAAGTTGCTGGCTCCTTGTGGAAGGGTAAGTTAGTACTGGTTATAATTCAGTCCAGGAAAAACTGGTTAGGTGAACCGGCCGCCGTGTATAACTGAAATATCGTTGAGAAACGGCGTTAAACCCGATGAAACAAACAAACAAACAAACAAACAAAGGTTTGTTCATGGTATTGTTAGACTCATTTTCACACACTTCAAACAATTAGATAGAAGAATATTGAAGTCCCATTATTGTAGCTTTAGATCGTTCGTCATGGGAAGACAATAAAACAACTTGAGGACGACGGAAAACATTCGTCTTGTGACATTAGCCCACGTTTCATTATAAACAGTCTTTATTCATCTAAGAATCATTTAATATTAACAAGACTCAGACACTATAAACCTAACATTACATCAAATTCTCGTTATTCTCGTCTGTCTCAGCGTGTGTCGTGTGTGAAGAGGGCAGTAAAGTGGATTTTAGATAAAACTCTAACATCGACCAACCACTAAACTCTTGTCACAGAATTGGAATGAAGTCAAAGCGGTCTCAGACTTGCACTGTAAACAGTTTAATTTAATCTCGACATAATTGCTCAAAATAAACGTCGTTGGTAAATTGGAAGCATGATGAGTCTAATTGCGTGTATTTAACACAAAGAAACAATATCCTACAAAATATTCAAAGCCGCTGTCTGCAACTTTAATTGATTTATGACGAATTGCGGCTTAGACACAATTTACGATTAACCTTGACTTGCTATTTGTTACGTAATGGTTAATTGTTTTTAAAGATTAAACTTACTGCTTACTGTATGTGCCTTTGTTGGACATCAATGACCATTTAGCAATTAAGTGTGAGAGTATGGAGTGTCACATATAGTTCACGTTAGCTTTATGCGGCGGACATATCCCTCGAAGCGTATGCACCGGCCAATCTTCACTGAGGCTATTACCCTTTCCAAATAAGTGAGCATAAAACCCAGTTTTAAACTGGGTTTAATCCGAGTTAAACACGGCGGTATTGGCACCGGGTCAAAAGTCGGTCTTTAAACTTACCGAGTAGGTTTTTTCTAAGCAAAATATGGGTTTGCCAGAGAAAAAAAACATACAAAAAACACAGTTTTAACCAACTTATTGTGTTTTTTTCTGAGTAAATGTGGGTTTTTTAACACAATTCTCCAGATGTTGGTTTTTTATTGGCTTATAGTGAGCAAAGGCGAGTCTTTAGGCATAAACACCTACTTATTCCAAAGAAGTGAGTTAAAAAAACGCGCTTAAAACCCACTTCTTGGTAAGTTGCTTTAAGCGGGTTAAAAACCCACTTGAACCAACTTTAAACTCACTTATTTCCATAAAGACTCGCTTCAAACCCACATTTTTGCACACACAAAAAAAAACAGAAAAAAATCACGTTTTAGTAAAAACCCAGAAAAAAACCGCTTTTAAGCGAGTTTTGGTAAAAAAACAAACACTTTTCATTTGTGAAGGGTAACAGGGTACAATGCATGCTAAACAAGGGACAGTTCCATCGAGTTGTACAGCTAATGTCCCATCGGTTATGTAATTACAGCCAAATGTATGACCAAGCGTTTCCTTATCCTCTCAGTATAAAAATGCCAGCCTATTGTCATTTTAGTCAATATGTCTACTTGGTGCTACTCAAGATACAAGACAAGCCCTCTGGAGGTAAAAAATAAAGTGATGAGCATCAAATCCTAACATCAAGACTCAAAATAAATCTACACATTTGCGTAATTGGACCTCACAAAGGGCTTTGTCAAACAGATCACCAAAACGGAGCGCGGCAAAGATGTTACAACATACATTGTCCAAGTAGTTTCGCTTTCATATACTCGTACTATTAGTAATTCAATCATCGTACATTAATTTAACCAAATATTTAGCATTTTCCGAAATATGCGATTTGTATTACAGTTTCGACATCACGGCCATACTTGGAAAACTTGTGCATTTGTAAAAGTGTCTAATAGTACTTTAGTATAACAAATATCTTTTTACTAGTATACTAAAAGTATATCGATATTGCACTATTTAGATAACAAATACATTTATGAGTATTACGTAGAGACGCATCAGCAATAAGTCCATGCCGAAAATAACTTTATATGTCTCAAGGGTCATATCGAGGGCTCATCGCAACACTGTCATAACTCCTATATAAATACGTAGTAGTTACGACAGTGTTGCGTTGAGCCCTCGATATATCGTACTCTATTGCGCATAATAAAGATTTGGAGTCAAATGTAACCGGACAGTAATGGGTTATACAGCGGTATCTGCATTGAGCAGTTATATCAACTATGAATTATTTAATAGCTTGTCTCGGATCGACGATCACATTATACAGAAGTCGATCGCTATAAAAATTGACGGTCATAATGGAGTAAGACATGAACCACATTTCACCAATCGACACTAAAATGATTGCGGTAAGATCGCATACAGTTCACGATTTCAAGAGAAGATTGTTAGTGGAAGTTGAAGTAGAACTCGAATGATATACTTTTTATTTATGCTCAATTTGTCAATTTGTATCCAGAAAACTTAAAGTATAAAACTTCTGTAATAACCTTTTATTGAAGTCCTTGTCAGCTAAGGGGTGGCGGTAACCGTTACCTAAACATCAACGACCTCATAAAATTCTTTCTTGGAACAACCAATTAGTGTGCTATGTGTTTTAAAGAATTTCCAAGAAGCTAAAAATAGTGCCAGTATTTTATGAGGCTGTAAGTGTAACCGTGTGTAGAGCTTGTACATCAGAAATGAAAGAATTCTGTTCTAGCACTGAAATACGCGCGTTTTTGAAATCTTACATTGCTTTATAATTCATTACAGTCTTACAGTCAGATGTATTAATAAAAATATTAGCATTTTTTGGATTCGTGAAAATATTAGATCTATTGGAGGATAGAAAAATCTCCAGAAATCGCATGGATCGTGGCCTACGGTTTGATTCCCTTATGAATAACTTAAACGTTTCCAATATTCGTATTAATGTTGCTGTCCCAGACAGTGCTAGGCGTGACCATGTATTGTGATTGTCTATAATACATGTAGGTAACATTAAATGTATATACGATGTTGCGGCAAAAGAATATATTTATTCGCAACAACATTTAATATATGACATGTTTTGTCAAACAGGGAATTAAATCAGAATTCGACGTCAACATTAACATAATGAGCGAAAGCTTTACAAAACGGTGCTGTGCGCATGCGCAAGAAGTTGAAAAACATCCGCGAGGCAATGATGTCTTAACGACATTTTAAAGATGACATAAGTCGAATTATCACATGTAATATGTTTGAAATTTATTTGGAAATGAATAAAATGTACCACACTGTTTGACAATAATTTTACTTCCTTCCAGTTTTTGTCTCGCAAACTCTCGTCTGGGCATTGTAACCTCATCCATTAACGTTAATTGATGTAGACAATTTGTTAACATACTGTACCAAGGGTAGTTAATGTACCTTTCACGAATATGAATAAGGTATTATCTATGTAGTATTACAGAATAAAACAGTATAGGTATAATGAGAAATAATAATTGGTAAAAAAAACTCATCCGTGAAACATTGTTTGTGTCTGATCCCTGCAACTTTACTTTGTTATAAATTATCGAAGACAGAAGCAATATCCTGCCCAATGTTCACTATCTGTTCCGTTCAGACACATAAAAAGCAGCATTTAATAAACAACGTCTCGCCATTCGTGTTTATTAATCAGTTTGTGGAGATATATAAGCTTGTGTTATGTCGAATAGTCGTGTTTGTCCTCCCTGAACTTTATTAGAATAATTATGTTTATTATAAAAACTATATTTTATGACTTCCATATTACAAATCTTCCAATGTTTGTTTGTTTGTTTCATCGGGTTTAACGCCGTTTCTCAACGATATTTCAGTTATATACGGCGGCCGGTTCACCTAACCAGTTTTTCCTGGACTGAAATCTAACCAGTACTAACTTACCCTTCCACAAGGAGCCGGCAACTTCTCCACATGAGGAGGAAAATCGACATTTTTATCAAATTTTCATGGAAGGGTATGACCTGCCGCGACAGGGAATCGAACCCGGATCACCGGGTTACAAGTCCAGCGCATTAACCACTGGACCACGGCCGCGGCTTACAAATCTTCCAGTCAAGTCAACGTTCTAGTTTGCTTATTCTTTAATGTCTACGATCTTTTATATTCCGTAAAGTGTTACCGTTGTCTGCTGATTTACATAAGACTAAAATATGAAAACAGCTATGAATGTGTTTGACAAGTGAATATCAGTTACCTCGTATATAATGGTAAGATTTGGAATGAATTCATGTTTTGAGCAGCACGAAAAATCGGTCAATGGCGCTACCGGGATTCGAACCCGGGTCTACGGATTGCCGGTCCGTCATTTTCGTGTAAATTTAACTTGTATAGAGTTGATTAATATTAACTACACTTTGGACGAAACCACTTTGGAAACCATCAGTAATGTCCATCGTATGGGGGGGATATCGAGACAGTTCCTTCAATATGGCTTGAAATTAGTATTATTACATACAATGGCGAATGAAGCAATATTACCAAGTCAAACACATTGTGATGATTTCAATTTCATAACGTTTGGAGACACGAAAGTTATGAAACCATGGGCCGAAACATTGATTCCGCAATAGTGCACGAAATTATTCAGTTTCTTACACAGGTTTTTGTTTTATTATTATTTTCAGGAACAATTAACAACTGGTTTTTTGTTCAGTTTTATATCCATACATATAATTATTTATTACACACTATTGTGTAATGTTAATATCTTAATGTATCATGTGATATGTTATTTATTACACACTATTGTATAATGTTAATATCTTAATGTATCATGTGATATGTTATTTATTACACACTATTGTATAACGTTAATATCTTAACGTATCATGTGATATTTTGATGTTTTATTGTAATGTCTAGTCTCGTATTACTCTTGGCTATATACTAATAGTTGGTTCTGTTTTTATGTTATTGTATACTGTAAGTACATGTATATAGACAGACCGGAACAGTACGCGGACACCTGCATATTTATCGTTTCGTAAAAGATTTAAACTTTCTTGCCTGACGTCGATATTACTCACAATTATTTGCACGGTACTTGTTCTTATTCCGGTATCGATGTGTAAGCTTCCGGTGTTTTAGCTGTCGAGCAGACGGACTCGGATCAACAAACGTATACGAACATTGTTGTCGCAGTAAACGGGTAAATAAATTATGAATGTCTGTCTAAATGAGACGAAGATTAAGATTAAAAATTGATTCATTTGGAAAATAACCTGTACTTATCACTTTCACAGAGACACAAATACTAGTAAAACAATATGTTTTCTATTTGTCATTCGTCTACCAAACACGTAGTATTACATAAAGCGTACAGGAAATGTGTTGACATGTGTCTGGTGAGCATAAAATACTGCTATACAATAAACAAGACTATTAACTAAAGACGTTGTCAATAAGTCAGATGGAGCATCTTAACTTGGCGCTATATAGCAGAGTTGTTCGAGCTGTCCCAGACATGGCATTGTTTCCAGTGTTAACGACAATGAAGTGATAATACCGGACAAACAACAATTATACAGAGAGAGAGAGAGATGGTTCCAATACCCTGACGAGTATGTAATACCCCTGTCACATATCCGTACGGTGTCCGTACGATTTATAAAATCGCACGATTCCACCAACTTTTAAAATCCGTACGGTCTCCGTACAATCGTAGCTTCTGGTCACATGTCTACGGGCCCCGTACAATCTTTTGGAGGATGCAATCGTAGGATATCCGTACGGACATCGCAGACAAGTCGTGCGGCAAGCTCTTACGGGCCTCGTGGTGTTCCAAATCCGCACGTACATCGTGCGATGCCCGTACGAGCTCTGCCGGGGCCCTTGCGGTGCCCGTACGGGTCCCTTGCGAGCTGCTCACGACTTCGAAAATTTATTCTCACCGAGTCCCCGAGTCGTCTACGAGTTCAAAATAATCCGTACGATGCTCGCAAGAGTCAACGATGTCCATACGGACTCCGTGCGATTCTGCAAAATTTCGGCTGAAAACCTACTCGTACAGAGCTCGTAGGGTAAATGTGACCAGGGTATAAGGCATCCTCAGCAAAGAAGGCCGGGTACTACACTTGAATATTGCATATCAAGATGGGTAGTGCTTCACTTTCGGAACAAAATGGTTGGATCGTTTTATATGTTCACATAAAACAAATATCAAGACCGTTTTATCATTGTTTCAAACGATACACTTAACAAAATCGTCGGGTAAATCTCTTAATAAAAACAAACTGTACTCACGTTTTATTCCATCCATTTTGCTAGTATTGCAATCACAATTTGAACACTGCGTCAACTTGCTGTGTGTTTTATAACAATTGATGTCAAACTAATGTGAAACTGACATGTCAAAACTCATTTATTTATTTAAATATTTGACAAGAGAACAACATTTAAACTCTGGGTTTTCCAGTTTAATAACTGATTAAACAGTTAAACACATTAACAATTATTCAGGTCATCCCTGAGTAGAATCTTCAACATAGAAGGCAAGAAGTTTACTAACATATCAAACGAACGTTAATTTGTTTAGATTGCGCATTTCGCGCCATTTCACTCTTCATATTTATTCATGGAAATGCCAATATGTGCATATATTAAAATCTGTATTCTATACTTCAATTACACTTAATTAACTATGCAAGATAGAAAGATACAATACACAACCTTACAGGGTTTATGTTAACAATTCAAAATTCATTAGAAAAAGAATATTTTGACCGCAAATGTCGCTAAATTTAACACCACACTTTTTTAACTAACCAACATCTCACCACATAATTGTTTGAATAAAAATGATAAAATCACGATATTCATAATTTAATGTCCAATACGACAATAATCAATTTTAATTAAGTAATATAAGTTTTGGGCACATAATCAAGACCTCACAATTAGTCAAAGACTGCACAGAATACCTGCCTTTGACGGTACCACTAAAAAGGTCCAACGTTATTTATATATTCTCGTAAATTCGAAACACGTGTTCAACCAATCAAACTGCAAGATTTCTATTTTAAAACAATTCACTTCCAGTGGTTATTTTATAAACTGTTTATTTATTATTGAAAATAGATTATTACGTTATTCTGTGCCGATAGCAATTTGCAAATATTAAAATCACAGATGTGTTACTAGTTCCCTTGTGTTTTCGTATGACTTTAATGATTTGTACAACTTTACGACCGAAAGTTTTCTCTCGTTCAAAGATAAAAACCAAGAAAATCTAATAATGGCGTTTTAAGAAAAAACACACACATTAAGTGAAGAAAGGGTCATTACTCTGGCAGAGGTGCTACATTATCGTAAGGATATGGGCGCTTAAACGCTGATTCCTTTCAATGTACCATGTAACAAATGTTTCAAACGACATGTTGTCGCTAATAGTTTCCTGTAATTCTAACAGATATACCGTTTTGTCCTCGATGTTTTAAGGTTGATAAAAAGATATTGATGGCTATTTATCACATTCGGCATTTAGAATGTCGTTCCTAAAATAACCATTAAAGGAATTGCTACAAAATCTATCGAAAATAAGTTCATAATAAAAATCATAAAAAATACAATGCGTCCTCTATATAGTGGCTCTATCTCTCTCTCTTGAGCAATAAGCTTTCTTCTGCAGTAGTCATTTACTTTAACCTCTCAAGATCAACATCCTCTCAACAACAGCCCTACAGTGTGTCTCCTAAATGTACATGGGTATTATGTATGATACAAGTATAACGTAATACTACGATAGAGCGCGTACAGACAGACGGACAGGCGACCGCACCTAATGCCATTTGTTTGCCGGGAAGTGTTTGGGAAGAGACGTAATTTGACTTACGTTCACATTAATAACGTGATTTCCGCGCTAACATTGGGGCGCGTCCATTTAATGAAAACTGACAAAATAGCACTTTACACGTGCATCATTTGATCAGTAAACTTAGTGAAAAGAGATTGCTTGTAAAGCGACACCCCCCGAAAACCACAGTTAAATTCATATTATGCTAGATAATAATAAACATACTGTCAAATACATTCAAGTACTGATACACGGAATCCAATGATCCTGGTTGAGAGTTCGTTCACCAGCATGTTAATACGTATATGAAAAGGTTCAGTTAACAACACCGAATCCGAACCTGTGAGTGGCACTTTGGATAAACAGTAAAACCTCACTTAAAGACCACCTCAATAATAAGACCACCTCAAAATAAAGAACACCATTTTCAAGTACGTTTTCACTGCTTTGCTCTTTATTAAACCTCAATATTAAGACCACCTCAAAATTAAGACTATTTTACGAGGATCACAAGGGTGGTCTTATTATTGAGGTTTAACTGTAATAAAACATAAACTTGTTTATAGCATGTACTTTGTCAAACTAAATAATAAAACATCAATGATGGGTAAACATTGGAATAACAACTCACAAACGGTTCAATTACATACAACAATCTATAGATACTCACCCAAGTCCCAGTATGTAGGCAAGAGAGAGTTGTTCATAGCAGTCTGCAAATTGTTAAATGTCATTGTGAACTTGCAATTTTATCATATGATGACTCTTGTAAATCTGATAATTCAACGATCGTTATCGTTCACAATAAATCACTTATTTTGATTTGTCATAGCTCTCAATTACGTAATGCAGATGGACAAAGTTTTCAAGTTATAACTATTAGCCATAAATGTAATTGTACGCCTAGACAAAATCAATTAATACGGGTAATAAAAGTTCTTTTCCAGCGGAAAAGTGATTTGGTTTTCATTACATTAACTCAATACGATTAATCTATAAATCTTCCAGTTGGAAGATGATCCATTCTTTATTACAAACATGCATTTGATGTTTCAACAGAACTCCATGTCAATGTTATAAAATATGATGTTAAGAAAAGGCCAGACAATGACCTATATAGCTTAGGCAGACACATACACAAATTTAGGTTCGGAGTTTTTCTCTTGATTTACAACAATCATAGTGAAAAAATACCTGGCCTAGTAAGAAAACTGAGCTATTGTTTACAGAATAGGTTGAGTGTCTAGAAATCACTATTGTACAACTTTCTTAAGTGATGTAAACTCACATCTATGTTCAAGAACAGTCACGTATGTAACACACATTAAGACCTGATCACATGTCGTAAGCGGTATTTGAAATAACACTTGTACACATCAAGCTGTTGAGCATCGTATCCTCATTGCAGAAATCCAGCACAATAGTACACAAACAAAAAACATACAACGCAAATATGTATTTCGATAAGTTGACTTCATCAAAGACAAACTTTACTCATTTTGGTTGAACAATTTGGATAAACAAAGCAAAGGAAAACCCGAATATATGTGCATTCAACCGCACGCCAATATAATTAAATTATTCTTAAGATATACTGACACAAATAGACACTATTATTTGTGAAACATCATGAAACATTAATTCATAAGTTTGTAAATGTATCCGTCCTACATCACACTAG
This sequence comes from Mactromeris polynyma, assembly GCA_032209605.1. Classification (NCBI taxonomy): domain Eukaryota; kingdom Metazoa; phylum Mollusca; class Bivalvia; order Venerida; family Mactridae; genus Mactromeris; species Mactromeris polynyma. The sequence continues at coordinate 574,455 of JASFXZ010000009.1, forward strand.
AATACAAGACCTTGGTGATAGTAAACCACTTATTGACGTTTGATACATATCAGTCTATCGTACACTGGTTTTAAGTAAGGGAATGTATTTAGTTAACCCCGCCTATTTTAGAAGTCATCTCCAATAATCATGTTGCTCCACGCCATGTTAAATGGTAGCTTAAGTCTAAAGGCATTGGTAATGAATGTGGTAACATAACAACTTCAGCTGGGTAGGAGAACTGATGATAAATAAGTTAACTGTGAACATTCTGACCAATGTCAATGTGTTTCAAGTGAGAAGCAATGTTTTCTTAATTTGTAATTTCTCAAATTGAATCATACACCCAGGGTAACTGTCCCGAACCCCTAGATGAATTTTAATCTATTCAAACCATCAATACCTCATTTGGGGTAAAAGTCCAGAATTCCAGCTTAGTTGTCTGATGGTCTTTCTGATCTTTCCGAAGCCTATTTTGTACGTACTTTCGATTAATTTAGCTTTACCAAGAAATATCTTTAATAATTGTGTTCATCTTTGCTTCGGAAGAAAAAACACATAACAATAAACAAGTTATTGTTTTTAGGTTCAGTAAACAAATATTTAGGCCTTAACAAAAATTTAACCAATCCGCGTCAAAGTCACAAACGTTGTTCGTTTGGAGAGAAATTGCCTTGGTGGTTAACCTAAGGTTTGATTGGTTTATGCAACACTGATATGGAAAGAGCAAGACCATGTTAGTACGGCAGCGTCGAAACACGAAAAATTTAGAAGTACAAAAAAATTCAATAACAGATTGTTTAGGATATTTTTCATAGGGTATTAATTAGGTGCACAAACTATCAGTTACCATAGTGTATAATTATATGTCACAAGTCGAACTCAGCAGAGGTGTGTGAGCCAAGTGCCAATTATTAGAAATTATGTTGACAACACAAGATTATTTGTACTGGAATGACAGTCATTTGTCGTGATGAATGGAAACATTGATCCGAATTTTGTTTCACACATGTAGCAGCATATTTGGACGTCATATTTTTGTCTTAGTAAATATTCAATGATTCCTATGCAAGAAGTAAAATCTGGACACAAATATGTTAATACTTTCGGCTATGTAAGAAATAAAAGTTGAAATGACAGAACGGATTTCCTGACTAGTATTGTTAGCCGAACTTAAAGCTACAGCTTGAAATGAGAAGATGAAACATGGAGCACTCCATTAATAACGCATGTGTGAGACAACATGATAAAAGTGCAACATTAACATTGAAAGAATATTTTATTACAGCTGCTTAACTTTAAAGAAAACAGCGTACATTATTGATCAACAAAAACGGAAAAAAGTAGACTTTCAGACTCCTTCAAACGTGAGATTGTTTGAAGACATGTCTTTGTTCTAGCCGCGCTGCATTTCTTTAACAGTAGATGCACATATTCCAGAGGCAGTTACAGGGTTTCAGTTGATGAGGCGGTTGTCACTTGTTCGGGTGGAGGGGAACAACAATTTCTCACTGACTCTCAAGAAAGATTTGCCCAATGTATCGCCATGCTTAATAGATATGTCGATACGGTAAGAATTTGTGTCCCGATTCAGGTGCATAATGCAACAAAAGATTGTCATTTGGGGGGATGCAGAAGTCCCCCCTCCTCCTTTAAACCCGCCAATGGATGCCACAATAAATGAGAGAGTTAAGTACAACATTGCAATAATGTCTGACAGAAAACCAGTCATGTTGTATTAATTATAGGAGTCAGAGGACATTGCCATGCACACGAATACACTGTAAAATTGTAATATATAATGTCTGGTTTTTTCTGCTTCTTTGGACGGACCATTTGTCACAGCAATCTATATAATCTAAAGTAATTTAGACAGATCATAGAATCGCTTTTGAAATCAAGAAAGCAAATGTTTAGATTACCAGGGTTTAATGGATTCTATATGTTTCCGTCTAGTTTTGCCAAAAAAGCTTAGACTGCCACTGTAATTTCCTCCGTGCGAATTTGAGAATATAATATATATTACCGCTATGTGTATCACATTGCCTGTTCTCGGTGGAACCACTTGCTTGATTGTGTTGCAGTGAACTTCAACCTGTTGATTACAAGTTGCTTAGTATATAATTATGTACATTATTAAAGGCACTAAAATGGTCTCCGTGAATATTCATCGCCAGCCTATGTTATTATATACAGGGTGTTAACATTTTATCTAAGCTATGTACACACTTCTAATTTCACACACTGATAGCTAAAGCTATACTCTAATCATGAGTTACTGTTCTTAGGAACTCTTCCTCACAGAGACACATTGCGTAACTATAGCAACACAGTTAACAAACGATATGCCGTCTGTACTTACGAAAGGGACCTTTCACATTCTCAGCTGAGGTTCAAAGATGTAATATTATTTGAAGCTGGCTATTTAGAAAGTGAGGTTGCTGATATTTAGGGAAATCCCGCAGATGGGCTTAAAAGTGTTAAGCAAGATCGAGGTTAAACTGTTCTTTATATGATGCGAAGCGATCTGGACGTCATAGAGTCATTTGCAAAAGGGTTAATGGTATGATCAATAAAATAAAGTACAAACGTGGTAAATTTACAAGAAAATTTTCAAAATAATATAAAAAAGATAGGGAACAATGTGAGTCATGCCACAGGATGGAATTTTATTCGCAAAGAAAATAAATATTCTGCTTTTAAACGGCAAAGTCGGCCTTCCTCTCAGATAGATATATGACCGTTTTGTTCAAGATTGTGCGCCTCCGAAAATGTACACAACAATTGTTACAGTAAACTGTTACGAATTTCATAGCAAAAGACGAATGGCCAGGAAACTCACTTGACAAGTTCAATAGTCACCTATTGTTACTGTTGTTGTTATTTTGGAATAAAAAACTTAATTTTATGTTGTTGTTTTTTTGAAAACATCTCGATGGCATGTGGTAGATTTGATAATTATCTTTGCATACATGTTTTTCTTTTGCAAAATTAACGCTTGTGCAATTAGCCTGAATTACCGGGCCAACATGTACAATTTGAAAGTACCAAAAGTTCAAATAACTTCATTATTTTGAACGTTTTTTACAAAATTATAGCAGTATTTGTTGAAGGACGGTATAACAATAAAACAGTGTACATTTCATCTTGCTATATTATGTAGTTTCCAAAATATCGCTTAAAAGCTTAAAATCAAATATGGCTATTTTTAGGCCATATATCGCCCTAAGAGCGTTCCTCATGTACCGACCAAATATATAATATCACTGTAAGTTATATTGGGTGTGCTTTCGAAGAATAAATTTTAATTTCATTACCGATATTCTACCATTAGTCATACTAAGATTAAAATATATGAACATAACACGAACATGTAGTAGCAACGACACAAAAATGATTTGTATTGCATTATGATAATTTGAATCATGCTCGAGTCTGCCTCCTGAAAAAAAACCATCGCTAAAGTCACATGGAGAGGAGTGCTCGCGACCATCCCTGTGATTGAAGCACAACATCAAGGTACTGCACCCGACACCGTATTCACTACACTACCTACCGCTCCTATCAACGTTTATATATCACAGTATTCCTTCTTTGATAAGCAAGTCATTGCTCCATTATAGTATACGTGCTTGATTAATTGTTCCACAGATATGATGGTATCCTAGGTAGAGAGGTGATTATAACTCTGAGAAACTTGATTAAGTTTTATTTATTTAGCAATATCATGTCGTGAACATCACGTCTGATTCATATGATATTGACTATTTCCCAATACGTGTACCAGTATCCCCATGTGTAATATCACACGTTCGGATATCAGACAGGCAAACCGTCCATGTTGTCCTTTGACAGTCGAGAACTATCTCAATGGACGGTGCTGTGTGTTGCATAGCAACGTAATTAAATGGGAGCTTGATAAGCTATGATGTAGGTAATTGGATTGACATGTGTATACAAGCACAATGCAAGTATACTTCTACGAGTATATCACAAAATGTATAATGTCATATTCTTCTGTGAGTTATAAAATGTGACATTTCATCGTTACAGTTTCTAGTAAGTCCTTGAGAAAAACTGTTTGCATTGGTTTTCATTTGGCAGATAGAGCGTCCCAACGTTTTGGACCCGCAACAAAAAGCGACCTATCAACAAATCATGTTCTGTTTCTTGAAACAACAAACCGAAACTCTTCTGACGATAGCAGGTTGTAATCCTTGCACACGATTGAAAAGAATTGCCTTTTATATTGGCACTGTGATAGATGTTCATCTGTCCGTTGTCTAGATAACACTCCATAAAGACAAATAAATCTGCACCTTTCTCACAAGTCTCCATAAAAACGACATTTAATGGACACACACTGAATCGCCGGAAGTTATCGTCCATATTACAGAACAATATGATACATAGGTCTAGGATCGGCCGTGTTGGTTTGTCTTACCATGACAAGATACGTTTATAGAGGAACTGTCTTATCAGGCACATATAGACGTCATTTACAATACTCAAACAGTAATATATCGTATGTGTTCGTCTAAAAGAAATATGTGTAAATATAATAGACAAGGTGGGTTTTCGTCTCTCTTTTAACGAAGTCAAACTATATGCTATACGTTATTAGATATATGAAACAAAGATGTTGTACTTCGTGTTTGCAGAATACAATTTATTCTAGTATAAACGATTTTTGAGCCGTACAAAGCTTTATTGTCCTGGTGGTGATGGTGACTGGTGAAGCTAGTATGGTATAATCAAAACAGACACACATGTTGTCGAAAAAGGGGCTTTATTTCTTAAAGCCGAAACATTATTAGACATTATATACCAATATAAGTTTGAATTAGGACATATATGGGCAAGAAATAGCGCCACCGTTGAGTTTGTTCAACGCACGCCTATACGAACATAATATACATATATATGTCGTCATTATAGTTAAACTGCTATGTCTGTTCAGTTTTGGTTAACATGCGCGCATACCAGCTGTATCATATGTGCGGCCGCGAATTCGTAGCGTCTCAAAGAAAACTATTTCGCCATTTTTTATGTATTGTTAAATGTCAGCCTAGTGATTGCCTACTTACGTACTAACGCAATATGGAAAACAATACTTTATTTTGCACTGCGACGTCTGCGTCTCGTTCAATACGTGTCATCGTTCTGTTCGTATCCTGACTTATTGTTTAGAACTTATAGAGAAGTTTTTCGGTGCAGCCGTACTAACATGGTTTTGCTTTTTGCATATCAGTGTCTTACGTTAACCACCAAGGCAATTTCTCTTCAACCGAACAACGTTTGTAACCTTGACGCGGATTGGTTAACCTTTCGGTAAAGGGTACGTTACCTTACCGAAATCCACTGAATTTTGGTGAATTTACTGAAATCGTAACATCTCGGCTTTTTTTAAAGGTTGCACAACCAAACCTTAACCTTCTAATTGCGCCGACCATCTTTTTTCAAGATATTTCTTGTTTCCTTTTCTACTTCGCGTTCTTGACATCGTAAAAAGGAATCAAAGTATGTTCTTTTACAAACAATTATATGTTTTGAGAGTTTTATATGTAACTCTTTTAAAATTAAACAGCATTAAGCGTTTCGCTTTTCACATAAATGGACAATAAATGTCCCAAAAGTGTTCATTTTGATGATATGGATTTCTGCATTCAGTCAATTTAACGATCTGTAATTTGATCTTGCTACGTTGGTTACTTTCTCACGACATTTCACGTTTATTTGTACGAGAATATTTTCTACTTTTCGTGAAAGGAATTTTGTGTGACTCGCAATTTTATTATTTACGTCTATTTGATTGAATCAAATTATTCATCTTAAGGAATGGAAAGTCGATAGCTTGACGCTTTGATGTGATGCAATAATAGTTTTCTATGTAGTAGTATTTTCATTGCGTGATCGCACCATCCATGAGAGAAAACATGTATATAAATACGAAGCCAAGGTTATATGCCGGCTGTACTCAGAGTACTGTTAGAATTTAGGATTTATTGAAAAGTAACTTGGTAAATTAAATGGTTATGATGAAATTAACAATTGTGTTCTCAATGATCAAACCACGGTATTTGCAGATGTTTACAATGTCTCCTATGATACGAAACACGATACAACGCCTTACAAGCGCCTGATTTGGACACTGTCATTTTATTACTTAAGTGTAATACTTACTATGGACAAACACTTAACACACCAAACCAACATGCTGATAGACTACTTACAGATCTAAAACTGGGTTAAATAAATTCTGTCAACAAAGTAGAATTTTTGCAACCAACATGATGGTAGACTACTAACAGATACTGATGCATACATTTAAAACTGGCTTAGATAAATTCTGTCACAAAAATAGAACTTTTGCAACCAACATGTTGATAGACTACTTATATTACAAGGCTAAAATTTGTCAATGTTAGTGTCAAATTGTTTTCATGATTTATATCAATTTCTCAGATTTTGAAATTATTATGTTTCTTCAATTTATAAAACTTCTTTGTGTTATTTTGGTACTTCACGATACTATAGCAACGCATTACTATGACTTATAAACAGGTTTGTTGGATGATAATCTTTATCTATATAAGTATATTTGAATCGACAATTTAATTACCAAATTGATAGACAAATACGCGTCTATGGCTTCGGCGAAACATTTATGTGGCTTCGGCGGGGAAACGGTCCCTAGCCAAGACGAAGATTTTTGAATGTATTATGAAATAATGAAGAACACGCCCATTAATCCATTATTTTGCTAAATCAGACATATCATTAGTTAATTTGAATCAGTTGACTAACGCATGACACCTCCCCTCTTTCGCGGGTAATTTGTTACGACATTAAATAAAAGAAATAATATTAGTTGTTATGAGAGATCTTTAGAAAATTGTCTAAGTGACATTTGTCTTTGTGTTTATTTTTACTTTGTGACTATTTTTACTTTGTGTTTTCTTCGTGGTTTGAACTTTAATACTTTGTGTATTTTGAGACTTAACTTAGTGATTATTTATTAAATATACTTTTCTGTGAACATTATTATTACTCTGCGAACTTTGTGTCACTGTTATTAAATTTGATCAAACGGAACTGTGCTATTGTCGTTATATCTTGCCATCATCTCATCACTGGTTATGGATCACTGTTGCGTCCACTACGTTACGTGCGGGTACCGAAATGGACCGCGTAACACTTACATATACTGATGCATACATTTAAAACTGGCTTAGATAAATTCGGTCAACAAATTTAGAACTTTTGCAAAACAACAGCTCGTCGCTATGAAATTTGTTTTGATATCAAGACTAGTATGGATATTCACATCATCAATGTATGCAGGATATAAAATATTTACACAGCTATGTTTTATTCATATATTCAAATACGGAAGTCATCGGCGCCAGGATTTCCGCTTATACTCTCTAAGATTTAATATCATGAACGTTTCGGTCTCAGAGATGCCTAAATTTCCTTTATGAATATAAACTGCTTGTATGTTTGTGAATGCCTTTTAGACGAACGCGTTTGACTGGCTTGCGCGGCTAGTAATGTGACGTCATTGTTTGTTACGTATTGATATATTCATATTATATTATTCCATCACAAAAACGACAAATTATTAAAAATAAGTTTTAAATCTTAGTTCATTAAGGTATGGCGATATTTTGTCAATGGCTGGTGAAATTTGATAAATTTAAATTTGACATTAAACTTTTGAATGTTCCGCTATCGGCAGCATACCGTTACGATAGAATACGCCACAGCAAACTTCAAGTCCTCGCGTAAATATATATGTCTAATCAGAGAAACAAAACGACATGAAAATAACAAATCAGCTCTGACAACAAAAGCTGAATCATGTCTTTATGTTTCAAGATATCAGCACACAATTGCAGTCCTTAAAAGACACCCTCCATGTACCAAAAATGGAACGGTATTGTTTTCTGGTATCCAGTCATGACGAGGACATCCAAAGTTGCTCTTCTGCAAAACTCCAAAAAAAACAATTCGGCAGCAGATGGAACCATTTTTGTGTGTGGATGGGGGAGACTCTTTAGTTTTCCATCAAATTACAAACGCTAGAAATGACATGTTAGCTTAGCGGTTGCTGTTCGAAGAAAGGAAGGTTCCAAGCTGTGCAATCTCTTATATAGCGTGCTAAACATAGCTCGCTAGATTATAACCAATCGTCGCGTAGTATTAATTTACATGGTTTCTTGATGGAATAAAAAAATTTAATCTTGAGCGATTAAATTGCGTATTCTTTATATAGACTTATAAACTCGCGACAAGTTTTGGATGCATTTCTGTTGACATTTATAATTTACAGGATTTGCAGCTAAGGGGTCTAGGCGGAATGCTAGGGAACGCCAGCACTGCTTTTGTAGTCTTGAAAATCTATTTAAGTCAGCTCTGGCGTTCCATATAATGACCATGTCTTCCCTCTGTCGACGCGAATATCTCATTTGCGATTGTCGTGCTATGTGTATGTTGCGTTTCCCTACATGGTAATTGTAAAAAGTTCATATAATATACTTCTCTTGGCTTCCATTAAACTTATTTTGGACGAATATCTGTCTGATAGCTCACGACCTTAACGTTACAGAATGCTTAAAAATATAGATCTACGTTTACCTTAACCGAGATCCAAACCGACTTTGTATTGAAAATACGTGATTTCATGAACAACGTACCAGATCACCGTATAACAACACTTTAAATATGTCTTATCTGAGAGTCATTCAAGCCGCTAAAATAAGACAGCTTACTTCTAAATAATCTTAATTCCGTCTTTAAGCTTCTTAATGTAACCATCGATTTTACCGATGACGTCATCAGGTCAATTATAACAAATTTTGTATTTTTAGGGGCAGTTTTTTCCGTACATGGACAAGATGGAGTGATAATTAAGGGAAATAACCCATAAACGCACAATGTCATACAGCTTACTTTCGTTGCACGCATCTAGTTCTCTATCACGACGCATATTTCGCCAGTGTTTTGATAAGCAGTCATTTGAATATGATATATGTGTATAACGTTCTGGCTTTTACATTCACCTCGTTTGCTTTGTTGCGTCTTATGAAAACCATCATGATAAACGCGTATACGTATATGTGTTGATTGTAACTGTCTTTGTGATTACTTATTAAATACCGATTTGAATAATTCATGATTTCCATATATAACGCTGATATTAGACTCTGTGTTCATGCTACATTTTGTTCCTAGTATTTGTCACCAATAAAGAAGGAGCAATTTCATAAGTACATTTCTGTATTAACACTGATAGAGCACTGGGTGATTCCAACGATAAGGACTGTCATAATTTATCAGTCACCTTTCTAGTATTCGACGTCGTAAACTTTCCGTCCAATAAATGCGCAACAAGGCTTATTATTTACAATAAAGAAATTTGCAATACAATCAAAGGCTCGAGCACATCCTCAACGTTCCCTACTCCACCAGAGTCCGCCATAGTCCATGAGAGTATAAAACTACATAACAGCCTAGCTATCTATTAGAACATGACACTGCAACAAAGCAAATCGCTCCAGCACGCGTACCAATCCACCAAACAACCAACCACTACACCAGAGCATACAACAACACAGAAAAAGCATTCCACTACATCACTCAACAGATTCTACCATGGAAACAAAACCTTGATAGCACAAGCGTCTTCCATTCTATTGCCTGAGGGTCTTCTTTATCAGCATACCTTTTTTGAACGAGGGCCACCCTTACAAGAGACTCCAATGTATCAGGGAGTGACACACCGCGGCATGTAACAACACTCGTCATGTATCCTAGGGCTGTAAGTAATGTACATTTGTACTGATATCAGCAAACTATAACAGATAGTTACGGTTGAGGGAACACTGGTGACTTAAGGCAGCGATTTCTTACTGACAGCTGATTATTTCTTATTTTATATCAGACATCAAATTAGTATCTAATGAATCTTTTATCGGCAAAGAAAGTGTTGTTGCGATTTTAAGTATCGCCTCGACGATATTGTCATGTGTGCACCTGATGTCGACCAGTGAAGCATTTGTATTGCTTTTATTCGTATACTCCTACGCAGCCGCTTGTGTGACATATATAAGCGACTTCATTTCTTCCCCTTCCCAAATGAAATGAGGGTTTTTTACCAAAACTACTAAAATGTGATTTTCTCCTGTTTTTTTTTACAAAAATGTGGGTTTTAAGCGAGACTTTTTGGAAATAAGTGAGTTTTAAGTTGGTTCAAGCGGGTTTTTAACTCGCTTCTTTATGCCTAAAAACTAGCTAGTGCTTACGTTTAGCCAATAAAAAACAACTTCTAGAGAAGTGTGTTAAAATCCCCAAAACAATACCATTATCGTGTGCTCATTGCAATCATGAAATAGATAATTTCTTGACGGTTCGTATGTCCAGTTAGCAAATGTTACCGTTGCCTCAGTTATGTTTTAGTTATACCTAAATTTATAGTAACTATCAAATATTATAAGATAATTGATCAAAGATTCGTGATCGAATCATGGGTGATCCATTCCTGTAGTTGATCGTTTTCAGAAAGAAGTATTTTTCTATTTTCTCTTTCAATTGATCAATTCTACGGCAAACACCTCTTGCTATCATACTAAACAATTATTTTTATGAATTTCGGCTTGTTTTGACAATAAAAATAATGGAACTAGATGTGGTCTGATATCTGACACGTACCCACCGTTTCTCAACAGCATTTAGGCGTGGTCTGATATCGGACACGTACCTATCGTTTCTCAACATCATTTAGGCGTGGTCTGATATCGGACACACATCAATCGTTTCTCAATAGCATTTATACGTGGTCTGATGTCGGACACACACCAATCGTTTCTCAATAGCATTTAGACGTGGTCTGATGTCGGACACGCACCTATCGTTTCTCAACAGTAAAACATTTATAAACAAGAAATATCTTGGGAAAAAATGGTCGGCGCAATTTGAAGGTTAAGATTTGTTGTGCAACCGAACAAAAATGCCGAGATGTTACGATTACTGGTCACTCCAGATCCAAAATGGATTTCGGTAAATCTACCGAAATTCAGTGGATTTGATTGGTTTACACAATACTGATATGCAAATAGCAAAACCATGTTAGTACGACTGTGCCGGAAAACAGAGCACAACAAATGCATTACCGAGAACAATTAAAATACAACACAACAATGGTAACCAACCCTCACGACGAAAGCCATGTAATAATCACAAACGACACGAGGAGCGTGAATCTGACTTAAAATGGACTTTCACATGTATCAGCTAGATTGTTTGTGTGAAAACCATCACATCAAAATTTCCCTTGACAATGTTTACTAGAAATCTAAATATTCTCGATTTCATTCACATTTTATGAATGTGTTTTCGAGCTTTGTTCAATGTGTTCTGTCCTTGAACGTGTTTTCATCCGTTTGCAATCAGAAGAGTTTCATGTAAATTTTATACCAAACATGTCGACCTCGCATTCATTACAATAACTCTCTTTTGACAAGAGATACAATTGAGTTACTTGAAGTACTAAGTTGAGAAGCATCAACACCATGCATTTTCTGTATTGCATTTTCTGTATTGCATTTCCTGGAAATGGGAAGCTGGCAAAACGTTTGAGCAAATTTCGGAAATATTCAGTAACTGTTAAACTCCAGATAGTAATTGTAATGAAACAGAGAGAATACGTAACTACAGGGAACGCCACATACACAAGACATATGGCACTTAAGGGGATCAAATGGTACACATATTAAGGAACAGAGGCACAATGAATGGCCCGGCAGACCACAAGGAATAACTAGGAGAATCAAAGTGGACAGTCAAGGGAGGCGGAAGGGGGAATTAATGGATGGAAAAGATCACAGGACAAGTCAAGACAACTGGCCGCAATAGGCCAAAAATGGGCAGGAAACAATCTGAACACCATATAAAGTGACAGAATTGCACAGGGGAAAGGAAAATACAAAACACATTAATAACACAAACAGAAACAACAATCATATAGCGAATTACAGCCTTGGAACTGTCAGCAAAAAATACTGCAAAAATAATATTGTAAGGAAACCTGTTTGGTTTTAATGCCCCAAATATTTTATACTGACAAACTCGGGGCTGTAAAGAAGTAGTGTTCCTTAGGTTGTACACGTGATTAATTTTTTTAATTTTTTTTTTGAAAAAACATTTCATTTCTTAACAATCCAGTGCATTTACTTGATCTCATAGTTATCAATAGTCTCATTTGTCTGTGATATATACTTATTAATATTCATTTAATGTTATGTCTTCTTATGTCACTACATGTATATTGTCAAGGACCATATTGAAAATAAGGGATGGAGTATTCCTTTTTGTGTTATCCTGTTCGTAAAATGTATATGCCATGGTTTTATGTTTTTTTTATATTGTAATGCCAAGTGATTTGTACATTTTATGAGAAACAAATCTAATGTTGTATCGTAATACATTTCCAGGAAATTGGAAGCTGGCAAAACGATTGAGCTATTTTCGAAATATTCAGTAACTGTTTAACTCCAGATAGTTAATGTAAGTAAACTTGTTTGGGTAAATGCCCCAAATAGTTTATACTGACAAACCCAGGGCTGTAGGGCAATAGTGTTACTTAGGTTGTACACGATTAATTAATTTCTTCTTTTTTAGAAAAAAACATGTCTTAGTATTTCTAGACAACAGCACACCATTGCAGTCCTTTACAGACATCCTCCATGGATTTCCATGCACCAAACATGTAATGCCATGTGATTTGTACATTTTATGAGAAATAAATCTAGTGCTGTATCGTCATGCATTGGTACCTAAGTCCCTACTCTTTGGTTTTAGGGATATCACCTCCAGGGATCTGTGTGGGGCCCTATAATGTAAATGTGGCCAGTTTCGAGCTACTCTTCCTCCATTCTTTAAGTGCTTTATTTCATGTTTTCTACATTACACACTATCCTACCTATCTAAAGAAGTATATATTTTGTATGAAACAAATGTAACCATCTATTTAGAAGGTATTTGAATCGCATTGTAAATATAACATGTTTGTAGCATTTTAACGATCATTGTTACATGTTTCATTACTGCCGCAAATTAAAATTGAATACAGTAGGCTAGGAGAATTACCGCAGCAAGAAAGTCTCAAAGAGAGCTGACCACTCATATTAGGTGATATCGATATAGACATTCAGTGTTATATTAACATGGTTAGAACTACATGTTTGTTAATGCTACAGCAGTGTTTAGTGTATATTTCCAAGTTCGTTTCGTATAAACCTGCGCTGGTTTAGCCAGTCATCAGTGTGTATGTACGATAAAAAATGTAAAAGTATACAACCCTCTACTTTTGTTAGGTAAATTTTAATCTTTCATTTTGCTGCGGATTGAAATTAAAGGATTTTCAACTTTTTTTAATAAAAGTTGATATTACATGCTGTGGAATGACTACGTGAAAAGTATGTGGACACACAGCCAAACATAATAATACCACACAAACTAAAACAAAGCTTTGATAATTATAATCAAAAAAAGTAGTTTGCTCGTTAGGCGTACAACGATGTGATTTTCTATGAAATTTCATAATACCTGGCCCATTCTTTGCGCCTCGGTTCCTTAATATGTGTACCGTTTGACCTCCTTTTGTGCCTTATGTTTTGTGGATTGTTATTTTTCCGGAGATCTGCGTGGGGAGGCATTGTCTTATGTATGTGGCTTTCCCTGTAGTTACGTATTCTCTCTCTTTCAATCGGAGGGATATATTATAGCACATTGCTGGTGCTGCAACTTGGATTAAAATTCAGGTCAGTATTACATAGTGGAGGCCAGACTGCGTCATAACCATTGCGATAATGTTCGACACTTTTATGATGCTTACATCTGTACCGGTTGGATGCCAGTTACCTGTTCGCGTATTTCACGTCTTCTCTATCAATTAACCATCAAAATACTCACTGGTTCAATATTTTTTCACGAGTTAACATGTCTGGTACATGAAATAAACAAACACACGACTTACATTACACGGTGTGCCTCCATGGAAACATTGTACCTGTTTGGCAGGCAGGTATACAGACAGATATTGGCCACATAATGGAATGTTTAACAATGACTGCTTTCTATTCTTTTATCCTCGCATTCTTAAAATCAACAAAGGTACATCTATACATCTAGCCATTATTGTAAATGAAGAAACAAATCTTTGAATTAGTTTTATCTGAATTGTGCACTGATATAAAACAATAGGTTAACTATATAAAGGTACATGTATATTCGGAAGGCATTTTATTCTGACAATCATGACTTGAGCATATAGTCATGTTTTTTGTATACTTTTTATCGTACATTTAAAAAATATGTTGTATAAAGAGAATCTGAACATAATTAGTAATCTGTATTCATGTTTGACCATCATATGACCAGTAAAAACTGCATGCACTTGTGAGCATGGGTCACACATTTTCACACATTTATATGAAATGTTTTTTGTTGTTGAATAAAGTTCTATATAACTTATACCAACCATGATGTTTGTTTGATAGCGTGTGAGTTGTATGCGTCATCATTACGTTATCGTGTTCTACGGGATGCTTTATGGCAACGACGTTTTATGCAAATCGTTCATTTGACCTAAACTGTTTTCTAGGCTAGTGAACCAAAACTATAATAACGTCCTATCTTTAATAGAGGTTACGGATAAAGGGTTTGTTTTGAGTTACATTCAGCGACTGTCCAACACCTGCTGATTATACACGTCTTACCTATGGACAAAACATCCGCTTGTCCTTCCAGCAACAATAATTGATGGTATATTACCATCAACAAATAATATAGTGCTTTTATATGTCCCTGTGTTTTAATTTGAATGTCAGATAGCTGAAACTATCTCGATATTCAAGCATTTCTTTCAGACTTATAATGAAACATTCATCACCTATATCATTGACAGTGAAGTCACAGCTAGGAACCAATAACTAGGAGATGGAAATACAGCAATCACTAACCATGTCACGTTTGACTGTATGCTGGCTTCATTCTCAGACACAATTCCACAGATATACAAAAAGGAATAGGGGCGTGTTATCACAAAGTGAAGCTTGATTATAACAAACTGATTACAAAGGTTACCATCATAAGACAGGTCTAGCCTTTGTTCCCCAAAAGACGTTTCAATATTGTTTAATGAAATCTTCCATACGATATGTGGCCTAAGTACAGAATGGGCCGTGTGGTGGTAACTGTGGCCTAAGAACAAAATGAGCCGTGCGGTGGTGACTGTGGCATCAGTACAGAATGAGCCATGCGGTGGTGACTGTGGCCTCAGTACAGAATGAGCCGAGCGGTGGTGACTGTGGCCTCAGTACAGAATGAGCCGAGCGGTGGTGAATGTGGCATCAGTATAGAATGAGCCGTGCGGTGGTGACTGTGGCCTCAGTACAGAATGAGCCGAGTGGTGGTGACTGTGGCCTCAGTACAGAATGAGCCATGCGGTGGTGACTGTGGCCTCAGTACAGAATGAGCCGTGCGGTGGTGACTGTGGCCTCAGTACAGAATGAGCCGAGCGGTGGTGACTGTGGCATCAGTACAGAATGAGCCATGCGGTGGTGACTGTGGCCTCAGTACAGAATAGCCGAGCGGTGGTGACTGTGGCCTCAGTACAGAATGAGCCGAGCGGTGGTGAATGTGGCATCAGTATAGAATGAGCCGTGCGGTGGTGACTGTGGCCTCAGTACAGAATGAGCCGAGTGGTGGTGACTGTGGCCTCAGTACAGAATGAGCCATGCGGTGGTGACTGTGGCCTCAGTACAGAATGAGCCGTGCGGTGGTGACTGTGGCCTCAGTACAGAATGAGCCATGCGGTGGTGACTGTGGCCTCAGTACAGAATGAGCCGTGCAGTGGTGACTGTGGCCTCAGTACAGAATGAGCCGAGCGGTGGTGACTGTGGCCTCAGTACAGAATGAGCCGAGCGGTGGTAACTGTGGCCTCAGTACAGAATGAGCCGTGCGGTGGTGACTGTGACATCAGTACAGAATGGGCCATGCAGTGGTGACTGTGGCCTCAGTACAGAATGAGACGTGCGGTGGTGACTGTGACATCAGTACAGAATGGGCCATGCGGTGGTGACTGTGGCCTCAGTACAGAATGAGCCGTGCAGTGGTGACTGTGGCCTCAGTACAGAATGAGCCATGCAGTGGTGACAGTGGCCTCAGTACAGAATGGGCCATGCAGTGGTGACTGTGGCCTCAGTACAGAATGGGCCATGCAGTGGTGACTGTGGCCTCAGTACAGAATGAGCCGTGCGGTGGTGACTGTGGCCTCAGTACAGAATGAGCCATGCGGTGGTGACTGTGGCCTCAGTACAGAATGGGCCATGCAGTGGTGACTGTGGCCTCAGTACAGAATGAGCCATGCGGTGGTGACTGTGGCCTCAGTACAGAATGAGCCGTGCGGTGGTGACTGTGGCCTCAGTATAGAATGAGACGTGCGGTGGTGAATGTGGCATCAGTATAGAATGAGACGTGCGGTGGTGAATGTGGCATCAGTACAGAATGAGACGTGCGGTGGTGACTGTGGCATCAGTATAGAATGAGACGTGCGGTGGTGAATGTGGCATCAGTATAGAATGAGACGTGCGGTGGTGACTGTGGCATCAGTACAGAATGAGACGTGCGGTGGTGAATGTGGCCTCAGTATAGAATGAGACGTGCGGTGGTGACTGTGGCCTCAGTATAGAATGAGACGTGCGGTGGTGACTGTGGTCTCAGTATAGAATGAGACGTGCGGTGGTGACTGTGGCCTCAGTATAGAATGAGACGTGCGGTGGTGAATGTGGCCTCAGTATAGAATGAGCCGTGCGGGGGTGACTGTGGCCTCAGTACAGAATGAGCCGTGCGGTGGTGACTGTGACATCAGTACAGAATGAGACGTGCGGTGGTGACTGTGGCATCAGTACAGAATGAGCCGAGCGGTAGTGACTGTGGGCTCAGTACATAATGAGCCGAGCGGTGGTGAATGTGGCATCAGTACAGAATGAGCCATGCGGTGGTGAATGTGACATCAATACAGAATGAGCCATGCCAAGGTGACTGTGGCATCAGTACATAATGAGCCGAGCGGTGGTGAATGTGGCATCAGTACAGAATGAGACGTGCGGTGGTGAATGTGGCATCAGTACATAATGAGCCGAGCGGTGGTGAATGTGGCATCAGTACATAATGAACCGAACGGTGGTGAATGTGGCATCAGTACAGAATGAGACGTGCGGTGGTGACTGTGGCATCAGTACAGAATGAGCCATGCGGTTGTGACTGTGGCCTCAGTACAGAATGAGCCGTGCGGTGGTGACTGTGGCATCAGTACATAATGAGCCATGCGGTGTGACTGTGGCCTCAGTACAGAATGAGCCATGCGGTTGTGACTGTGGCCTCAGTACAGAATGAGACGTGCGGTGGTGACTGTGGCATCAGTACATAATGAGCCATGCGGTGGTGACTGTGGCCTCAGTACAGAATGAGCCGTGCGGTGGTGACTTTGGCATCAGTACAGAATGAGCCATGCGGTGGTGACTGTGGCATCAGTACAGAATGATCCATGCGGTGGTGACTGTGGCATCAGTACAGAATGAGCCGTGCGGTTGTGACTGTGACATCAGTACAGAATGAGCCGTGCGGTTGTGACTGTGGCATCAGTACAGAATGATCCATGCGGTGGTGACTGTGGCATCAGTTCAGAATGGGCCATGCGGTTGTGACAGTGACATCAGTACAGAATGAGCCATGCGGTTGTGACTGTGACATCAGTACAGACTGAGCCATGCGGTTGTGACTGTGGCATCAGTACAGAATGATCCATGCGGTGTGACTGTGGCCTCAGTACAGAATGATCCATGCGGTGGTGACTGTGGCATCAGTACAGAATGAGCCGTGCGGTGGTGACTGTGGCATCAGTACAGAATGAGCCGTGCGGTTGTGACTGTGGCATCAGTACAGAATGATCCATGCGGTGGTGACTGTGGCATCAGTACAGAATGGGCCATGCGGTTGTGACAGTGACATCAGTACAGAATGAGCCATGCGGTTGTGACTGTGACATCAGTACAGACTGAGCCATGCGGTTGTGACTGTGACATCAGTACAGAATGAGACGTGTGGTGGTGGTGTTTCAGGGGGGGATTCACATTAGTTCAGTTAATGAGTTTAATTAGGGCATGATACAGCACGCACAGCTAATCCCCTAAAAAGTACAATGTAATTACGTTCTTAACAAATGATTTGTCAGAACATTTCAATTTGTGTCGATGTTCTTTCAACTTTGTACTAAACTTTTCTCAAAATGTCATGCTGTGGGATCGCGTGGGAAATCAGTGCTGACGTTTATGAGTTTTAGGCTTAAATGAACTGAATAGTTTTGTTGTTTTGAGGCAACGCATTTAATAGGGTTGGCAAGAAGATTTATACAAAACTAATTCAGTGCTTCTTTTCGCACGTCAGAGCAATTAAGCAAGATGTAAAAGACTGCAGAATTAAGTACAACGTGTCTGTTAGCATGGTAATGTTAAATCTGTTGACATTTTCATTAATGTCGTTTTCCTCGTAATGGTTGAAGCGAGTTCAAACAATATCATTAAACACCTATAGTGCCCGGACCGGATAGTGAAAACATTATTATTAAGATTGACATATACATATATAAACATATTTATTATTTAATGAGAAAGTGAAGAAATATAATCCAAATTGGTTCTTTCAGTAAAAAGTCTTTTGATAATAATCATCTACTGGAGAGGTACGGAAGAAATTAATCTGATTACACAAAGAAAGTTTTCTTAATTCCGACGTCGTGCAATTTCCGGTGGGGTGACTATAACAGCACTACTCGCTAGATACATTTATAATATCCTATATATCTACTTTCAGACGCAGTTGTTAAGGCAAACAATGTTAGGTTCATTTGGTTTTCATACAACATTGTCATGTTTACAGTGATAATAATAATAACGCCTCGGCGTGATGAAATTGTTTTCTTTGCAAACATTACACCATTGCAATAATTGCGTTCATTGCTTTGCATCGGAAGAAAAAAATACAAAACGATATACATTTCATTTTTTTAGTTTTGGCAACCATAAACATATATGTCTTAACGAAAAGTAAACCATTCCAATGTTACAAACGTTGTTTGAGTAAAGAGAATTTGGTTTAACGGTTTAACGTAAGATTTGATTGGTTTACACAACGCTTTCAATCAAATAGCAAATCCATGTAAGTACGGCTTTGCCGAAATGAATTATCACGGCGGCTTGTCAAACTATGCTTTACATAAATAACGGCGGCTAGTCAAACTATGCTTTGCATAAATAACGGCGGCTTGTCGAACTATGCTTTACATAAATAACGGTGGCGAGTCAAACTATGCTTTGCATAAATAACGGCGGCTTGTCGAACTATGCTTTACATAAATAACGGCGGCTAGTCAAACTATGCTTTGCATAAATAACGGCGGCTTGTCGAACTATGCTTTACATAAATAACGGTGGCGAGTCAAACTATGCTTTACATAAATAACGGCGGCTAGTCGAACTATGCTTTACATAAATAACGGCGGCTAGTCAGGTCAGGAGTATCTTAACATATAGACTTGAAAACCGTGATAAAAACATCACCTCTTTCGGAAATAAAAACATTTTGTACTTGTATAAACTATATATATTGTCCTCGTGGTGGTAGTGACTGATGGTGCCAGTATGCTATAGTTACTACAGACACACACGTTGTTGCCGAAAAGGGGGTTTATTCCCCCCTCAAAAACTTCTCCAGAGCAGTGAACACATCTGTGCAGACTTCAGTATTATGATTTTATTTAAATCGCCAAATAAAAATTCAAATCACTACATAAAAGAAGTATCAAGTTTATGTAAATGATGGAATTCAAAGAGGAGACAAAAATGATTAACTAATCAATGTATTTGTGATATTTAAATATGAAAGTAATGTTACATCTGTGTATGACTAAAATAAATTGTCCAAACGAAATCGAACTAGGTGATAGTATAAGGCTTAATGTTTATAGTGTTTTTTACGCCGTTTTTTGTGACCCACACACTTGTTAAAGTTCGTCCGGGCACCTAGCTTTCAGTAGTGCTTTGGTCAAATGATTGACATTACCAGATATCATGGATATACAATCAGTATTTGCATTTAAATGTCTTATCACCAAAACAACACGCAACAACCTCCAAATGAAGCAGACGTTGGCGGAACTTTCGATGTTGAGAATTAATAGAAGACTCGGAAATAATAAACATAAAACGTGAAGTGGATAACGTAACGGCAACATAATACACATCTAAGTGAACATGTGATTTATGCTATTGAATTAATCAAAGTTTAGAACTTTTTTATTGTTTCCTTGGCAACAAATCTAATTTGTTTTCAATTGTTTTGCATTCATCAAGTATTAGAGTTAGAACATAAAGTGCATATCATAGTTTCGATGGAATAAATCAAGTTGAACCATTTTTATGTTCTTGTTAAATTTAGTTCATTAGTGTTACGCAACGGAATATCATCATGTTGTAAAACATAACAAGTGTAGATATTGCGCATAGTATTTGTAAATTAATCAGCATCAAAAGTAGCGGAATATGTACTTTACTTCGACACTAATAAAATCATATTAAAGTTTACTTCATGAACTCTTTGAATCCACCATCGATGTCCATAGTGTTTTGCTTAGCTTAATACAAAATGATAATTAATATCATTATTATCTTAGCATCACCACGAAAATCTCCGTCATCACCACGATAATCTCCGTTATAAGATGGAGGTAAACAACAGAAATGAACAGAAACAACAGAAATTTGAAACGGGTGTGGCAAATGATTACATTTCTGACAGGCCAGCATTGTTTCTGAGCCAAAGTTAATGAATTTCTATTAACAGTTGTAGACATCTGAACTGTACAGTACAATGTTGGTGTGAGGTACATAAAGTCACGTGACCCTACGTTGTAGTATTGCGTTTGATTAAATGTCTGTATAAATTTTAACTCATTGAAACATGTAACTTATTTCGTATATATTCAACAAGACTAAGTATACAAATGTACAATGTATTTAACGTATGTATAACATTATTTTATGTAAGTATGTATATACGAAAACTCTAAGATAGACAAGTTGTTTAAACATGAAATTGTCTAATGTATGCGGAAGTCAAATCATTGAGATAGAAAAACCGTTCACACAACAAATCAAAGACTGATCCAAATCTATTCCACAACTTCATCCAACAATACCTCGAATGAATGAATGGTGTTTTACGGTGCAAAGACAGCTTCTCTCCTTTTTCGTACATACTTATAACGATATAGTACAAAATTGTAACAAACACAGTATTAATACGAAGACTAAAGCAGGGTGGTGTATCTGTTTAAAACAAGAAATAATGGCTCAAATATTTCAGCTCAAGATTGAGTGGGAGAGACAATACCGTAACTGGATTGATGTATTATATAGTAAGTAAGAATGTATGTGCAATATGTCGTGCGGCTATGGAGATAATCGCACACTTCTTTCATAGAATGCATATAGACTCAGTACATTTAACAACGCACATTTTTTACCAACCATACTTTTTTAAATTCCATTTTTATAACCTTTGAAACATTTTTTATTAAAATACTTGTCGAGTGTCATAAAAGTTAGCATATTTTTTGCATACATATGCAATAATGTGTCAAGTTTTTTTCGTGTATCCAAAAAGGCAGTCAATGAAAATTTAGAAATCCCATATCGTGCGTTATTTATTGTACTGAGTATATGTCATTGGTTTAATCAGGTAGTTTTAAATACAAGCATATATCAATCCTTCCCTATAAAGAGCACTAATTGTTAATTAACAGCTTGTATAATCTTGCATCCGGCTTGATCACTTTAATCAGATGTCATGCTGCGTGTACGCTATTGGATACCGATCGCGCGTACACCTCGATATATAGTGTATTCGAAATTATAGGAAAACACTGGCATTTTTTAACAGAAATCGTTAAAAAGGACAGCATAATAGAGCACCCACATTAAATAAAAAAGTGCGTTCGAAAGTTCATATTTTGAACTCTAATATATCTCTGCACACAGTATCTACCTCTATTGGAAAGTATTTAAATTCAGAGATATTGTTTTAGTCCTTTCTTATTTCAATGTAAAAAAGGGGACCTTAAAAACCTCAAAAAATGACAGTGATGTAGAAATCACAGAAACATAGTAGTTATACCATCATAAAGTGAAAGGTTTGATCTCTAACATTTGTTTGCACACGAAAGATACCTTTAACAGATTTTGATTTATCGCGGTTTTAACATATTTTCCTTCTATAATTCTATACAAAGTTGGTCGGACCGCAGAAACAAGAAAGTTGGGTATGATACATGCATACATAACTGATCATAATGTTAGAAACATGAGTGACACACCGACCGTCCATGTTGTGCTAATCTTGATTACATTTGATATTTATTGTCATGAGGAATAAAAGACAGAGAAACAATATAAAAACAATTTGTTAAAATAAATAAGTCAAACACCCAATTAAACGTAGAGTCGATCTAGTGCTGTCATCATCGGTGTAAAAGACAACTACAGTCGACTCTCGTTAAGACGAATTTCTCGGACCGTCGGAAATAGTTCGTCTTAACGAAAATTCGTCTTAACGAAAATTCGACGTAAACGTCGGGAGGCCATTTTGGTGGTGTTACGTGAGAAAGTCTAGTTCGTGACGACTGCTTTGTGTTTGATCGCCATTTGCATCAAACAAATGTTAAAGATGACGTGTTTTAATTAAAGTACACGCTTAATTAAGTCACTCATTTTTTACAAACTATCGGTTTCATCTCAGTGTTCAACAATTCGACATGTTTGCATTAACACAATGTAGTCTAACATTTTGCAAACATGTACAAATCCTTCAATTATGTAAACAATCGATAATTAAATGTGCGAAAATACAGGTAAATCATCTCAGTGACGTGTGAAAACATTCGTCGACAGCAGGATACGATCCAACTTCGTGTTAAACAATAGATTTAAGGTGCGAACTTGTTAAGCGGGACTTCGAAAAAACTTCGACGTAACGAAAAACTTCGAGACAAAAATTCGTCTTAACCGACAGAAATTCATATAGACAAAGAAGGATAAAATCGGGACTTTTGAAAAACTTCGACGTATCGGAAAATTCGTCTTAAGCGAGTTCGTCCTAACGAGAGTCGACTGTATGTCTTCCCAACCACACAATAAATTCCCCATGTATATCATACTTAGTTTACTATGACAAATACAAGATATGAAGAAGGACACTTACCGTATTCATCAAACACAAGTGAATTTGATGTATTGAATTCAATATCCATAGACGGTAGCTTAAAATTATCGTTAAAATTCATATTTGAAAGTTTTTTGGACTCGGACCGTTACAATGATAGTTGTTCCTTGTTAGTCACATGCAGTAACACACACGTGTTATAGTAAGAACTTCAATTACAATCGAATTTGGCAATTAACTAGATTATTGATTTTTCAATGACACTTCGAGGGCTGATAACATAGTTATATATACGTGTATTTAAGTTGTCATGGTAACCAACGCCGTTAAAAAGTGGATGGTTTTCGAGAACGTTTTCTATATCGTATCTGTGCAATATGCGTCCAAGTTTAAAACTATCCTTACAACACAATGCCTGATAAGAATCACTTAGTATATTCACTAGTACACACGCATTAGCTTTCTTTTCACGTTCAAATAATTAAATACACTTAATTTTAAAAAAGGTAACAATACCTCCAGATGGTATTATCAATGTTATTGTCACTCATATATTTTGGTCGAGAAAACATCTCCGGAACACACTGTATCATATATTGCATTTCTATATTTTCACCGACGTATTACACATTTCTAACATCCACAAATTTGAACACATTTTATTACATAACATCACTAACTAGTATCCAATTATTCAGGTGTCTCACATAGTCTGTCTTCAACATACGCCTCAATGTTATATGTCAAAGTGTTATATACTAAACAAAATTTCCAATTAAAAACCAATTAATTCTGAAGAAAGCTACTGCCCAGTAGCTACCTATTTATCTTATGTAACAACTAAATACCCACTTTTATATATATATATATATATCTGTCTGATTCCCTCTTAACTTCAGATAAAGTCAATTAACCTGTACCATATACTCTCTGGAATGAGTACATAATTTCTTATGAAACATAAATATTCTAAACTGTTCAGAATTTTGGAATGCTTTCAAGTGAGATTATATCAATTTTCTCCACATCTAGCACCGAATCAGTATTCCGACAGAGGATTTCTTGTCCGTCTAGCTAATTAAATACTATGTGTTTTCAAGCCGTCCCGCACTGGGCAGTGTTATATTCAGTCACTATTGGTACACAGAGGAACTGAGAAAAGTGCAGGCGAATATCCAATAGGAAGAAGAGAAATGCCAGGAAATAACTCGACTCGTCTCTTCAAAAACATATTTCAGTGGAAAAGTACTCCAAACTTTACAACACGTAATAATAAACTAATTTAATATAACAACATTTTCAGAACACAATGAAAAGCACAAGACTTTATATCCAACAATTTCGGTATGATAATTAAAGTATATTTGCTCTAAATGGGATAAAATATACATGTATATACTGTGATACAAAGTGGCAGATTTTGGAGTTATGGTATAGAATAGATGGGTCTTGAGCGATTGTGTAATGTTTCAATTTGTAATTTACAATTTTCATATCATGAAGAGTTCAATTGAACATAATGTTCTTTTACTTCTATTACCGTTCCAATTCCATGTTAACACGTACACGAAACATTTTGGGAAGTATAAAATTACCAGACGTCTCTTTGAGAAAAGTAAGAATAGAAACCAATTGTAGTAAATTTGTCAGCATCAGTTTTTGTAATACAAAAATCGAATATATATTCTATTTGTTTATGTAATGCCGGGGATTACTAAATCCTATATTGCAGTGATGTACATCTTTTATACATTCTATTTGTTCATGTAATGCAAGGTTTCCGAATTTATTTTACTTATTTCTTATTATTTCTCTGTTTTATTATATTAATGTGACAGAAACTCATCCAGTGAAACTCACCTGAAAAATTCCACGATTCATACTTCTAACCAAACAACAAGTTAATAATATCTGTTCGTATCAGTACAAATATATTAACTGCACTATGGATGTATATTCATAGATTTGATTTTAATATAGTATCTCTAGATATATTCTCTCTTCTTGTGTTTTCAATATTAGTTGATAAGTTTTCTACTTAAAAACATAATGATATAAATTAACTAATATATTTATAGACTGTATAAAATTCATTCAAGACGTACCATTGTATCAAGATGTTCACAGGAATTTTAAACGCACTATCTGTTTAACATCCATGGTAGTTTACTGCTGTGATTAATCTAGTGACGTAGGCAACGAGGAACGTGATTACCCATTAATGATATACATTTGCCCCCAGAAAACACATTATATTGTGATATATAGAAATGAAGTTCCCTCCAATCATCAAAAACCTGATATCCTGGACAATATGTCATACTTTTATTAATAAATTATTTTTGTAACTTTTGTTACCATCTTGAGAGTTCATATTACACATTAAATAACATATATTCAGTGTTCAATGATACTAATCTGAAACCTGTGTCGATTTATTCTTATCTACATTTCTGTAGCAGGAAGCTGGATGAACGATTGAATGATGTATTGTTAGGGGTGTCTGACTACACTGATTATATTACGTCATTTCCTGTGAGACTTCGGCCGTAATCAATCGACGGGAGTTTAAGTGAGCAACCGCAGATATCGTAGACATTTTTATTGACGACACATTTTGAATGACTTTCGCTTCAAAAACGATTGGAATTATTGCTGTCAGGACATATATATTATTGTTAATGCATCATGAACACATCTACTGAGACATTAACAAATCCGGAGGTGATTTGTCTGTGGACGAAAGGCTTGTAAAAAGAGAAGAGAATAGAGATGCTGCTATTTGTTCTAGAAAGTCATGAGTTTAATGTGTACTTACTGTAAATGCATTTACACACCTTTTGGAACTAAATTGTAGTCTGAAAACAAATTTACAAGTGCACATTGAAGCTGCTTACCAAATGGCAGTACAGAAATAGATCTATGAGCATTTAACACAGTGAGTGTAACAGACTTATGGCAAAGTTCTCAAGGGTAAAATATTGTAACTTCTGCGCTATATAACACAACTAGCAAATATACATTGGCATTCTGGTTATCTCTGACAGTCAATTGATGTGCTACAATGAATATTGTCTTTAGTAGTTAGCATAATGGACTGACAATCCGGAGACCCGGGTTCGAATCGCGGTAGCGCCATTGACCGATTTTTCGTGTTCCTCAAAACATGATTTTATATCAAAATTTAATACAGCTGGCTTAAGTGCTGTGTGGCGAATGTAAAAAATCGCCCCGTACTTCGTCCAAAGTGTAGTTAACCGTATCTCACTTTATAAGTTAAATTTACACGAAAAAGACGTTAGGTCGCTTAGGTGAAGTGGTTAGCATAACGAACCGGAGACCCGGATTCGAATCCCGATGGCGCCATTGACCGATTTGTCGTGTTCCTCAAAACATGATTTAATAAACACTTGACAAAATACGACACAAATACTACCGCGTGTTTCCTGTACAATATAAAACAAAGCAATGGACTGGACACGACTGTGCAGGTGAAGTGTGTCAGTCATCTGATAATGGTTGAGTTTCAGTAAATTGCCTCCTGTGGCTATTTCAGTTATTTTAGTGCCTTTGATGCTTAACCCAAATGCCAGTTATGGTAATCAAGAACTGGTAGCAACTCTGTATTGGACACAAACTATTGAAACTTGACAGTAACCCTGTCCTGACTGTCTTAGACTCTTCCAATAAAGGACCTGTCTAAACAGTTACCTTCGCTCACACTAACAACTACCAGCAAATAGATCAAAGAGGCAAACTTATAACGTTCATTTTTTCAGTAACAGGTAAGTAACGAAAATCGACATATCTTTATTTCAATTGGTACAAAAACTATTCACCCGAGTAAAGATGGTATTTTAAAGATATGATAACAAATAAATAATGTTAAAATGTTGTCCAAAGGCCCACCATCGCATGACTTGACTCAATTATTATAGCAACATTGTGTGCAGCCAACATATATTTCAAACAACGTAAATTGTACGAGGATTCGCGTATTTCAACACGTTCTCGACGATTTGGTTGTGGTTGTATTTAGACCGCTTGGTGATTAAAAAGCACGAGAACTAAATATATATGTATGATAAGTTTGCATCGAATCGACCTATTTTTACATCAAAGAGATAATCATAATCAGCGGAGAACATTTTACACTCAATTAGAAGTGAACTTCTGTGTTATTTGAATGAGAGTTTGTTAGTTTGTGACTGCATATCGTTGTTCCTGGCTAATTTGAAGCCAGCAAGATTACAATATTGAAAGGTTGCCATAAATCAAATGATGCATCTAAACATTGTAAATGTGCGAATGACGTACTTTGTCCAGAATTTCAACAATATTTAAATCCTATATTCGTATCTGTCCGAACGAATTCCGTAATTACTGACCACTCATGTAAAATCCTATACGTAATGTATTTATACTACCTCTTTATTTATAGAACTGCCCCTATCACTGAATGTTTACATATGACTGAAATAGTAATTCTTAAAATCAAATTAAATGTTAAAAGTTATTCTAAATTGGAAAAAACAATACATTGATATTATCAGATGAGCAGAGTACAAGGGATGAAAACTGGCCTAAAACGATAAAAATCCCTAGTTATGAGTTAAGCACATGGTCCCCTGATTCAAAGTTGTATCAGTATCCAAAGGCAAGTGGAAGGTTACTGATCCGTCAGTCAATACTAGAATATTTTTCAAATAAATAAAGAAAGCTTTTTCAATAAAATAAAAGCATATAAAAGGAACTTCTAATTCAATACCTATTTAGAAATTTATTCAAGAACACTTTCCAAAATTAACTGATTAAAACTGACATGCGCAGTGAGGAGGTGGTGTAGATGAACAGACTCTGATGTAAAACAATATATTACTCGGTACATTCCATTATCCAACATCTAAATTTAATCTAACTTGAACTGAGTCACCTTCTTACAATATGCTTTCGTAAAGTTAATAAACAATGAAACAATGAAGAATGAAGACGCACTATATCGACACATAAAGAAGTACTTTACGTGTAGGTGGACATAATGTTCTTGTAAGATGTTTGTGTCCTTAGTTTGCAGTCATTGATTTTACAGTTGTTATTGTGCATGTGAAAGTACAAGATAGGCAGACGGTTTGCGGTGCTTCCTTGATCTCATAATTACACGGTCAGGGTGATAATTGTATTGATGAAAACTTCAGTTTTTAAATTCTCTTTTTTTATAAAACAGACTTCTGATTCTGATGAGAAGTTGTCCGTCTTTGTTTACAGAATAACAAGTGACTAGTTAAACCCCCGGTTAGACTGGTACAAGCAACTAATTGCCACATTGAGAATCTGCCCGGCTAACAGTTGCGACCGTTTAGTATTGTATCCCTTGCACACCGTATCACATTGACTGCACACGGGGAACCCAATTGCAAAACGTTACGAAACGTGAGCCGAAAATACATTTACTGAACGCAGGGCTGATACGGTCATCTGTCCACCATGCACGTCACAAACGGCGTTAAACCCAACTCAACAACAACAGACGGAATATTGGTCATACATTGAATGGTTGTATGCTTTAAAACACCGATTCTACAAGTTTATTCACCTCTAATAATTCTTGAAAGATCATTTTATGCGGAGATAACATTCGTGCATTATTTTGTGACATTATGTTCTTTTGTGGAGGTGTGTGTGGAGCGGCACTGTCTTGTGTATGTGGCGTTCCCTGTAACAACTTATTCTCTCTTTTTTGTATTGGTCATATGTTATACAGCATGGAGATCACGTGATCACTCTTCAGACTAATCCTGACAGGCACAGATGTTTTTAAGTGCTTCAAACTCCCTATTTATATGTCTAACTGTCTACATGTGTGTCGTTGTCTGCCTGAAGCTAGTGATACTTTGCGCCCAATACATTGTTGTAATGTGACATTTTCTATCATTGTGGTAACTTATATTAAATGATATTTTCACGTAAATTAGTGTTGGTACATGTTCTATTTGTCCTCATATGTGAACTAGAAAAAAGACTAAGACAAAAGACACGAGGAAGATGTAAACAAAATTACCTTTTACCTTTATAGATAATGTTTGATGTTTGGGATGTTGACTTCATTATTATAAGACGAAGAACAAACATGACTAAGAAACATTTTTCACGTCTGTGTGTGTCAGACTAATTAGTATGTTGATACTCTCTGTCTTATAATTACAGAGTATTTCAAAATTATACCTATTTAATATAATAATCTATGGTGTATGATTGTTCTTTCCTAAGCCGTAAACAACTATCCTCTGAAATGCTGATAAAGTCCAGGAATATATTGGATTAATTTAAGATTTGAGAAATATCGTCGAAAATTCATAAATTAAATACACGAACAACGTCAGTGGTTAGTGGTATGGAGTGAAAATGTTGCGGACATTCAGTACAGCGTCTCCAGCTGTTCTATGTATAGCGTCTCCAACTGTTCTATGTATAGCGTCTCCAACTGTTCTATGTATAGCGTCTCCAACTGTTCTATGTATAGCGTATCCAACCTTTCTATGTATTGTGTCTCCAAGTATGTATAGCGTCTCCAGCTGTTCTATGTATAGCGTATCCAACCTTTCTATGTATTGTGTCTCCAAGTATGTATAGCGTCTCCAACTGTTCTATGTATAGCGTCTCCAACTGTTCTATGTATACCGTCTCCAACTGTTCTATGTATACCGTCTCCAACTGTTCTATGTATAGCGTCTCCAACTGTTCTATGTATAGCGTCTCCAACTGTTCTATGTATAGCGTCTCCAACTGTTCTATATATAGCGTCTCCAACTGTTCTATATATAGCGTCTACAACTGTTCTATGCATAGCGTCTCCAACTGTTATATGTATAGCGTCTCCATCTTTTCTATGTATAGCGTCTCCAACTGTTCTATGTTAAGCATGCCCAACTGTTCTATGTATAGCGTCTCCAACTGTTCTATGCATAGCGTCTCCAACTGTTCTATGTATAGCGTCCCCAACCGTTCTATGTATAGCGTCTCCAACATTGTATAGCGTATCCAATCGTTCTATGTATAGCGTTTTCAACTATGTATAGCGTCTCCAACTATGTATAGCGTTTCCAACTGTTCTATGTATAGTGTCTCCAACTGTTCTATGTATAGCGTATCCAATCGTTCTATGTATAGCGTCTTCAACTATGTATAGCGTCTCCAACTATGTATAGCGTTTCCAACTGTTCTATGTATAGTGTCTCCATCTGTTCAATGTATACCGTCTCCAACTGTTCTTTGTCGTTTTAGTGGACACTTATAGAATAAATGCACCAAATATCAGTACATTTACATGTTCGTGATAGTCTGGCTCTTTAATGAACACTGTCTTATTATGTGACGTTCCCTGTAGCTACTTATTCCCTCTCCTTCATTTTGTATTAAAATGTCCGAATAAATGTATTTTCGATATAAATTGCAACAATAATAAGAAAAGACAAAACATAACTAAACAATAAACTGTCAGAATAATTTGCATTATTTCCATGAATATTAATATCCTTCCTCCGCAATGACCCACATATCTCTGACAGCTTTTTCGTAAAAGACGTTATTACAGGAATTGATAAAATCCGAAATAGAATTATTTAAGTCAAATTGATCTAATTTCTTCAGCATCTAAGTAGATTATCTTTTGAATATTGTGTATTGACTGTGGTATAGTACTGTTAACAGCGGTTCTGAATGGGAACCATTATTTTATCAAAACGAATCATGCGGGGCATTTATTGAATTAATAAAGAATGGTTTATTCCAAATACGGATTATAGCTATTATGGGGAAGTCTATATAACTATACATGCTTTTTTATCAAGAGATGTCAGCAGGTAGGTATCTTTAAATGAAAAAAATGGATAAAAATTGCTCATGAATTGCTGAAATCATTTATATCATTTACGTCCATTCGATCAACATTTCATGTTCTCATTTCGACTGTAATTAGATTCTGTACCATTATCGTTTCATCTAGCCAGGAAAACAAGAACCAATAAAACTTAAGGAAATGTCCACTTATATCAATTTTATTGCTCTTTTTGTCTAATGAAAATCTGTAATTGTGTAGTTTGTTTTTATAATATGGCTTTAATATTACATATACAGAAACCATAAGCATTCTGGTTGAATTAAGTATTGTGTGTTTTATGTTCGAGTTAGATAGCAGTGCTCCTAACAGTTCAAAGTTCTTGCATCAACGTGACGAGTATGTTACACAACCATGTTTTCTAGGCGGTTTGTGCGTCGTTAGTTTCAACAAATCATTTCTATATGGTAGATTATATATACCCTAGATACAAATCTGGGAGGCGTGTCATCAAATATTAGCGACGCGATTTGCTAGTTCATTAGCGATTTACCGCTTATTGCGTTTCATCAACACCATCGCTCAGCAAATGTCCAATTCGAGCTTCTCGACATGTCGTCTGTTTGACAGATTGCGCGAAAACAGCAGCTCTGTTTTTTCTAAGTGGCGAATATGAACTTTGCGATTGGTTTTAAATGACAGAGATGGTGTTGATGAAACGCAAATAACGGTAATCGCACATGAATTAGCAACTGATAGCGATCTGCGATTGTACGACATCGCATCGCTAATATTTGATGAAACGCCACCCTGAACTCTCCCCAAGCCCAGCAGTTAAACTCCCTTCATGTACCACATCATTTATACAGTGTGCACATTTGTCATACAATTCCATTTATAGAGGAACTTTTTTAATATCATTACAGTGTGGTTTATAAACATTGTGTCCAAAATATTGATAATAGCAACGAAGTACTTTGCTGCAAGAGTTCCCTCGGTGCTTTGATTGTCTGTGATGCTGCCAGAGTTTCCTAAGTACTCTGATTGGCTGTGATGCTGCCAGAGTTCCCTAAGTACTCTGATTGTCTGTGATGTTGCAGTATGGTATTATATCGTACTGTATCATGGCCATATAGATAACGTAATACAATGTTAATAGTATATCACGTATTGTATGAGAGCACGTTATTGATGGGTTCGTACAGATTTCAATCATGTTCGGTTAATTGAATCGGAGAACTCGTAATACGTCATCAGAAACAGACTTGGTTATTTTACAACATCCATATTGTTCTTGTCCTATGATGCAGCAGTAATATAATCTAGAATCAATGTTGTTTTTGTTGGAAATGGACATTATGATACATACAGTGAACGGAAGCAAATTTCAAAATATCAGTTTTTCATTGTTAACAGATACTGTTTATACAGACCACACAATTTGAAATTTAAATTATGGACTTTTGAGGAGACATTGATATTTGTCTATAAAACAAACAGACGGGTTTCAAGGTAGCAAGGTTTTCAAGAAAAAGAGAGAGATTGGTAATCATCCGTGTATGACAATATTTCGTTTCTGGTTGATCAATAAATATCCAAGACGTATTTATAAGATGACAAAACGCTGAACCAGAATATACACAATATTGCAGACAAATCGAGGTGTTGGAGCCATAACCAGCTATCTCAATATAAATGTATTAAGGAGATGGTAGGTTCTGGCTCTAACCCGTCGAAATATTGATAATAATACATCAAGTGTACAAACGTATTGAAAATGTGTCTGTATCGGAGAAAGAATGTGTTCTAGTTGATCCTGGGTATCGCAATAGTCTGTATGTTTGTCATAGTTAATCCGCTGATAAATTGGAACTATTAGAATACGATATAAAGGATTGGTCCATGAATGAGATGTTTCCTATTTGTTTTGCTACTAATTTGAATACATATGCCATTATTATAAGCATGGCATTAGATCGTGGTAATCAAACTCAGAGCATCAAACGAATGATGGGTGCATACACGTATAGAATATCATCTACCAACGTCAACAATTGTTGGATCAATCGTAGCTACACACCAGATAGTATAACATTATCTATAGTCAATTCTCCATTACCGTGCTGACGGACGTCTGTCAAAACATCTCGTACACACATAAACAGGAATGTATCGAAACAACTGACCCACAACAACACATTGGTAGATCATTCCAATGGAAACAGGGACTTGCCAATTTAAAAATACCGTACATCGCATATACAACAACACGACTGGTAGAGCATTCCAATGGAAATAGGGACTTGCCAATTTAAAAATACCGTACATCGCATATACAACAACACGACTGGTAGAGCATTCCAATGGAAATAAGGACTTGCAAATTTAAAAATACCGTACATCGCATATACAACAACACGACTGGTAGAGCATTCCAATGGAAATAGGGACTTGCCAATTTACAAATACCATACATCGCATATACAACAACACGACTGGTAGAGCATTCCAATGGAAACAGGGACTTGCCAATTTACAAATACCATACATCGCATATACAACAACACATTGGTAGAGCATTCCAATGGAAATAGGAACTTGCCAATTTAAAAATACCGTACATCGCATATACAACAACACGACTGGTAGAGCATTCCAATGGAAACAGGGACTTGCCAATTTAAAAATACCGTACATCGCATATACAACAACACGACTGGTAGAGCATTCCAATGGAAATAGGGACTTGCCAATTTAAAAATACCGTACATCGCATATACAACAACACGGCTGGCAGAGCATTCCAATGGAAACAGGGACTTGCCAATTTAAAAATACCGTACATCGCATATACAACAACACGACTGGTAGAGCATTCCAATGGAAACAGGGACTTGCCAATTTAAAAATACCGTACATCGCATATACAACAACACGACTGGTAGAGCATTCCAATGGAAATAGGGACTTGCCAATTTAAAAATACCGTACATCGCATATACAACAACACGACTGGTAGAGCATTCCAATGGAAACAGGGACTTGCCAATTAAAAATACCGTACATCGCATATACAACAACACGACTGGTAGAGCATTCCAATGGAAATAGGGACTTGCCAATTTAAAAATACCGTACATCGCAAATACAACAACACGACTGGTAGAGCATTCCAATGGAAATAGGGACTTGCCAATTTAAAAATACCGTACATCGTATATACAACAACACGACTGGTAGAGCATTCCAATGGAAATAGGGACTTGCCAATTTAAAAATACCGTACATCGCATATACAACAACACGACTGGTAGAGCATGCCAATGGAAATAGGGACTTGCCAATTAGAAATACCGTACATCGCATATACAACAACACGACTGGTAGAGCATGCCAATGGAAATAGGGACTTGCCAATTAGAAATACCGTACATCGCATATACAACAACACGACTGGTAGAGCATGCCAATGGAAATAGGGACTTGCCAATTTAAAAATACCGTACATCGCATATACAACAACACGACTGGTAGAGCATGCCAATGGAAATAGGGACTTGCCAATTTAAAAATACCGTACATCGTATATACAACAACACGACTGGCAGAGCATTCCAATGGAAACAGGGACTTGCCAATTTAAAAATACCGTACATCGCATATACAACAACACGACTGGTAGAGCATGCCAATGGAAATAGGGACTTGCCAATTTAAAAATACCGTACATCGTATATACAACAACACGACTGGTATAGCATTCCAATGGAAACAGGGACTTGCCAATTTAAAAATACCGTACATCGCATATACAACAACACGACTGGTAGAGCATTCCAATGGAAACAGGGACTTGCCAATTTAAAAATACCGTACATCGCATATACAACAACACGACTGGTAGAGCATGCCAATGGAAACAGGGACTTGCCAATTTAAAAATACCGTACATCGCATATACAACAACACGGCTGTATATTTCTCTTACGTAGTACATTTAAAACTAAAGTACGAATGTTCGATTTAAACCTCATCTCAATCGTAGATATTTGAAAAAGCACATGAATGCTATTCGTGGTTTTACCGGGAATTGATAAGAAAATCCAAGTGTTTTTTTGTAGGAAAGTTCTATGTATCAAGTATGTATACTTAAACGATTACAGAAAAATTAGACATTAAGCTATTTGACTGTTGAAGAAAATAAGAACATGTTCACGATATGATAAAATATAGTTTGCCATTCAACTAGCTTGACATTTTATCCTCTTGTAGTATTTCTAAGACATGTATAAAACAGCAATTTCCAAGAATTTCCGATTGTCTAATAGCGTAACCAACGTTGTCATTCTTTTTAATCCATGTAATGAGCATTCTTCTACATCTTCATTATGGATGCTCCGATTAGAGTTACAATAATATTTGGATAACAGAGGCCTTTGAATATCCCTTGTAATTTATTAGAGACTTCTGATGCGCATTTTGCATAGTTGATTTTGGATGAGCAGGTTTACTCTTAACAAATAATATATCGCCATGATAATTTTTGTGGTGCCATATTTCTGCCACCACTTAAGTACTTAATTAATTAGATAAACATGTGGTTATCACGTTGGGGAAACTAGATGACTACTTAATGGATAGATATTTATGTGGTTAACTAGATAAGTATCGTGATAGAGTTTCATATCAGATAAATATCTTAACACGAAGAATTGTCTGATAGTGCCCAAAACTCCCACCACTTACCCACTTAAACCCAGTACGGTAAATCTTTTTTAGATAAGTGTTAAGTAGTTAACGTGATACATATCTAGTTAACCACATAATTATCTATTCATTAAGTAGTTAACTGGTGGCAGAAATATGCCACGATAAATTTTACCTTCAGTTACTGTAACCTGTCCTGGTCTGGCGAGTCAATCGAACTAATGCTACTGTATGGCTTGTTGGACGGTACCGCTCAGGTACCGTCTATAGTAGTGGCAATTTTGAGAGGCATACAACAATTGGTTCCCGTTTTCAAAACGCAAAACAGACTGAAAGCCGGTAATAAGGTCAAAAACGTACACATCGACCTAGTTACTACGCGAAAAGTAGTTCCAAATTTTACCGACCTTGTTTTTATTTGTTCACCGCGCACGCAAATATGTTTGGTGTCTATATAAACTTGTACATGTATTTTACAGCATGCTGTAATTGTGGTTTTTCTTGCTATATGTTCACCGAATAATCCGTTTAGAATGTTTTAAATCCATCGACTTGATAACCTGCGAATACCTCATGGTATACTCCCAATGCTTTCGCAATGGATTTTAAAATAAGCCATCTTGAAAACCTAACGCCGCCGACATGAACATTAAAACCAAAAGCTCAAAGGTTTCGTTTATCTATCTAATGCATGTTATAGCTGGTATTTATTGTAAAAATATACCTCAACGATACGGTAGCTTCATATAAAAATAAGTATGTACGTAATTAGCCATGCACTAGAACATTCTAAATAATTAAATGCTTAATCTGTTAGTATACATAATATGTGTATGTATTGCTTTTTGTTAGCGTGTGAAAGCAAATTGCAATCGGTGCATATCAAAAGTGATAAGAAAGCAAATTGATATTAGATATTATTTCATTACAATACACAAGAACGCCACTGGTTTTGAACTAAATATTAGCTTCTGCATATAGTTTTGGGTGTATATGCATTTTTTGGGTGTATATGTATGTGTTGGGTGTATATGTATGTTTTGTGTGTATATGTATGTTTTGGGTATATATGTATGTTTTGGGTGTATATGTATGTTTTGGGTATATATGTATGTTGTGGGTGTATATGTATGTTTTGGGTATATATGTATGTTGTGGGTGTATATGTATGTTTTGGGTGTATATGTATGTTTTGGGTGAATATGTATGTTTTGGGTGTATATGGATGTTTTGGGTGTATATGTATGTTTTGGGTGAATATGTATGTTTTGGGTGTATATGTATGTTTTGGGTGAATATGTATGTTTTGGGTGTATATGGATGTTTTGGGTGAATATGTATGTTTTGGGTGTATATGTATGTTTTGGGTGAATATGTATGTTTTGGGTGTATATGGATGTTTTGGGTGTATATGTATGTTTTGGATGTATATGTATGTTTTGGGTGTATATGTATGTTTTGGGTGTATATGAATATTTGTAGGGTGTTTATGAATGTTTGTAGGGTGTTTATGAATGTTTTGGGTGTATATGTATGTTTTGGGTGTATATGAATGTTTGTAGGGTGTTTATGAATGTTTTGGGTGTATATGTATGTTTTGGGTGTATATGAATGTTTGTAGGGTGTTTATGAATGTTTGGGTGTATATGTATGTTTTGGGTGTATATGTATGTTTTGGGTATATATGAATGTTTGTATGGTGTTTATAAATGTTTGTAGGGTGTTTATGAATGTTTTGGGTGTATATGTATGTTTTGGGTGTATATGAATGTTTGTAGGGTGTTTATGAATGTTTGTAGGGTGTTTATGAATGTTTTGGGTGTATATGTATGTTTTGGGTGTATATGAATGTTTGTAGGGTGTTTATGAATGTTTTGGGTGTATATGTATGTTTTGGGTGTATATGAATGTTTGTAGGGTGTTTATGAATGTTTTGGGTGTATATGTATGTTTTGGGTGTATATGAATGTTTGTAGGGTGTTTATGAATGTTTTGGGTGTATATGTATGTTTTGGAGGCTCATGATGTTTTAATGAAGTAAGAATGATCAGATAGAGCGGTCAATGCTGTTTGATGTATGATGACTGATAGCAAGTCCCCTACGATAGTTCATGTTTATTTTCCTGATAGAAGATTGATTCTCTCTGTTACCGTCACTGATTAGTACTTTCATCTCCCAACACTTTCCAACAATCTAATTACTTTGTTTACATTCCGTTCCTTGAATGAACAATGGCTTTGTACTGGTGAACACTAGTTAGACTATTGCTATGCCTGCAAACAAGAATTTAGTTTGTCTGCCACTGTCGTTCATCAGGAAGGTTTTATAAGAAACTCTAGAACTTTAAGTCAGGACGTAAATGTAAACGAACTTATGTTTTTTTCTTTGAGTCTACGATGGTGTAAATAACATGCTTTAACGATGTTGCATTTCCTTTCGTAACTAACGTGTGTTCCACAAGCAACTGACAATATCTCAACATGAACAGACAGGATGAATGCGTACAATTGTAAATTCTTACGTACAATGCACACTGAGAACGTCTGGCTATGATGTACTATACCGAGTTATTTCATCGAGTGGACATTACGTAATGTTGCCCTAATATGTGCAGTTAGTTGTCTGAATGAAAATGGCTTATTTCCCGCAATAAATGGCTTCATTTACACGTTTTACGAGACTGTGGGTGAACAAAGTTTACTTGCAGAGTGAAGACGACTGCGTCTTTCATGACGAGTACATAATATGATGTTATACATACATATGAGACCCATCTGGTTTATTAGACACAGCTTCGTGTCTGAAACATTTATTTAAGGAAAATAATCACGTAATAAACCAAGACTTATGCTTCCTGTCCCAATAAAACGACGGATTACTTTTAATCGACAACCCACGTTTGCATTGTACGCTCTGAACCCACAGTTTAGCCGGTGTGACTGATGTTTTCCATTGTCCTTAGGGGAGGCATCCACTACCGTATTCAGTGCGGCACACTGTTTGTTTTCAGCATATTTGTTAACTTTGGAACAGCAGTAACGAATTTGTTTCTCTGAGTAAAGACAGACTTGTGATGATTCTCTACAAATAAAACATTTGACATTAAATGATTGGTCAGTTCTATTACGTGTGGACAAGGTATATATATGATATGGCACAATACAGTGTTCCTTCGCTGTCCATCACATTCATTTCAAAGAATTCTAAGAAGAATATCGTTTTGTCTTTGTCAAAAATGTCAGAGGGCGGGAGATATCATGTTAACTTCAAGCTTCCTGTTTTGGTCACGTGCTAATTATACATCCTGTTATATAAAGATGGATTATAAAAGATAATAAATAACAATCTTACGAAAACAAATAATTACACGCGATTTACGAAAGCAAATATTTATCATTAATTTCAAGGAACCGCCGAATAAATGTATAGTTTACGCTAATTGTCGATAATTTTCGTTAAAGATGGCAATCAGCCGACCAGTTTTCCTGGAATTAATTATCCACCAGTACTAGCTCGCCTTCAACAAGCCCCTGACAACGTATCTACATGAATCAGACGTGGAGGCCACAGAATCCAAACGGCACAGAAGTCCTGTCCCGCCCTGTCTGGTTATCTAACCTGGACCTCCCGGAGAACAGCCTCGAACTCTCTCAACTTAGCAAACAGACATGATCTGTAACTTAACACGGTAATGAATGTAAGGTATGTAATATAACTCAACTTCTGACTATTCAGTAGCGAATTAAGCGATTGTGATAGGTCGATCACAGTCACGTGAAGACTTGATATATTTACGGTCACTTTTTAAGCTCAATACCAGGTGAGTAGAAGAACCGAAGACAAAAACTAGTTCGGAGTTAAACTGGCGAAAGCCCTAATGATTTTTATCACTCCGTAATATCCATTGGACACGGTTTGAAATGTAATGAAACATGAACATGACAATGGAAGTTAAACAGAATTCCGTGACGTCACTTATTCATTCCGCACACAGAGTAATGAGGTGGAGTTCAAGGTCGCGTTACTGTAGAAGTAAACGTATCCGGTGAGCGCGCGCTGCATGACATTCTGACGTTTTAACCTCGATCAATGTGGAAACCAGTCGGAAACTACAATTACTACGGATTTCATATAATCAAGGAATAAAAGCATGTAAGTGGATATTATTTGCTCTCGATAATGCGCTCTGTGAAATCGAAATAAATAGTCGCGAAATTTGTATGACCAGAGTCTAAGATTAGATATTATGCTAGCTTAATTACGTAATGTTTGATTGTCTTGTGAAATACTTCAGGCCAACAACAAAATGCATGTGCTGCTGCTAGCAATAGCTTGAGGATATGTATTCATAATCATAGTACGAAGAAACAAAAATGCCACGGAGTCATGAAATCAATAGCATTGGGTTCTATTTCTAGTTGCTGGTGTCCGTTCATGATAAATCGTCTGCCATATGTGTTCATTTTAATTTTTTCACAAATATTTACATCATTGATACACAATTTGCATTTTTACGACAGTTGGTATGAAAACAAAACATGATCTCAACATGATGTTAAGCATGTTTCTGAGTTATCTCCCTTGTGAGTATTTGTAAACAAAGATTGTCATCGGTGGTGTAAGTTCGTTATAAAGTCATATAGTGACCTGGTACGGAATGTTAGCTGGTCAGTATAACTCATATCTGAATTGGCTTCGACTCGCAATGTACGATTTCCACTGACCAGATATTATTCCGTACCAGCGCTTTTCCTTTTGCGATTCTGTAAGAGTGCTTGCTATGCTTAGATAGATTTGAAAACACTTAAGGCTGTACCTTAAAATTGTTTTACAAATAACTCAGGATTATTTACTATATATTTCTTTAGAACGTCTTCTCGCAGGTAATAAACAAAATAAGCTGGTTCAGCCGTTGCTTTAGAATTATGTACGCTAAATAAGCCAGTTGCAATTAAACTCATCTAATATTTTTTTCTCCTCATAGTAATTAATTGATGTTGGCATCCATTACAGACCAGATATCATGCTGGTAAGATTATTTCATTTAACAATAGAAACAACATTTTTTTGTTAATCAAGTAACCAGATGCGTTATCTGTTATATTGGAGTTGTAATTATATATATTAAACAATGTCTAACCGTCTTTTGTTATACTTGTACATATCGCAAACGTTTGTTATAAATCATCTTTGTTCCCGTAACATAATTTCAAGGCCTCTACACAAGCACGGTCACTACACAAATAAAGCCTCTACACAAACACGGCCTCTACATAAACAAGGCCTCTACACAAACACGGCCTCTACATAAACAAGGCCTCTACACAAACACGGCCTCTACATAAACAAGGCCTCTACATAAACAAGGCCTCTACACAAACACGACCTCTACACAAACACGGCCTCTTCACAAACACGACCTCTACACAAACGCGGTCTCTACACAAACACGGCCTCTACACAAACACGACCTCTACACAAACGCGGTCTCTACACAAACACGGCCTCTACACAAACACGGCCTCTACACAAACACGGCCTCTACACAAACACGGCCTCTACACAAACACGGCCTCTACACAAACACGGCCTCTACACAAACACGGCCTCTACACAAACACGGCCTCTACACAAACACGACCTCTACACAAACACGACCTCTACACAAACACGGCCTCTCTCTACACAAACACGGCCTCTACACAAACACGACCCTACACAAACGCGGTCTCTACACAAACACGGCCTCTACACAAACACGGCCTCTACACAAACACGACCTCTACACAAACGCGGTCTCTACACAAACACGGCCTCTACACAAACACGGCCTCTACACAAACACACTAAAAGTCATGTATCAATAATGATTGGTTAGTCATACGTACATCGTTGCAATACACAGTTTTAGACGATAGGTTCTTACTATAGCCACACGAATGCTCGTATGAATAAAGGAGTACTTAATACAAACAATGCATTTTTTTCGACAAAAAACTTTCTTTCTTAATATACAAAACCCTGAGACAAAGCGACGCCACTAAAAGCATTTCGCGAAAATACATCAAAGGTTGTTTTATTCGTCTAATGTTTAGTGTAGTGTGGGTGGAGAGTAAACGATAAGAATGGTTTTAGAATAAGATGAAATTGAAATATTCCCTTGTAATAAAAATGTGATTCGGCGGCAACACATTTCATTAAATAAATGTAATAAATAAATGTATGTATGGTATAATGTTAGATTAAATGTATTCATATGTAAGATTGTATATATAGTTGTACAATTCTTATAAATTACTGCTTGTATCACCCGGAAGAACAACATGCACGGCGGGGAGGGGGCAGGGTAATGTTGTTGGCCGGTATATCATGGCACAACAAAACACCCCTGATAGTGGTTGGAGGCAGACTGACGGCTCAACGATACGTCGACGAGTCTTAGAACCGTGCGTTGTGCCTTTTCTTCGAGACCACCGTGACGTCACAATGTTTCAGCAAGACAACGCTACGCAACATTCAGCCAGAATAAAGTCTGAGTTCCTGGATCAAAACAACGTTCAAGTTCTGCCTTTACCAGCATTTTCACCAGACCTGAGCCCCATTGAGCATTTATTAGACCAGCTTGGGTGGCGAGTGTATAACGGATGTCACGTCATAAACAACAAGGCACAGTTTGTACAGGCACTGACAGACCCGTGACACGAGTTGCGGCCACATTCGTTTTAGTAACACACTCCTTTATATATGCATTAAAATTCAGCTGAAATACAATAAATCCATTTGTTCTTTCATGATAAATTTGTTGTAACTCTCTGAACATTAATTTAGTTCAGTTTTGACATCCAAAAAGTAGAGCATTTATAAAATATAATAAGTTTATTTCATTGGGCGTTTTCATTGACAGCCAGTATATATCTGGTGCTCGGTTCATTCTTCTTGGTTCGATTCCCGGTCGCGGCAGTTCATACCCTTCCATGTAAATTTGACAAAAATGTCGATTTTCCTCCACATGTGGAGAAGTTGCCGGCTCCTTGTGAAAGGGTAAGTTAGTACTGGTAAGAATTCAGTCCAGGAAAAACTGGTTAGGTGAACCGGCCGCCGTATATAACTGAAATATTGTTGAGAAACGGCGTTAAACCCGATGAAACAAACATTTTTCTTGCTTGTAAATCTAAAACCGCTGAAAATGTGATTGAAAATTGTAACACACTGAATGAACATTACGACAAACAAGAATATTTCCCCTCCTTTATAAAATACAACAGGATGGATGTAAAGAACCAAACTATGTCTACTTTAACAGTTAACACCGATTTAATGTCATCAATGTCTTCAAGGAGATGCGATAAAACAGTGTAATGGCATTTGACAATGAAACAGAGGAGACAAATCTTAACAAAGAGTTGTGGTGATGTGTATAGAGGGCTTGATTATTCCATTAGAGAGTTTATTCTCACAATTCATTTGAATATGGTTCATCAATAAAGACTGAGCAACATGATTCAAATTGTAAAAACGTCTGTCTATTAGATTCATTATTCAATCAGTCAAGAAAATCGTGTTAGGAAACCGACTAATAAATCATTTCATTATTGTTGGCAACAATTGTGATTGACTGTAATGGCAGGAAGTGTTAACATTCAATTCGTTTATGTCGTTTGCCAAGTTTTTAAGACAGAATTGAATTATTGATGATTCCGTTTTGAACCGTTTTCTAGAATACTTATTATTTATGCGGACTATACTAAGCATACATTGAACACATTTTCTAAACGTCCATGTCTTAAATTTACAAATTTAAGAAATATCTTATACATGCCGACTTACAATTTGGCATTCTGAGTATTGTACATAGTACTCTATCGACTTTCACAAAGAAAATACACATTTATCTTCATGGTTGACCATGCGTGACGGTGAGTTTGATTTTCAACCTTTTGAACGAGGATCACGTGCACTGTGTAGTAAGCGGTGAATTTCATTTCAATGCAAACCACGTTGTATGTCGAACACGAAAATCAGAAAAGATGGCGAGAATGACCACTGAAGAACACGCCAGGGGCTGTCGGTATGATTGATACTGGTACTCCGATTCGACAGGTATGACTAATTTTATAAATTAATAAATCAATTCAAATAGAATTTTGAAAATAATTATAAAAAAAAATACGTATATTTTGTATAATTGGCCACTTTTTACTAAAAAGTCAGGTTGCCCGTCTGTTCAATAGGCGCAATTGTGTACATCTGTTTCTGATCGTGCATTGCGACGAAATACTAAGTGGACGTTCAGAAATTGTGTTCAGTGTATCTTAGGTACAATTATTCTGTAATACTCAACATATTCCGCAGGTTTTATACAGTAATCTGAGAACACTGTGACGTACTATGCCATTGGCAGGTCGGTTACATGACAATGTCCTGGTAATCTTATATGAATGCCTTGTTTTCCCATTACTCGTCACTACATGACAAAGATCTGTCTAATAATCACTACGCCAATGGTTACTTG
Organism: Mactromeris polynyma; assembly: GCA_032209605.1. Taxonomy (NCBI): domain Eukaryota; kingdom Metazoa; phylum Mollusca; class Bivalvia; order Venerida; family Mactridae; genus Mactromeris; species Mactromeris polynyma. The sequence continues at coordinate 618,828 of JASFXZ010000009.1, forward strand.
CTGGAATGGAGCAATAAATATACCCCCGTATTGATATATATATGAGGTTTTCCCTCTAATTCTACAGTACAAACAACAGTATACTGTTAATAAGGTCCTCAAATCGCGAAGAAAACAAAGACAGGATTTATCGTCTGTCTGAACTTCAATGGATCTTAAGTAAAGCTTCCTTTGTGCCCCTGGTAAAACAAAAAACAATTTAGCGAATTCCGGATTTCATCTATTGTTTGTTCTGGTGAGTGTGGGATTGACCATACATATTGTGACATTTTCTCTTTACTTGACAATTGCAATTTAACATACATTTTGGTAAGGCTAATTTTCATATATTATATCTATTATGAAACACATTTTATATTGCACTGTTATGTATATAACTATATGTGAATTGAGATAGCATCTGTTCTCTAAATATATTGTTTTATCTTACAATGTTCAAATATTTAATTTCACGCCACAGATGGCATCGTATTTCATTATACGTATAATAGCTTGGGATATGACGATTTTTTGTTTTCGTCAGACATTTGTTTTCCTTACAATGGTCGAACATTTCATTTCGTTTAGAATACCAGTAAAAGTATCATTATTCACCTGCTAAGGTATATAGCCCTTAAAACAATTATATATTAAATCATTAACCCAACCTTCTCCGTTTAAATTAGCCCCATCCCACCGTCCTTACCCCAATTTTAGAGTATTGGACTCTCCACATATTTACAAACTAAATATACAAAAATAAAACGAAGTTTTCGATCATACTCTATTACTTTAATTTGAGAAGTATTGCCTGCTGTATGATATGTATAACATTGTATTGATATATTTTGCTGTTTTCACATTTTGCCACTATGTTGTGTATTGATACGTTTCGATCTCACGGGCCTCCGGCCTACAGATATATTGAAAATAAAACGTACTTCTACTATATTATATCTATTATAAACAAAGTTCCAGTTGAAGTGATTTAATCCAAGAAATTATTCTTATGACCATATTACTTAAACTTTGCAAAATGGCAACAGCATAATAAGGATATGAATGTATGGGTTAAAAACTTAAAATATGGCATCGTTTTAAATATTTTATCTATACATACACTTCTCTATCAGTTTAATGAAACGTTTTCTGATAAAACAATATGCGTAACAATCCTTGTTTTTACATTGTTACCATATGATTTTTTGTGTTTATTCAGCTCCATTAACTGCACAGCACAACATCAAAACTGCTTCAATGGACATCAAAATGTCAGGACTGGCGAAAAACGTTGTATATAAGAATGTGGTTAAGAGCCTAAAAGGTAGAATTACGTAGTTTATATTAGTTTAAATCTTGTTATCGTGTTTTCGTTAACAGTCTCTGTCCACCAATGTATCTATTTACCTCTCGTAGGTGCGCATAAATAAGGGGTGTCACGTTTGAAATATGGTTAAATGTTGTTTTTGTTGTAGTGGAGTTTGTTGTCATCAATATTTGTGATGAATATTTGTATAAAATACGAAAAGTCACGGAAGCACGTCGGCAATTTACGGAAATCTCTACAAGTTCGAACATGACGTATTTTGTAAGCAACAACAAAGGCATTTCCTTCAAAGACGAAACAAATATAACTGAAAACCAACACCCATTAAATGTAAAAATGTTTCTTATACAAGTGTATGTTACAATATTTGCGGTTTAGAGGTAGACACAAACGGGCCTTATTGTCATATTCCTTCGCACAGTAGTCTTTATCAAATGACGTGGTTTATATATATTAAGCTTTTAATGTTTTAATGTTATCAAATGACGTGGTTTATATATATTAAGCTTTTAATGTTTTAATGTTATCAAATGACGTGGTTTATATATATTAAGCTTTTAATGTTTTAATGTTATCAAATGACGTGGTTTATATATATTAAGCTTTTAATGTTTTAATGTTATCAAATGACGTGGTTTATATATATTAAGCTTTTAATGTTTTAATGTTATCAAATGACGTGGTTTATATATATTAAGCTTTTAATGTTTTAATGTTATCAAATGACGTGGTTTATATATATTAAGCTTTTAATGTTTTAATGTTATCAAATGACGTGGTTTATATATATTAAGCTTTTAATGTTTTAATGTTATCAAATGACGTGGTTTATATATATTAAGCTTTTAATGTTTTAATGTTATCAAATGACGTGGTTTATATATATTAAGCTTTTAATGTTTTAATGTTATCAAATGACGTGGTTGATATATATTAAGCTTTTAATGTTTTAATGTTATCAAATGACGTGGCTTATATATATTAAGCTTTTAATGTTTTAATGATATCAAATGACGTGGTTTATATATATTAAGCTTTTAATGTTTTAATGTTATCAAATGACGTGGTTTATATATATTAAGCTTTTAATGTTTTAATGTTATCAAATGACGTGGTTTATATATATTAAGCTTTTAATGTTTTAATGTTATCAAATGATGGAATGAGGAAATTTCTAATCAACGACGCGTTGAACACTGTTCCAAATCATGTTTTACTCAGACAACTCCAATCTATTCTTCAGAGTAATTACATTAAAGCGTCATTAACTAACACCTGTGGAGTCCTCCAAAAATAAGAACGCTGAAGTAATTATATACGCATGCGCAGTGAAGATTGATCGAGCAACGTGTAGCTCATTGATGAGGTGTTTGTCACGCTACTCAGGCTGATTTTGCTAGCAGAGTATTTTCTCATCTTACTATACCTTTATCTCATTGTTAATACCATCGGCTTTCTAGTTTTAATCACTCTTCATGATAATACATGAGTTACGAACCAGAACTCACGCCTAATTCAGGGATTGTGAAGTCCGCGGTTCAAACTCGCTCGGAGATCGAATCCTAGAGTCATTAACAGGAGACACGTGCTCTACCCCATCCACTACTAAACCAGCCCTGCGTTCAGTAAATGTATGTGAGGCTATCGTTTCGTAACGTTTTGCAATTTGGTTCCCATGTGCAGCCAATGTGATACGGTGGGCAAGGGATACAATACAAAACGTTCTCGACTGTTAGCCGAAACTGAACCTAGGGCAGTGTTTGTTTAATACATTGTAGTAAACCGAAGGGCAAGACATACTATGAGCCATAATATATCGCGTTAGAATGTTTAGCAAGAATTCTTATAGGTGAATACATACATGCGAACCTTTTCAGAAGGCAAATCGGGAGATTGTACCTCGAAAAGCGGGAGATTGAGACTCGAAACGGGAGATTTTTCCCAGAATATTCTGTGGAAATAGTTAACTGTTTCCAAGCAAAACGTGTCTTTGGCTACTTATAGCAGTAGAGAACAATACCTTCGCTTATCAAGACTGGTTCAATATTGCCTCACAGTCCTTGCGAGGAGTATACGATAAAATATTGTATTTACGAGGACTAAATGTAGATGTAGTTTTATGTTAATTTACAGCAATACCATATAGCATGACACTGCAATCTTATATCCTGCGACGTTGTAAGGTTCATATGGTAGGAAAAACACGTTGCAGCAATATCAAGCAAAACACTGGTTACATTTCATCCTTTACAATATTCTTCATATCTAGTCATGTGGTTCTGCACCGTCTATATCAGTACTCACTTATATATTTAAATACAAATAGAAATACGTGTCGTTCTAATCTCGACATAGCAAGAACTATACTCATTCGTATAAGAATGACTGAATCATATACATGACAATTATATCAATTAACCCCGAGTCGGATTTGTTTCCTTTCAGGGTACAATTTATTAATTAATTGGATCTGCGGATTAGTGATTGAAGGTAACCTTAGAAATATTGTTTCCTGTTAATTCACTAGTGTTTCATTTGTTCTGCAGAAATAATAAACAAATCATGGCTTATACTGCAGATGCATTTACGAGGAAACATAATTGAAATGATTTGGAATTATTTTAATGTGTTCTTATTATACTTCAACGGTTTTATTACATTTCTTTTTTTTTAAAAAGATGAATATATTATGGCAAGCCGTTTTCAAAAAAGTATAGTATGCATAAAAGCAGAAAGAGCACATAACCTCATTTCATAATGTTAGATGTAATTCTGACGGATACAATTTAGTTATGTTACAGTAGCTTGAAGTCCTTACAATAATTATATATGATACGATACGATACGATACTAAACGATACTATACGATACTATACTATACGATACGATACTATACGATACGATACGATACGATACGATAGGATACTATACGATACGATACGATACTATAGGATACTATACGATACGATACGATACGATACGATACGATACGATACGATACTATAGGATACTATACGATACGATACGATACTATAGGATACTATACGATACGATACTATACGATACTATACGATACGATACGATACGATACGATACTATAGGATATTATACGATACGATACGATACGATACTATAGGATACTATACGATACGATACGATACGATACGATTTATTTCGGCATTAAACAGTTTACAATGTTTTTTGCCACATATAAAGTCGGTGAGAGAGAAATAGATATTATCAGAGTCATATATTATATCAAATAAGTTCAATTGTTACCTATAAGTTGGTAGGTAAGTAGTTTGATAGTGTAATTGAAAAGTTAACTGAGTATAAAAAAGTAATGTAATAAACCAACTAGAGTTCTTTCCCTTAGATTGGAAATCATCAAATACAACTTGGTGAACTGTTACAAGAGAATTCACTCATCTTGTTTTTCAGCCAATTAAATCGCAATTAACGTACAATAATTAGGCATAGATGGTCGTCAGAAGGCAGGAAAGTCGGAGCAAACCAGTATTTATTGCATTTTCACCACTGCGCTCTTCCTAATTCTCAACGAATTCGTCTTTATTTCTCCTCATTACTGGTTAGTCAATATGTTTAATCAATAATCGTCTTGTTTAATGAGATTGTCCGTCAAACAACAAATGTAAAACGGTCAAACCAGCTGATCGAATGATGTTTTTGCAACATTTGCACAAATCGTCTCACGGATCGTGAGACAAATAAGGCAGTAACGCAGTGCAGCATGACAAGCTTCTCACACAATATGGTAAAATAGTGATGAACGTGTTAAGACAAATGCAATGAGATTGGTTATAATCATCAACATCGATGTCTCGAATACAATGCAATATTTTTTACAACTTAATTTCAAAAGGTAGTGTTAAAAAATGATATACTGGCATCACAACAAAATCAGCACAATTATATTTATCCGTCATTTTAATGCATATTGTTTGCTTTAATACAATTAAAGAACAAACACCTTGAAGAACTGATCTCCGAAATTGTATCGAACGTTAAATATTGGAATAAAAACATTGTTTTTGGTCGGTTCTTTGTTTACATGGGCACGAAATATTATTGTGTTTATATAGCAGACATTATCGATCGTCGGTGTGTTAATTTAAGGGGACTTTTTTTGTACAAATACACCATAGTTTTAACATGTATATTTTCTATTTCGGTGCTGTCTATTTGTAACATTTTCTTAAAAATGTACAGGTATAGTATCTTTAATTTTAGAAATTATTAAAACAAATATTTTATTCAAAATCAAATGTTATTGATTACAAATTTTGTTTCACTAAAAGATCTTATAATCAAAAATAGTGACTGAAGTGTTATTTCAAAAAGATGATATTATAAATATTCAAAAAAATGAACCCGGATATACTTTCAAATCTTAAATCTTGTTAATACATGTAGAAAACATCCAGTCAATTATATTCAAATATTTATTGTTGATAAAATGTTCTTATATAATATGCCTTGTTGTATTAATTACTACCGTAAGATTTTCATGCTCATTCTTTTATGTCAATCTCAGCTCCAGTCGCACGCTCCTATACTATACGCTAACAGCGGAAAATAATGGAGCTAAAGTTAGGGGCTGATTTCAATGAGATGGGCTTTCATGTATACATGAACTGAGCTTAGTACAATAAACTTGTAAACTTGTATGATATAAGAGTAATGTTAAACCTTATTGATGTTAAATGTAGATTTAAAATGAGATAAATAAATTTGAACAAATGAATTAAACTGTCAGCATTATACTTATACTAAAAAGCTAAATATTTCGATTATTTCCGATTATGACTGAGCCGATAATCGATTATGAAATGTATCCAATTATCCATCACTACTGTTCACAATCCATTTTAAATCTGTTGAAACATTGAACGCTGCACTACCAAAGGCATTGAAACCAGCGGAGTATCGGGTATATTGACTATTCAAACTAAAATAAAGAAGACATATCTTGAAAAAAGATGGTCAGCGCAATTTGAAGGTTTAGATTTGTTGTGCGACATAAAAAATGCCGAGATGTTACGATTGCTGGTCACTCCAGATTCAAAATGGATTTCGGTAAATTCACCGAAATTCAGTGGATTTCGGTAAGATAACGTACCCTTTATCGAATGGTTAACCGAGTCAAGGTTGCAATGATGTTCGGTTGAACAGAAATTGCCTTGGTGGTTAACGTAAGATTTGATTGGTTTACACAACACTGATATGCAAATAGTAAAACCATGCTAGTACGGCTGCGCCGAAAAAAAAGACCGCTTTTGTTGTACGGATACATGGAATATGGTACATGTAATTATTTTGAAATACGGATACGGATTATGGAGACATTGCTAACTAGAAATAAGATTAGAATAGCATTGGCTAAGGGAAGTAACTCGGTACGAAACTTCACCGCCTTAAAATACGAGTAGTCTCCCATAAATTGCATTAACTAACGCAATAACATGCATCCAATTACTTAGTTGACGCTGTCTGGAGCCAATATTGAATGTTAGAAACACAGTAACTTACTTCGTCATTTACGAGCGAAATCAGACTTTTTGAAAATATAACATGTAATGTAGCGCAAACAACTTTATAGTTATAGAATTACAAATCTTATCAGACCAGAACTCAAATCACAGAATTTACTCTTATTAATCTGATATTGAAAATTTGAGGGCGGAAAATTCATGAAAATATCGAATGAGCGCTGAATATTTTTTTTGACCATTTTCTTTGAGATTTTATGATAATATATATATATATTTTTTTTTTTTTTTTTTTTTTTTTTTTTACTGCTTATGTAATGAAAATTTATAAACTATTTAAAGCATTTGTGTCATGTGAGGAAATTATTTATGTAATGTATTATGTTATGTGGTTGTTTTTTTTTTAGAAAATGTGAGTTTATAGAATATTTATGAAATGTGAGAAATGTTGAAATTTATTGAATTTTAAGAATTTACTGTTGCAAAATGTTTAATATGTATTGTTTATTTGCGATGTTAAAAAAATAAAGAAATAAATTGTAAAAAAAAAAAAAAAAAAAAAAAAAAAAAAAGAGATTTTATGGTAATTATGAGATATGGGAGTGATGATTGGTTCCGAGCTTAATATAGCTTTAGTTAAGCGTAGAAAGTATCTCATCAAAGTTTGACAAGTAAAATATATTCAGGGAAAATAACTCTGTTATCAAAGATGAGCAGGCATACATGAAAAAAATGAAAGCCATCGATGTACTTTATTTTTGTTTAACTGTCCGGTAATGATCATTTTGGTAGTGGGTATAATGTGTGCAATTTCTTAACATTGGAATCGAAAAGGTTATCAAACGAAAAATTTCGAACACTTAAATGGTTGGGCTGAATATACACACATCTCCACATTATTAGGTTGAAACCCGATTAAACTGAGATATTATTATACGAGCGCTGCTATGGGATTTATAACCTCTTCTGTAAGTGACGTCATTTCAATAAACGCAACATGTGATGTCACTATTTGCAAGGAGGAAACACTGGTTACTCCATATGGTCACTTAAAGAAGAGGTTGGAAATCGTACAGCGGCGCTCAATTATTACAATAAATGAGCTAATAAGATAGCCTTAGGCACTTGTTTATATCACTCTTAATGAAGTTGCCGTCCTTTTTCTTTATAGATAGATAGATAGATATATTTATTTGCGCATTGAACACTGAAAATATTTTTTACAAAGCAGCAATTATCATTTTTACAGTAATAAGCATCGTGACAAATGGCGAGAAAGCATGTAATTTAGGTTTGTGAAATTTGTTTTCTGAATAGACATAAAAGATTACAGAAATTTTACATGCGTTCTTTTACATATAGTCAAAGGACTTTTACAGATTGTTTAAATAGCGTAAACTTACTTAGAGTTCATTTACATATTTGTACTGAATGTGAGGGCATTGTCCACCTATTTCAGAAGACAGACGACATATATTGACACCCCGGGAAGAAGCTATACACTAAAACACTACATTGTTTGAGTCTGAAAACATTCAAAACAACGTGTTGTTTGACATCGTTAAATTGTTAAGGATATCCGCACGTGCTTAACCAATTAAGCATTCTTTACATACGTCGTAATTATAAAGTGATATTCCCGTCAAATATAAATTACAACTTGTTAAAATCAAAAGAAAATGTGGACATAATACATATTATTACGTTGTCATATTCAACACTGTACTTAAAGACACCCAATAAAATTTCATTTCGGAGTGAATTTTGACATAGATCACAAAGTTCATCTTATACTCTCTTACCGCTGAAACATTTCCTAGTTATATTTAAGCCTGATAGGACGTCTACGTGATATTTAACGCATATAATACATTAGGCAAGTACTAACCTGACCAGAAAACAGTTAAAGTAACATTATGCTCAATTTTTGTTTATTTGTTTACCTAAACAAACATGAAAAATATATTGCCTATAGTTAAAACGTCAATAACCATGCATGAACAAATAATGAACTCATAATGTATCGGTCTGTATTTAGAGAAGAAAGATGTTTGTACATCCTAAAATGTAAAAAAAAAATCCATTTTTTAACAATCAGGCTATTTTAAAAGTTTTGTCTGTTAATAATATGGTTAAACAATATATTTCCAATCGGTTATGCATTGCAATGGTTCTTTTTAGACATGTCTTAGCCAATGTAACAACAATTGTGGATGAAGCCAGTTCAAAAATGTATGTTCATATCTGCCAGATACATCTTTAAACATATTATATTTGCTTATTGACCGTGTTCCTTATGGCTATAGGCAAGAAAAGTTTACCAGCGGAAAGAAATCGTTTCTCCCTTCTGCAAACAAACTTTATGAAACAATTCGTCCAGTTTTGTTAGCAACAGTAGACACAGACGAATTTGAAAATTCCTCAAGGTTGTCTGAATAGCACTTAATCTTAACCAATATTTTACCTTACAAGATTCAGAATTTAAATTAATCGGCAAACAATTCTCACTTCAGCATCTTTTAATTGATTCATAATTCTTAAAGATATACTTATCATGCTTAGTATTTTGTTTACTTAAACAAACATAAAAATATACTTTATATAGTTAAAACAACAATAAATATGCATTATCACAGAATATACTTATAATGATTTTCTCTGTATTTAAAAAAAAGACGTTTGTATTATCATAAAATAAAACAAAACAAGCGGGTGTTTTTTTCTAGTTTTGTCTGTTAGTAATATGACTAAACAAAATTGTTTTAAACGGTTTTACATGACAATGATTCATATAAACGATGCTTTAGACTATGTAACACCAATTCTTAAAGAAGCACTATAAAAGGGATAGGTTCAGATTAGCCAGATACATCTTTAAAAGACAAAGCTTCATGTCAGACTGAAGCCAAAGATGATCAATTTAATCTTACTAGTAGGCATTTATCGATACAATAGTGTCTGCAACGATGTTGTTGAATATCAAAGATGGCTTTGTGTATCATGGGAACGTAATTGAAAGAATTGCCCTCGAACATTATTATAACATCGATTTCGTCATATAAAAATCCTTGCCTTTTTGATATTTCATTCCAGATCATGTTAGGAGTGTACATAAACATGCTGAGGTGATCATGTTTAATGTAAGAATCTCGGATGAGACATAAACCGAGGTTCCAGTGCTTTAAACTGGACACGTGCAACATTCAGGGACCTTTGACAATTGGTAAGGCTTCCAAGAAATCTGGGGGGTCACACGGTGGTGATAGTATATAAAGGTATGAATTATCTATAAATAGCTTCTACTCTCCTGGGGGGTCACACGGTGGTGATAGTATATAAAGGTATGAATTATCTATAAATAGCTACTACTCTCCTGGGGGGTCACACGGTGGTGATAGTATATAAAGGTATGAATTATCTATAAATAGCTTCTACTCTCCTGGGGGGTCACACGGTGGTGATAGTATATAAAGGTATGAATTATCTATAAATAGCTACTACTCTCCTGGGGAGTCACACGGTGGTGATAGTATATAAAGGTATGAATTATCTATAAATAGCTTCTACTCTCCTGGGGGGTCACACGGTGGTGATAGTATATAAAGGTATGAATTATCTATAAATAGCTACTACTCTCCTGGGGAGTCACACGGTGGTGATAGTATATAAAGGTATGAATTATCTATAAATAGCTACTACTCTCCTGGGGGGTCACACGGTGGTGATAGTATATAAAGGTATGAATTATCTATAAATAGCTACTACTCTCCTGGGGGTCACACGGTGGTGATAGTATATAAAGGTATGAATTATCTATAAATAGCTACTACTCTCCTGGGGGGTCACACGGTGGTGATAGTATATAAAGGTATGAATTATCTATAAATAGCTACTACTCTCCTGGGGGGTCACACGGTGGTGATAGTATATAAAGGTATGAATTATCTATAAATAGCTACTACTCTCATGGGGGGTCACACGGTGGTGATAGTATATAAAGGTATGAATTATCTATAAATAGCTACTACTCTCCTGGGGGGTCACACGGTGGTGATAGTATATAAAGGTATAAATTATCTATAAATAGCTACTACTCTCATGGGGGGTCATACGGTGGTGATAGTATTAAAGGTATAAATTATCTATAAATAGCTACTACTCTCCTGGGGGGTCACACGGTGGTGATAGTATATAAAGGTATAAATTATCTATAAATAGCTACTACTCTCATGGGGGGTCATACGGTGGTGATAGTATATAAAGGTATAAATTATCTATAAATAGCTACTACTCTCCTGGGGGTCACACGGTGGTGATAGTATATAAAGGTATAAATTATCTATAAATAGCTACTACTCTCCTGGGGGTCACACGGTGGTGATAGTATATAAAGGTATAAATTATCTATAAATAGCTACTACTCTCATGGGGGTCACACGGTGGTGATAGTAAATAAAGGTATAAATTATCTATAAATAGCTACTACTCTCATGGGGGGTCACGCGGTGGTGATAGTATATAAAGGTATAAATTATCTATAAATAGCTACTACTCTCATGGGGAGTCACACGGTGGTGATAGTATATAAAGGTATAAATTATCTATAAATAGCTACTACTCTCATGGGGGGTCATACGGTGGTGATAGTATATAAAGGTATAAATTATCTATAAATAGCTACTACTCTCCTGGGGGGTCACACGGTGGTGATAGTATATAAAGGTATAAATTATCTATAAATAGCTACTACTCTCCTGGGGGGTCACACGGTGGTGATAGTATATAAAGGTATAAATTATCTATAAATAGCTACTACTCTCCTGGGGGTCACACGGTGGTGATAGTATATAAAGGTATGAATTATCTATAAATAGCTACTACTCTCCTGGGTGTAACACGGTGGTGATAGTATATAAAGGTATAAATAATCTATAAATAGCTACTATTCTCCTGGGGGCTTCATACGTTGGTGATAATATATGAGACATTAAATAGCGCACATGTTGGACTTTAGATGTGCTGCGCCGGGTCCTTGTTATCATGGTATTTCAATGGGTCATTATAGAACACGTAATGTATGATATTGAATTTTATTGCACATCAACATGTCGCAGTTACATTCCGATTACGAATTATTTAATAAGTTTGGTAAAATCTTAATAATTAAACAAATTAGAGCGCCAGTCTTTAACTTTTTGAATAACCCTCGTATAAAGGTATAAACAATCATTTTGTTCTCGTGTTATATAAAGGAACCTTTTCTTCCTAATTTATAACAGTAGCGCCGACTTGCTGATATTCATTTCAAAACTATTGCATTATGAACTAACGGGGATTCTTTCATTAAAGGCATTTTAAGAAATTAAATTGTATGTATATATAATATACCATGAAGTATATAATTAAAGTTTATACTCATTTTTATTGTTCTTGAATCTCAACTACGTCTATCAATAGGACAACGTTAGGACAACGTTTTTGTAATTTACGAAAGATCCCGAAAAAAAAAAGTCTTGCCAAGTCTTGGACACAACGTTAATACAACGTTAACATAACGTCCCATCACTAAAACATATCATTTTGATAGTTTCAAATCATTTTAAGATGCTTGCCTTGAAGTCTTTCATTACACATACTCTTGAATGATAATCAGTGGAAACTGTATACAAAATAACTTAGGCACAACGTTGTGACAACGTTATATAATAACATAACCATAACACAATCTTCACTAAAGTTATACTAACGTTATGTGTTTGGTGAGGCAGCTATCGAATAAATATCCAAGAATATTGTTTAGTTACTGAGATCCGTAAGTGGAATTTATCAGCAATGTTCGCATCTTCTCGAACAATCTTCTTAAATACAAACATACAAGTTCAGTTGTCTAATGTCCTTGGTTTATGATCATTAAAGTTTGCATTGTTTATATTGAAGTATCACTTAAATTTAAGACGTGTACATACTCCGGGGTTTGTAGAGTTTACATCATGATGTATGTGAAGGTTAAAGTCTACTGCCATCAAAGTGATTACACCTTCCACAGCAATGAGTCCTGGGCCCGTACTCACAAAAACGTTAAGACTGAAACTCAGACTTAGACTTTAAAATGGTAAAAGGTCTTTTTGATCCTACGTTTTTATTACAATATAGATCTTAATATAAGTTGGCAAAAATGTAGAATGGATAACACCAATTATTCTGACAAAATTTCATCCATTCAGATTGAACGCAATCGAAAGGCCGGTAACTATAACTTTTGCAAATTTTAAGTCTAAGTTTCAGTCTTAAAGTGTTTGTGAATACGGGCCCTATTGTTGCTGCATTCATTCATAAAACAACGAAATACGAAGCAATATATTTATATACTTACATGTCAATGCTGACTGTCTGACCTTTGTTGTCCAAATTATGGCATTCATCGTTTATTTAAAAAACTTAAAACCTTACAAATCTGTGGTTGTAAGTACCGTGTCAGCAAATCACGTTCTGTTTAACGTTATAATGATAAAATAGCACAATTATCCTTCCAGACAAATTTTGATGGACATAGTGTCATTTGCAACAAAATATGTTCTACGTCAACAAATAATGTCCATTCATATGAACTATATTAACAATGAACGTCCACAGACGTTTTCAACTTTATATAATAATAGCGAGTATGTATTATTAATATGACAAAACTACATTGTCGTTCCAGAAAGTTGGTTTTAATGATACACAAATCGTGTTCAAATACCTCTCACTTTACTCACTGTTTGTTTTTTACACCACGTGATCTGAGAGACGCTTCGTATTTGCTTGAGTTGTCACTGACACACCACGTGACATTCCCTATCTTAGCTCATTATATCGGGAACGATGCTTTTAAAGGAAGACAGTTCTTATCTCTAGATATTGTTCCAAAGCTTTCCACCTATATGTCACATGGATCATTACGGATAATTAATTGAGTAAATGCTTTCAACATAAAGCTATTTGTCAAAGGTGTCATTGACAGGCATCAGTCCGCTGGGTCAGACACTTTGTCTTAAAATAGGACATTTGACTTTAATAGGACGTTTATGCGTTTGGTGATTGTACAATTTGTTGACAAGGTCAGCTTACTAAAAAAGATTGGCAGCAGTCCGGTTGGCAAGGAATTTAGGGAAGAAATAGGGGTAGAGAAGAAAATGATGTGTTGTATTGGTTTATTAAAAGTAACATTAGCTACCGGAGCAATAAAAGACTCCAAACTATTGTGCTGAACATTACGAACAGGAACATTAGGATTTTGAAGATTCTCAATAAATGTCAGATGACCTTCTGTCACGATATTGTCAACATCAACGTTTCCAGTGATTACCCACAAATATAAAACATAGTGCAACACGTGCCAAATACATATGTACGGCAAAACATTCTTACCGATGGTTTTCGCCTACTGATACAATATATTTCCCAGAGGTCTCCAGCGTGGATGTACTTAGTTCTCAATGGTCAAGTAACTCTTGTAGTGTTGTGTCGCCATCCGTCATTTCCGCATGATGTCATCATAATATTATAGAAAGAGCAGTTTTGTTACTTCAATCTCTCCACTATTTTACACTTTACTATAACTGTCAATCGAAACAAAAGGTCAGTTTATTGACTTAAGTCTAAATTCAAAGAAAAATTCTGGCACTCCAGAAAGAGGTTTTAAGACATTTAGCCTGACTGTGTACCATATTTGACTGACTTTGCTATAGTTGTGCCTGCCTTTGCGGTGTCTTCGCCTAACTTTGCAGTGTTTTGTAGTACCGCGACTAGACTGGTTTAGAAAATGTAAGATTGTCAGCATTTTTCTACACAAAATTATCGAGATCCCTTCCAAAATACGTGCCATGGCGAGGTGTTCCGAGAGGTATGCACTCGAGCACCTCGGTCTTTTTCTCTCATTTCATAGACAAAAAACTATCGTAATCCGTTCCACCGAGACGGCTCGAATTCAGCTTAGTGCGATTCGCCACCAGTGGTATTTAGCCGATCGGATGATTCGCCATCAATATCTTCATGCATTTCAGGAAACGGCTGTTTTATGCCTACTCCCTGTGTTTGCCTTCTTTGGTTTGTCAAGATCTGTCTGGGGGGATTTCTGGCTGATGAATGTGGTATTCCCTGCTACGCATTTTGACACTTTCATTAATTTTACAATTTTGACCTCCAAAGTTTCATTAAAAACTTCTGTCCACGATTCGATTACTTCAACTAATTCATACGTTCCCTTAACATTCGGTAACTATTCGTAATCTGAGCGGGCAATGATCCGTTTTAGTGCAATAGTAAAAGATGTTCACCTAAACTGAAATACATCTATACGATTATGCTTGTATGACGAATCTTAGCAATACTGTTTGCTCTTTGTCACCAACTGAATATATGACTAAATTATGCAAATGAATGTAGGGAAATTTACGTAAATCTACTTATATCCCAAGGTGTTCTATTTTTGTTTCGTGTATGATATGCGAAGAATTTCATCAACGTTTATCGTGGTTTCCTCTACAAACACCACATAAGTACAAAGACATTAATACAGACATTCCCACTGTGCGTTTAATATCATTCTTATCGTTAAAAATGAACGTTTTAACCATAAATTCGTCAAAATTCGCTGTTGTCCTTTGTCGTCTGTCTAATTTTATTGTCACTTTCATATTAAGCAGTTGACGGCGAACATCAAAGAGATTGACGACGCCCTTGAAATTTAAATAAACTCACCACTGAAATTACACTTTTTAATATTAATTCAATTTGTTATTTTCTTGTTCAATCTAGTATTGCACAGCACAGCACAGCACAGCACAGCACAGCACAGCACAGCACAGCACAGCACAGCACAGCACAGCACAGCACAGCACAGCACAGCACAGCACAGCACAGCACAGCACAGCACAGCACAGCACAGCACAGCACAGCACAGCACAGCACAGCACAGCACAGCACAGCACAGCACAGCACAGCACAGCACAGCACAGCACAGCACAGCACAGCACAGCACAGCACAGCACAGCACAGCACAGCACAGCACAGCACAGCACAGCACAGCACAGCACAGCACAGCACAGCACAGCACAGCACAGCACAGCACAGCACAGCACAGCACAGCACAGCACAGCACAGCACAGCACAGCACAGCACAGCACAGCAGAACCATTATATCAACAAACCAATTAGTGTCGGATAAAGAGGTGTGGATTCTAATGATGAGCTATTTGTTGTTTATTAAATACAACGATAAAAAAGAGGCAAACAATATTTTTCTTTAAATAGATAATTCACTTTCTTTCGTCATAAGAATTAAGTTGAATAGGGAAAGGCGTTAAAGTCCGTATTTTACGTAAAATAAAAAAAGTGGACGCATTATTCGCCATAAAATCAGGGAGTATAGAAATAATAACATAGCTGAGTTCGTATTTACGAAAAGTACCGAAATCAATAGCTTCATATTTGTGTTATAAAATAGGTAAAATAGTTAAACTGCAATAAATTATTCACAACCTGGGAGTCTAACCAAACACGCTGTTACATTATCTCCGTTTAATAAACAATAAAACTTGACAATCTTGAATGTAATAGCGACATCACATTATATATAGATCTCATTATCTTGCAAAGCAACTAGATATTGTGGCAGTTGGAGGGGACCCTTATCTGTGTAGATAATCTTCACATCGATTAATTATCATGTTGATGAAGCACGTGTTGTCTGTAAATTAATTACCAGACGAAACGTATTCTCGTACTCGCCGGTGTATAACGAGAAGGGGAGCGCACTGCGCGGGAGATTGTCATGAGTTATCTCCCTTTCTATATCCCTTCTATGGCGAACTATAAACCGAGGGGTTAGAGCCAGAATCTTCCATCTCCTTAATACATTTACATGGAGTTCAGGCACCAACACCTCGAAATGTAAAACAAGGACTCCAACGCTTTTCACACCTAACATCTTTCCTCGGTTGAAATCGCACTCCAAACATAAATATATCCATGAAATGCACCGAATTGTAAGCATGAATACTTTATATTTCAAACGACACCTATACGTTATGCTAGTCCGTCAAGAATTAACGATGTTCTCCTCAGAAATGTATCAAATTGCGAACATGTCTAAAACCTCGTCGATTAGCTTTTACACCAGAAGACGACAAAACGCATGTTATAGTAGGTTCATGCAAGACAGTCGATATAAGGTACATTTTTCATTTAAAAAGTTAGAGGCCTGACCAATGCTGCACTGAATTAACAAGTAAATGTACTAAAAGCGTAAAAATCCATGTAAGGAATATCGGAATAAAACAAATTGAGCTCAATGTGTTTTACGCATCTTTGTTTTTCAACATTGCTGAGTGGATATAAACTAATATCTGATTGGTTAACAGATTTTATCAATGATATCAGTGACCAATCATCGTTTAGTGCTAATTCAGAGCCCCTTGTGTAGTCATAGAGATAAATTCCCCGTGGATTTCCTAAGATAAAGTATTCATGCTTAGAATTCGGTGCATTTCGTGGATATACTTTGGTGTTTGAAGTGCGATTTCAATCGAGAAAAGAGGTAACAAGTGAATAGCGTAGGAATCCTTGTTTTAAATATATTGTATACAATATAAGGGACATAGATTTTCTGGACTAGGTGAGGTCGCTTCAATTCACCACAAGAGTACTTATGGAGACACTGCTATCAGTAGCGTAGCAATAGTCCAATGTCGCTCTAGTCAATCAAATTTATAAAGGTTATTTACGCTGTGTACTGATAAATACATTGTCGAAACATAGGTCGGTTGATTCGTAACTTTTCGCTACATATGCACTGTTGAACGTATCCGGCCTAATACAAGATTCATGAAATAATATTACTGGTTGATGTGTAATTAAAATGTACGATGTTGAACGTAAAGTTACAGTCCTTGCAGTGCTTTGAGTTTTCGACGGCCCAGCCTTCTGCACATTTTATATAAGATCACATGGACACTGTTGTTGTAATTTCTCTATACCCTTGCGTTGCTTCGTGTGTTTGCCGGGGTTTACCACTGATTAGTCCGACCATTATTTTCACATGGACACCACCAAGAACAAAGAAACTCCAGGACAAAGCTCCAGGAGACATCGATGAATTCAAATATCAAACAAGGTGATTTATAACGGACGCTAAATTACAAGTATAGACCACACCTAATAAGTAGGTAGTTCTTCAAAACAGCATTATCTAAGATTTCAAATCGAGATGAAAAAAAATAATTACTCGATCGCATGCAAAGAAATATATTTAGTGTTTTATACCGAGGGAGCAGAACGGTACAAGTCAGACATCCCTGAAAAAACTCAAACCCCTAGTTAAAGTTTTGCTTTATTTGGTGATATGTATGCACCGTAGATCTACAGGTTCAGTTGATGCTTGTAATTCTATTTTATAAGTCGCCGGCTGAACCTACGGAACGTTTTGTCTGTTACTTGTTACTCGAAACGTTAGACGTATGTATTCAAAAACCTCATATTTTCCTTAAAAAATAGTTCGTTTCGCGTTTAAGTGCCTAGTGTATTTTTTTCTTGATTGTTTAACACCTACAAAACCCTGATTGGTGTAGAAGTATTTTGATCTTAATCAAGTACATTGTATTTGTATTCAAAAGCTGTTAATGACATTTTTCCATCAACAATAATTATAAATGTGCATTTCTTACACAAAATATATTCCTTGCTCAATAATTGCAAAATGCTGTTCGGGTTATTACGTGACTTTCGTTTTATTGTCTCTACATATTCCCTTCAAATATGTCTCAATAATTATTTTGCTACACTTTTTTCCCCAGTACATTAAAGGATACATGTACGGCATTGCTTATATAAAATATGCAACAACTATTTCATGCACACATGCATGATGTCATTGTTGTTAAAATGTCTCTCACTCGCTTCAGTAAAAGTGAAAATAATTAGAAGAATATATTTTTTTTAAATCCGAAGATCTATCAATTGTTTGGTGAGACCTAAGGTGTGACCTAGGACACGAGAGGAAGCATGAGGCTGTTTTCGGTACTCGCTCGTAACGTAGTGGATGCAACAGTGATACCTAACCAGAGGTGTGCTGTTGTTCAGAGATTGTAGCGGATCAGTGGTCCAGTGGTAAAACGCTGGACTTATAATCCAGGGATCGCTGGTTCGATTCCCCGCTCCATCACTGACCGTACTAACAGTCTTTCGGACGAGACTTTAAAAACCGAGGTCCCGTGTATGATGCTTTACATCGAGCACGTAAAAGAACCAGGGGTGCTTCTGGAACTGGGGCATCTTCTGTATCATGCAATATCCTCCAAATCTAATATGACTAACATTCTTCCGGAGGCGTCGCCCATGTGGGAAACCGGTGGCGACGATAAATAAAAGCATATACAACATTGTTCAGAGACATTCTAACAATAATACAGTTCCGTTTGATAATCAAATTTTATAACAGTGACTCAAAGTCTGTAAAATAATAATAACGTTTACAGAAAAGTACATTCTATAACAGTCACCAAAGTTCAGATTTTACATACACGAAGTGTCTTAACGTTAAAATCACGCAGTAAACAAATAGTGAAATTAGTCACTCAGACAAAATGTCACCCGGGCAGTTTCCTGAATTATATGTAAACAACTGATTTTATTTTTGTAATTCGTGTCTTAAGAAATGACTCACGAAAAAATGAGGATATCTGACTCCATAGTTCAGTCTGTATATAAACCAAGTATTGTCCTCGAAAATATCTTCTTGATTAGTAAGATAACATTTTTATAGCGCATTAGATTGTTTGTTGAACTTAACTGATACATTGTGTAGATGTTACATACTGTGTGACGGTTTAATGGTGAATCTGTAATATTATACTGACTGTTGTTCCTGAAATTTTTAAATAACAATCTGTTTCCTAAGTTGTATATAAGCAGAATGTTAAATACGTTCTTAAAACTGATGTATTTTTCGGAGCATCCGTACTAACATGGTTTTGCTATTTGCATATCAGTGTTGTGTAAACCAATCAAATCTTACGTTAACCACGGTGAATTTACCGAAATCCATTTTGGATCTGGAGTGACCAGCAATCGTAACATCTCGGCATTTGTTTTATTGTTGCATAACAAATCTTAATCTTAGCGTCGACCTTTTTTTTGGATATATTACTTGTTTCAGAATGTCTCATATGCTTACTATATTTATATGTAAGTGTATGTTTGGTTTTAACGCATTTGTGTTATATCTGTTGTGAAACAAGTTCTTACAACTAATTACAGTAAAACCTCAATAATACGACCACCTTTGGGACCCTTGTAAACTGGTCTTCTTATTGAGGTGATCTTAATATTGAGGTTGAATAAAGAGCAAAACAGTGAAAATGGACTTGAAAATTGTGTTCTTAATTTCGAGGTGGTCTTATTATTGAGGTGATCTTAATATTGAGGTTGAATAAAGAGCAAAACAGTGAAAATGGACTTGAAAATCGTGTTCTTAATTTCGAGGTGGTCTTATTATTGAGGTGATCTTAATATTGAGGTTGAATAAAGAGCAAAACAGTGAAAATGGACTTGAAAATTGTGTTCTTAATTTCGAGGTGGTCTTATTATTGAGGTGGTCTTTAGGTGAGGTTTTTCTGTACTTGAACTCTCCCTAACCGATTGCTATGTTAAAAACCAGTGCATGGGCACCAAATTCAAAGATTGTTGTGATAAAATCCCGCTCAACGCGAGAATTGAACTCACGGCCTTCACTGACTTAAGAATGTAAGATTTATGATTAAGATTGCAATTTTGTTTAAATCTTTGTCACATCAACACACTGACAAAGTTTGGTTATGAGTTTGTCGGGCAGATATGTTGGCTGTTTGTATATGGATGATACTAATTTTCACGTTCAGTTTTGACGTTTGTTTCAATATGTTAAAACTGCAGCATTTCAACTATACGTGCTTATAAATGCATAATATACTTCTTCAGTCAGTCGATTCATATAATGATTGTATGAATTTACCAGATTCTTAATTCTGGTTTATCTAATTTTCATTCTTATTCGAAAATAGCTATCTATACATCTAGATAATGTATTGATGTGGTGTATGGCCTTTCCGTTTTCCAACTTCAGTTCTCTCGTACGATGTCAGCTTTGACCATGGGGTATGGCCCCCCGCAGAGTCATCTGTTCAACTGTTAATCGGTAATTTCAGAATTGCGGTAAAACGTGTCCCAAACTGCTAATATATATAAACACCTACGCTCCCATACAGCGTTTTGATTCCACTGCCGTTACATTCATACGGTGCTTGACCACCATATGTGGATATTTGACATTTTATCCTTCCTGAAATAGCCACTGATATAGTCGTAGTAAACAGCATTAGTTTTCCGTGATACTACGTGTCATTGGTCGGTGATGCACGAAACGACTGGGTTTAAAAAGGACGGGTATTTTGTGTTATGTGAATGAATCATTACGTTATGTGAATGCATCATTACGTTATGTGAATGTATCATTGCGTTATGTGAATGCATTATCACGTTATGTGAATGCATCATTACGTTATGTGAATGCATTATCACGTTACGTGAATGCATCATAGCGTTAGTTAATCCAACATTACGTTATGTGAATGTATCATTGCGTTATGTGAATGCATTATCACGTTATGTGAATGCATCATTACGTTATGTGAATGCATTATCACGTTACGTGAATGCATCATAGCGTTAGTTAATCCAACATTACGTTATGTGAATGTATCATTACGTTATGTGAATGCATCATTACGTTATGTGAATGCATCAATACGTTATGTGAATGGATCATTACGTTATGTGAATGCATCAATACGTTATGTGAATGCATCAATACGTTATGTGAAAGCATCATTACGTTATGTGAAAGCATCATTGCGTTATGTGAATGTATCATTACGTTATGTGAATGTATCATTACGTTATGTGAATGCATCATTGCGTTATGTGAATGCATCAATACGTTATGTGAATGCATCAATACGTTATGTGAATGCATCATTACGTTATGTGAATGCATCATTACGTTATGTGAATGCATCATTGCGTTATGTGAATGCATCATTACGTTATGTGAATGTATCATTACGTTATGTGAATGCATCATTACGTTATGTGAATGCATCAATACGTTATGTGAATGCATCAATACGTTATGTGAAAGCATCATTACGTTATGTGAAAGCATCATTGCGTTATGTGAATGTATCATTACGTTATGTGAATGTATCATTACGTTATGTGAATGCATCATTGCGTTATGTGAATGCATCAATACGTTATGTGAATGCATCAATACGTTATGTGAATGCATCATTACGTTATGTGAATGCATCATTACGTTATGTGAATGCATCATTGCGTTATGTGAATGCATCATTACGTTATGTGAATGTATCATTACGTTATGTGAATGCATCATTGTGTTATGTGAATGCATCATTGCGTTATGTGAATGTATCATTACGTTATGTGAATGCATCATTACGTTATGTGAATGCATCAATTCGTTATGTGAATGCATCAATATGTTATGTGAACAGCAGCAACACATAGTTAATTATAAAGAAGTGATAATAAACCCACCATATTTATAGTTTTATTTTAAGAAATATAGCGCACTAACAAGTTTAATGTAGAAACACATTTAATATATAAAAATATAGAGCACAATTATTATACATGATTATGCTGTTCATTATTCACATTATAACATACTATATACCAACAACACCAACAACGGCTATTACTTTGTACATAGCTGTTATGCAATTACGGTAAATACGACAACCAAAACTATAAAGTTCTCCCTTAAGTCAGTTAGTATCACTAAACGCTTCTTTTGTTCGTAATGGCGGGGTAGGTAGCTTTTCTTTTTTGTCAATGGACTGAGCCTTATGTCGTGATGTAAATGCTGACTTAGAAGAGTACGATACTGACGTGTGTGTCCTCCGGTATCTGTCATCCTCAGGCTGACTCTTTTCTTTATACGAAGATTTTTCACTTGACCTTCGATCTAATCGAGCCGACGATGGCGCGCGTACCGCCGATTTCTTGGCCTCAGTATTCTCCTTCATTTTCTTTCTCTGCATGGGCTGTTGTTGGGGTACCTTTAAATCACCAATATCAGTTAGACTATCCTTGTTAACAATCTTTTCAATTAGTTCAGCAGTTTTTGTATCAAAGGAAATTTTAATCGGGTCACTATCTAGTGTTTGTTCATTTTTAGTTTGTTCTATATCACTTTGGGACATTATTTCCTTTCTAGACGATATGTCTTTAGATTTATCTGTAACCGTATTTCCTTCTTTCGTTTTTATTAATATACTGTCAGATTTACCTGCTTTATCATTATCTGTTTCAATGTCGTCTTTAACATCTTCTTCTCGGTCTCCATCTTTGTCTAAATATTGTTTTTCAGAAGCAACGTATTCGGAAGTGTTGCAATGAGACAGAATCGACGTTTCATCCTCAATATGTTCTTCGTTTGGCGCAGCTATTTGCTTTGACCGTTTGTCAGAATCTGTAAAACTAGAATCTTCCTCGTCGTCAGCCTCTGATCCCAAGTCGCTATGATCATACTTAGTATCTTCACGGCTTCCTTGTCTCACATGAAGAGTCTTGTCTAGTAAAATAAACCAACAAAATAAATTAAGACTAACTGACAAAAAAACAGAAGATAACCCGAGCACATGCTCTACTATCAAAGCACTTTAATCCGAATGCTTTAACGTTTTATTTTCTTTAGGTTTTTTTCTTAATGGATGCTGAAACAGAATGTGTATTTGTAATCAGTGTTTGGTAGTATTTGTGTTTCAAGTCGTCTTTCAATAGTGTTTCAGTTAGATACGACTGCCAGTTGACATAACCAGTGTCAAACTAATTCCTCCGGCTACCTCACATGAATCAGAGATACAGTATAAATGACTTTATATGCAATATCTTCAGTCAAAGGGTCACTCTAGAACATACGCCTCACCTAAAGGTCACTCTAGAACATACGCCTCACCTAAAGGTCACTCTAGAACATACGCCTCACCTAAAGGTCACTCTAGAACATACGCCTCACCTAAAGGTCACTCTAGAACATACGCCTCACCTATAGGTAACTCTGGAACATACGCCTCACCTAAAGGTCACTCTAGAACATACGCCTCGCCTAAAGGTCACTCTAGAACATACGCCTCACCTAAAGGTCACTCTAGAACATACGCCTCACCTAAAGGTCACTCTAGAACATACGCCCCACCTAAAGGTCACTCTAGAACATACGCCTCGCCTAAAGGTCACTCTAGAACATACGCCTCACCTAAAGGTCACTCTAGAACATACGCCCCCCATCTAAAGGTCACTCTAGAACATACGCCTCACCTAAAGGTCACTCTAGAACATACGCCTCACCTAAAGGTCACTCTAGAACATACGCCCCCCCACCTAAAGGTCACTCTAGAAGATACGCCTTACCTAAAGGTCACTCTAGAACATACGCCTCACCTAAAGATCACTCTAGAACATGCGCCCCACAAGGAGTTTGATCCTACCATCTCTAATTTGGTTCTCGAGTGCTATAAACACTGATTTAACCGCTAGTGCTTCTTTATGACCAAATCACCCAGTGTACTGGTCATTTTGAACAACCTACTGCATTGTACTCTAAGAAACAACTGGGAAGCAAACGTTTAACAGTGCTAGTGTCTGACATACAATGATAAGTCTGTAATCTGTAACAAACGTTATCATCCAGTGCATCGATTGTTTCTGTTCTTCCGCCTACGCACAATATATAATGATGTAAACGTTCGGTCAAACCATTCTAATGTATTCCTCCACCGTACATATTACTTATGAAAACTATGAAAACTAACTAACCTCCAATTTTACTGGCAATGCTGCGTTTTTTCTTCTTGGGCACCGCTGGAGACTTTAGTCCCGTAGATTTGTCTTCAGGTTCCAGGGTTGTACTATCTGTTGGAAGTTCTGGTGGTAACATATCTAAAAATAACGGTTCCTTTTTACAGACGCGTACATACGTACAATCGTCTGTATTTAGTACAGATTTTCATCAGATTTCTGATAATCAACAGATAATATAGAACTTTATTCAAAAAATAATAATTAATATAAATGTGTGAAAAGGTCAGAAATGACCCATGATCACAAATGGATGCAGTCTATACTGGTCATATGATGGTCATACCTGATTACAGATTACTAATTATGTTCAGATTCGCCTTATACAACAGGTTTAAAATGTACGATAAAAGCTATACAAAACATAACTATATGCTCAAGTCATGATTGTCGGAATAAAATGCCCTCCGAAAATGCATGTACTTTTATAAAGTTACCCTATTGTTTTTATTATGTTATACTAAGCATAGATGAGACTGATGTTCAGAATATATATGTTGTGTGATAGTACATACTGTGGCATCACTTAAATTCGCTGGGGTCAAATTTCGCGCAAACGGCAAAAAAGGCAGTTTCGCGCGGGCCTAAATTCGCGCATTTTAAATTTTTAAAGAAAATAAATCAGACAAAAAATGACGGTATTGTAGCGCGTGTCATTAGTTGGCACCATTCGACATGTCACTTAGAGCGGCCCCCTTGAAATAAACAATAATCTATGATAGGTCCAACTGATAATTGGCGTTAATTGACACGACTTATGATAAAAAGTGTAAAAACATCAAAAAATCGATAAACAATATAAAAGTGTTGGAGATCTTTCTTAAATATTCGGATAGTTTAAAAATAACGCGGACTGAAATTCGCGCTTCGTTTCTAGCGCGAAATACGCGAAAATTCGTCCTACGCGAATAAAAATGATTTCACAGTATTATAAGCATACTGTTTGCATTAGTATAGATGTTGTTGTTGCTTCCGATGATGATTCATGTTTTCACTTTGGTAAAATATTACTACCATTGAGGCTAGAGAGGCTACTAAAGTCCTGATGATGAGAGTCGTTAATACAAATTTGTTTCAAAACTCCCACATTTAAGAATACTCTAAACGTAATTATTCACATACTTAATCCATAAAAGGTCAGAAAACCCCATATCGATGCAAAACGGAGTCATCTTATTTTGTCGACCGTTTAGTTTAACCTAGTTTCACGCGTTTTTGTTTACATTCACTGTAGGTTGACGTTTCAAATGGCGTGCGGCACATGCACATAAGTCAGTAAAATCTCAACATGTCACGTGTTAATCAATTATTTCATTTCACCGGTATTCTCTTCATGAGGACTGCCTAAGATTTGAATCGTATTCTTAAAACAAAAAAATAAAAATAAACATTAAGAATAATTGTAACATGCAGTAGAAATTAACAGACTCAATAATTAACTTATCATTGACAACAATGGTTTGTTCATAGACATTGTGTAACTTATACCTGTAATATCTTGACATGATTTTGAAGCCTTCAGTACACCCGGTGTTGATAAAATGTTGATATTCGAATCATCTTGCGTCTGAACATCGCTATTGCTTTCTAAATTGAATGACAATGACCTTTGGATCGACACTGCACTGGCTGTAACAACAAACACAATGAGTTATATCATGACGCTGATGCTTGATGGTTAATATGTGGGTGTGGTCAAAACCGGTATAATAAATCATATTAGAAATTAATACGCGATTATTCGGGTAAACCAAAACTGACTTAAATAATCCAGATAACCCGTTTATATCAAGATTCCCCTTCTACAATTGATATCTCTCTGACAAATCAGTCACTATGCTCATTGAATCTATAATAAATCAGAGGAATGTACATGTACTATTTTCTTGAGACGAATGAATATGGTTGGCGGTACTTTGAATCAACTTCCGGTTGATACGATGATAGCAAAGAGACGCTTAAGCGCCTCAAAAATGAGAAAGAAAAGCTTGGGTATGGCCACGTGTGCAAATCATGCCCTCCAATACAGTCCCTTGGTTACAAAATGAAATATAATGAGGGGTCACGAAACGAAACTAAAACGGGAGTCCAACATTAATATTGCTGCATCATAACACATGAGTCATCATTGGAACTGTTTCAAGTAATATAAACATTGATGTAACCAACTGTGCCAATACTTTGAGAATCGTTTATTTTTACATACCTGGAGAATTAGGAGTGTCAGCCTCTTCAGCTAAAGGACTTTCTCTCAGTCGATTCTTGCCGTCTTTAACTAAATACAGAGTAAAACAATTGTATTTTCTTTAATTGAGAATAAACACTCATCAAGAATAGATATGATTTAAATACACATTT
This sequence comes from Mactromeris polynyma, assembly GCA_032209605.1. Classification (NCBI taxonomy): domain Eukaryota; kingdom Metazoa; phylum Mollusca; class Bivalvia; order Venerida; family Mactridae; genus Mactromeris; species Mactromeris polynyma. The sequence goes on from JASFXZ010000009.1 coordinate 645,963, forward strand.
ATGTATGTTTGTTTCATTATTCAAGATAAAACACACGAACTTCAGTTTTCTTTCCAAAAACACGACATTAAAATGTTGTCTTAAAAGTTGTACAGCATACGTGGCACTTACTGAACTGCTTTAACGTTTATATACAGATCTATATTTCTTTTATCAAAAGCATAGTATATATATGTTATCAACTGTTCTTTCAATGTTTCGTTCGTTTCTTCTGATTTTATTTCATCATGAATTGGATATGGTGTTATGAGTTTTAATCATAGCTTACACGTGGAGTAGAGTTTGTTTACCCTCACCACCGGGATATCCCATATGGGCGAGCAAATATATCATATCTTAACCATGTTCAATGTATATTGTATTGTCATGGCATACATAACATGTAAAAGAGATTAAATTGGTCCAGAGAATGCCACATGGGCGAGCAAATATATCATATCTTAACCATGTTCAATGTATATTGTATTGTCATAGCATACATAACATGTAAAAGAGATTAAATTGTTCCAGAGAACGCCACATACAGAAGACAATATACTTACAAGATACGGAGAAATGAATGTTAGAAGCTGGCGTGTCCTTACGTCTCATTCGCATTCTCTGTAAATAAAGCATCAAGTTTCAATAATCTTGTGAAGTATGGAGTGGGATGTCCTCGACACACATACTTATGTACGAGGAAAATAAAAATATCTCCCCTCAAAAAAAAAAATTAAAAAAAAGTTTCAATAATCATAAAACTGAGGAGTACTTAAAGATGTATCTGGTCCATCTGAATGTAAACTATTTGAACGGCTTCATCCAGGTTTGCAGCTGATTTCAAAATATATGACAAGAAACAATTGGTCGACGCTATCGAATGAAAGAAAAAGAATAGTTAATTTCCAAAGCAAATTTTTGTGATGTCATCAATCGGTAATATTTTTTCTCGCGACCGATCTCTGAACTTTATATTGATGGAATGGTAACCATGAGTACAATTCCGTTTCCTGGAATGTATGCATGTGTAAATGGTGCTGTTGTTATCAAATATCACAATTCTGGTCCAGGGTCACTGCTACATCCACCACGTTACGTGGGGTAACCAAAACGCTTATCGTAACACTAACATAGAATAATAGAATTACCGTTGTGTTGTTAATATAATATATGTAGAAATAAACTTGATTTTCATAAATTGACGAACCTTTTCCTTGCTCTGTTTTTCTTTACCGCCCCCGTCCTCGCCTGAAATCAAATATTTTCTGTAAATGACTATTTTCCAAGTACAAAACGATTCATGAAGGTACGGAAATAACATAGTTATATAATACATTATTGTATAAATTTATTTTTATCTCACACAAGATGATTTACAGTGAGTTAAAAGTCTTTATTATCTTAGTTTGTGAGATGTAGTGGTTAGCATAACGGACCGGCAATCCGTAGACCCGGGTTCGAATCCCGGTAGCGCCGTTGACCGATTTTTCGTGTTCCTCAAAACATGATTTTATTGTTAAAAATCTTGCTGAAACAATTTAGCGTCCTTAGCACCATAATCAGTTTTTGCTGCTCCCTGTCCCTGATCTCTATAGAATATGTCCGCGAGAGGGAACTGTCTGCTATGTTGTTGTTGTTGTTGTAACTAGCAATGTGTTGTCATCAAGGTCCCTTCTGTGCATTGACTTGAATGGATCGTTGTGAACGTTATGAATTCCTTGCTGTTCTCATTATGAGAGTTTAACTTACTGTCGGAGGTTAGATCAGTGTATCTGACTGAAAAAGGGGATTGAATAGGTGTGATCTTCCGTGACATATACCCGGTATCCTGGCTTGGCCTTAGTACCCTCTCTTCATCACCCACTTTTTCTATTTCTATGGTTTCTTGCCCTACAACAGAAAATAAAAGATAAATTCTACTATGGCTGTATGATTATATTACAGTTTTACTGCAAAAGCTGGAAATATTAAGCTGGAGTGTTGCGTTTCAACCTAGCCCAGGACAGGCTTCGAACTCAGGACTTTTGGGTCAGAAGTGGCGGACTGTACGCCTCGACCACCATGCCTCCCCAATACACAAGTAAACTAACAGGTAAACCATAATGACGATCAAACGGTGGATACATCAGATCTTTCTATATTAAACTATGGACGATTAAATGCACCTAAATCATAGCATGATATTAGTATAGGTCAATTTCATAAACAACACAGAAAACGAAAGCTGTCATGTTTTATTAGCACAAACGTTCAAACATTTAATAAAGGCGTCTTCAGCTAGTGCGAAATAGCTGCATATGTAGTCTTGTCATATTTGGTGGTCATTCGGTCAATAGGTTTATGGTAAATATTGTATATATGGTTGCACTTAAAATAATGATTGTAATAGATCATAAATAAACATCTATGGTGGCATATTTCTGCCGTAAGATAAGATGTCAATGTTCGCTGAAGATAACAAGTTATCCTACGGCAGAAATATGCCAATAATCACATCAAAACAATGATCTGAGTAAAAGTCCCATACACATTGTCACACCCTGTATAAATCCCTTATGTCTCGAGGAGCTAAATACGAACACGTGCTACAGCTCCTCGAGGATCTTAATACGAACATGTGCTACAGCTCCTCGAGGATCTTAATACGAACATGTGCTACAGCTCCTCGAGGATCTTAATACGAACATGTGCTACAGCTCCTCGAGGATCTTAATACGAACGCGTGCTACAGCTCCTCGAAGATCTTAATACGAACGCGTGCTACAGCACCTCGAGGATCTTAATACGAACGCGTGCTACAACTCCTCGAGGATCTTAATACGAACGCGTGCTACAACTCCTCGAGGATCTTAATACGAACATGTGCTACAGCACCTCGAGGATCTTAATACGAACGCGTGCTACAGCACCTCGAGGATCTTAATACGAACGCGTGCTACAACTCCTCGAGGATCTTAATACGAACATGTGCTACAGCACCTCGAGGATCTTAATACGAACGCGTGCTACAACTCCTCGAGGATCTTAATACGAACATGTGCTACAGCATCTCGAGGATCTTAATACGGCCATGTGCTACAGCACCTCGAGGATCTTAATACGAACATGTGCTACAGCACCTCGAGGATCTTAATACGAACGCGTGCTACAGCATCTCGAGGATCTTAATACGAACATGTGCTACAGCACCTCGAGGATCTTAATACGAACGCGTGCTACAACTCCTCGAGGATCTTAATACGAACGCGTGCTACAGCTCCTCGAGGATCTTAATACGAACGCGTGCTACAGCTCCTCGAGGATCTTAATACGAACACGTGCTACAGCTCCTCGAGGATCTTAATACGAACATGTGCTACAGCTCCTCGAGGATCTTAATACGAACATGTGCTACAGCTCCTCGAGGATCTTAATACGAACGCGTGCTACAGCTCCTCGAAGATCTTAATACGAACGCGTGCTACAGCACCTCGAGGATCTTAATACGAACGCGTGCTACAACTCCTCGAGGATCTTAATACGAACGCTTGCTACAGCACCTCGAGGATCTTAATACGAACATGTGCTACAGCACCTCGAGGATCTTAATACGAACGCTTGCTACAGCTCCTCGAGGATCTTAATACGAACGCTTGCTACAGCTCTTCGATGATCTTAATACGAACGCGTGCTACAGCTCAACGAGAATCTTAATACGAACGCGTGCTACAGCTCTTCGATGATCTTAATACGAACGCGTGCTACAGCTCAACGAGAATCTTAATACGAACGCGTGCTACAGCTCTTCGATGATCTTAATACGAACGCGTGCTACAGCTAATCGAGGATCAAAATACGAACACGTGCTACAGCTCCTCGAGGATTTAAACACGAACACGTGCTACAGCTCATCGAGGAGCTAAATACTAACACGTGCTACAGCTCATCGATGAGCTAAATTCTAACACGTGCTACAGCTCATCGATGAGCTAAATACTAACACGTGCTACACCTCATCGATGAGCTAAATACTAACACGTGCTACAGCTCATCGATGAGCTAAATACTAACACGTGCTACACCTCATCGATGAGCTAAATACTAACACGTGCTACACCTCATCGAGGAGCTAAATACTAACACGTGCTACAGCTCCTCGAGGATCTAAACACGAACACGTGCTACAGCTCATCGATGAGCTAAATACTAACACGTGCTACAGCTCATCGAGGATTGATAATTGATGGTAAAATTACAAATACTCAACGTTCATTTCGTGTTCAAATAAACTCACCTCCTACTGATATTGTTCTTGATGGGAATTTAGCCAGCTCTTTCTGAAGATATATATTTGATACTGCAAACAATGTGTCAAACTGCATGCGCATATTACACAGTCACTGAATCCTGTCCAGCCAATATACTTAGTCTTACATGTATTTACAGAAAGTGTATATATTCAATAAATTGATAAAAGAATATCATATTACACTCTTTATTTGAATAACTTCTTGCAAAACAGTCGCGTTGGCTTATGAAAAGATCGGACTATGTCCATGGCGCGGCTCGAACCAACAAAACCCAGTTTGAGTGGCCGACATCCAATCTACTACAGCAGCGCTGTCTTTATTTTGCGATCATACGCCAGCTGTACTCCAATATTGATTATGGTGGGTACTGTGAGACCGCTAGCGTAGCTCAATTCTCAGTAATTAACAAGTTTAGTAATTGTGACATTTGTTGCTATGGTGATAAGCTTATACTTATCACGAATTATCAATAATTATTTAAAAACGACCACAGGAATTCTTGTACATAACTATTAAAATGTGTATTTAATATATATTCAATAAATTGATGAAAGAATATCCTGTTACAAATGATTGTTTCACAAAAACAAAAAGAGTGAGGACAAAATTTAAGGATGCCATGTTACAATAAAAAATTAATAAAATGCATGCTACAATTATTAATCAGGTACTATAAGTTCTAACCCCGGTCGTGTCATACCGGTACAGCTAGACAACTAGACATTACGAGTAGTGTACGTGTCACGTGTCTACTATGTGGTATCACTGTGTGACAGCACTTTAATTTCTTGTAAGTAGACCCTGTCTCAATACAACTGAAAACATGTTGCTGACGCGTAAAAGCCCGCACACCCAATATACACACATATACATCGGTCCGAGAAACACGCTTATGGTTAAAATCATAATTAAAATACTGCAATGCAGAATAACAATCATGTTATACCTCGAGACATCGAGATAAGTTCGACCATTGCTCAGCTGACAAACTTTTCTTGGTGTTCATATTTTCTTCGATGCATAACTAGTGAAAACAAAAACATATAAATGAATTGTAATAGTGGGTTGAATGCTCTTGTAATATTTCCCTCGTAATTGTACAGCAAAAGGGTGAAACATCAGCACACAATGTTACAAGAAGAATTAAACTAAAAGGACAATCTAATTCAATTCAATACGTTTATTGTATGAAACAATACATTGTTTATAACAAGTCAATATGGAACAATCACGTCTAAGCCAAAATGACAATGTTAACTCAGTAATAAAAATACCACGAATGCGCCGGACAGTTAGAACTTAACATATTCAATATTCAGAAGTTTCTGTAAACTAAAAGGACAATTCAATTCAATTCAATATGTTTATTGTATAAAACAATACATTGTTTATAGCAAGTCAACGAAGGTGCATAATGACATTAAACACAGGTATTTACAGAAGAGCAAAATATCAACATTAAACTTAGTTAGCTCACAATATGGAACAATTACGTCTTAGCCAAAATGACAATGTTTACACAGTAACAAAAATACCATGAATGCGCCGGACAGTTAGAACTTAACATATTCAATATTCAGAACTTTCTGTAAACTAAAAGGGATGTATAGGGTGTAGCCCTAAGCTTAACCAATACCGCTAAACTAATGAATTCTATGTGCGTGCCGCAATGTATTGATATAGGACGTCAACTGTTAACTCTATGGTTGACTTCGTCACTAGTTTTGGGAAAGCCCTCGTACTTACATCTTCGGGCCCTATTCTTGCAGTCAGAGACACATATGCAGCACCAGCCTCCTCGGGTTTGTAAAACCCAAATACGGTGTACGATCCTGGCCATAAATTCATCGGTAGAAATTTGGGAACTGAAAACAGAATATTGGAAGGACAATAAAGCATATCATCAATAAATAATGAAATTTTGTATAATTAAATAATGTAAATGAATGTCAATAGCTTTTGAGAGGGAACAAAGCAATACTTATAGCATTTAATAAAGGTGAATTAATACACTAATCAAATCAATTCTCGACCCAAATTATAACATACTAGTAGTATGTCTTATAAGGAGTGTATCTTTAGTTCCTACTTTGTCTATATAAAGTCGCCATTTTAAAAAAATCCATAAAATGAGTCAACTTTAAATTATATTTACACAATACTCTGGCATTTTAATTGCAAAGTCTGTTTCTAACAGTTTATGTTAATTTATGTGCATTATGTTAGTGTTCCTTTAACTGTTGCTACTTTTAATCAATACAAAAAAATACCGTTTCTTCCAACCCCCATTTACTGCATAAATTCGCTGCCAACCAGGCCGCTGACTAGCTGTTTTGCTTTTTTTCGGTGCAGCCGTACTAATATGCTATTACTATTTGCATATCAGTGTTGTTTCAACCAATCAAATCTTACGTAAACCACTAAGGCAATTTCACTCAACCGAACAACGTTTGTAACCTTGACACGGATTGGTTAACCTTCCGATAAAGGGTACGTTATCGTACCGAATTCCACTGAATTTCGGTGAAATTACCCAAATCCATTTGAATGTTGAGAGACCAGCAATCGTAATATCTCGGCATTTTTTATGGTGCACAACAAATTTTAACCTTCAAATTGTGCCGACCATCTTTTTTCAAGATCTTTCTTGTTAAAACCTAACCTTGTAAACACGTCATAGCATGTTTGCGGTTAGATCGCAAAAGTTTGACAATAGCACCAAGGCTTGCCAGTTAATTAACCGATAATGAATTCCAATATTGCACCCATATAGCCATCTGCTACTGAAACGCGATAGTATTAGAAATTGGCGCGATGTAAAAGCGCGGACTTTCAAAAAATAAACGCCCAAAACTGCTCGAACCACTTATAATGCAAGCACCATAAATTGAGTGTGGACAGCTAAGATAATGTTTGAACATATCGTCTGCTACTAAGAGTATTGCAAAACAAACCGGGAACGAAGTATGAAAATGGACTCATTTTTATGGAGTTTTAAATGACGAATTTCTACAGACAAAGGAGGAAACTTTCTACCTTACAATACAAACCCTTCCTACTCGTGCTGTATTGTAATAAAGTATTTTTTTGGTTTCTGCTCTACGATTTCTGTGAACGAAATGCATAAGAAAATCTGGTGTGATGGGATAACGGATACATATCATTGTTGTAGCCTATCACGTTACCTTGTTCACGTATATCTATTCCGAACCATTGAAGAACAGGCGTGTAAACGACACTATTTAAGGCCTTTAGTCGTTGCCGGGGCATATCCACTTCTCGTCTTTCAATATTCACAGTTGTCACGACAACGGAGCGACAACCAGACCCTGGTCCTAAAGTATTGATATCCCTGGTTGACACGCGGTCCGCCGGTACGCAGTAACACTCAATGTCAACCGTGAAATGTTTCTGCCAATTACATGAAGCTACCACCTGATTGCGCTGTAAGAAAGTAAAGTGGATGTGAGTGTTTGCAATGACAACATATCAGTTAATGGCATGGGTACAGTCGCCGATATACAGTATTCCTGCGTGGCACGTTTTGTTGTTTATGTATAGAGTCACTATCCATATGGATGTTTTGATGAAAGAAGACCAAGTTCACTTAAGGAAAATAACGACAGGTTAGAACACATGTGGGAACCCGGGATAACCAGTTATATACAAACATTGTCATTTGAAATATATTATAAACGATTATCAAGCGATTTTATTTCCACATCACTCTTACAGACAGTATACTGTAAATGTACTTTGATCACGAGGTTACGCCTTTGTTCAACGTTCATTTACATTGGGATTGCCTGCAAGAGAAATAAGGGCGTTTAAAATGTTCTTGAATGTTGCGTTGGTACAATTATCGACCATCTCAATGTGTGATTGGGTAACTGAACCCAGGGCAAACTACTGGTGCTAGATAGGTGCACTAAATATAATCTATATTGGGGAATATGTCTGAGAATGTTTTGTGATAAAACGTATGTGTCCTTATAAAGCTGTGTTATTCTGTTCATGTACAATGACTACTTTATAATGTACAAGTATCATTGCCTCATCGAGTTGAAAATGGATTCACTGGCAACTAGACATGTTCGATTATTGTTGTACTACGAGCATTCGTGTAACATAACGTTTTCACTAGGATGAGAGTCGTGAGAAATAAGGCAATGGGGTTCCTATTATCACATTCTCCAATCCGAGCAATTATCACTCGATGAACAATATCAACGACTTACACGCGAAAGCCATAGTTTGATAAATAAATTTGATATTTCTGTAACAGACGAAATATGAAACTTATAAAAATACAACCACTGTCTATATACAAATGAAATTAGGGGAGATCAGTTCAGTGCCAATCAGTGACGGAGTTTTGATACCTATGTTAGGCTATGTATCTCTTAGTCTACAAGCAATGGATTTGTCTAGGTCATACCAGTTTAGTCTCTTACGGTTACAAATATAAATAAATCGCAATTAGAGAAACAGAGTTTGCACAATTGTGCTGCTACTTTTAAAATAGCTGCCATTTTATATTAAATAATGCATTATATAACGACAACCCGGTATCCTAGACCCAGCATGGTGTCCTCAACAGCACAATGAATACATTGCAGGTGTTCACAACCTTTAATAGATTCATATAGGTACTAGAATACTAATTGAAACTACCGAACATATCGAGGGTTCAGTGCAAGACTATCGCAACTTCTATATAAATACATAGGAGTTATGACAGTCTTGCGCTGAACCATCGATATGTTCTGTAATTCTCAAACTATTTCTGTTCAAAACAATAAAGTAGGATAACTCTTACTCTTCCCGGAAGCAGGTCACCATCCGCATACACCGCCTTACAAACTGCAAGAAAATAATTATACGAATAATATATCATCGGTTTCAGGCAAATAACAAACAACGATCACACATCAAGCATAATCACAATCACAGCATACATACACATTTACTGATGCAATTTGGTACACACCAAGAGTGTTTTACAAAGGCATCAAATGTTTCGTTTAAATACTTTGCATGACTTTTATTAGCTTTTATGTTACGAATATAATTGCAAAATGTATTCTGGAAAAATGAATTAATATCTCCAAGAAGTAAGCAACCAAACAATGCTATTATAGTTTACAATGACCTATTACTTAGAAGATATAATTTTCATATACGGTGGAGTAATGGCATTTTCATACAAAAATAAGAAATTGAAATAACACTTACCTTTACAACAAACTACTCCCATCGTTGTTTGAACACGAGAATAAATTACCAAGGCTAAATTGATATTCGTAGTTTTAAATTATTATAAATAGTCCATCAAAACATTTTGCACTCAGTAGCACACTAGACTGGGGTAATATCAACTACCATATATCTGAATATATCAATTATTACATAAGGAAATGTTGACATGAAAAGGCAAACCAGAGATGCAACATATACAAGATATGTCAGAACGTATTTAGATGTTGTTACTGTTGCTTCAACACAATGGTCACAACTCAGACGTGCTGTCTATACTTATATACAAGCACACGAACATTCACAAGTTCTGTAAATATGTCGGCAACCAATTACTCCCTAGCAACCTAACTAAACACAGAAAAGCTATAATACACTACTTCACAATTCCTACTACGGGTCGATTATCACCTTTGCGAGTGTTGTTAGGTGGTGGTCGAGGTTAGCTCAGTATGTGGTTGAAAGGTTATCCACCTAGCACAGCATATTCATGCATTTTCACAAAGTGGTTGATACACAAGGTTGTTTTCTCGCTTTCTGTGACTTTAATTAGTGTATCTGACAATGGATAGTGTTGAAATGTAGTCTATTGTTCACACCGTTCACATGTGTATGTCCGTCTGTTATACTGTGCGGTGGGTATCAGTCAATTGTTGTACTATAGTTGACACAATATTGTCTTCAGCATGCCGAGACTATACCATGCGTGATACACATATCAATAACCTTACTTACAAACCCCCATCTGACTGCTTGACAATTCTTAGTTGCTTGGTTAATGTAAGCCATCTTATAACTTATTCTAGTCAGTAAACATACCCTTATTGAACTTACATTGTTGTGTTGGCCACCTGGTGCCAAAGTTAAATTACACCGCGTCAACTTTCATTTCTCTGTAGCAGAATCTAGTTCATCACAATTATGTTTGTAAGTCTTTACTGCATTCCGCCATTGTTGACAGTCTCGGGGTTTTCCAACTGGTCAAACTGCACATTAAGGAATTATTTTTCGGTTTGAAATTCTCCATATAACGTTTCAAAACGTTTTATAGAGACATAGTGGTTAAAAGTTTGATAGAGACATAGTGGTGAAAAGTTTGATAGAGACATAGTGGTGCAACAGTTTGATAGAGACATAGAGGTGCAACAGTTTGATAGAGACATAGAGGTGCAAAGTTTGATATAGACATAGTGGTGCAACAGTTTGATAGAGATATAAGGTGCAAAGTTTGATAGAACAGAGAGAATACGTAACTACGGGGAACGCCACATACACAAGACAATACCTCCCCACGCAGACCTCAGGAAAAACAACAATCCACAAAACATAACGCACCTAAGGAGGTCAAACGTTACACATATTAAGGAACAGAGGCACAAGGAACGGCCCAACAGACCATAAGGAATAATTAAGAGTATCAAAGTGGACAGTAAAAGGAGGGGAGGGGGGAATTAATGGATGGAAAAGCTCACAGGACAATTCAAGACAACATAGAGACATAATGGTGCAAAGTTTGATAGAGACATAGTGGTGCAACAGTTTGACAGAGACATAGTGGCGCAACAGTTTGATAGAGACATAGTGGCGCAACAGTTTGACAGAGACAAGTGGTGCAAAGTTTGATAGAGACATAGAGGTGCAAAGTTTGATAGAGACATAGTGGTGCAACAGTTTGACAGAGACATAGTGGCGCAACAGTTTGATAGAGATATAGTGGCGCAACAGTTTGATAGAAACATAGTGGCGCAAAGTTTGATAGAGACATAGTGGCGCAAAGTTTGATAGAGACATAGTGGCGCAACAGTTTGACAGATACATAGTGGCGCAACAGTTTGATAGAGACATAGTTGTGCAAAGTTTGATAGAGACATAGAGGTGCAACAGTTTGATAGAGACATAGAGGTGCAATGTTTGATAGAGACATAGAGGTGCAAAGTTTGATAGAGACATAGAGGTGCAAAGTTTGATAGAGACATAATGGTGACAGTTTGATAGATACATAATGGTGACAGTTTGATAGAGACATAGTGGTGCAAAGTTTGATAGAGACATAGTGGCGCAACAGTTTGATAGAGACATAGTGGCGCAACAGTTTGACAGAGACATAGTGGTGCAACAGTTTACGAGTACCATATATTCATTTAAAAAAATTAATCTATGTTTAATTTGCTTCGTTTGAAAAATGAAAACAATATAAAAAAACAATTTCCGACCTACCTACCCTATCTTTTGGGCATGAAACCTGAAAAAAAAACATATTTGTATACCCTATCAAAACAACTGTTGCAATCAATATTAAAGCCAATGTTATTAGAACACCAACTATTTTTACCTGGTGAGCCTAAATTTTTCAGACTTTTCCATCGAGATTCAGAGTCATTTTTGTTACTCTCAAGTGAAGATTTCAAACAGTTCTTTTTTGCATTCATGATCATATAACTAGCTTTGTTTCTCAGAGACTTAAAACGAATATAATTTTCTTGAGGTTTACGTCTTTTAAAATTATAAAAACCTTTATCTCGGGCCTTAATGGATTCCAGAATACCAGAGTCAATCCATTCTTCAGTTCTTTGTTTTAAGCGTACAGTTTTTACAGAACCAATAGTATCCATGGTAGAGACAAACATTGTTTCAAAATTGTTCCAGGAAATATAAACATCATCACACAATAAGACAGGTGACCAAACTAATCCCAAAAGGGATTGCTGAAAACTTTCCTTGGAATATTTATTTTAAGGAACGAATATTAACATTGTTGTTGCGAAATGTCAGAATGTGGTAACTAACAGAAAAGTCAATTACACCACCATGCGATAGCTTCCCAGGATATGTTACTAAGATCAAAGCAATTGTTGTAGATGATGTTGTAGTTATTCTTGCAAAATCGTTTAGCACCTGTTTGAGACTTAACGTATCACATATAGACTTTAATTAACTGACAAGTGGACATTTAATATTAGAAAAGAGAAGGAATAAGTTGCTACAGGGAACGCCACATTCATAAGACATAAGGCGCTTGATGAGGTTAAAGGGTACAAACGTTAGGGAACAGTGGCGCTATGAATGGCCTGGTAGACCATAAGGAATAACTAGGAGAATCAAAGAGGACAAACAGTGAAGGGGGGAAATTAATATGGAAAATATCACAGGACAAGTCAAGACAGCTGGCAACAATAGGCCGAAACTGGGCAGAAAATAACATGAACACTATACAAAGTGAAAGAATTGCACAGGAGACAAGTCTGTATTAAAATCACCTAAAATAATAGTTTCAGATGAATTTATAGAAGAACACGATACAAAACAGATTCTAAAATGTCATAGAAATCATACTGCTTTGGCGGTCGGTATAAAACACCACAAAAGAAAGGTTTCGTTTTGGGAAATATAAAGTCAATAAAAAGTCCTTCTAGTCCCTCGTGGCTCATATCGTTTCTGCTGTTGAGGGCAATATCGTTGCGAATATATATACAAGCACCTTCATTGTCTCGATAACGGTCCTTACGTTAAGAATGGTGAAGGGACGCAAAGTGTTATCACTGTCCGTATGTGCAAAACATTGGTTTCCGATAAATAACTCTTGAAATGATGATATTCAGCACATACGTATAGTTTTATAAAATACAGGTCAATGTCGATATCGATCACAAATGATCCTTTTTCGACATAAAAATTGGTTTCTGATCAATAATTATTTAAAGGATGCATGGATTCAATTCATATCATGCACATAAGCCTGTGATAATATAATACAAGTTAAGTGTCATTACAGTAACAATCCACCAATTTTGGAGGAGTTATGGCCCTTTTGTTCTTAAATACTGTGGTATCACTTTGATTCGCTGGGGCCTAAATTCGCGCATTTTAAATTTTTAAAGAAAAAAATCAGACAAAAAATGACGGTATTGCAGCGCGTGTCATTATTTTGCATTATCCGACATGTCATTTAGAGCGGTCCCCTTGGAAGAAACAATATGTAATTGGTTTTCAAATAATGTCTCCTAAAAGGATAGTGGATTCGATTTATATTGCTTAAAAATAATTTAGCCTTTACAAACGAAGTATTTGCATTCTTCTGAAAAGCCCATAGCGGGGACATCCGTGTCTACTCGTTGAAAAAGGAATAGTATTCAGCTATTAGCCTTGGGTGTCGACATTGTTTAAAGACCAGAGAGTCGTGTGATGGTCCATGACTTAGTTAAATGAGTTGTATGAAATATAAGTTATATATTATGTTTCTTTTTTATTTATCTGGCACGATCACAAATATGCTTATACAGCGACCCCTTAACATGTACATCGGGAGCATAGTGTTTTCAAAACGGGAACCTTACAAACCGTGATTTGTATTGTAGAACATCCTCTTGTCTACAACAAGTTGTATGAAATTATTGGCTTAAGCCTTCATCATGTTCAACAGTAGCATGAAAGCGCCAATTTTGTCATTATATATACAATAAAACCTCAATAATAAGACCTCCCTTTGTACCCATGAAAAATGGTATTCTTATAGGGGTTGTCTTAGTATTGAGGTTGAATAAAGAGCAAAACAGTGCAAATGGCCTTGTAAATTGGGGTCTTAATTTCAAGGTGGTCGTTAAGTGAGGTTTTACTGTTCATAGAACTGGTACGCATTCAGAGAGAGTTCTAGACACGATCAAAATTGTAATTGTTTCACAAACTTTCCGTTCAAACTAAAGCCTTGATATATTTGTCACGATTGTACTGCATTCCAAGGTTTTTTTTACGACAGGTCATACTCACAGTTATTCGAATCGCGAATCACAGACTAGTTTAGAATTCGATTTGCAAACTGCATTTCCAAGACTGAAAATCGAAACCAGAAAATTGAAAAATAAACTCACATATACAATTAATGAAGAGTATAATTAAAATAAACTTATAATGAATATGTGAGATAGTCTTTTCGACTCGCAGATATACAACAATATTCAAAGTTATTTATCTGACATTACATGGTGTATGTTCCCCAATAATTTGCAGCCTCTTATTTTCCTCTCTTGCATAGTTACCCCCTCGACGAATAAAACATACCAAAGTGGACTGTATTCATAAACTTGTATATATAACTGTAAAAACAAACTGGCAACCACTAATGAAAGAGAGAGAAAATAAGTAACATTTATTGCTTCAATAAACAGCTGAAACATCGCGGAGACATTTGTAGAAACTCCACCCCCCGTATGTAATACAAAATATTCAACCTCACAGTGCGTTAGTTTTATTAGGCGTGAAAGCTAAATATAAAACAATATGTATAAATATAGAATAATGCTTTGCAGGGACATGGTGAGTTTTGTTTCCATATATAGACCTGAAATCTAATTATAAAACAACGTGTATAATAAATATAGAATAAATCTTTGCAAGGATATGGGTGAGTTTTTTGTGTGAAATTATCTGAACTAATGCGGCCACTTGAAAACATTATCAGAGACCTGACACGGCGACAGTTAGTTTTTCTTTGGGATGGATAAAAGAGAGAGAATACGTAGCTACAGGAAACGCCACATACATAAGACAGTGCCTCCCCACGCAGACCTCCGGGAAAACAACAATCAACAAAACACAAGGCACTTAAGCAGGTTAAAGGGTACATACGTTAAGGAATAGAGGCACAGGGATTGGCCTGGCAGACCATAAGGAATAACTAGGAGAATCAAAGCGAGAATCAAAGAAACGTCTTCTAAAGCCATTGTTCTAAGCAACCAGTACATGAACGAGCTTGTGTAATGACGCCATTACAACATTAAATTGCTGCAGTAATAGATGAAGCTGTTAGTTTGTGTTCTCGAGGTTCTGTCAGGTTCCCTATGTGCACTATCCATGGTCGAATCATCTTGGAATACGCTAGACTGCCTCTCCGTGGCTGCAATATTGTGAGCAATGTGGCTGTACGAGACATGTATAGTTGCTTTCCAGCTATTTGGGTGGACGAAGAACCCTGTTTATGACTAAACGATTTAGGATGGTGTTCGCATACCCGAGGTATTAGGACTCCCGGATTTGTACCGATGCATGGCAATCTATTTTTTGTTTGTTTGACACGTCTTGTGCAACAATGTCCTTTAAATGCAGAAAACAGTTTGCAAGTTTCCCTACGTGACGCGTCAGTGGAACGCTAAGTTGGTTCTTCCCATGATCAAGGGAGAGTATTCCATCTTCTGGATTATCTCCACCACAGGAGGCACAAAAGTTGGTGACTTATTGTAATCGCGTGTCTTATTTGGTTTCATTGGTAAAAGTTGATAGAAACAAATGTGTGTGGATTGTGTTGGAGACAAATAAACAAGGAAGTAGAGGATTTACTTCCACCGTAATCATAATGCATTCATTTATCGTAATTTGAAACAGCAAAATGGGAAGATGACATTTACAACAGTGAAGCAAGTAACCAACAAAAACATAAATAACGTAAAAATGTTTAATGCAATATTTCAATATTTTTGAACTTTTTGTCCGCATACATGTCTAAGAATGTTTTGTGGAACAGATATTTATATATATATAAATGATATGTCCTAAAATAAACAGTCCCAAAATCCCGAGCAATCCTCTTGGTTCTGACGGATGGCGATCTTGACGTTGAAACACACCAGCTCCTCCCCGCTCGCATTATCTGTAACACGTACATTTGCTATGTAGACGCCCTGCAAACCATTATAACTTGTTAGTGACTTACTCACAACATATTACATATAACTGTATCAATCTACGCTCCACACAACGCTACCTTAAAGTGCAAGTGTGATAGCTGGTTTTTGATCACATGTGGGATATCTTGGATTGGACCCGGTATTACAGTCGGGTCTTTTTGTTTACAGTATAACATACCACATAATGTAAAACAGAAGCATTATAATTCGTGCACCAACACAATTAATGCACAATGTAATAATATAATATAGAATAATAGCAACCCCAATCATGTTCGAAAACATAATAAATAATTGAAATCGCACAAGAATTTAGTAATAGCTTAAAATGACAGACGTAACTAAATGATATTTAACGTATGTACGACAACGAAATACACCAATGCAATTATACACCATTTAGGGTCATGAAACATCATTAAAAACGGGCGTAAACGTAAGACTATACCTATATACCACATTAACTATTTGACGAAATAACGCACTAACCTCGGCAAACCAATACAGTGCAGCCGGCATACTAGGTACACTTAGCGGACTCCTGACGATGTTAATGACTTGTGGTGGTTGTGGACACAGTCCTGGGTTCAAGCCATTGTTGACGAGCATCCGTTGAATATCTTGTCCCAAAGTTCGAGTGATTCCTAACCAATCGTCGTTAATCATATCATCTAGCATCGTACACATGTCATCGTAGGTGCTGTAAAACAGAACAAAAACGTCATAAACAAATCAAAGTACTGAAAGTGCTGTTGGGAACGCTTGCTTTATATTAAGGTAATACTATGCTCATGTTTTGTTCATTTGTTTACTTAAACAAACAAAAGAAATATATTTCCTATAGTTCAAACATCAATAAACATGCATTAACAAAGTATGGGAAGAATATGTTTTCAATCGGTTATACATTGCAATGGTTCTTATTAGAGATGTTTTAGCCAATGTAAAAACAATACTGGATAAAGCCAATTCAAACATTTTATGTTCAGATGAGTCAGAAACATCTTTAATGGATGGAATGTTCGGCTATTGCATCAAAATATAAAAAAACTTAACACATTTAAACGCATGAATCACGAATTTCTAAAATGGTTATAACATATATCATATACTTTTAAGGTATTCTGGTTTTATTTTATTACTTCATGTATCCTTACCAAGATCCAATCTTCCTGATGCAAGGTATGGGCATATCGAACCAGCTGCCTTCACGTACGAGGGAGAGGTGTAGAGCTGAACTACCCAACGTTGCATTGGTATAACCCGATAAAGAGAATAGAATATTACCAGGGAGGTATATAGGGTTTGGATCGATCGATAGTTGTGTCAGGTGAACGGGACTACGTGGATTCCCTGAAAATATAAATAATTTCATGAAGTGCTGAAGTTCATTAATATAAGAAAGTACGGTAATTTGCTTATTATCATACTTTAATTTATTATGCTTAAGTGGGCATTTGGCTCAGTAAGTTGAAAAAAGTGGTTGTCACATGCAAATTCTCTTAGTATTTTCTCAATTATCACATAGATGTATTTGGAAATTACTCCTATAAGGGCTTATCAGTTTTGCCTATCAAAATGGCCGACAAGGGAGGTAAATATTGTAGATTTCGGAACTATGCATTACAATAAACTCTGCACCACACCTGTAGCTGGTATCATCAATCTGATTTGAGAGTGTTGTAGTGAAGTGATAGTATTCACAATTCTTACAATAATAGTGTATTATGTTGTATTTATATTAAAATGTTTTGTCAAGGGATTATGTTCGTGGACATGTAGTTAATTTGTGGTGAACATAGACTATTTTATATTAGCCCTAATGATGAAATGCACCCACACCAGGTATTACAATAAACGTAAGGTTTTCATATAAGCAAATAATTTCATGGAATGCTTGTATCAGTCCTATGCCTTACTCCCAATCTCTCTGTGACTAGCAAGAAAAGTAACTGTTAATGCTCAGCGGGAGATTATTATTGTTGCCTGATATTGATCCCAGCTCCCTTCACATTGATTATCTTAACATTTCATCAGCATGTGTTATCTGGTATTTGAGGGGTAATGTAATGGATTAAATACAGGCATGTTTTATGAAGAACCTAGCACCTTTAGCAAATGTCTGATAATGGATCTGTCCCTCAATCTATAACGGTATACCTGAGCTCAGAATTGAGCTGTTTCTGGTAGTAAGTTGTAGGTCTGTATACATATAACAATATGAAACATTCAATTAGCAGAATTAAAATATCAAGTTGTATACAGGTTTGTAGAAGAAACGTTCAAACTGTTTACCCAGGCAAACATATACGATCTTGTAAGCCCATCCATTGGATCACGTCTGGCAAAATACTGTGCAATTCCTTTTTATCATAAGAGTTTATTTTCCGTTTTTTTAAAGATATATTATGCTCTTTTTTTGTTCATTTGTTTACCTAAACATACATGAAAAATATACTTTATCTAGTTAAAACTTCAATAAATATGAATTATCACAGAATACATTTATAATTTATTTCTCAGTATTTGTCGAAAAAAGACGTTAGTAGTATCAAAAATTTAAAAAAAGCTGGTGTTTTCTACTAGTTGTGTCTGTTAGCAATATCATTGTTTTAAACGGTTATACATGGCAATGGTTCTTATTAATGATATTTTAGACTATGTAACAACAATACTGGATGAAGCCCATAAAAGCATTTAGGTTCAAATGAGCCAGATACATATTTAAACATACATACTCGTATAACATAATTATGATTGAAAAGCATGTACGTGTACATATTTAATGTATGATATATGTGGCAGTTATTTAAATAGTCATGTAAGATTTTTTAATTCCATTGAATAATACAGAACATTTTTTTTTTTTTGATTTCCAACAAAAACACTCTTTATATATCATATGAACCATACACGTATGTTCTGGAAACTGTATAATATCTTTAAATACAAATTATCTTTAAGTAGCAGAAAATAAAGCATGATATTAAATACTACTCACCACAGTCGTTCCATATTTTCGGAGGTGCCCGCGACAAAACACTATGTAATGTCCCTATATATACTACAATTACAAAATACACAGAAACCATCTTTTCTTCTACAAGTAGGTCTGTACCAACAAACTTCTAGAGACTAATTGAAGTTCTCAGAAAAACAAACCAATGGTCTGATCTTAATTTGAAGCATGTGAGAGGATGTGAAAAGAGGGTTCGTACAAACGTGTTGAGATATTTCCGTCTGGGAAACATGGCCGTTTATCTGATATACACTGTATATTACCATGAATTAACCGTACTGTTTGAGCAGAAGCTTTTATCAAGATTGGGAAACATGGTACATTCCTGTTTGGGTGTTAATTCATAGTGTCATGGTTGTTTTGCACTTGATGCCAATAAACATAAGATTAACTTTTCTGAGTAACTTTTTGAACAGCTCTTCATCGCACCATAATAATCATCCTAGAATCATCCGATCAATTCATGCACGATTGTTTACATTCAGAGCAAAATCTAGCACGCTGCATAGTATAGAAGGTCAAAACCCGGTGACCTGTTTCGCTCAGATGCTTGATTCCCAAACGAACACTCTATCAGTAAATACTGAATATTAACCTCTAGACTGGCTTATAACCTTGTATCGTCCATTATGTACACCGTGTCTTGAAGGTATGAGTTAAACTAGTGATGTCGTAGTTCTAACTTGTTTACCACATTCCATTCGTTGTACAAGTAGGCGTTACGTAACCAATACATTCCCTATCAGCTAAATCGTTATACAAGTAGGCGTTACGTAACCAATACATTCCCTATCAGCTAAATCGTTGTACAAGTAGGCTTTACGTAACCAATACATTCCCTATCACCTAAATCGTTATACAAATAGGGGTTATGTTACCAATGCATTCCCTATCACCGAGATATATGGCATTGTTAAACAAGTAGGTGTTACGTTACCAATATGTTCCCTATCACCGAGATATATGGCATTGTTAAACAAGTAGGCGTTACGTTACTAATATATTCCCTATCACCGAGATGGCATCGCTATATAAGTAGGCGTTACGTTACCAATATGTTCCCTATAACCGAGATGGCATCGTAATACAAGTAGGCGTTACGTTACCAATATGTTCCCTATCACCGAGATGGCATCGTTATACAAGTAGGCGTTACGTTACCAATATGTTCCCTATAACCGAGATGGCATCGTAATACAAGTAGGCGTTACGTTACCAATATGTTCCCTATAACCGAGATGGCATCGTTATACAAGTAGGCGTTACGTTACCAATATGTTCCCTATCACCGAGATGGCATCGTTATACACGTAGGCGTTACGTTACCAATATATTCCCTATCACTGAGATGGCATCGCTATACAAGTAGGCGTTATGTTACCAATATGTTCCCTATAACCGAGATGGCATCGTTATACAAGTAGGCGTTACGTTACCAATATGTTCCCTATCACCGAGATGGCATCGTTATGCAAGTAGGCGTTACGTTACCAACATGTTCCCTATAACCGAGATGGCATCATTATGCAAGTAGGCGTTACGTTACCAATATGTTCCCTATAACCGAGATGGCATCGTTATACAAGTAGGCGTTACGTTACCAATATGTTCCCTATCACCGAGATGGCATCGTTATGCAAGTAGGCATTACGTTACCAATGTATTCCATATCACCGAGATGGCATCGTTATGCAAGTAGGCGTTACGTTACCAACATGTTCCCTATAACCGAGATGGCATCATTATGCAAGTAGGCGTTACGTTACCAATATGTTCCCTATCACCGAGATGGCATCGTTTTACAAGTAGGCGTTACGTTACCAATATGTTCCCTATCACCGAGATGGCATCGTTTTACAAGTAGGCGTTACGTTACCAATATGTTCCCTATCACCGAGATGGCATCGTTTTACAAGTAGGCGTTACGTTACCAATATGTTCCCTATCACCGAGATGGCATCGTTATACAAGTAGGCGTTACGTTACCAATGTATTCCCTATCACCGAGATGGCATCGTTATACAAGTAGTTATTACAGAAATAAATAATATCTTGGTCTGATACAAAAACGTTGTTCTTTAAGACTTTAACCAGGGAGATGAAACAAGTTAAGAAACCTATGTTTCTTTATCTTCCCTACGTTCTGCAATGACATCACACAGTCCACAACAACCTCATTTACATATAATGTAGTACCTTTATCATATTTACATAAATATTTAATTCGTGTAATGAGTGCTATATTTCATTAACAAGTTTAAAGATATATAGATTAATTTAAACTTATTCAAGTTTGAAGCCAGTCTGACTAACAGCCGATTAATTATAATCTTATCTAAATCTTTATCGAAGATTATAGAATCAACAGGTGGTTTCTGTCCGCTATATATATGTGTACCGAACTAGTTGTCCGACATTCTTTATACATACCCAAACAGCTGATGCTCGATTTACATGTATTATTCTAGGGTGAAACTACATCCTTCATGCTGTTTGTTTAGGTGCAAATATCATCTCAATGTACATGGTAGTCTTGCGATCTCCGTCTAATAGACTGTTTGAGTTGCAAGTATCATCTCAATGTACATGGTAGCCTCGCAGTCTCCGTCTAGAACACTGTTTGTTTGAGTTGCAAGTATCATCTCAAGGTACATGGTAGCCTCGCAGTCTCCGTCTAGAACACTGTTTGTTTTTGTTGCAAGTATCATCTCAAGGTACATGGTAGCCTCGCAGTCTCCGTCTAGAACACTGTTTGTTTTTGTTGCAAGTTTCATCTCAAGGTACATGGTAGCCTCGCAGTCTCCGTCTAGAACACTGTTTGTTTTTGTTGCAAGTATCATCTCAAGGTACATGCCTTTTTATTTCAATTATTGAATTAGAATAGGAGGGGGTGATTTTTATTTCTATGGAAAATGATATTACTTCGCCAAGGTCGGTTTTAAATGAAGAGGAGGGGTGAAGATGAAAAAGCAATATAATTAATTATCGCCTTCAAGTTATTGTTAATATCCAATACTTTGCCCCTGGTTACTATGGTGTTGCCGTACACAGAGCTATGCAAATTTTACTTACATAAGGGAAGTAATGTACCCACATGTTGCTGTCTGACCGTGTTAAGTAAATTGCAATAAATACACCCGTTGATAATGAGAATATTTTGCAGGGTAAAACAAATATAGTATTTTTGCGGCAGGCATTAGCCATGACGCTTTGTTACCACATGCGAAACATTTCAGCACTGCTCAACATCTTGTGACCGGATGTGGCAAATTTGATCAAAACCGAACAATCGATAGATCTTATTTTGCAAATTGTCTTCGTATTGAAAAAGGTTGAATGATATTAAAGTTAATTATTTTTATTTTGTACATGAAATATTATTTATTATGGTTATATTCTGGAGGATCGCAAAATCTACAGCGAAAATATCGTGGTTTATCAGTATACATGTATGTGACTACGTCTTACAGTAAAACACAACTATTTGACTGCCTAACAAATACATACATAAGTAGATATGTATTATGCTCATTTTTTGTTGATTTTTTTATCTAAACAATCATGAAAAATATACTGTATTTAGTTAAAACTTCAATAAATATGCACATATAAATATACCACAGAATAGATTTATGATGTATTTCTCTGTATTTGACATAAAAAGACATTTTTATCATAAAATTTAAAAAAAATGGAATTGACAAGCGGGTGTTTTTTTACTAGTATTGTCTCTTAGTAATGTGATTAAACACAATTGTTTTCAACGGTAATTCATGGCAATGGTTCTTATTAATGATGTTTTAGACTATGTAACAACAATACTGGATGAAGCCCATTAAAAAATGTTAGGTTCAGATGAGCAAGATACATCTTTAAGAGCTGTTCCACAAAATTCATTCGCGTGTTTTACAACTTTTCTAACTGATCTATTTTTCAAGTTTCATTTAGTAAGTTATTCAGAGTGACCTCCCCTGAAAATTAAAGGAAGTTACTCTTCCGTCTGAAATTTTAAGTTTTCAGAGTGACCTCCCCCGATGAAAAAGGGAAGTCACTCTGAAAAACTAAGAATTTAAGTTTTTCAGAGTGACCTCCCCTGAATCTAAAGGGAAGTAAATCTTCCGTCTTAAATTTTAAGTTTTTCAGAGTGACCTCCCCTGATTATAATGGGAAGTTACTCTTCCGTCTTAAATTTTAAGTTTTTCAGAGTGACCTCCCCTGATGAAGAAGGGGAAGTCACTCTGAAAAACTAAGAATTTAAGTTTTTCAGAGTGACCTCCCCTGAAAATAAAGGGATGTAACTCTTCCTTCTTAAATTTTAAGTTTTTCAGAGTGACCACCACTGAAAATAAAGGGAAGTTACTCTTCCGTCTTAAATTTTAAGTTTTTCAGAGTGACCTCCCCTGATAAAAAAGGGAAGTCACCCTGAAAAACTAAGAATTTAAGTTTTTCAGAGTGACCTCCCCTGAATCTAAAGGGAAGTAAATCTTCCGTCTTAAATTTTAAGTTTTTCAGAGTGACCACCCCTGAAAATAAAGGGAAGTTACTCTTCCGTCTTAAATTTTAAGTTTTTCAGAGTGACCTCCCCTGATAAAAAAGGGAAGTCACCCTGAAAAACTATGAATTTAAGTTTTTCAGAGTGACCTCCCCTGAAAAAAAAGGGAAGTTACTCTTCCGTCTTAAATTTTAAGTTTTTCAGAGTGACCTTCCCTGATTAAAAAGGGAAGTAACTCTTCCGTCTGAAAGTTTAAGTTATTCAGAGTGACCTCCCCTGAAAATAAAGGGAAGTAACTCTTCCGTCTTAAATTTTAAGTTCTTCAGAGTGACCTCCCCTGATGAAAAAGGGAAGTCACTCTTAAAAACAAAGAATTTATGTTTTTCAGAGTGACCTCCCCTGAAAATAAAAAGGGAAGTTACTATTCCGTCTTAAATTTTAAGTTTTTCAGAGTGACCTCCCCTGAAAATAAAGGGAAGTAACTCTTCCATCTTTATTTTTAAGTTTTTCAAAGTGACCTCCCCTGATAAAAAAGGGAAGTCACCCTGAAAAACTATGAATTTAAGTTTTTCAGACTGACCTCCCCTGAAAATAAAGGGAAGTTACTCTTCCTAATGAGAAGGGAAGTAACTCTTCCGTCTGAAAGTTTAAGTTATTCAGAGTGACCTCCCCTGATTATAATAAATTAATAATAATAATTAATATAAATTTTTCTTTTAATGCAATTGCGAACAAGATGCAAAAGTAAACACTACTTGATTTCTGTCATGCTTGATATTAGCGAATTGTTAGATATATTTAATAAACCAAAAAAGTAAAATCATGTTATTTATGTTGATAATTCTAGAAATAAAGATTGTTTGAAAGGGGCTTCTGTTTCGGCTGTTAGTTCAAATAGCCTTAATTATTACTTTCGCGGCGTTGCAGTCTATATTAACGAAATCAAGATTTGATGGGTGTTTCTACCTTATTTTTAGCCGGGTATGTGATCAATAGAATATTAAATTTGTGTTTATTTTGGTACGCATTTAATTAATAAATTCAATTCTAATACAACACTCATTTGATATCCGCTATTTATGCAATACCTATAAACACTTGAAAATCACGGTCATGATTAAGTCTCCAAAACACTTCGTGAAAAGCGCTTAGTTTGTGACTTTCAATTGATAATATTCGACATCATTACCAACGTTACTAATACAGGTTTTATCAAGGGAACGCTCAAATGTTTAGTTTTTAGTTATGCACATTCAATATGGTCGATCTAAATAACACCCAAGGGGAGTAATCCAACCTGTTTCCTACAACTATAGTAAAAGTATCCTGTATTAAAATGTTTTAACAAAAGTAACAGTCAATATTAGATATACATTTGTTTTTATTGTTCCAATTGTTTAATTGGTTGGCTCAGAAACCAGCAAATAGTAAATAGTACTCCGTAGCAATGTAATTCTACTATGGCTTTTTCAACAACCTCACTGGCCGATAAGTAAATGGCATTTCTCTTCATTGCACGACAATTCGAATACTAAACAATTCTTCCCAATGGTGTCCGTATTACTCTATTCTACACAATATGTGTTAGCACTATCAGTACATTGATATGACACAATCTTGGATTGATAATTTTTTTGTAGATATCGCATTCGGCCAATTCCGACATTGTTCGGGTTAGTCTTCGAGCACTCCGAAATCTGCCGCACATGTTTTGAAAGTACGGCCTGACTCTATTTGACTGATTGCATGTGCTCGATCGTTCGAAGTTAGAGTCTTTTTCGCAAAGCTGCTGGGTAATTTCTTCAAAAGTGACATCGTATGTATTGCATGCATCTGCAATATTATGTTGGAAAATACTTGGAGTACGGTGATACCAACCCCTT
The DNA here is from genome assembly GCA_032209605.1 of Mactromeris polynyma. NCBI lineage: Eukaryota > Metazoa > Mollusca > Bivalvia > Venerida > Mactridae > Mactromeris > Mactromeris polynyma. Next base: position 671,558 of record JASFXZ010000009.1, read on the forward strand.
TACTTACAAGTGCATTGGGTAATCGGCGTGTATTTTGCTCTTTCGTGATTTAATCCTCCTTCCAAACTAAAACGGACTGACGGCCAGATTTATCTGTACTATAGCGATTGTGAACACAGTAAAAAGGAGATCTCAGATACTGGAAACATTTTCAATACTCAAAACTTGCGTTATAACAGGGCTAGTAGATTACCCTGCTAGCCCTGGTTATGATTAATGAGCTGGAAATTTATTTCAACCTGGCACGGCTTCAGCCTGGGATGATACCAGGTTGAACTGATGGAGATTTAACGGAAACTTTTGAGATGAGTCCAAATAATCGCGTTTGAACTTTCTACGAATGGTAGAACACTGGTACGCATATCCTGCTTCCGAGGCCAGATGCTCCGCATATAAATATTCGTGCGCCGCTAAATAACGTTTTAAGAAAGATGGCGGAACGAAGACGGAGACGGAGCACGGAATGTGTAAGAAAAATGTTCACTATCTTTGTTAATAGGAGGCCATTTACCCTCAAGCATGGCACGCACCTTCTTTTCATCGTCAATACTTGAAATAATGTTATGTGGCGTGATTCTACTGACTCAGAACAGGAGGACTTGTGTTCAATTTATTTGCACGTTTTTGACATCAGATTTCGCGACACCCGTCGTTTCTCCTGGTTTCATTTATTGATAATATACGTCTTTTATACGCACGCGCTATAAATCAAAATCGACAATGAGTCGTAGTTGTCAATTGTTTCTAGCAGAAGTAAGAACTTGACAGTTAATGTTCCTGTCTAAAAACGACATAATATTAATTAATACACCGATCTTTGAGTATCAAGCACAGGCACTCGATTCAGTCAATAAAAAAATACCCATCCAGCTTATACATTACCACAATGTGCGAAAGTCTGCTGGTACGAAATTTGACGGGCGGTATTATCAGCTTTTTTTAATACTGGACACCTATTGCAGTCGAAAGAGTACACATTTATCTATCGAATCAAACCAGTACCATTCCCCAACTATCACGCCTACTCAAGATTTAAATCAAGTTTCTTCGCCGTATATCACGAAGCACTGAACTGTCAAACTTTTACGGGCATGACTTCCGGTGACGATATGGACTGAATAATAATTTACATATTCATTGATGAAAAAGAAAGTAGAATGATTTTTGTCAAAATGAAATATAACAGGCTAATATTTGAGTCTGATAAAATAAAACATTTGATGATATGAATATTCACATACTGCATTTAAATGTTTAAAGAAAATTAATTCAAAAAAATTATTCATACTTGATATTCGTACACAAGACTTTCGACACAATAGATCTATCTTCCGTTTATTTTTTTACATATCATCAAATGCTTTATTTTATCAAACGGACATAAAACCCCTGCCAATATTTATGTGTATATAGTAAGTGTTGGTAATAGATAGTTTACATTCTATTTTCAGGATAGTGAAACGGAGCATGCAGGTAAATTTGAAATTTATTTGATCTTGAAGGTATACTTAATTTAGAGATTACTGCTTGAAACATTGTACTTATTTCATGGAAGTAGTAGTAGTAGTTGTGTACAGACCTAGAGCAAAGGAACTTACTGGCTTATACTGTAAGAATCCGGGCTGACAACTACGGCAGTCCTGCCCCTGGTAATTGGTGATATTTGTATGGCAAACAATAGCACAAAGTCATAAAATATGTACAAGTCTACACATGCAGCAACTAACAGTAAGGCCTATAAAAATAATATATGTGTTTCGGGTAACCCGACCCTACCTGTCGAAAAAACCAGACCCTAGAGTTATTTACGACCCTGGATAAAAAAACAATTCAATACTTCTTGGATGGGACTTTGGAAGTTTCGTGGCCATTTATTTCATAGAAGATTATTAATGTTGTATGATAAGAGTGCAGGGCTCTCACTAGGGGGCAACTTGAGCGAAGTGGTCGTCTAAAATGGTGAGACTTCGCCCATTCGCTAGATCAAAGCGAAATTGACTTCGCCGACAATTTTGGCGAAGTTACAGACGCTGTCAATCATCGATTGGTAGGCGGAGCGTTCCCGCAGTCAAAACAATACAATTAGCCAGAAAAGTTTTGTCTTCAAAACGTAAAATAAACCAACATGATTCGGAATATAAACAAACTTTACATTGAGGGATTTGATCAGTGCGATGTTCATCGCCAGCATAAATAAGTTGAATAACCATAGGACTCGCTCAGAAAGTTCTGACAGAGGGGCTCTCGACGCTGTTTCAAACATGGAATTTACCGTTTTCGATCCCTTAGAATCTGTCTTTCTTATTTTGACGCAGTAATATTTACTACTTGCGACATTTTTGTGATGGTGTTCAATCAAGATAAACGTTTATAAAACGAAAGTCGGCGATCATCACGTTATATATTAATACACGATGAAATCCGAGAATACCCGAATGCATTGTTTTGATGTTTCTGATTGGGAAAAAAAGCTATATTTTGCTTGGGAATTGGTCCGATAGTCGGACCCGTGGGACCTATTAGAAAACATTCATTTTTGTTGCAATCAGAAAGTGTATCCAAACAAACTGGTAACGACGCACATATTGATGTTCCAAAAATGATATCTTCTCCTTAAGTCTCCCCACTTCTCCCTAATTTGACTGGAGGGAGAAGTCACTTCTCCCAAAAATTTCAGCCTAGTGAGAGCCCTGAGAGTGGCATTAGATTTAAGTGTTTGGTACTTGAAAGTTGACTTCATGATTACCTTGTATTTTATAAGTCATGGTAAAAATATGCCACATTTCGAAGATTAAATTATTAATTAGAGAAATTATAATGGGAGTACACTAGAAGAAATGAATAACACATTCATGGCGAATACCCATCGGACAGTCGGACGTGACCTAAAAAACTGCCATGTCCGATGCAGAAGGCCTGTGCATCGGTCCGTATGTCCGATACGGTACAGACGGGGTTTACAACATCCGTTACTGTTTACACAATGCGATCTTCTAACGCGCAGAGATTGTCTGCACATTCGCTTGGACATTTAAACTTTGATTGTGTCATCAAAAAGGCAGGTCAAGAGTGAATGTTAAGGTTAATCATAATTTTTTAATGTTATTTATCGAAATACGCCAACATTTTGCCCATTTCTGTTTGATTTGTTATCTTTCACTTTGAAATGAGCGGTCCTATAGCTGAACTATGAATAGATATTTATTTTGACCCCTTTGCTTCCCAAGTCACATTTTATGTATGAATGCATCTGTGCTAAATGTGATAGGTAATTACTGTATTTTTACTTTACCTTACAAATGTAATTTTTAACTACATATTTTCGGTCTGACAAGTTTGCCTACGGTTGTCAGACCCAATGTCTGACAAGTCTCGGAAGTCATTCGCCATGACTGATAACACAACATGAAATTAATAAACTCTTATTAATTAGTAATTTATGAGATGGAAGATGACGTTCAAAATCCCATTGAAAAAATGTACATTCTTTCAGAACCAGTTGTGTCTGAATATGACAGTACCGCCGATGACAGTAGGGAAGTCGGGGTAAGTGACGTGTTGATATCAAATTTGCAACTTACAAATTAGTGGAAGCATTATGCTATTGCTAGTGATCCATAAATTTCTAAAACATTTACCAATTTAATTGAATGGGTTATTTACATACATGGGGCTTATACTGAGCAGTATTTCTCACATTTACAATTATTTACTTAAGCTAAGATCAGATAAACATTGATTCTGGCATGTGAAGAGTCTTCAAGAGTATATGAAATTAATTTTGAAATTTCGCATTTTCATGCCTGGTATTTAATTTATAAGCATTGCTGAACCAGAATTATGTTTGATTTCTGTGGTTTTGATTAATTCTCAATACTTATTAACTAATCATAAAACTTGTTTTATATAACTTACAGGAAACTGAGACAGATTCTGACGAATATGTGACTGAGGAGGAGGAAACAGCTGAGGAAGATGAGGGTAAAGAAGGGGATGGTAAAGCAGTGGTAGATGGAGAAAGACAAAGTGGAGATGGAGAGGTAAATGTATGAAATATACTGCAGTTTACCTTTATTTGGCTTAAATGCTTAACATGTCTTGGGTAAGGCCAAAAAAAACAATATCTGTGTTTAGGGTAACGGTCTCAAAAATGCTAGGTAGGGTAGGGACATTTTTTTATTATTTTTTTTCAAAAACAATTAAAAATCGAAAAAAATCATCTCCAGGGTCGTAAAAAACTCTAGGGTCGGGGTTTTTCGACAGGTAGGGTCGGGTTACCCGAAACACAGATATATTTTTTTTAGGCCTAATTTACATGCTTTGTTACAATGTTAAAAAGGTATGATAAACACAAATATTGTTGTTGCGAGGAAGTTGACTTCCTGTCAATCATTACTGCATATTGTCATAGCAGTCACAGATCAGAATGTGTTGCATAAATTTTGAATGAAATATTTTGCTTTTATTATGCCCCCCTTCGAAGAAGAGAGGGCATATTGGTTTGCACATGTCGGTCGGTTGATATGTTCGTCGGTCCATAACCTTTTGTTTCCGATCAATAACTCAAGAACCCCTTGACCTATCATCCTCAAACTTGGTCCACACATTCATCTTGGGTAGCAGAGGAACCCTATTGATTTTGGGGTCAAAGGTCAAGGTCACAGGGGGCATAATGTTATACAAACATCTCTTGTTACATTTAAAACTATTATTCTAGATAGATGTTTGTGACTTGTTATCTATTATCTCATGATAATATGTTTAATGTTGATTCAATCAGGAGCAACCTAAACTTGATGATGATGAAGACCGACAGAATCCAGCATACATACCTCGACGTGGTGCGTTCTATGAGCATGATATGCGGCTGGATCCCGATGAAGAAGTGAAGGAAACTGGGGACCAGGCACGAGATGACAAACGGTGAGTAGACTATCAGGCCTTTTTCTGTCCATTTTGAGGAAATGAAAGATCAATTGGGAAAATTTGTGCCGTAAAATTTGATTGTTTTTTATTGCATCCTGAATTCTTAACAATTCCATAATACTTGAATACACACTATGAATGCCTTATAGATTACACTTTATATGTTCAAAGTATTATTTGCACTACAATGCAGCTTTTAATGTTATATTTTAGTGGCAAAGGAAAACTATGGAAGGATGAGTCTAAGTGGGTGCATGATAAGTTTGATATGTCGGATCAGGCTCCGAAGTCGAGACAAGAGTTGGTTGCCATGTATGGGTATGACATCACAGAGTATGAGGAACCGCCAGAAGAGGCTCCGAAAATGGGAGGAAGATCAAGGTCGGCAGTTTTAAGTTTTGTTGTTAAATTATATTAAGCAGGGTTTGCCCTAGTTTATCAGCTAGTTCGTGTTTGATAAATTGGGGGTCCTTGGTAAATTCGTAGGGTTCCAGATATGCAGTTTATACTTGACAAAAGTTTATTTTAGGGGTCCCAGGGATGCACAGTTAGTGGAAAATGGGAGTCTCTAGAAATAAAAGGGAGTCAGGGACTCAATGAAGATTAAAACGTGAATATTTCATATGAATATAGGGTAAAATCGATACAATTTTAATATATTTTTTCTAGCACAGAGATTTTCTTACAACTTGGTATACTATATGAGAGTCACTGTCTGAATGAAAATATGAAATAAAAATAATAGGTCACCTTGCTTGATTTTAAGATAAAGATTGACTTATTGTGTTTCAAATGTAATATATATGGAAAGTGAAAGTTGAAAAAATTTACCCATTCTTGTGTCATTATCGTTTCACATTTTCATAAAATGTGTTAGTTTTATATATTTATTGAAGATCATTTTATAATTTCAAATGTAGAATTTTAAATATCAATGACTTTTCTTTTTTTAATAATAAAGCATATATATGGAAAAAGAAAGTAGAAGGAAAACTGCAAAAATAAAAAGAAATCCTTCAATGAAACATAATAATATCATTATTTGTATTGTTCTTGGTGACTATAAAGTTCAGTAAAAATCTTTGCATCGTAAAAGAAAATAGCAAACTACTCCCTTATACGTCTTTGATTGTATTCAGACAATAGAAGTGGGGATTTTTGTAAGGTTATACTGATTTCAAGTTATTTCACTGGTGAATTATTGATACATTGGATATAGTTCAATATCACTGACAATTTAATTATATTTAAATGCTAAAGTTTATTTTCTTTTGATGTGCTCAGGCGGGGAGGTCGTGACAGTAGACCTCAGTTCCAAGATTTCTTGCCAGACAGCGGTAAAGATCGACGTGACTATGGAAACAGAGACTCGTATGATAATGATTTCAATGATAGAGGTGCTCGACTGTCTAAATCGGATACTTCCAATAATAGGGGTTTCAGTAGAGGAAGACGGCCTCGAGGACGATTTGATGGTACGTTCTTTCTTGTGTCATTTTCATTGCAAACCTATTCTGATGATCATGTTCTTATCTACCTTGTTAATAAAGAATGTAATTGTTGTGAAATGAGAGTCAGTCTTCTGTTTAAGTTGCACCTAGATTGTTTAGAATCGTATCCTTCACAAAATTTTAAAAGTTTTGGAATACAGCACTTGAAGGAACGAAGGAAATCGACACTGCCCTCCAAAAGTTTCTTCACACTTGAATATTTTGAATTACGTTATTTTCTTACAGAATTTCAAATAAAACATGTATGACCGTGAAGTAAAATTATTCATCCTACTTCTGTGATGGATAGTTAAGCATTAAGAATTTGCACATCTCGGCAGCAGCATCAATCGGTCTGCACCCGAAACCAATGTATGTATGTAACTGATTGATCTGACACAGAAAGTAAGATAATTTGTTTCAGTACAAATTCATAAATACTTCTACAGAAATTTATTGCTGTGTTAAAAAGCATTTTCAATTTATTGCATGTGAAACAATTATGAAAATACATTAATTGCAATGGGAAATTGTCAAAATGTGAAGGAACTTTTGGAGGGCAGTGTATATATATGCATGTGTTGATAGCTGTATGTCCCTGTACAGCATGAGGTGTTGAGTTAGTTCTTTCTAAGTTCTTCCTTAGTTGGAAGATCTGTCTACTTATAATTATTCATTATATTTTAATCCTGTATGCCATCTGTATTTTGTTACTTTTTTATACGCCCGTTCAAAGAACAGGACGTATTATAGTGTCACCTGCGGTTTGGTGGGCGGGTCGCGTCCAGCATGTTTTCCGATCAATAACTTAAGAATTCTTTGTCCAATCTTCACCAGACTTGGTCAGAATGTGTTCCTGCATAATATCTTGGACATGTATGAAAATGGATCAAGTCATAGGAGATGAGTCATTTTTACACTGCTTTGTTTTAAACTCTAGTGACAAAAAAATTATAACGGGCATATTATGTGATGGTGTGCGCTCTTGTTAGTCTAAGTGTACTGTATCAACTCTTGATCAGAAGTTATTGAATTATTGGTTTGATTTTGTCTACCATAGGTGGCCCGTCTCGAAGGAATTACTCGGACATTAAAGACGACAGAGCTCCCAGGAACAGGGGGTTCTCTGACAGGGAAAGGGACTTTAAGGGTCATGATCAAGATAACTATGGAAATAGGGATAATGTTAGGGGTCGTGATAATTATGGAGAAGGAGAGAGAGTTAATTTTGGAAGGAAAGATCGAGGGAGTTCTGGCAATGATGATCATTATGAAAGAGATAGGGGTTATGGAAATAGGGGCAATAGGGGTCAGTATGATAACAAGGACAATAGGGGATCAAGGAATAATGATTTCAATGATAGGCAAAACAACAGGGGTGGATTTAGGGGTGGAAGGGGTAGAGGAAGAGGTGATGTTAGAGACAATAGACGGGACAATAGAAGAGATGATAGGGATAATTATAGTCAACAAAGTGAGAACAGATCAAACAGAGATAATGTAAACTATGATCGCCAGAACAGTGATAACCGAGAGCATGATAAATACGAGAGACAAAATAGTGGTGGTAGAGATCGTCAGATCTATGAAAGGCAGAGTAGCGGAGGACGTGATGGTGATAGTCAGTTCCGAAAGCAAAACGAGGGCAGGGCAAGAACAGAATCCGAGCCACAACAGCAAGAAAATTCATCCAGTCGAAATGTTGGTAGTGAATCCCAGAATAGGGCACCACCAACTAGACCATACAATAAACCTACGCCAAAGTCATACTATACATTATCAGTTACTGATGATGAAAAGCTTGCTGGGGATATGGAAGATGGAGAGTTCTCACCACCTGCCAAAGGAGGAATCTCAGACCTCAATGTTACTGTTACAGGTGATAGAAGATCATTTAACAAGGACAGGCCAAGACCACAACATCAACGATCACAAGTATGTGCATTGTATTTTTTATTACTTTTACAGTCTTCACGATAATTTTTTGGAACGACTTGCCCATTCTGGCAGACAGCTTACAATTTCTACTTGCTCGATTTCACTTTCACTTGCCCAAATAAAATTAACAGCACCGTCGAAATAACGTAGAAACATGATGTTTTGATGGTTGTTTCGATTTGCTAAATTGGAAAAGAAGATTGGTAATGATAGTTGATGAAAAAGTGCTGTTACACAAACAAAATTGACAATAATGAAAGCCAGTCGAAGTATTGCGTACTACGTCATCGATTTTTGTGAAAGCTTGGATAAAACCTAGTCAGACCGGACCATGAACACAACTTGTCCGTTCAGGCAGACAAAATGAATTTTTTACTTGTCTGAAGATAATTTCACTTGTCCCAGGCTTCAGGCAATTGAGTTATCGTGAAGACTGCTTTTATGTGTAATTGTGTGGATTTTTTCAAAAATGTTGTTTATTTGTTCATTGGTGTGCTCAAGTAGTGAGTAGTCTATTGGACAATGCTAATATTATAGAAAATATTATCTTAAATGACCTGTCCGGGTCTGTAAAGACTACGTCTAATTTCAATGACTGGACTTGAAGTTGCTTCATATTAGCCAGCGAACGTGTATCTAGGCAACTGGGCAAAGAAGTTGTCAAATGTTTGTTCATTTCGCCAATTTTCAAAGCATCTTTTTGTGGACCAAAATAAATAGTACAAGACTAGTAATGTCTGTAATAAATATATCAAACTGATGACCTGTGAACGTCGCAATAATTATTGTGATTGATGGGGGTATGTCTAGTGCAATTATGGTGAAATTGTCGATATTTTTCACCATATTCTGTAAAATGACTGATTCATTATTATAAGTCTTTAAATGTCCAAATCAAACAGTTGTATCTGTCAGACCAGTTTCTTATAAAGATACTGTAGATATACTGTATGACTAAGGTGTTAAGATTTATATTTTACGTTGAAACTTTCCTTTCTATTGGCCAACTAAATAATAAACATTATCACTCGACTAAAAATCAAGGCTTATTATGCATACACTTTTTGGTTTTCTTTAGTTGCTGACTGGAAAATTGCTTACTTTCATATGTGGTATCTGTAAAACATCAGCTGGCAAAATGAGTGTATAATTATTATGTCACATCTAATAAAATAACAGGTCCCTGTATGGGCTGAATGCAAATACTTATTTCCATTGATTTGGTAACCCCAAGTTAAACTTCAAAGTAACCATAGATATACTATAGTGTAGTTAACCTGGTAACTTGAAATGCCAGGGTTGTTTTTTTCCTATTTTGACAAAATGAGAATACTTACCACTGAATTGACTGAGTAACCCAACGTTACCATAGATTTAGTGTAGTTAACCTGGTAACTGGAAGTGCAATTTTCACACATACATTATGAATTTCGTTTAACAATAACCCAGAATTCGGGGAAGTTACCAAAAGAGATAGAACAAGTAACCTTCAGTTACCAAAGGAAAGAGTGAGATACTAATACACCCACTTGCACATTTTGGGCCATATCTAATGTGTTAATCTTGCAATAGTTACAAATCTATTGGTTTTGATAATGACTTTTTGTATGTCCTTAGTTGCATAAACATTTTTCTGAATTTTAGGATTACGTACAACCAAGCGGAGGTGAGGACAGACGGGAACCATCATCACCTCATGGTAAGTTTACTTTAAACTTATTTATTTTACATGGATTCTATTTTACTTTCATTGTGAAACACATCCTTGAAATTTATATTAATCACTCTCAGTTGCTGTTCCTGGTGTACTAGCTAGGACTCATATCCAGTTTAGGGATTGTGAAATGTAGGTTTAAATCTTGCCCCTGGTGGGATTCGAACGCAACAACCTTCTGACATGTGAGGTACTTGACCAGATGTCGGCTTATGGTTAGTTCTGTAATGTTGCGGATTATCCTAAATGACATAGGCAGTGATTGATACATTTGAAAATAAGACATACTAATTGTAACAATACACATTTGAGGTTATATTGCCTTATAATTGCCAGATAAGGAGCTTACTTTGTATGGATTTGAATAGCTACAAATAATTGCAAGTTTGTGCATTAGCTACCTGAGATAGTCTTATTTCTCTGATTATTTCTTGTGTGTGCTTGCATTGACGTACATCTGTGCAATATTTAAGTAGGATCATATTGTGAACAGTTTTATTGTTTTTCTATGTTAAACAGGACCTGCTGCTCAAGGCAAACATCAACCAACTCTTCCCCCTCGTCTACAGCAACAACAACAACAACAGGAGCGTAAGAGACAGAAGCAGCAGCAACAACTACAACAGGGTGTTAGTGAAAAGCAGGACCCTGCGCAGAGTCGTGGCAATAAGAGATATTCCTCACAAAGACAAAGAGCTATGCCGGAAGGTCCTGGATTCTCTGAGTCCCAGATTGCACAGCCATCACAACAAATAGCGACCAGTCAAATACAACAGCAGTTTCAGCCAAGTAAGTTAACTAATCTTGGTGTACAGTCCCCAGGCATTGTTTGTTTGTTTGTTTCATCGGGTTTAACGCCGTTTCTCAACGATATTTCAGTTATATACGGCGGCCGGTTCACCTTACCAGTTTTTCCTGGACTGAATTCTAACCAATACTAACTTACCCTTCCACAAGGAGCTGGCAACTTCTCCACATGTGGAGGAAAATCAACATTTTAGTCAAATTTTCATGGAAGGGTATAACCTGCCGCGACCGGGAATCGAACCCGGATTGCCGGGTTCCAAGTCCAGCGCACTAACCACTGGACCACGGCCGCGGCTTCCCCAGGCATTGAATATGGTTGAATCTTGAACTGGCAGTTGTAGATGTGGGGTGCATTTCATTATAAGTCCTAGGTGCGCTTTTCACTACTAAGTGTACATTTTTAGCACCTAATGTTTTGTTACATGAATTTAAAAAACAAGATTCAACCAATTTTTGTTTAATACTAAAGTAATACTGTGCTCAATTTATTCATTTGTTCACCTAACCAAACATTAAAATATATTTCCTCAATAACATCAATAAACATGCATTAACAAAGAATGAACTCATAATGTATTAATCCATATTTGTTGAAGAAAGATGTTTGTACATCATAAAATTTAAAAAAAGGCTATTTTACAGGTTTTGACTGTTAGTGATATGATAAAAAAATATTTTTTTCAGTCGGTTGCAATGGTTCTTATTAGAGATGTTTTAGCCAATGTAACAACACTACTGGATAAAACCAATTCAAACATTTTATGTTCAGATGAGCCAGATATATCTTTAAGGAATATGAAAAATTAAAGATATTTACAATTCAAAATGTCTGAAACATATTGAGCCAACATGGCTTATTCCATCCAGAAAGTTTCACTCCTATTTTTTCATACTTAGGATTTTCAATGAAACGCAGCTGTGGTCAAACTAGGGCAAGTACGACTGCAGCTGTATTCTGTAGTTGGTGTATTGGATAGTATTCTTAGGCTTGAACAAACAATACTTTTGGTTCGGGTTACCCGACCCTACCTAAGAAATAGGCGCCAACCCTACTGTTTTTTAAAGTCCGTTGGTAAAAAAAAAAAATTAATTCTTTGCACCTCTTTTTGCTCATTGTGCTTCTTTTTGTTAATATCGGCAGGTGCCGGTTCCGATACTGCAGACGCTTTTTACTCTAAGAAATTAATTAAGCGCTTACAATAATAACGTTCCAACAAAAAACTTAATAAAAAAAATATAATTAAAAAAAACCTACCTACCCTACCTGTTTTTGGAACAGATGTTACCCTAACCAAACAAATTTTTTTTTGGCCTTGCCATTAAAAATATCTGTGATCCTTTGATCAATGAAAAGAAGTGGAAGGTGAAATGATGTTGTCAATTTTAGAAGCTCACAGCAAAAATATACTTAACGCCATTAAAAACGCAACCAAAAATTGTGCATATAGATAAAGTTAATTTACAAATGCAAAACTATTCTTTATTTCACAGACACAATTTCATAAAATTAACCAATAATGAATGAAAAAATAATTGGTCTTAATTGAACAAGAATTAACACATATATAACTGTAACATGCGTTTGACAGTTGATACTACAAAATGACGCATAGTTAAACAAGTTGCACTTTTAATGGCTTCAAGTATATGTCACACTGAAGGCAATTTATGCTGATAATTTCTTGTTTCAGATTTTAGTTCAACAAAACCTGGTGGAGTTCCACCGTCTGTGATCGTACGTCCTTCCATATCACAGCAAATCAGCAGTAAGTATGTTTCCATTCCATTGTGTTATGTAGCCTTATTATATATAGTTAATCAAACCTTACTGTTATATGAAAGCATTGTATGTCTTTAAATTAGGCTATTCAGTATAAATTAGGCTATACAGTATAAATTAGGCTATTCTGAAAATTCAGTATAAATTAGGCTATTCTGAAAATTCAGTATAAATTAGGCTATTCAGTATAAATTAGGCTATACAGTATAAATTAGGCTATTCAGTATAAATCGGGCTATACAGTTTAAATTAGATATGCAGAGTAAAAGATTTCTTGGTATTATTGGTTTCTTTGTTTTATGAAAAAGTTCTGTTCATTGTTAGATTGCGTGTTAAATAAAATTCTATTGATCAGGTAAGCACTGGCTGTGAAGCCAATTTCTGTTCCTATATGGTGTTGCTCCTTAGACAAATTTAACACTGTAATAAATGTTGTTTTTTGTCAATCCAGCACCACCTCGACTACCAGGTGTTGCTAGTCCCACCATGGTGATTCAAGGGGTTCCTCCATCCATGATCCCTGTGCCAGGTCAAGTGGCACAGGCCCGACCACAACGACCTCCACCACCGGCTGGTCCCCAACAGATAGGTACTCTGCCAGTGTTTGCAACGGGTACAATGCCTAGCACAGTGATGCCTGCTGTGTCGGTTATTGGTGCACCATTGATTAACCCAGCTGGTATGATCTACGCTACTCCACCCCCAGCTTTCCAAGTTCCTGTACCACAGTTTACTGCTGCTCCTGCTGCCCCACAGGTATGAACATAGTGTAAAAACTTAACTATTAGCCACACTTGGCCTTTATCAAGAGCAAAGAACACAATTGTGTGTCTTGTTAAAGGCCCAGTGTGGCCGAGATATTGAGCTTGAGTGAATTTTTATACCATACATTACATTGATCCCCTTTTTGGGATAGTTCAACAACAAGATTTTACTATTAGAACATCCATGATTTTGAGTAATGCTCTGCATACTGGTATTGTTTTTATTAAATCAGATTCTCATTCATTTAAAACTTAAAAGTATCAACCTTCCATGATAAATGATAACAGAAATCACTTTATGTTAACAGGTAAAATTACCCTTGTCTCATTATTTACAAAATTGTCGAATGTTAGCCATTTTACGCTGTCTGTCTTCTAAGATCATTATCCAAGCAATTTAGGTTTTCCTATACCCTTCGCACATAGTTGGTGTTGCATGAATTTTGATTGATACCAAATTTTACTGATTGTTGGCTACAGATTCGGTCTTGAGTTGATTCATTCATGTGTTTTGTGTTGAACAATTTCAGTCTCTGCAGCCTGGTGAAACAGTTAGAGGCGGTACTACATACTATCCAACTGCAGCTGATTCCGGCGCCACCCCTGGTACCACATATTATTCACCAGGGATGCAAATGATTCAACAAAACCGTGTTCAAGTACGGCGACCTAAAGTTCCGCTGCCCATTGTTAATCCTGAGGTAAAACTGATATGTTGTTTTGTATCTGTATTCAATGTACCTGAATACCTTCCCAGATAGTGGTGTAATACCTTCCCAGATAGTGGTGTAATACCTTCCCAGATAGTGGTGTAATACCTTCCCAGATATTGGTGTAATACCTTCCCAGATAGTGGTGTAATACCTTCCCAGATAGTGGTGTAATACCTTCCCAGATAGTGGTGTAATACCTTCCCAGATAGTGGTGTAATACCTTCCCAGATAGTGGTGTAATACCTTCCCAGATAGTGGTGTAATACCTTCCCAGATAGTGGTGTAATACCTTCCCAGATAGTGGTGTAATACCTTCCCAGATAGTGGTGTAATACCTTCCCAGATAGTGGTGTAATACCTTCCCAGATAGTGGTGTAATACCTTCCCAGATAGTGGTGTAATACCTTCCCAGATAGTGGTGTAATACCTTCCCAGATAGTGGTGTAATACCTTCCCAGATAGTGGTGTAATACCTTCCCAGATAGTGGTGTAATACCTTCCCAGATAGTGGTGTAATACCTTCCCAGATAGCGATGTAATACCTTCCCAGATAGTGGTGTAATACCTTCCCAGATAGTGGTGTAATACCTTCCCAGATAGTGGTGTAGATGTTGCAAAGGACAGTCTATCTTCATGGTCATATGAAACCCCTAAATTCCTGCGTTTGAAACCCATGATAGGCATATGTTGATGCAGCATGTCATTTGTCCTAGTTCGTTGATTGATCAAGTTCATATTAGTACATACGCATAGGATAATAATTATAAACTACAGGCCAGGTTTGATTAAAGTTACAATCTGCCAATTTTTGGAGGAGTTATTACCCTCAATACGGTGTAAGGGGTAGAATAGGGTAGAATGTGTGATATTTGGGGCTTTTTCTCCGAACATTTATTCATTCTGATCATGCATGTGTCTGTCAATTCTGCAAAACCACTTGCCGAAATATTTTCAGCCCCTCAGACTTAACCTCAATCACATCTCTGATATTTCATATTGGTGACTTTCAGGACATTAAGAAAGACGACGATGGTGCTGAATCAGCATCAAGAGATGAAGACGATGAGCAGTATCTAGATGAGAGTAGTGAACATATTGAATTTGAAGAAACTGAAGATGTTGGGCAAGAACCAGATGAAAGCATTGGTAGTGTAGAAGGCTTAGATGTTCAACAAACAGATGTACCGTCAAATACTGAACTATTGGATGATGGAGGAGCTGCATCTAGTGAAGTTAAAACCGAAACTGAGAGTGACTGTTCAGAAATAGAACCACCAAATGTGGAGTCCGAAAATATTAGTTCTGAAAATGTTAGTCATATGAGTGAAAATGTTAATAGAATTGAAAACATTTCAAGTGAAGTAAATGCAAGTAATGACAATCCGGATTCTGTTGAGGAAAAGAGTGGTTCTATTGATCGTCCAACAGAACTTGGAATTGTGGTTGATCAACCAGAACAGTCTTCAGAAGAATTAGACAAAGAAAATGGAAGAAGCTCAACATTTGTAGTGAAAACTGATGCTTTTACTCCAACTTTATCTGTATCAACAAGTATTAAACCTGAAAAAACTGAAGACATAGAAATTAATGATGATAAAATAGGGGATTCTAGTGCAATCGAAACTGAACAAAAAGTCGAAAATCCTAATCTTGCTGAAGCCCAAGAAGAAAATGTCGAAACATCAGAATCTTCAACTAAATCTGGGAAAGAGGAAAATGAAAGTTTTGAAGATGCTGTTGAAAGTGTTGATTGAAAAATGTATAATAATGTTACAATTGTTAGTGAGATGTTTTTACATTGCTTCTATTGTTTGTATGTGTGTTAATGTACAACTGTACATGATGTAGATTTTAGTATCCCAAGTACTTTGTAAATCATCTCCATTGGTTACTATAGCCATGTAGATCCATTTTATATGTATTTATAATGTCAAATACCAAATAAATCTATTTTTATCACATCTAGTGAAAAACAGTACATATGTATGATGAATGTGTTAATATCCAATCAAGTGCCATCACATGTTCTGTACAATATAGGCAGTAGCTATAAATCTACCCATGTCAGATGTAGCTTCAACTATTAACAAGCATCCAATATCTATTCTTCACCATTTACTCTTAGCAAATACTGTGTTATGAAATGTTACTGTATCAGTCAAAGGGGTCTGTAAGAATTTCTACTTTCACTTTCACTTTGTGTTCGTCTACACTTTAGTATATATACATATATTACAGTATACAAAGTGAAAGTAGAAATTGTTACAGACCCCTTTGGTATCAATCAGCCCTACCTTGTTAGTCCCATAGTGTTCCTGTTGAAAAAACCTGCCAGTTGAACATGACTGGAAGTGTGTATTATGTTTGTACTCAAATGATACCTTTCAAACTCGAACCCCATTGCTTTTGAGAAAGAAACGTTTAATTCAGATTCTACGAAACTTTTGCAACAACTCGAAAAACATTCAGAGCATGATAGTTTTGTTACCTTAGAAATAAAGTGTTGCATGTGGACATCTTCATGGACTGTGTGTGTGTGACTTGTGTGTATTTATGTCACACAGATTTTTAACTGACCGATGTAAGGCGACTAATTCAAACTGGTATTTATGATGGTGTACATCATTCTCAGTGAAGTCTGATGCTTGTTCTGTGTGTAAAAAATATCTCTGAACGCTTCATACATTGAAGAATTCTGGACTTACTGCCAACACAAGTCTGTTTGTAGTGATGTAGACTTCATTTGGCTTGTTAGCCATTGACAGTTGGAAGGTAAATTTTGTTTTTAAAAAACTTTGTTAAGTCTTTGAACATATGCAAGACTGGCTTTGAATTGCCTGGCGTTTGTGTTGTACGTTTTTTACATTCTAAAAGTTAATATTGTATGCAAATGTAAGCATTTTGTAAATATGTAAGCATTTTGTAAATATACTTATTAAATGTTCTTGTATATTTGACTTTAAATGGTGCATGATAAATTAGCTTCAGTACATGGAAAGTTAGTTCAATTGTTATCCCATGTAAGACAGTGTTATGTGTTAAGTTGTCATAGTTGTAGTGATGAAATTTCTGAACACTTAAATTCAAATACTGTAAAACCATGTAATGTTGAGGAGTTACAAGGAAATGCTTGAGTTAACAATGTACTTGTCATATCAAAGGCTTTAGTTGCATTGAAATAAATGATAAAATGCATTTGCAAAAATATATTGTGTGAGCTTGCGGCGTGAGGATATCTTCCAATTTATCTGGTATTGATTTATTATAACAAATAGCTAAATTAGAGAGCATTCATAAAATTAATATCTGCATTTAATTCCGTATCTGAAATCGTGTTACTGAGATTGCAGGGAATGTAAAACTAACTATGCATAATCATAAGCAACATGAAAGAAAGGATGAACATGGGAGATGATGAATTTAGTTTATAAAAAAATTGTTTCCTTTTTATTTATTTTTTATTATATTTATTTGCATGTAACACAAGGAAACAATTGTGAAAAAAAATGTCAGTAATATACAAACATTGTCAAGTAATTTTTGCATCCGTTTTTCGAATATTTCAATGGTTGTCGGTCACTCAAACGTATTGGGATTCATTTAATGTTATCTTCACAACCCTTATCAATTTGGTATTTCATGTGTGAGGTGGAACGTTTATACAGTTTAAGGGAATCTAATAAAACTTCACACCTATGTTGAGCACAATGAAAATGTGTGTAGCTCTCGAGCGTCTTGTCTGCACCTCCAAAGACAATTTCTGGTATTTGTCAGTTACTACACATGTAGTGATATTGTTTGTTGAAAAATGCATTTGATTTCACAAGTTGTTTTTTTAATTTCCAGATCTTGATTTTGACGTCTTGTTTCTGAATTGTTTGCAGTTGTAAATTTTAAAACTGTTAACATTTCCCTTGTACCTAATAATCTTATTACTATTTTAATAACTCTTTTATTTAAATTTTAGAAACATATTTTAAAAATTAATTTGTTGATACTTTTAGAAATATTAAAACCAAATTTAATTCCATGTCAAAAACTGCTCGCATGAAAAATTGGTATGATTGAATTTAATTAATAAACGTATCCTGAACAGAGTCAAAGAACAGAACACACGAGTGTCGCTGAACATATTGCAATAACGTTACTTGCAAGTGGCATACTCAAACATCAGTACATTCTGAAGCAAAATAGTAAAAAAAAAATGCTTTATTTCAGCTTTTAAAGTTTTGAATACATAATGTATTATTGTTGATCCTTGTATATCTGCTTGGTAGCCCCTTTATAGTAAATGTTTCTGCACAATACACACAGCTTTATGTGTTGATAAGTTCCTTTATTTTTCTCAAGATTTTCAATAAGAAATATGCAGTAATGAGGTACTTGTGTCGTTGTGTCACTATTGAGAGAGCCCAAATAATTTTGTTTCTATCGTATGATAGTTTTAAAAGAATTACTTTAAAATCTAAAACTTGTAGATACCCTAATGAATTATAGATAAACGTCTTATGGTAGTTAGTGCAGATTCCTGTGATGGGTGTTAATAACCAACAGTGAATCAAATTTAGTAAAATGTTTTCGGGAATTTTATAAATTTCTTTGAAAGTATTTTTAGTACAATCAGTACTAAGGATGTCCTATAAATAAAGTCTGTAAAAATCATGTTAGTTTTGTCCTTTTCTTTGTATTGATAATAATGTTCATTTTACCTGTATTTGCAATTACTGTAAAACCTGAATTTTAAGACCACCCTTGGGACCCTTGAAAACTGGTCTCATTATTGATGTGGTCTTAATATTGAGGTTGAATAATGAGCAAAATAGTGAAAATGGACTTAAGAATTGTGTTCATAATATTGAGGTGGTCTCATTATTGATCTGGGTACCGTTTTACTAACATACTTACATATTGCGTAAGTTTTTGCGTAAATTGACTTACGCAAAACGTACGCAAAACTAAAGTCCGTTTTACTAAAACTGCGTAAGTTTTTTTCCACTTATGTGAAATTTGTTCGTAACTCTTCAATCGAACGTAATAAAGCGCGCGCCTGTCAAAATTGTAAACAACGTCTGCAAATATGTCGGAGCCACCACAAAAGAAGCGCAAAGAAAACTGGTCCAAAGATGAGGTGATGGCTCTGAGAAGAGCGTACATAGCTAACATGATGTGATAGATGGAAGATTATGCCCGTCGCTTTGTTATTCGGATAAAGAAAAAGTGTGGAAAGGAGTCGTTGAAAGGTATTAACACTTCAATGACATATCAACTTTGTCAATATTTATGCTTTTAATTTATACAGTCTACTTGATTTTTATTGCAGTAGATCTAATGCTTTAACGAAACAATGAAGAAATACTGGTACAAATTGATTATACAGAGGTCACTGAGGTCAGAATATCTCAAAAGTTGGATATTCTGCAGATATTTCCCTGACGCAGAAATCTTGAGTCCCCGACTCCATATTCTTTCTAGGAACTCCAATTTTCCACTAACTGGGCATCCTTGGGACCCATTAATAACATGTCGATAGCACACTTGCAAGTAGTTCATGAACTTCGTTGATCATGCTTTGAATATTTTACATTCAGACTATTTTTTAATAGAATTATGTTAGTGCTAATGCGCAAGGGTCATCTGACTGACCGACCGACTGACTGTGACACGTGATGCTAGTAATACGTAAACTGTACAATTTTAGCGTCGCCTTCATTAACGCTGAGATAGGGTGGCTCCTATCTGTACGAGGCTTGATATCATTAACTATCAAATCATAAACTACGCCAATCAGATATCGTGACAATCTGTACTTTTCTATAAGTTTTCGATCCGACAATGCGTCTAACATGTCAGGTCTTTCTGTGAAATGTCAAGCTATACTAGCATTCATACGGTCGGCCATTTTTACGCAAAACGTAGAGATTGCGGTACGATTTCAAATGTAACTTTACGCTCAAACTTACGCAAATATAAGTGAAACGCGTTCACATAGAAGTTTTGTACGTACGCATAAACTTACGAAAATCTTTGACTTGCGCAAGCGTAAGTATGTTATTAAAATGGTACCCTGGTCATTAAGGCAAGTATGTTAGCAGTTTGATTGGAGGGATTGAGGTCTGTGAAGTCCTTCTAGTGGTGAAATCTGTCCATTACCCTGGCCACTATTGTACTGCTATTTTAGTTGTATTTGTTGGGGTTGTTACCCTGCTATTAGCCTAATACCATGATAATGTTTCTGCAATCTTGGGCTGTACTTCGGTAAAACACAGTGAGCATACATCTCTAGATTATGAAACTCCAGGCCAGATTTCATGAATTTATACTACCGGTTATAGTTATACAACAATCTGTGTCATTTATAGCGGTTTTGTATGCATTTTGTTCCATGAGCATGCTATCTCCATTGACTATTTTTTGTAATGGGGCTTTAGTCGGGGTTTAGAGCAAGGAGTTGGAAATTATTTCAAAACAGTATAGTATAGATTTATTGACCTGTCAAAATTTGCATATCTTCATGGTAAATGCACACAATAAATTAGTAGTCGGGTCACTCGATAAAGACTAATTTATCGTGTGCACTTACCATGAGGATATGCAAATTTTGACAGGTCAATAAATCTATACAATAACTGCTGATAATTACATAAAACCATTTTCTATTTGTAGTAACATTGACCTTGATCCCAGTTCTCGAAGTACTTACCAATTTTGGTCACACTATATCTCATTCTAAACTAAGGTACTTGAGCAGAAAAGGGCTAATGATAAGATTTTTCCATTTTAGAAACAACGACCTTGACCCCGTTTCTGACCTTGCCATTGACCTCGTTTCCCAAGTTTTCAAAGTGTGGTCACAATATCTCATTCCTTACTGAAATTATAGAGCTGAAGTAATTTTTTTACTATTATAACTTCACACTGATTTTGACCCCTTTTTGCCAAGGACGGCATGTATGTACCAAAACTGGTTACTGTATCTCATTCCAAACTGGAGTTATTGAGCAGAAATGAGGCATTGAGGTACCATATATAGTCGACACTACATAAAGATCTACATCTGACATCTTTATTAAACCCAGGTCATTCTAACAGAAAGTTGCAGAGTCTTATTTCCATACAATAAAAAAACTGCAACCAATGTCTACGGTATGGCTTCAAACTGACGGACAGATAACGCCAAAACTTCAGCGGGGGATAAAAGTGTGAAACGGATTTCGATCATTCACGAAACTTGGACTGAAACTCTGGACTTGTAGTGATGTCATCATCGTATGAGCCAATCAAATTTGTCCACCAGTCAATTTGAACAAATGAAAACATGTAGTATGTGACTATGTTTTATTACATTTGACAAATGCACATTAAATGTGAAAGCACAAAATATTAATAATGAAAAACCAACAAAAACAATCATACACAACTGGACCAACATGAAACAATAGACTTCCTACAGGAACATTTAGGCGTATGCATATAAATGCTTACTAGCACATTGTACCATGTAAGCACATCATTCGACACATTGATCATTCCCAGTGATACAATAACAACCTTTTATTTTAAATTCAATACATCTATACAATTACAATGGTATGACTCACAACACTTCCAAGATTTCAGGACAATGACTTCCTAATGGTAATTGTTCGCATGGTTAAATACTATTTTAGGTTATTTTCAATTCAAATACTTATTTGCCCATGCAGCATGTTGTAATCTCACCATGTAGCGTGTTGTAAACTAGCCATCGGAGGTCGGACATGACAAACTGCTAGAGAACTACACGCAACCTTTGGTGGGCAAGAAAGGATTTAAACTCGGCATTAGTACATATCGTCGGAGTTCTTCTATACCATAGTTTGAATATGCTCTAAATGGTGAGTTAAGTTTGTTTTTAAAATGTATTTGATAGGAAAAAAATATGACAAAATATTCATTTACATTCATATAATTTTATGCATTTAAACTATGTTTTATTCAATTTCAATGTTTATACAACATTTTAGAATTTAATAAATATCAGCTATTTATATTTTGGAAATTTTAAGGTGTTATAGAATTAGATTCAATGAAACAATATGCTAACTTCAACTGATTATATCATTGTGTTTACTTCAACTATGATGAAAAGTCAATGTTAATTATAATATTGTATCACTATTTCACGTGAAGAAAATGAGCACTGAAATTACTCGTAAACCGACCAGGGGCAATATTACAGAAACGTTTTAAGTAAAATCTTATCCTTGTCCTTAAAATTACATTTTCCTTAACTGGTTTATTTTTAACATCGAGAGTGCGAAATGAATAGTATTAATATGTTGTTGCCATTATCATAAAAAGCCCAACAGTTTTAATGTGGTTTTGGAATTGCATCCATTTGAAGCTTTGAACTTAAGTGAAAATATTTAAGATTCACTTAAGGTGCTTCTGTAATACAGGCCCTGGTAGGTATACTGTCCTCTGTTTCATACAAATTAGATCCGAGTTCCATTGTCCATTTTTTTAAGATGTATACAACTACAATCACATTAAGTTTATCTTTCTTTAATCAAAGAAATATTATGAATACTTCTTGCCTGCAAATTTAATTAAAATTACTCTAAAATTAAAACATTTTTTTGCTTTTTCCCAAAAGTCATGAAAACCTCATATGACCTTTTGAAGAACATCGAAGATCTATACAATGAATTAATAAAAAAAACACGACTTTGAATGTAATGTTTTACATCACAATAACTTTGGCAATACCTTACAATAAACAAAACACATTTCTATATGAAAGTAGTGAGATTCATATTATATTTAATCAGCAAGTTAATGTAATTAGACCATGTATTGAGATAAAATGAAACTAATTTACCAAAGGCTAATGAGCAACTTTAAAAATCCTTCCATGTGATAAAGACATTGAGTGAACCTGAATGGCTGAAAATTGCATTTTTCTATTCATATCATTACAAAAACCATATTGCAGTTATTTGGAAGTCCAACCAGGAAGTTAAAGCATTATGACAAAGATATCATTTTGTGATGATTGGAAAGACCTAATACCTTACATTGACTCCAGTCTTGGGAGAGAAATAATAATGAAGACCGATTTTTGACCTCTACAACTCGAGATAACCGTATGTTTTTTCAACCAAAATCAATAGCAATTTAACTTTGAAATCCAGAAACACAGATTTTTTTAGAGCAAGAATTGTGAATTTGTGTTGAATTTGTATCTTTAGCGGATTTGTTTCCAATTTACATAATTTTGTCACTAATTGCACCCAGGAAGTTTCACACACACACAACATAAATATCACTTAACACAAATATTCTAGATAGTACTAAAACACTATTATAAAACATAAAAAGTACCAAAAAAAACACTGTTAATAAATAAGATTGAAAGACATTAAAAATACGAATACAACAATGTATTTGATTCTGTAACCATAGTAAAAACAAAAATCACAATTTGTTCAAAAATAATGTTTTAAGATAAATGACAAAATACCAAGACGTGTTGTTAATATATTTTACTTGATGTACTGACTTGGTCATCAAAGACACTCCTACAAATAAGTAAGAAACATATGAATACATAGTTCCCACATCTACAATATTTACCTCCCTTGTTCTTAACTGCATGTGACAACCACTTTTTCTTCAACTTACTGAGCCCACATGAGCGTAATGAATAAGTTATTTTTTATTTATCGGATTAGTTTATCATCGTTTACATTAATATATTCCCCATTAACTTAAAGGAAATTTGCCTATCAAAATGGCCGACAATTCAGAACAAGGGAGGTAAATATTGTAGATGTGAGAACTATGTATAGAACTACCAAATAGCAAATGTTACTCATAAATAACATCAACCTGAAGCCATCATTATTTTAAAACTCCATTATTTGCATGTCATCAATAATTTGACATTATCGAGTATTACTGAAAAAAATAAAATGAAAAAAATAGAGAAAATTCATATGACAAACACATACATGTACTTTGGTGCAGATGTACCACAACCCCATAAATTTGATTTTGAATGACTTCATTCTCACAAACACAATTAGACTTTCTAGATTTGGAATACATCATTGTTTTAAAGATAAAATAAGTCTAAACTGAGTGAAAGACAATACACTACCGGTAACCATTCAACCACCTTACCCTTTAACATGAACCCTTTAACACTGTCACAAAAATAGTGCTTTAAGATAGATTGTAATTATATATTGATAAAAAAACACTTCGAATAGTTAAATTTTGCAAAAAGTATGTGTTATTCTACATATTCAGACTTTGTAAATTCTGCATTACGCCCTAGGGGTGAAGAAGTATCATAAATGAAAATAAATCAATTTAATGTACATGTTCACTCACAGACTATTCCAACAAGACCCTTTAATACTTGAAATATCTCATCTATTCCTTTCATAGTAAGAATGATATGTTGAATACTTATTTTGACCATTTATCTTCATTGTATGAAGGTTTTACTTGCGCTTCATATTGGAAGATTACGTAGCCAAATATTGTATGTACCAAATGGGTTATTTCCCATGTAGTTTTACCGCTAGAGATATCATTATTCACAAACACATTTATTTTATACTTTGTAGATTGGCAACCAAGAAAAACAGTTTACATTTGAAAGGCGCATGAAGGATAAGCTGCCGTTCCACTTTTCAATCTTAATGCACATACCATGTCCACATAAGAGGATTTACATGTGTAGCTTCTATGCAACAAAGATGTAATATGTGTGATTGAAACTAATGGCGGCCATATATCTACTATTAATTATTACGTTTAATTAAATATACAGTTATAATTACCACTATGTGACTTTTAACTGCTAGCACTTTGTTACAGATCAATGATTTTACAGTTGTTATATAATGCGGACTTTTTCCATGATGTTATTACATGAATGGATTATTTCCAGATAAATTTTCAGAAGTATGTGCAGAACAGTGCATTATACATAAAGCATCCGGGGTCTCGTTGGAAAAGTCTCCAAGTACATATTATTAAAAGTCATAATTGGACACTCTTTTAAACACAAGTGTAAAAACTAAAACTGCATTCATCAGATATCACAATGATTTTATGAACTCAAGGTTTTGCATGGGATTGACTTACAGATACACTGAACAACACTGCATGAATCTGATCATGAAACACAAACACTTGACAAATGATTTATATTCAGTAGACCATTTATCAATACAGGCCAACTGTTATAAAACTTCACTTATTGCTTATGAGCACAGAAAAGTTAAGTGATGAAAATAATAATAAAAAATCTGAAGAAAAAAAATCAATAAAATGTTGCCATGCAACTGTATATATATATATATACACAAAGAAAGTGAGAAAGCACACAACTACATTTTTTCTCATGAATTCTAATCTCTCAGTATAATTATTCAGTTAAACGTCTGGCCCCATCATTTATGCATAAACATTATAACTCTTAACAAGACAAATTATGAATAGAAAAATAACCATTTAAACATCGATTCCAGGGACAGAATAAAAGTGGTTTGAAAGTTTGCTAGTACAAATGGTATATCATTTTAATACAAATAACTTGAAGTGACAATGACAAAGTGAGGGTGTTGGTTTGTGATGAATTGGTAAGTTAAAGGTAAACAATTATTTGTTAATGAAAACTGTGCACGAGTTTTACTGAGTATACCAAATGATGAAAGCAAAGCTAGTCTATAAACCCAATTTGTTAAGGCTTTCATTATCGATTTATCCATTATACATGTATTGGGTAAAGGGTGGGAAGGTTGTTCAAATCATATTTTCAATTATGAACGGATGAATAGGTTGTATATAGTCCAGCCACGGACGTCACATCTCTATACTGTCACTGTACAACACCCCATTATTTCGGTAAACACGAAAATGAAAGAAATAGAGAATATGGGTTATTACCGATAGATACATAAACAAGCAGATATCGTTTTACTTGCATTCCTCCATATCAAGGAGGAAAATTGTTCACATTTATGTAAGGTAAAAAAATTGAGCAGGGATTGTCAGTTTATGTTAGCATTTAATTGGAAAGTGGTTGTAGACAATTAAAGGAGTTCCTAGGTAATTAACGCCAACTGACAATTACACTAGAGGTGTAGTATTAGTCCATGAAAATATTCCATCAAAACTTATAAATAAAGTGAGACTCTTAAACAAAAATAGCAAGACTGACAAATAAAATAAATGTCAGTAAAATGTGGAAAAGAATGAGACGTACAAAAATATAGCGCGCAAGTTTGAGTTACAAGCGTTAGTTGATTGATACAAATATGTTAACAATTTTTGGTATGAACAGACATAAAATGAGGAAATGAAAGACAGGATCAATGGTATGTGTGGTATATATGTGCGCTGCTGTGCGATTTCTAACCTCTTCTGTTAGTGGCGTCATTTCAAGAAAATGTCAAATGTGATGTTACTATTTGTAAGCAGGAAACAATATTTACTCCATATGGTCACTTTGTTTTCATATTGCCTAATTTGGCAAATATTGCTTACTGTTAGTACAAGGTGACGTCACATGTGACGATTTCTGGAAATTACGTCGTTTATAAATTATAGAAGAGGTTGGAAATCGTACAGCGCACTCAAATATGGTTTTCACATGGTGGTTCTGTAGCTAGGAATGAATGATGAAATGAATCAATTAATGATAAATATGAAACGATTGTCAATGGGAAATCTCAGCATGATATTCATGATGGAGAAATGATGAAAGAATGAGAGCAAAAATATTACAGACATTGACAGGCCATTCTGTGGACATGAGCGCAAAAAACAAGCCAGTCCATAGAAAAATTGCTTAAATACTATGATGATCTGCAAAAAATATCTAATCCAGAGTTTGCTAAATGTGTCTAACCAAACATTATGTCTGGTACAAATTCATACAGTCTAAAATTTGATAGTCAAAGAAATTTTATAATAAACATTTTAGATCTGGTATTTGGCAAACGTTTCGAAATGTAACATAACTGTTTACAATATGTAAGTCTGATACAGTTTCTTAATTAAAAAAAAAATGTAAATTTCATTTTTTAAGAATAATTGAAACTTTTAAAAATTTTTGGATTGCATCAAATATTAGAAGTTCAGAGGTTGAAATCCAAGTATCTATATGTTAAGGAGTGCAGTAATCAAATACTAGAGCCCTTTCATTCAATGTTTGATAGTCAGATATAAGAAAATAAAGTGAATAAATATAGAAATGGTTGCACAATTTGAGAATCAGCACATGAGGCATTACAGGATAGCAAGCAGTACAGGGTATAAAACACTAAAATATATTTATATCACACACGACCATTTCATCAAGTAATTATGCTCTTGACACAACAATGAAAGAAAATAGAGCCAAACATTTGCAAGTAGAAAGTAGCACAGCTCAAGTTTTTCAGTACTGATGGGAAAACTCTCATAAGAGAATTTCACACAAATGTAGATTTTCCATCAGCACTCTTCTCACATTGTGTTGAAACAGTTCCTTCTCTTGATTCAACATTCTCTCTATCTGCAGTTTCCATGGAAACAACAGTTTGGTCGAAATCGGCTAATGCCTCCGAACTCTCCAAGTCTAAACCATTATTGTCATTAACCATATATGATTGTAACTCAAAATTTTCTCTTTCAACAGGTGAAAATAATACATCCCTCGCCTCCCCTGGTCTAATATTTGCTGATGCAGCGTGGGTATTATCCATCTTCTGCTCATCCGGGATTTCCTGGGAGTTGAAAGGTCGGCTTTCATCATCATGGTGTTGAAGATCTGTTTGAGTATTCATTCTTAGTCTACCCTGCATATCCAATGTCATCTGTAAAAGATTCTCCGTCATTTCCGTTATTGACAGTTGATTGGCTGATGACTGGCTTGATGGACCAATCGAATTCATCAGTTTTGTTTCACCAATAACAGGGCTCGATTCATTGGTTGAAGCATCGAGTCTGTAATATGAATTCTGATTTGGTAGATCTGCATAAGAGCACCCATCTATGCTTGAGTCAGTTTCAGGCGTTTGCATTGATAATGGTTCAGACATTAATTGAGGCCTGTATCCCCAGACTTCGCTTGAACTGGATTCAGAAAAATCAGATTCTGGACTG
The DNA here is from genome assembly GCA_032209605.1 of Mactromeris polynyma. Taxonomy (NCBI): domain Eukaryota; kingdom Metazoa; phylum Mollusca; class Bivalvia; order Venerida; family Mactridae; genus Mactromeris; species Mactromeris polynyma. The sequence continues at coordinate 699,835 of JASFXZ010000009.1, forward strand.
ATTAAAGTGAAAACCTTTTCATCCTCACCAGGTGTGTTTGCTGCAAACAATCTACCATTTCCTCTGTCAACAACCTTAGATTTATTCTTTGAGAGATTACTCAAGTCTTTTTTGGCAAAATGTTTAGTCTTGTCTTCGTCGTCAATCATAATATTAGACACTGAGAGATCTTTTATAACACCAAAGCTACTTCCCCCCGAGGATATAATCGGTTCACTATTCGAACCCTCTATCTTATCCATATTCAACAATTTCTGCATGATTGGGCCTTCTATTCTAATATCATCTACGAAAGACTGGTTCTCTTGTTCTTCAGTTTTTGTAAACTGTGTTTCATTCACCTCCATCCCACCACAAGCACCTAAAGACTCCAAATCAAGCCCATCCAACTGTAAACCTTCAAGGTCCAGTCTACCCTGCGAAGATGCTCTGTGGTGACAATGTTTGCTAGGAGTAGGAGGGGAAAGAGTCTGGTTGCCTTGACAACTGGTACAATCTGGGTGATACAAGTCTTCTACACTCTTATTTGGTACGCGGCTTACAACTGTAGACTGGTTATCGCCAAATCGACTGACAGACTGGTTCTGAGTTTGTTTGTCATCAGAAAGAGGCTCTGGTAGACTGGTACCAGACAATTTTCTGTCTGCTTCAACAATATCTGAAAATAAACATTTTATATCATCACTTTAAACACTGATGAAACATGATTTGTACAGACTGACATACGATTACAACCTGAACACTGGAGATTACTACCTCCTCAATTTGCTGACAATTTAACATCTGACTTCTCCGCATTAAATTGAAATTTTCACAAAACATTGCAGTAACAATGTCAAAGGAAATTAAATTGACTGAAATATTTTATAGCAACAGCCACAACAAACAGTAGACAAGTCCAACTGGCATTTGATATCACAGGAAGTTTTGTAATGAAAATGGAGCATGCAGCAAAGATGACTGTAACTTACACCACGTTCAATTATATTGATAATTTCTAACATACCTTGTGTATCAAGAGAAGACAACTCCAGCAGGCGTTTAATTTCAATATCGAGTCTTTCTGCTGGAGTATAAATACTATGATCCTCTGTCACAACCTTATTCTCAGTTACCTCCCCTGATGATGTTAGATCAGACCTGTGATAAAGAACATAAACAATCAGGTTTTCTGGCAGAAACTTTGGAAGGCTTGTACAGGGTATCTGATTTGGTGGGCAAAGGAGGGATGTCCCTCATGATTTGAAACGAAGAAAATTTTGCAAGAATGGTGTAATTTCATGCAGTTTAATCTTCGTATATTTCAAACAACATAACTTATGATACATTAAATATGCTCCAATTTTAAGTATGTATCTTCGCTGTTCAATTTCCTAACAACACAGAGTGTCCCATGATAGGTAAATTGGATGTTGCATAGTGCATGTTTACAACCAGTCTTACTTAATATGAACATTTCATGTTCCTTTCAATCAGAAGAAAAATACTAGAATGAAAATCATACTCTCAAAGGTGCAATTTTATGCACATTGATCTATGGTTAACCGACAGAGTTTCAAATTATATAACAGATATAATTGTACGATTTTAATCTGAATGCTTAATTTTACATCAAGAATAAAGTCACTATGCTAGTGCTGTTATATATACAATCAAATAGTTACATAGGAGGTTTAAATATTTCACAATTAATAAGGTGAACGACTTTCATATTAACAGCCAATGAGCTGCTTTACTGGAGCTGCTGCAATAAATAAATAATTGAAGAACAATTCATATTCTACTTGTTCGCCCTGTGTCCCATTGTAGTAAAGTTTTCAATTAAGATTATAGGACGATAATATTCAAATTTCAACATGAAAGTTGACAAGTTATGAAACCAATTAATTGTTCTAGAACATTCCCTCACAGAAAGTTACAAGGCAGAGTTTTCTTCTTAAATGTGTGTATGTTTCATTGAAGAAAGAACTTTAAATATTCCTATTTTCCATTATTTTTACCACTAATAAACAATTTGATCAAAGTGTTAATTGGGGGCGTTTTCACACATTCATGGTAGCGCTTATTTGAGGTAATTGGTCAGACAGTCCATTAATTGATACAAAATCATCACTGAATGGTAGGTGTAGCCTAATGTCCGGGTGCACTTTATTGGCTTACAATGTCCGAAGACTTCACACAAACATGCTTTTATCCTGTCAATTTTTTCAGCATTGATTAAGAAGCAAAGTGCAAAACATAATGATCAAACATTTTGATAAGACATGTTGCTCAGAAACCTTTACGATTGAAGACATGTTGGGCCTGACAAGTGATTAAGGCTTGGTGGAAACCCTGACAATGTTACAACTGTAAATTATGGCAGAATTTCCATTTAACAACATGCACCATGACATTGTTTAGTCTGTATTTAATTTACACGAATAATGAAACAAGTTCTGAAAATTATATGAATTAATCTCCATGAGTGCTTTCATGGTTACTAACCACTACTCTCACACAACTGAGGGATAGGGAAGTCTGCTGAGAGGCTTTGGTAGGGAAGTCTGCTGAGAGGCTTTGGTAGGGAAGTCTGCTGAGAGGCTTTGGTAGGGAAGTCTGCTGAGAGGCTTTGGTAGGGAAGTCTGCTGAGAGGCTTTGGTAGGGAAGTCTGCTGAGAGGCTTTGGTAGGGAAGTCTGCTGAGAGGCTTTGGTAGGGAAGACAGCTGAGAGGCTTTGGTAGGGAAGTCTGCTGAGAGGCTTTGGTAGGGAAGTCTGCTGAGAGGCTTTAGTAGGGAAGTCTGCTGAGAGGCTTTGGCATCTACAGTGATTAGTACCCACTACATCCTGATATTGACAGTAGCAAAAAAAGGTTTTGAAGAAAACCAATTGTGCAATTTCACCCAATTGAAAATAATTTTGATACAAGTATACATAGCATTATTTTTATCTACGTCAACACGCACAGCAAACATTTCATAAAGCTTACCTAGAATCGTCACTTATAACCCCTTGTTCTTTCAAATACTGAATCCTTGACATTTCTAGGGCTCGCAGGAAATCCATCTGTTCATCCAACTGAATATCAGTGAATTCTAAAAAATGAAACACCACATTTAACTGAAGAGACCACATCCCCAACCGGTCATGTTTTCAACAAATTACAATAACTAGAAGAATATTGGCAGGAGGTCATCAAAGGAACATTTCTGCAAACTTAATTTATAACGGGAAAATAGTTTGTGACAATAATATTTTAGAATAGTTTTCCTCTTACACACACAGGAAAAGTGACCACACTCCAAAGCACCCATGTTTCTTGAGAAATCATTTTTACTGTATACATACAGCGAGTGACCATACCCTTTAAAGGCGCTGTTTATTTGGACAAATCAACAGAATTTGGACAATCTTGGTATAGAGTCACCTAGGCAACATTTCTGTGATGTCATATCGAACCAGTTATATATTTTACAAGAAAATTTATTAATGTTTCCTTCAATTTGACCACCTGACCTAGTTTTAGACCAATCAAAGACCAATTGTAGAAGTCGACAACAGAAAACTTCTGACCAAATTTGATGACATTCTGGCCAGGAGAACTGAGGTGCGTTTTTTAGAGGTAGCGGAAGTAAGCGAGAAAAGTAATCCAATGTAGAAAAGGTAGCTGTCTAAAAAACGCTTGAACAGTTCGCTAGCTCCAAAATGGCGCATGCCAGACCAGATGACACTTTACCGCATGGATGCCATTTTGTTTAGCAAAGCTAGCACTGTCCGTACACACTACCTATCTTAAGATAGGGGCTACTTTTCCTACATTTTAGAAACGGCACCACTACTTTCCCTACGTAGCGCTAGGTAGAATTCCATGTTTCCTACCTCTAAAAAACGTGCCTCTGTTATAAAAAAAATGTGAACAGACGGATGGACACTGTATAGACAGACGTCAGGCAGAGTGATGACAAAAGTTAACCCTGAACATTTGCTCCAGTAAACAAATTAGATGTCAGAAAAGTATGGTACATAAACCTACAAGTGAAACCAATCGGGTGTAAGCCAACATTTGGATGAAATACCAACATTTGCACAAAATCTTTTTACTCTGTTTAAACTTTGAAGAAACTGTGATGAAAATAGATTTCGGTGGTCTTCAAAGAATTGATACACTAAGTCAGATTTTTACGATGGCAGTCTTAAGGCAAGAGCATACACTCCACTTCTTGGCATTATTTTACAATCTTGAGATCTCTATGGAACAAATTACCGAGGAAGTAAAAGAAACTATACATACTAGGTGGAGGTTCATCTTGACGTATCTTGTGAAGTCTTGAGCACCGTAGACTACAGAAATTGTGTGTCTCACCTGTGCGGGGATTTTTTGCACGAGTTTTTGAGCACCCAGCACGTATACAAATATCTGATGATAGATCAGTGGAGGTTGATGCTAGAATGAATAGAAATGTTGTTCCGTTACACTATTACATGTATGAAGAAAGTCTCATCCGAGACTCATGACCTCATAGAGGATAGATAGATAGTTTTATTTCAACATAAAATGTACAATTTACATGGCAATATAAAATTAAGACATATATTAGTAACAACAATATGTATGAATCAACATTATATGTTAAGGATAACACAAAAAATAGGTCAAGTAAAAACTCTTATTTCCAGTGTGGTCCTTAATATATATACTGACACCAAAAAGAAACTGTGCACTGACTTAGAAATAAAGTTTGTAACCATTTAGATAAAACATATAGGCAAATTTGGTAGCAAATTTATGTCCTCCTTTCCTACGAATCAACGCAAGTATTCTTGCGGTCAAATGTAAATGTCCATATGTACTGTCGTATATCAGAGGGCAAACACACATTTAGAATAAAAAGAAAAGTGTGCAACTTTTACTTTTCACCCCTACGTCATTCAAGCGTTATCATTATACCGAGAACGACCTAAATTTAATTTAACAATAATGCATCATGTAGCCAATAAAAGCTGTCACATTTTGGTACCAAATTTGCCTATATGTTTTATCTAAATGGTTACAAACTTTATTTCTAAGTCAGTGCACAGTTTCTTTTTGGTGTCAGTATAGTATTGTGTGACATAGCAAGAATGTTAAGCTATAAATAAAGTTATCACAGTCAGTTAATCAAAGTAAGACATTGTGCTAAATGTTTATAAACAAATAGATGAAACAATGAAACAATAAGTTATCTCCGACAGGAATAATGGATGAAATAGTGGAGAAGCATGCGAGCAAAAGCTGGGATCTCAATAATAATTATGAAAATAGACCAACATAATCGCAGACAAAGTTAGGTTATACAAGTTGTAATAAACTCGCAAATTTTATATTGGTTTAGTCTACAATTTTTTTGGTGATAATACGGGAAGACATTCCTAAATAAATTTGCAAAACTTCTGATACTTTCTGGGACACTATTGATTATTGTTGGCATATTCTAAAACACTGTCCATTGTATGCATCATACCTGTGGTTAAATTTGAAGGCACATTAGCATTGATATCATCATCGTCGTCATCATCATCATCACTATCATCGCTTGGCCAATCTAGTAATGCTGCCACATTTGTATGACGTCCCGCAGCATTCACAATCCAAGGATTTTCAGGATCGAAGTCTTCAATTGATGCTAGGATAGCTTTACGAAGATCCTCCTGAAATAAATGTGAAGTGCACTGTGATATGTGACCAGTTCCCTGTTATATGACAGCATATGTGTCCAGACAAATCTGTGGGAAACAGTCCTTTTTCTGTCCATTTTGGGGAAAAGACCCCAGATGAATTTGGGAAAATTTGTGTCGTAAAATTTGCCAATTTTGGAAAACTTTAATTGCTTCAACTCCAATTTTGGAAGTTTTCATAGTTAAAGAACAGACTTTTCATATCTAAATTGTATATAAACAAACACTCTAGTCTTCATTTCTTATATCATTTGTCAAAAAGACACAAAAAAATGTCAAAAACATTTGTGACACAAGGGACAATAATGAATTTATTCAAAGCGCTTCAAGATATACCAGGTTGCTCCAGTAGGTGCTTTTTTGTAGGTGCTTCTGATTGGGATTTTTTTTCTGATTAGGAAAAACCTATATTTGGCTTTGGGAATGGGTCAGATAGTCTGACCTGTGGGAACTATAGAAAAAGGCCTGGAAATGATTGTGTTATGTCGGGGAAATTCATTGTTTTTCAGCATTATTTCAGTTATGAACTTACCAATATTCCAGGGTTACCAGTCGGTACTAACCTTTTATTCTGCAAACATCTCCCACACATGAATCGGAATAAATTCACGCAAACTTCAACAGTAAAGTTTGAGTTACATGATGAATAACCCAGTCAGGGATGAGATAGACACATAAACACAACTTACATCTTCTGAATCCATACTGTATTTCCGCCTCTTCTTTCTGAGCCCTGGTGGAGTTTCTGGGGGAACTAAACCTTTCGATATGGCAGTAAGAAATTCCAATCTTTTCCTGTGACATATCTGTGACTGTTCAATGATTTTCTTCCGTGGAGTTCTGAGATAAAGGCGGTTTACCATCTGTGACAGGATTTCTGTGCACTCTTCAAGCTCCGTCTAAAATATTAGAGTCTTTAAAAGTCTTTTGACTGAAGGAAAGTCATCAAAGTAACTCCTCAGATGGTTCATTGGTGCATGCAGACATTGGTGTATATAACACCATTTTATAGCTGAACTTGTTTCAATCATCCCTTTTACAACACAATTAAAGACGTATTCGGGAGTTGCCATTGCGCAACTTTAATGCGCATTTTCTTTTCGATTATTGTAGTGTTTGCGTTGGGTTAAAGACATATAAGGGAGTAGTTAACTGTTTTCTTTTACGATGCAAAGATTTTTTCTGAACTTTATAGTCACCAAGCACAATACAAATAATGATATCATTTTGTTTAATTGAAGGATTTCATTATAGTTTTGCAGTTTTCCTTCTACTTTCTTTTTCTATATACTTTATTATTGAAAACAGAAAAGTCATTGATATATAAAATTCTACATTTTAAATTATAAAATGATCTTCAATAAATATTTAAAACTAACACATTTTATGAAAATGTAAAACGAAAATGGGTTACCAAGTGTATTAAGGGTAATTTTTTTCAACTTTCACTTTCCATATATATTACATTTGAAACACAATAAAACAATCTTTATCTTAAAATCAAGCAAGGTGACCTATTATTTTTATTACATATTTTCATTCAGACAATGACTCTCATAGTTGTAAGAAAATCTCCGTGCTAGAAAATATAGTAAACTTGTATCGATTTTGCTCTATATTCATATGAAATATTCACGTTTTAAATCTTCATTATCATAAAATCGAGCGAGGTGACCCATCATTTTTATTTCATATCTTGGTTAGATACATTACACTGATCAAATATAAAAAGTTCAAAGGAAATCTCTGTGTTAGAAAAAAAACGGCTTTATTGTAGGATACGCCTTTAAGAACAAAATTGTCATTATTTGTATATAATAGAACAAAATGACATCACATGACATTCTCAATCAGTGTACAACAACAGTATGTATTTATTCACATGAATTCCTTGTTAGCTGAGAGTATGAATTCAGAGAGGTATCATTAATGTAGTAAATTCTACACAAATATTGTGAGTTTTAACTAGCGGAAGTTTAAACACAGACTTTCAGGTACATGTTTCATCTGGTTTAACGCCGTTTCTCAACGATATTTCAGTTATATACGGTGGCCGGTTCACCTAACCAGTTTTTCCTGGACTGAATTCTAACCAGTACTAACTTACCCTTACCCAAAGAGCCGGCAACTTCTCCACATGTGGAGGAAAATTTTCATGGAAGGGTATGACCTGCCGCGACTGGGAATCAAACCCAGATTGCCGGGTTACAAGTCCAGCGCACTAACCAATGGACCACGGCCGCGGCTACTTTCAGGTACAACAAAACCATGTAAGATAATGTATGGGATAGTTTACCTGCATAAATTCAAACACAATTTTACGATATGGCGGTCCATCAAGATAATATCCATACACATAGGAATATTTGAGTACTCTTCTGGCTTTCAACAACTTGTGTATGGCCTCTTCTACAAATTTGGTTTCATCTTTGGCAGTAGCTGAAAAAAGGAAAGATTTACGGATCAAAATAAAACAAATATTAAAATTTGTATTTTTTTTTAGTTATGATGGAATTGATACAAAATAAAGGAATGTTCAGGATGAAGGATAAATGTACAGCTGAAACATACCAATATCAGTGACAGCTTCTGCAAGTTTGAGCATTTTCTCTTTTGCTGTCTTCAATAATGGTTCTTCAAGCTGCAAACAAAGCACAATAAAACTGGTTTACTTAAAATTTAAAATGGAGTCATACGTTTAAAGCCTGTAGGATTCACCGATAAATTTCAAAGCTCCAAAAAATGTTTCCATACAAGACAGTTGAATAAGCTATGAGATGTGTTTGTTTGTGTTTCAGAAAAGTTAGTTCAGGGCCCGTATTCACAAACATTTTAAGACTGAATCTCAGACTTAGACTTCAAAATTGCAAAAATTAAATTTACAAACATTTCGTTTTCATTATATTCAAACGGATAAATTTTTGCCTTAATATTTCTTGTTACTCACTCCACACTTTTGCCATGTTTTATCAAAATACATTGTGTAACAATAACGTAGGAACAAAATGAAAATTTACTATTTTAAAGTCTAAGTCTGAGATTCAGTCTTGAACATTTGTGAATATCGGCCCAGGTCTGGGCTCCCTTAAGAAGGACAACTCCAGTAATTCAGTGTTAATCATTTACACCCTAACTGCTATATTATATTATCCAGTAGATACCACGATTTACCCAGGGGAACAAACACAGAAATAATAGGTGACAAGGACTGATTTTAAAAAGGTAAGCAATAAATTGACATCTTATAAAAAAGTGTTGAGCATTAATAAATCAAGTATTACATGTACAGTCAAACCTGTCTGTAAAGACCACCCATGGGAACAGCTAAATGTGGTCTTTGTTTACAGGTGGTCTCTATTAAAAGATTAAATATCATTGAAAATGCTTTGAATGGAGATAAAATTTGTGGTCTTTGCAGACAGGTTTTGCAATAGTGGTCTTTGTTCGCAGGTAGTCTTTAACACAGGTTTGACTGTATATTGTTGTATTTAATGGTACAAAAATGGCAGCAAAACTGATGGCTTACCTTAAAGCTATTTTCATGGTTTTTATATCGAGAGTAGTAATGCACAAACTTATTCAATTCCTGCATTTTGCTATTTTTCTCTTCAGCCTGCAACATTATAATAACAAATAGTTTTCATTATAGCTAACAGCCTAAACATCTACAGAGGCATAGTATACTTCAAGAAAGTGTTTTTAAATCTTTCTTGCAACTTGATCAAAAAATGATCCATTCAATGCCAAACCTGAAATTCTCAAAATGTATAATAATTTGATCTAATCTCAGCATTCAACAAGTTGAATCTATTAGTAATGAGAACAGAAAATGGTTTTACAAATTCAACATTCTTGTCATTACTAACTTTTTTTAATGTATCTTATTTGTATAAAGTAGGGATGCCAACAAATATTCGTTTGTACTTCCGAATATTCAAATACTAATTCGGTATTCATATATTCGATAAAATATATTTTTTCAATATAAAAGCTGATTGCAAGTGTATTAAATTTCAATGATGGACATTATCGCATTGAATGATATTTTACGCATGAAAATAATATCTACAGGTGGCAATTGATATGTCATGTTGTATAATTAGGGGCGAGAGAGATATAACACTCCGGTGATGACACTTAAGCCCTGAAATTATTAGTTATCGCAGGGATTTATACAACTTGATTGATCAGTTTAAAACACAAAATTGATAAGCATAAAGTTAAACTTCGAATTTCAAATGTGTTATTATTAAATAAGAAGGTCGAATGTTTGAATATTTGTTCGGAAGGTTGACAGTATATTCGAACACCAAAATTGCCATTCGTTGACATCCCTAGTATTAAGTAATCATTTGACATAACCAACTTTCAAATAAACCAAGTCCTACCTGAACTAAAGCATTCTTGGTAGTATCGTCTACTTTCTTTGATACTTCATATCGATTACATTTAAAATATCCACCTGTTGAGGAATTATGTCTCTTCCATTGATCCAAACATACCCAGCAAAAATCATATTTACACTGTAAGAAGATGACATAACAACAATCTGAATCAACATAGATACACAACTCTAATTTATTCCTAACAGAAATGTACTAGAGTGTCCAAGTGAAAATATGTGTCAAACACAAGTAATACAGTTAAAATCAACATAAACAATACAACGGTCATCCAGTCAGTAGCAGGATTTGTTAAACGACTCATAGAGGATAGCTTATTGATATTATGCATACACCTGGTAATCCTTTTCGCATATCACAGACAACATCAGGTATGCATACCAAGACATATGCACAAACATTCTGAGTGCTATGGCCAGCTTCATTGTTGAAGAACAGCCGCAGTTTACAGATGGGCGGCAATATTTTTGCCACATCCAGCTTATTCACCAGATATGAGTCTCACAGACAATGACTTGTATTCTTAGTGAAAAGTATTCCTGTAAGGTATGTGTTTTTAAAAACCAGATGACTTACAACTGGTAGTGGCCAGAAAGGTCCGACAGATCATCTCTGGTTGCCTAGCAATGGGCATTCAGGAATTGCCGAAATGGTGGCGACGTCATTAGAGAGCATGGATGTTATAATGAAGGCATTAAGACAAGTATTAATATCAATTTAATTTACATCTAATAAGCAAAGTATAGTCATGTATTGGATGACCCTAGCAACATCAGAAGGTGTCAGTTAAGTATATGTAGTAGTACCTTAGAACATTTCATATGGTTGCATCCCTCATTTTTCTGTATAGGTGACTTACAATTAGGACAAGATTTCGAGTTTGTGACCAGCCACAAACAATTAGCAGCAGTCTCTGTATCCTGCTCTGTACCATTTACTGTAACAGTGTATACATGACATGTTAGTGCTATAATAGTGTATCTGTTTTATTATTTCACATACAGCAGATGTTGTAACGCATTATCCTAAACTACAAACCACACAAATATGCAAATTACAAAATGTCAGATACTCATCATGTTTCAGTTATTACTGAGCAGGGGAGAGAAAAAATCAGCAATTACTGTAAACAAACGACTTTCCTCTCTCAATCCTTGACACTATGACCAGAAATGTGCCTATATTATATAACACGGATGACATCAGTATCAGAAATAATAAAACTATGTTATCATATGAAATGTTTGAATAGGCATCTTAAATAAATACATGTGCATATCAGTCAAAACATTTACATGTATGAAAAAAAATGAGAGAAGGTTTATTACAGGTAAAAAGAAGATGAAATTCAAAATAAATAGTGGTCACGATGCCACAATGTAATCTTCAGAATGTAAAACAAGACCTACACTTCTCTGGTTTTATTTCATTGATTTCACCCATCCATTTCTGTAAGCTTTCACAACTACATGGTTCATGGGCCTCTCCAACACACTCCCTGAAAATCAAAACACAAATTATCATAAGCTCTGATCAATGACAAAATATATAAATGCCTCTATCAATGTACTAGGAAAATTTCAGTTATCAAATTCATAGTAATTGAAAATATCTGCATGGATCTTTATTGCATATAATTGATCAATTTGCGCATATAATTGATCAATTTGCAAATCTTTTTATACCACAAAACTAAGTCAAGAAATCAGCTTTATTTACTTCAAAGACAATTTATCTGTAAAGTTTCCATTCAAACGTATAATACATTTTTCACTTTTTATTGTCTACTCATTTCACACATTCTCACTCAATGGCACAGCTTATATATATACATGTACATTATATTATTACAGTAAAACTGTTATATCGAGAAGAGATCTGGACAATGACAAAGCTTGAGATAAGGGTGTGCACGTCATATCGAAGTTTCGAGTTCATGCTTTGTAATAGTTTTTGTTAGTAAATGCTTTAAATAAAATTAAAAAATGCCTAATATATTGTTTGACCTTACAACAAACTTCAAAATTATCTGATATTGATTTATTATAACAAATAGATAAATTAAAAAGTACTCTTAAATGTCTGCATCTAATTTCATATCCGAAATCATGTTACTGAGCTTGCAATGAAATGTAGAAATTAACTACATGTATATGGGAAATTTGCCTTGCATCACCATAAACAACGTGAAAGAAATTATTTTATTTTTATGAATTCCATTCATATGTTTAATTATATTTATTTCTTATTATATTTATTTACATTTACAAAAGGCAACAATCATGAAAAAACATTTCAATAACATACACACATGAGCTCATCAACAAACTGTAATGTACATACCAACAAAAATAATGTCCTGTCCCACAATCCACTGCTCTAGAAGTGTCGCTGGGTATTCTACTGTGTCTCGGTGACGTCACTCCACTAGCACCGCCCCCTTCAACCACCTCCGGTAACCGCACTGCTCGACCACAACCAGGAAATGGACACCATTTTATGTTAGGATTACTGTCAACGAAAGCCTACAAATAAATAAAAAAAGTTTGAAAATAATGAAACAGACAAATAGGTTAGTGTAACATACATGAAATATGTATAAAATCATATTAACGCCAGATGTGTCCATAGGACATGGGTGTCTCTTCTATAGGCTTTCAAGTTGAAAAAGGGCCATAACTCCGACTGAAACCAAAATTAAACTTGACCTGCGTTTTATTATCCTATGCTTGTGTGCCAAATATGAATTGAATCCATCCATCCTTTTAAGTTATTGTTCAGAAACCAATTTTTCGCACAGTCTGACGGACAGGGGTAACACTTTATGCCCCATCTGCGAGTCTGTGAATGGGGGACATAATAAATGTCGGTCATAATGATCGTCATCCAGATTGCGACTGATAAACAATAACCTAAATCTTATAGTTTTATCCCTGTACAAATATTGCTCACAGACATTAAACATCTCTTCATTACAAAGAATATAATGTGCTGCAGAAAACTGGAAGTTAAATCAAATAAAAAGTTCATTGCTTTAACTCTGAATGGACTTCACTTCTAAAGCATTACTAAGGATATAAACTGAACCAGCTATGGCATGTATAACTCAAATTCGCTATTTCTTTCATTATCGTGTTTACCTAAACATCGTTTATAGGGGTGTTGTATAAAACCTATCAATCCGTTCATAATTGAAAATATGATTTAAACAACGTCCCCACCCTACACCCAATGTAATGGATAAATCGATAATGGTTTTTACTTACTTTGATATCAAACTGAAGATATCGTCGAGCCATATCCCTAGATACAACATTTTCGATGACTTCCACAGGGACCAGAATGGTACAATCATAACCTGGACACGTTATATCATGTACCCCACCCTCTTGTATCTTCACGTTCAAATATCTGAAAAGTTTCAAGCAAAATTCTTATAATACAATATACATGTAACACGATTGTGTATTTACATACCCAAGTCATAATTTAACATAAACATTTAGCGCACAAACAATAACCAGCTGTTTCATTCAATTTCAATCAGTCAAATCAATACTAATACTTAATTAGGGGCTAGTGGTTCATTATTATTCCTAATCAATCCAGATACCAAATTCCAATGAAAACTTTTCCCTTTTTTTTATTTCAACGTAATTTCAACATCATAAATTTTTTAATTCAGTATAAAGCAAAGGTAATAAACGTTGTACAAAAATGTGCCTTTCAATTAGCAATCACAAACAGGAGATGTTCGTAAAACATTATGCCCCCTCATGGGAAACGGTTTATGTACAATTGACCCCTGTGACCTTGACCTTTGACCCCAAAATCAATAGAGTTCCTCTGCTACCCAAGATGAATGTGTGGACCAAGTTTGAGGATGACAGGTCAAAGGGTACTTCAGTTATTGATTGGAAATGAAAAGGTTAAGGACCGACCGACGGTCATGTGCAAAGCAATATACCCTCTCTTCTTCGAAGGGGGCATAAATATTCAAATCTTTGTCTTGCAAACTTAACACCAACATAGCTCTCTTTTAGTGATAACAAATAGCAGTCCACATATACAATTCATCATACGCATCATTAAGAATACAAAACGTTTAACTGACAAACTGATATTTGGTTATAGTCTTACCCTTCCCAGCACTCTCTACAAAACTGGTGACAGTTCATGTTTACTGGTGCTTCATTCATCTGATATGGCTGTGTACAGATTTCACACTGAAATTAGAATAAATGTAATTAGTACACAATTACATATCCAAGCCTCAATCAATGAACTGCGTAATTCACTAACATAGGAATGAAGGCAAGTACATAACTAGAATTATCGCTTAAGTGATTCATACCCACACAATAACACATTGTCAGAGGTAAGAATGTAATTTGCAATGTTATCACTGGAGAATGCACAATTTGTACCATATTATGTATAATATTTTTGACATTCAGAAAAACAAGAACAAATACAAAGAGAAACTGAGAATAGGCAAACTTCATACACACACAATTAAATGGAGCAGGAAGACTGCTCATGGAAACAATTAAGAAGGGAGTCATCGACAAACTTCATATACACACAATATAGTCCAATATCATTTACTCAAATATGTGAAACATTCACATTTTAACTGTGATTTTGCCCTTTTGGAATGAATTTGCAATGACAAAGTGCCCTTTTTTTGCCAGCACCCTGCCCTTTTCAAATTCTAGAAATAACACTATCATAATATGGAGAAAAAAAGAAAAACTAAATATTTGTGGATAGACAATTAAAAGACACTTTTTGGATGCGTAAACTAGGTACCATTTATCCAAAGAGCCTAAATACAAAATCTGTGTATTATGTACAGTAACAATTTTAATCAACTTCTTTCTCCATTAAAATATTAAATGTTTCAAACAAAATTTACATGCTTAACAGTTTTTACATGTACACTCCTTATTGTTCGTTTACATTTTTTACCATGAAATATCTCTACAATTCCCAAAGTTTTTTGTACCATGAAATATCTCTACAATTCCCAAAGTTTTTTGTACCATGAAATATCTCTATAATTCCCAGTTTTTTTTACCATGAAATATCTCTATAATTCCAAATATCTCTATAATTCCCAGTTTTTTTTACCATGAAATATCTCTATAATTCCAAATATCTCTATAATTCCCAAAGCTTTTTTTACCATGAAATATCTCTATAATTCCAAATATCTCTATAATTCCCAAAGTTTTTTTTACCATGAAATATCTCTATAATTCCAAATATCTCTATAATTCCCAAAGTTTTTTTTACCATGAAATATCTCTATAATTCCAAATATCTCTATAATTCCCAAAGTTTTTTGTACCATGAAATATCTCTATAATTCCAAATATCTCTATAATTCCCAAAGTTTTTTGTACCATGAAATATCTCTATAATTCCCAAATTTTGTTTTGAATATACATAATTAACTTCTCACTAACAATCAACTCTTACCTCAGCAAATGGACAAGGGGGTTGAGACATTGTAGGTGTGCTCAGTGACTCAGCTACAATCGGTTTCTCACTGAAGAGGTTAGCAGGGGAGGTAACTCCACTCTTCTCACAACAAGCGACAGGATCAGACATCCATGCATCAAGTAACATCTCACGTGACCATTCTGAAATACAGAAATAATTTTTTTATCAATACTGTTAAAATCGATTAGGTATAATAATAATTTTATTTCGATTTGTTTTGTTACTACATTGTATTACAATTTTTTTTATCAATACACCTGTTAAAATCGATTAGGTAGTTTATTAATAATAATTTTATTTTGATTTGTTTGTTACTACTACATGATTCATACAGAACTTCCCAAAAAAAATTCAAGTAGTTTTCAAGGTCTTTTCAAGTACCTTTTCCCCATTTTCAAGGACTAAATATGTAGATATTTACGGTATAGAGAAGAAGGGATCCAGTGTATTTTTTTCAAGTTTATCCCCCAGGATTAACACTGCAGCATGAATAACATTACATGGCAAGAAAATTACTTTAAGAGGGCATGAAACGTGTCGATTACCGTACAATACTGTATTACCATTATACAATTGCCTACTTGGCCTATAGGCCTTGTCGAAAATAGGTCTGTCATTTTTCAACATTTTTTCATCATTGTTGGTATGTTTGTTACTTTTTGTCCTTTTTCTATTCACAGCAGAAGAATTCAAGGGCAATTTCCAAAAAAAATAATCAAAATTCAAGTACTTTTCAAGGAGTTTTTGGCTGTTAAAAATTCCAGTAGTTTTCAAGGAGTAGGCATCAAATTCAAGGACTTTTCAAGACTGTGCGAACCTTGTATTATATTAGTTAGTAGCCAAAAAGAAACACCAGAGGTTCTTTAAAACTAAAAAGTTAAATATGAACAGGTATTTATACAACATGCCATACAATAATAGTGAACAAAACACACCACTTTGTTCAACCTGGCAATAATTATTCCGCAAAATACAAACTAAGTTGCATGTTATTGTATCTATAGTAACTCAATCGCGGTACATTTACACCAGTTTAGCATACAACTCTTCAAGTGACAAAATTAAGCCATGAATCCAGAAAATGAGGTTAAACTGAAGTGAAAAATAATCACATGAACCAAATTATAAAATATTTGGTATAATGATTTCCTGTAAATTAATCTATTTCTAAGCATCACTATTTCAGCTACATTTTTCTGAGCAATTTATTGTGTAAAAAAAGTTACTTATCTGAAAAATAACAGACACTACATTTTGGACATACGAATGCTCAGGTTCTATTCATAACGCAGATGCTTCATGTAATAAGGTTAGGATGTTTTGAATGACACAAACTAGCTCCTAATTTCTTTCCAACAGAAGAAAAAAACAAGTTTTTAAAATTACCATGATTTCTGAGAAGTGCCTCTGCAGTGAACAATGGTATACTGAGCATATCAGCAGTCTCCACTAACAGTTGATCTTTAGCTTCCTGTAGGTCTTGTGCTCGTAAACCACTGTACTCTTCAGAATCAATATGTGGAGGCTGTTCCTCTATCTCATCTGTAGTACCATCATTCTACAATAACAAAAGCATCTTACAATAAACCAAGTTTTGACAAGAGTTGGTAGAAGTGTTCTCGAGTTATTGGTGGAAATGTTTCATGTACAATTGACCCATGGGACCTTGACCTTTGACCAAGAGACGCCAAAATCAATAGGGTTCCTCTACTACCTATGATCAATGTGTGGACCAAGTTTAAGGAGGGTAGGTCAACTGAATACTGAATTAATCAATCATGCATATCTTAAAGCGGAAAATGAAAGAAAAGATCATAAATATACCAATACAGTTGTCTTAAACTAATACCTTCGACTGAACAAAAAGTGCAACAAACATGTTATAAAACCAGACTACCTTTTACTCCAATTACTACCAATTACAGTATAGATTTATTGACCTGTCAAAATTTGCATATCTTCATGGTCAATGCATGCTACGAATTAGTAATTAGCCACTTTTGATAAAGATTTATTTATCATGTGCATTGACCATGAAGATATGCAAATTTTGACAGGTCAATAAATCTATACAATACTGAGTACTTACAGAGAAAACCATTTTTGACTCCAAATAGAGAGCAATGTGAACAGGAAGTGCCACAAACAGGTTCAAAAACCAGACTATCTTTAACTTCAATTAGAGAGTACTTACAGAGAAAACCATTTTTGACTCCAAATAGAGAGCAATGTGAACAGGAAGTGCCACAAACAGGTTCAAAAACCAGACTATCTTTTACTTCAATTAGAGAGTACTTACAGAGAAGACCATTTTTGACTCCAAATAGAGAGCAATGTGAACAGGAAGTGCCACAAACAGGTTCAAAAACCAGACTATCTTTTACTTCAATTAGAGAGTACTTACAGAGAAGACCATTTTTGACTCCAAATAGAGAGCAATGTCATTGTAACAACTGGACTCAGCGCAGTCACATGGTGTCTGGTTTTCTATGTTCTCCATGAACAACGGACAAGAATGATTCACCAGGATTTCTACACAAGCTTTCAGTCCAGACATTGCAGCATAATGAAGCGCCGTATTCTTTTGCTAAAAATAGAACATAATATTCAATGTGGCAATGAACAATATATCATTTATATGATCTTGAAAGGCAATGTAAGCAAAGACTGAATTTATATTCTTACTGAACTTTGATGGATTTAAAATTCAACTTTATCACCGAGGTAAAAACCAATTTAAACGAATTCCAGATTTCATATTTTCTGTCCTATGTAGTATAAGATGATTGCAATTACTGAAAGTAGGTTGACAATTTAGCATGAGTGATATATGATAGTCACCTCGTCTATAGCCGCAAGGTCCACCCTCTCAATGTCTCTATCTTTAAGCTCCGCCCCTCTCCACTGCAACATCATATTGAGACACTCAAGTCTACGTCTCTGCACCGGGTAAAACTGTGGGTTCTTCTCCATGCAAACACAGTGAAGTGCTGTCTCTTTCTTTCCATTAGTTTTATTTGGGTTCCCTCGATGCTCAAACAGGAAAATCCTACAGTTAATACACTTGTATGAGTGAGGATAAAAATACAAAAACTATCAGGGTCAGACATGCATTGCTTTTTTTTTAAAAGCAGACATTCTTTTTTATTTGCATAAAATATCATTATTTACAAAAAATGTTAAAATATACAAAAGACCATCTCCTTGTCAAGATATGAAGATACTATTTTGAAATGCAGCAATAAAATATTAAACTTGTATGTGAGTGTACACAGCATCAAAATAGTGCAGACAGAATCCATTAACACTGTATCTAGGGATAAAAGCACATTTATTTATTTGTAGAAGGACTTTCAACCCTAGATGCCAACAATCTAGTCTTTCTGATGCAACAAAACCCTTTTTGAGCCTAAATAAATATAAATATTACCTCAACAAACTTTTCATTCCATGGCGAGCCGCAAAGTGCAAGGGGGTCTCGTGTTGGAAATTGTCTCCATATGAGCAATTCGGGTCCAGCCCTTTCCGTAGGTCACTGTGATTGGAGTAAACATTTAGGGCCGCCACTTCGTCGCCATTTTGAAGATGTTTGCGGAACTTGGACGAGGAGCTCCCCATATTACGTTTCTACGGGAGACGACATTTCAGAATATGAAGGCTGAAATATACAATTTGATTAACATAATGAAACGCAGCAAATGCAATATATTTCTCAATCAAAACTGTGTATATCAATTATCATGTAAACTAATGTTGCAATTACAGTACTAGACACAAAATGTACCCAACATAAGGGATCATTTCTGACTCCCAATGTACACTATGATGCCTTTGGACCAGTTAAAGTCATTAATATATACTGATGTAGCAATCCTTTGACCAAGATATATTTTGATTTATCCAATAATATAGTTAACTATATCTTCTTATTAAGTTATTTTTCAACATTAAGACACATTCCACTTATATTATCTTGTTGTAGTTGACAGCTTTCAATGTTTTTGTGTTCAAAAGTTACTAAGAACTATCAGCTGTGCATCAAGCATGCATGGTCCTTACCACAACAGCTTGCCATCTTCAACACTCATCAAAACTCATTATAATCACAATGTGAATTTTTCAGAAATAGTTTTATGTCACTAAAATGTATACAGAATGAAAATAATTACAGATTTATTATGCATAGTCTGAAGGTATGTCATGTACACAGTAAATAATAGTAATGACAACCAATGACAATTTATAACTTGTCATTATTGGTACCTCAAATAGTATAAAAATATTGCTTTACCAACCTCAAATATAACAAGCTCCTTTCAAAAGTCTACACAGAATATTAAATATCCTGAATGTTGTAAATGGACAAACTGTTTTCCATTAGTGCATTTCACACAAATTGTGAGTATCCTATTATAGTATGAATCATATAGTACAAGGAAGAAACAACTCATTGACTCACTGACTAACAACTACTCATACATCTGAAATGACATTTGATCAATTACAATAAGGAAGATCAAAGTACATACTTAAAACAACCATACATTTGTTGCAACTAATGTTAAGTATATATAGTTTCCTGACCTTGGTGGCTTGCAAGACATATCTATGACATTGAAACTAGAATTATGTCCATAAGACACAGATACCCCCAACTTTCCATCTTTGTCACAAAACGAGAGCTGATTTCCCTACCTATGCTCTTACTGAATGATGACACAAACAAAACCTTAAATTATAAAACCATGTTCAGTTTAACTAGGCTATATAAATGCTACCAATGTGATTTTTACACAAATTAAATACATGTATAAGGAAAAATAAGAGTCAAATCTTTGTTGACCATGTTGGCAAAACAGATGGAATTGTTTGAGCTATGATACAAGAGGTACAATAGCCACAAGTAGTCATTATTTATATACCGTTCAGGTTCAGCACTAGCCAATAGCAATAGTTTCTCTTGGTACTGAATCTCAAGGGTCATTTTGATCATTTTTGACCAGATTTTACCATTTTATAGCCGAAGTATCTATAGTTTAGAAATGTTGACCCTTCAGCCAGAATCCAGGGGTCAAAATTTGGCATAGTGAAAAATCCAGGGGTAAAAGGGTCAAATGGAACCCCTGCAAAATATTACCAAACATGCAATGTGTCAGTGATCTAAAGCCTAATGACATTAACTGTATAATAAATTGCAGATTTGCACATATTCACTTCCCAATATACATTTCTGATTTTTTGGGTGACTATAGGTCAATTAATTAAGGAGCAGTACATGTTGCAAAATCATCATATGAAACACCCCTATTTTGACAAAGTCAAGGGCCATAACTCAACTGTTAATGACTTGTTATCAAAACAAAGCATTTGTAACTTTTGCATTAAAAAAAATTGTGTGAAGTCTGGTGAGCAGTAATTGCATAAATTTACCATACAGATATTAGAGTTTCAGGATTTTGACTGAGCTAAGGGCAATAACTCTAGTGTAACTGGTCCAATATAAAAACGAATACCTATGTGCTCAACATCTTATCCCAATACATAGTTCCTACATCTACAATATTTACCTCCCTTGTTCTTAACTATCTGCCATTTTGATAGGCAAAACTGATAAGCCCTTATAGGAGTAATTTCCAAATATGTGATAATTGAGAAAATACCAAGAGAATTTGCATGTGACAATCGCTTTTTCTTCAACTTACTGAGCCAAATTCCAACATGAGCATAATGAATAAGTTATTTTTTATATATCTGATTAGTTTATCATCGTTTACATTATATTCCCCATACACAAGGAAATTTGCCTATCAAAATGGCTGACAATTCGGAACAAGGGAGGTAAATATTGTAGACGTAGGAACTATGTACAGTTTGGTGTGCTTCAGGAGCAGTGCACGCCACAAACTTGCCATATAGAATGCCTTGATTTCTACTAAGTCAAGGGCCATAACTCTAGTGTCACTGGTCTGATATAAAAAAACCAGGTGCTAAACTTCTC
Source organism: Mactromeris polynyma (assembly GCA_032209605.1). NCBI lineage: Eukaryota > Metazoa > Mollusca > Bivalvia > Venerida > Mactridae > Mactromeris > Mactromeris polynyma. The sequence goes on from JASFXZ010000009.1 coordinate 721,438, forward strand.
ACCCCAATAAACATTTGTGTGAAGTTTGGTGATTCTAGGTCAATTAGTTAAGGAGCTGCGAAAGCCTCCAGATTCTCCAGACTCAACTACCGTGGGCCGTCAAACACCGCTGCCACCATTAAAAATGCGCCAGATGTGGGACTCGAACCCACGACCCCCTAAACACTATAGTAGACGCTCTACCGACTTATTTAACCGGGCGGCCGTCTAACTCCACACCACTACAAGTGTATCATAATCAGTATTCAAATGTATGTATTTGCCCTGGGTCTAGAATTTGTCCCCTCCAGCCATTTAATTAAGACAAAACAACTGCTGTTCATTGTTTCCATAAGCGGACAGACACAAGTGGTAAACTTTAGAAATACAGAAAGAGTGTAACAATAATTTCTGTAGTTAATGTAGCCGTTCATCATCTCTTGATGTGATTCACGAAGAAATAAAACAGATAAGGAAGTAATGTTTTTCTTTTGTTAAAGTCTACAACGTTATAGAATGTGGCATTCTCAGACAAGATTTTCTCAACACCAACAAAATCGCCAAACGCACGTTTGAGTCTTTAGTAGAATCTGCAATAACGTCATGTCAAAGAAAAAACCTTTATTAAAGCAACTCAGGACTTACACTTACATACAGTACTGTCTTTTCATCGAAAATTTGTCATTTTATGAACAAAGTGATGTTTTTCTTTTCTCTGTTTTCATAGGTGCATGCTGGGAAATACTTCACTTCCGCACTGATAACCGAGGTACTCCGCATGATTAGGGAAAATGTCCCAATGGATTTGAACTGTCAAAACCGTCTGGTACCAACTGGGGTAACATCGATGTCAAAGTTGCCTTCGCGCCTGTTCATGCTGTTGTAATGCTGACCAAAGAAACTAATAGTTTATTCAGTCAAGCTGTATCTGATCTCGGAAACTACATGAATATAATTTCACATAAAAAATGCAAATATACAAAAATAACGAAATATTATACATTGATCAATCGAAAGTCATTGTCCAGTAGTGTGCACGTTCATTTGAGCTAAGCCGTGTTTTCTAATAATTATGTATACTTAGACCCGTGGTTGTTCGAACACAAACTATATGAGAAAAAATACTGACTGATCGACCAGTTATAAATAGATATCTATATTAATACTAAATGGATTCAAAATTGTTTTGGTAGCTCTATATTCCGGTCGGTCTAAACACCCCGGGACACCCCAGGACACCCCAAGACACCCCAGGACACCCCAGGACTGCACCAGGACTGCCACAGGATACACCAGGACTCTTATAATTGGACTAGAATGTGATTTTAAAACATTTTACACAGTTATTTAGACATAATGGAGTAATAATGGGTAATTTGCGATCAATTTAAAGTGCATAAGGGAAGTAACTCTGAGCATGACACACCAGGACACCCCAGGACTGCCAGAGGATTCCCAAGGATACCCAAGGACTCGTATATTTGCACTTGAATGTATCTTTATAAACAATGTAATAAAGTAATAAAGTGAAATTTGTTGTGTCTGATATTTCACATTATACAAGGGAAGTAACTCTTATTTCGGTATGACTACGATACGCTTTGGATATGAAAATCATTCTTTGAGACATCAAATCTGAATTTGTTGCTTTAATGCATAAATTAAACATCATATACATGTATATATATTAATAATGAAATGTGCTTAGTGTTAGCTTGCGTTAATCATACTCTGTTTAACTGTATCATTTTTACTCATGTTTTTTACTATTCATACTTCGACTGAATTTTCATAAAGTGTGATCACCATCCCCACGCCCGTCATTGTATCTACTTTATTGTTATTATTTGTCCACATGTTACTTCAAAACATTGTTTAGCAGTTGTTTGAAAATAAATAAAAGTTATGTTCTGTTCTATATTGTATGTTTATGTACAATTACATTAAACGTCGTTCTGTTCTGTTCAATTCTGTTAAAGTGGTATATCATTTTATTAAGTAATGTTGATATAGTTGGACTTATAATGTATGATTATGTACACCTAGTTTTGTTTTCTGTTCGATCCTGTGTATCATATTCTTTTTAATACGTGCGACATTACATTTTAGCCGATTATAAATATTGTCTGTTTTATTTTATATATCCATATTCGTTATGAAAAGAAGATAACTAAATGCGTGTGATATTGATACATTTAAAAAAAAATAAAAAAATGAAATATAAACACAAATTGATTCATTCAATTTATTCAATATTGATGGGGTATACATAATCACTCATACTAGTAATATTCGTCATCAGCATACAATGTTCTGTATTCTAATCAAGCTAATCTAATCAAACAGTTGCTTTTCTAAATGCGTTGATTATAGCATTTTTCATAATTGTCATTCCACCTTCTTTAAACCCAGGGTGAGCGCAGTCGCCAGCGATAGGACAATAATTGTGTGATCTTGCTAATGTTTTATGTACTCCTCCTACTATGGAATGTTTTTTTTGTAATAAATACCACTCTAATCTTTTTGGGGGGGGGGGGGGTGTTTTCAGTGGTGTGGCCCGGATGTAGCTGTACCTCTCTCTGTTGTTTTTTTCAAAACAACCATTATTACACAAATAATGTGGTAATAATGTTGCGCATTCAACATATCACTAAAACGTAACATTCTGTAATTAAAAAATATTTATTATTTTGTCAGCAGAGGTACGGCTATAACGGAACGCTCTCTTTTTTTGTCGAAATACTGTTCTCATATCACTTAATTCCCATTATTAAGCAATTATCTGATTAATTCAATTGTTTTACACATTTCAGTTCAATTAAAAGAGTCCTGATGCAGTCCTGATGTGTCCTGGGGTGTCCTGGGGTGTATTGGTGTGTCGTGATCAGAGTTACTTCCCTTATGCACTTTAAATTGATCGCAAATTACCCATTATTACTCCATTATGTCTAAATAACTGTATAAAATGTTTTAAAATCACACTCTAGTCCAATTATAAGAGTCCTGGGTAGTCCTGGTGTATATTCTAAATGTAGACAATGCGACCAAAATGTATTTGATGCGACATTTAATTTAATATCAAAATCATTAACATCTGACAAATAATGATAATAATTATCATTTATAAAACACGGCGCTCCTATTTACTTTTTTATTAAATATAACGTTAATAGGGGCGCCGTGTTTTCAATGACATTTTGCTAGGCGCCGTAGAATAAACCAGTCATTTTATCATAACGTTGATATAGCCCCCACAATAAGCGATCTTCAGTGTCTAGAGGAAGTAAACATAGTCAGACATCGCGTGCTAGGCAACCAAGTACGGTAAGCGCAATTGAAACTTATATTTTTCCATATTTTGTACTTAAATTTGGATACGATTATCATTTACTTGTAAAATATTCATAAAAAAAAATAATAAGTTAATATATATGGTGGCAAATGGAATATTTATTGGACATTACCAAAATTACATCACTTAATGTATTCGTACCCAAATATTTTCGCACAAATAAGTTTTATTTTAATTAAAAAACAGTGGGATTAGTCGGCACTCTTTAAGTTTTAGCGCAGTTGATACTAGTTTTTAGTGGCTCATGGATTTGTGGCCAAGATTAGGTGCACTTTTCCCCTTTATTTATTTCAATGGTGTCAGCAGTCCTTGGTGGCCCTTAGTGATTTAGTCCAAACAATTAGACAACCATGCTAGATCCTTCACGTTCACCTTCCCTTTTCACTATTTGTTTTTTTATCTTTCAAATTTTACCTTCATTGTCAAGCATGGAGTCTAAAAGCATCTGATCAAAAATGCGTAGCTGAGTCAGTCACGGCACAAATTTAAACACATTGGATTATATTGTTTTATCATGTGTTTTTCGCATAGATTATGACAATTGCTGCCAAAATCTGATTTAGTTTGCATAACACCAATGAAAAACGCCAAAAAATGGCAATTACCACGATGTTAGCAACATGATTTATGTCACCGCCCGTCATTCAATGTGTTGTTGGTACATTAATATCGATTGGATTTAAAATCAATTTGCAATTATCAATGTGAGTGTTACTATTTGGAGATGGAGATATAGAAATATTGCTTTGAGCATAACTTTGTTTATGATGATTTGAATTTAGCTTTAAGAGGTAAAAAAATGGTATTTCAATATAATTTATGTGGTTTATGGTTATTTTCGAAACATAAAACAAAAATGTTTTGGCTCCATTCTTCAGGTTAGTAATTCATCTCCAAAATTAGCCAGATAAACAATTGAAAAAGAAGACTTGCATACAATTTTTGGAGCATTCAAATAATTGGTGGAGTATCATTAGTTGGGTGCGAAGGGTTGGTGTAAGCAAGTGATAGAAAGGTATGGAATACTGTTGATTTGGCTAATTTTTGGGTTAGACAGCCGCCCGGTTAGCTCAGTCGGTAGAGCGCCGTAATAGTGTTTAGGGGTCGTGGGTTCGAGCCCCACATCAGACGCACTTTGTCCCCTTGATTAACTTTAATGGTGGCAGCGGTGTTTGACGGCCCACAGTGGTTGAGCCTCAAATGCTGGAAGGGGGAGGAGTGTAGTGATGTGGGGTTAGACAGCCGCCCGGTTAGCTCAGTCGGTAGGGCGCCATACTAATTTTAGGGGGTCGTGGGTTCGAGCCCCACATCAGGCGCACTTTTTCCCCTTGATTTACTTTACTGTCAAGTGTTTTGTTGATCTTTGTCACTTTTAACTTGTTGAAAGCTTGAGATGAGTAAAACTTGATTTTGGACAGTACAATATGGTAAAGCTGAAATAAAATATACAACAAAACAACCCATCTTTTATATATTCAGGTCATGCAATGTTTTATCAGTTTTATATTATTTATGTACATGATCAATACTTAAGTGATTATACTATAAGCTGCATGAAGTACTCTTTGTTTATGAAACAGCTGGAATACTTTGATAAAATACTGATAATAATGTATGAAACCTCTGGGGTTAACACCATGGACTTAAATACAAGTACTGATAAATGACATCCAATAGATAAATGTGTTCTAAGATCAACTTGTGATCTACTTAGGAGTTCCTTTATCTCTAATGCAACTCGATCGCTTTAAAAAAAAGTTATGAAAGGGCATAAGAATTCACCCGAAACTTGTGGGGATGCTCAGTGATTTGTTCTTACAGTGACTAGGCTTTTCTTGACATGATAATTTATAAGCACAGGTATCATAATATGATATAGTAAACTCCCAATTATAACTATATTGCTTACTGTGATATACCACTAGACGATGCAAATCTCATTGTCTCAGCCAGCTGACTAGGCGCGGATCCTGGATTTGGTCTTGGGGGTGGGGCGTAACTTTTTGGACATTTTTGGTTTTACTCAAGCATTATAAAACGGCAATGACTGTGTTTTATTCTTTGTTTTTAAGTTATTGAACATAAAACCAATTCAGAATCACTTATATACATTAAAGTTTGGGAATTGGAAGGGGGGGGGGGGCCAGGTGCTAATGCTCACTCTATATTTCTATTAATTTTTCTTGGATCCTTAGATATCAGGTATTGCGATATTTCGTATACAAAGATGTGTTCATTTGGTCTCTAGCTCAAAATTTTCATGCTTGTAACCATATTTGTGACACTTTATAAATGCGAACTGATTTACACTATTGACATCGTTATGTGAACTTGATAATCAGTGACAATTATATCTTGCTTCCAACATGTGTGAAAAACGAACAAACGTCATTACTAAATTCCTGTCAATCTAGTGAACTCGTTCTATCCTGTACAGTGTTGAGTGCTGTGGCTAATTGAAAACAAGTTGAGTCATTATAGAACATCTGCAAGAAATAATCCAAATCTAGGAAAAATCAACAGTTTATGAAAATGACAAATCAGTCTGTGATGAAAGTTGGTTAGATATGAAACATCAGATTCAAAAATGATGTAAGAAAGAAGCTGATTAATTTTCACAGTCAAACACTTCAGTCATACACCTTATCTCAGTCACACACCTTCTCAGTCACATGCTTCAGTCATACACCTTATCTCAGTCACACACATTCTCAGTCACACACCTTCTCAGTCACATGCTTCAGTCATACACCTAATCTCAGTCACACACATTCTCAGTCACACACTTCAGTCATACACCTAATCTCAGTCACACACCTTCTCAGTCACACACTTCAGTCATACACATAATCTCAGTCATACACCTAATCTCAGTCACACACTTCAGTCATACACATAATCTCAGTCACAAAGCTGTTGAGGTTTTTTGACAGACAAATAATTTATTAAAGTCTCACTTTCACACATACAATAAAAAGATATAAAACATTTGTATAAAAACCACTCATTATGAGTTACAAGAGACTATTATACAACAGATACAATATCACATACGTAAGGAAAAACAGGAAATGAGAAACAGCAGTAAAACCTAAACAACATGTTATTTCTTGTGATCAGAAGACGTCCGAATAAATGTAATATTCATAATGTAGAGTTGATTGAATATTGGAGTACTAGCGGTACCATAAATGCATTTCAGTATAATTAATGCTCTTCACTTAATTATGCTCATTGCGCTCCTTTCTTACTTCCAATTTTGTCTTTGGAGAAATCACCATTGGATATATTCCATATAATGATACTGTATTCAGATACAACCGTATAAATCTTACGGTCACCTGAATAGCCTTAAAAGCAGAGGTTATTGTATATCCTTTTCAAATTCAACCATGAATGACTCTGTCCCCCTTTCCATATATGTTATATAAGGATAAAATGTTCACGCTTTCCCATGTTTTTATTTTAAGCATTAAGTAAACCTTATTGCATAAGAAATAACATTCATACTTGAGTTTATCTTAAGTGAATTTTGATGTCATGCTTTGTTTGCTTATATCTATGTTTATTGGCAAGTACTTACTTTATGTAAATATTACTTCACATAACATTAAAGTTCTAGATCTATCGTAAGTAGGGAAATTAATTACAAATTTCTTATCATGATTAACCTTAATTTGTATGACATTTAAAAAAAGAAAGATAACAAGGTTTTAATTGACTAGTGTCTGTTGCTTGTCAATGTTCTTATAAACAAACCAATTTTATGTCCTGGGGGAGGGGGGATAAGGCTGACCCGTATAAGGGTTCATATGGGAAAATTTGTCTATTTTGGCATCTAAATCCCCATCCTGGAGCCAATCAAGCCTCTGTGGGATATTCTGATTCCCAATTTGGGATCTATGAAAAATATGGCGAAAATGCATTTCCCGGAACCCTGAATCATTCCGCATGTAAATCCCACTTGTAAGGTATTGTCTTCTGCCTAAGTCTCATGTTTCCCCCAGGCTGTACTGTACTTGGATCTAGGATTGACTAGCTTTGTGAGAAAGGTATACTTATACATTGTACTGTAAATTACGTCTCCCATCAACACTGTGGGAGTCATACTGTGTTCTGTCTGGACATCTGCCAACCTATCTCTCTGCCTGTCAAAGCATTGTCCACTGTATATATCTAATATAACCCATTTAAGTATGGTTTTGCTACTTAAGGCACAAATTTTTGCCATTATAGAATAATCTGCTTGACTTAAAAATCCAGTAACCACCTGTAGGGAGGTACATGGTCAAAGCTGTACAGTAAATTTTCCTGCTGCATATGTAACAAAATGTAAGTAAAGTGTACAATGTTTCCACACGTCAGTGGCAGAAAACCCTTCCATTATGCGTATTTCAGTAGTTCAGTAAATGGCTATATTTCAGTGTTTGGAACTTTCATTTTTTCTGACGAATTGTATGCATTGGCATAATTATGTGCATATACCTGGATACGCGCCTGCTTGTGTTTAGTTTTAATGCTTTTTTGTGTAAGATATTTAGTACTGATATAAAACTCCTTTGTTGAAACTCCCTGTATGCATTCAGATATCCCTACACAGTGTTACATAGCACAAAGCAATGATCTAAAGTGCACCTACTAGTACACTTTGGTACGCAGTTATTGAAAAATGACTTCAAATTACTATAGCAAAAGTAAAGAAACATTACCCTATAACTTGTAATATTGATAATACATGTTTTCAATCTGCTGATCATGTTTTATTGATTAGTTGACAGTATGTACAAGCTGATAACAATTGGATTATTTACGTTTCCATGTATTATGTATGGATTATCGCTTTTGTTTGAAAAGTAACTGTTTGTGCTTGTATTTCACAATTACACTTGATAACGTTCATTCCACCTGTGTCGTTCATTGTCGTTCATTCCACCTGTGTCGTTCATTCCACCAGTGTCCACAGTGTTGTAAGCAGTAACTTTGTTGGGTATATTTTCTCAACTGCTTGACTTAGTAAGTGATTTACTTGTTCTAATTTGTATTATTTTGTAATTTTGATGTAAATCTGTCGTATTTATGCAGCACTTAAAGACATTGTTTATGTATGCTTCACAAATTTTAAATAAAAGTATCACATTATCATTGTTGATTGGAGGATAATTCTCAAAATAGATGTGTACCATGTTGATTTAAAAGTTTTTTGGCACAGTACTAACATGGTTTTGCTATTTGCATATCAGTGTTGTGTAAACCAATCAACTCATACGTTAACCACTGAGGCAATTTCTCTTCAACCGAACAAGGTTTGTAACCCTGTTGCAGATTGGTTAACCTTTTGATTTTGATAAAGGGTATGTTACCTTATCGAAATCCACTGAATTACGGTGAATTGACCGAAATCCATTTTGAATGTGAATTGACCAGCAATCGTTACATCGCAGCATTTTTTATGTTGCACAACAAATCTTAACGTTCAAATTGCGCCGACCATCTTTTTTCGTGTTTAAATAATATATAGCTCGCAAAAAATAACCTGATCCATACACGGCCATTTCGCAGAATATATCAACGTCCACAAGCTAAATTATGCATTGTCTGTATCTATAATACATTGTCTGAGAACATATTAACCAGTGTTGCTATGTTGTACCATTTATATCCTGATGTTTGTTATATTGAAATGTGGAAAGTCAAAGATTAATATCTAAAAACAAGAAGCGGGCTGCGAAATTATACTAATAGAGGTAGAGAGGATCAGGTTAATTTTTATACGCCCGTTTGAAACCCAGGCACTTCTGAATTATGGCCCTTGAATTATCCAAAATTAACCTTGTCAGCTCTCTAAGTCAAACAGTTTTCATCCGATCTTCACCTAACTAGGTGAAAATGTTTGTGGGCATAATATCTCGGCCAAGTTTGATAATCAGTGAGTCATATCGCTCATGTCACCTGGGAGTTACCACCCTTTGATTTTAGAAATTACCTAAAATTTGTCTTGTTTTAACTCTGAGCTCTGACTTATGACAGGCGTATTTTGTGACAGTTTGGCACTCTTGTTACAAACTATACTTTCAAAGAGAATGCAGTAAGCAAACAATTTTCAGGGGAATTATAGACAGGGTTACAAGGTGCAGTTGCCCTTGGTTCAAGAAAACTGTCAAATGATGCTCAATGTATCTCCATGCTTAATAGATATATTAAATGTCGATAGGGTAAGAAAATGTTTTTTCTGCTTCACGTGCATAATGCTACACAAGCTTGCCAGATTTTAAGAGGGCAAACAGTCCCCCAAATCTACCTGTGATTTTAGTCTTTGCTCTTTTCCTGTTAGCATACATACATGTATATATAGTACAGTTCATTTACCTGCTATATTTTGTTTATGAAAATTACAAATTAAGACTGTATTTTAATAATAATTTTATTGCAATGAGAATGTGTTCTGACATCTGTCCATATATTTACATCATTTGGTTGATTTTACTTAATCAGGAATTTCCCTGACACAGAAATCTTGAGTCCCTGACTCCCTTTTCTTTCTTGGGACTCCCATTTTCCACTTACTGTGCATCCCTGGGACCCCTTAAATAAACTTTTGTTTAGTATAAACTGCATATCTGGGACCCTACCAATTTACTAAGGACCCCAAATTTGTCAAAAACGAGGGTCGCTGAAAAATCCTATGGAAAACCCTGCTTAAGTTAAGTCAATAAGGTAATATTATTGCAGTATTGAATTAGCATGAATGTAGGATTTATCTATAACTTGATGAATCGTTCTGCTGAATACATTTTTGAAATTCACACCAATAACCATACATAGTTTTACAATTTGTTTACTTTAATTGTGATTTGAATCCAGACAGTGTTGAAAACTGTTTATGACACCACATAAAACTGTATTGATATATTTTCACAGCTGGTGATGTAATTCTTTGTAATTTTATACATTTGTATAGGCTTAGATAATGTGATTTAGTTAAAAATATATTTTTTTTGTATTCTTTTATTTGTTTATGACAAAACTATTAAACTTGTGGTATACACAATTAATCTTCCCTTATCTGTCTAAGTACTTGATGTAAAAAACTGTTGTTGTTTGGTTGTTAATACTAGAATGTTTTCCATTATCTCATTCAGAATAAAACAAAAAGATTTTATTTTTTTTTACAATTTTTCTCTTAAGCCTGTGTCAAAAATGTTTTGAAATAGAAATTATTCTGTTGATAGTGTACATTTATTTTGAGGTCTTATTACCTATTAATTTGTGCATTTCAATAGATAATTGAAAAAAATACAATGTTAATGTATTTCTACTGTACTGCCATTATCATATTACCCTATAAATGTATGTATTTAAAATGAAATAATGTTTTATCTATATGAACCTTCAGTCAGTTGAAGTCAAAAGATATATGAGCACTGCTGTGGTATTTACAACCTCTTCTCTAAGTGACGTCATTTCAAGAAAACGTAACATGTGATGTCATTATTTGCAAGCAGGAAACAACATTTACTTCATATGGACACTTCGTTTTCATATTGCAATATGGGGCAAATAACGCTTAGTGTCTGACTGTCTGTACATGGTGACGTCATATGTGACGTTTTCTGGAAATGACATCACTTAAAGAAGAGGTTGGAAATCGTACAGTGGCGCTCATATATTTGTTAAGTTCTTAGAAGAATGTATAAGTTTTACATTACAGTTCTTATTATGTATAACATCTTTACAATTAAATTGACAAGATGTTTTCAACAATACATTTTTATTATAGTCTCTCATATTTCACTCTTACATACTAACTGTTGCGTTTCAATCAAAATGGAAGTTGTCATTTCTTCTTTAATAGGAATGTTAAGGGAAGTTATTTCTTAAAAAGTTGGTGTTTTTCTTTGGTAGGTTTGGATATTAAAGGGAGATAATTCAGGATTTTATGTTTTGTCATAGAACATCTGAATATATAACAATACATTCCAGTGGTGACAATACACCGGTTGCAGAGGAATAGATTGTGTTTTTATCATTGAAGCTAAATATTGTTCAAAGACCACGAAACTTGTTCAGGGGCCTCTTTCAACTCCAGGGAAAGGGTCGCAGTAGGGGCAATTTCAAGCAAACTGAGGGGAATTTTTCAACATTTTCGAAAATTGATTTTGAACAAGGGAAAAAATATATTATTTTGATGGGGCCAATTATTCAGCCCCAATAATGGAGAATTGAGGGCCCTGCTTAATTTATTTTTTAATGTGAGGTGACCGTGTCAGTATTACTCTTTACAGATTTGTATAAATTTCTTGACTTATAACCTAGTTGTGTGTTTGTGTTATATTTTTCTCAATGCAGGTTCCATTCTTTCTTAGGAGAATTATACAAACTTTATGGAACTTTTTCTTCACTAAGTTAAGTTTATGGTAGATGGCATATTTGTAAATTTTGCTTTGTATTTTCAGGAGCAATAATTCAGCAACATGGCAGCATCAGGTATTGCTGAACATAATGAAGCTCGCAGGAAGGAGAGGACAATGCAGAAAATTGCATACAGACAGAAATGCATGCAGGTAATTAAAATTGTCTTCTTAGGAGTACATAACTATGATAACTTAGTTATGTCATAAATTTTTATTTTGAATGGTTATCAAGGTCACAAAAGAACTGACCTTGGAGGAAGGAAGATTTTATCTCCCGTGGAGTTTTTACCTGGTATCCTATGTTCAACAATATGCTTGTTTTATCATATGAAGTCTTGTTTCGTCATTGTTTGGGTGCTTGTTGCCATACATGTATTGTATTGAAACCTGTCTTGATGGCATATTTCTACTGACATCAATTGAAGTAAGGTATTGTAATTTTGACTAAACACTACATTGTACTTGTGTGTTGCCTTTGAGAATTGAAGTAATTTAAAATTGAACTGTACATCTTTGTATTCTTTGCTTAAGTTTTGTAAAAGGGAAATTCCTGGACTGTTATACTATACAAATGTACCGTTACATTCTAACCCTACAGAACATGAATTATTGATTGTATGTTTATCTGATTATGACTATCTGATCAAGGCTCACTTTATTTGTTAATTTGCATATTCTAACAGGATCTATTGAGGGTAGCACTACTAGTATCTATAATTAATGCACTTCTGTTGTGCTATGACCATCCCAAGTCACGCGTAATGTGTACAACAAAGCAGTTATCATTCTCATTTCAGTTTTTGACTACTTATTTAGGCTTTAATTTCTAGATAATTTAATTGTTTTGTGTGTTTGTTGTCAGAAATTTTCTAGCATACGTCAGAAAAAAAGTATGGTAAAAAATTGGTAGGTTTATTTCATATCATGGTACAATAGTTTGGCTACATATTGCAATGTCAGGGGTTCCATTTGACCCTTGAGTTGACTCTTTGACCTCTGGATTTTCAAAAAGGTCACATTTGACCCTTAGGATTTTTCGAAATCATAGGAAATTTGGCTATAAAATGATCAAATCCCGTCAAATAGTATCAAAATGACCCTCAAGATTCAGCACCTAGTGGAACCCGTGAATGTACTGATATACCAGCATATAATGACGCCCAAATATCCAAAATGTCTTCCTTCTGTACAGATATATGAACAACCATGGACCTTGTTTATTAACTTTACAGGAAAGTATAGGGGAAGAATTTGGTAACAACCCTGACCTTGTAGGTGCCATGACCTTGGACCCAACACGAGACTCCTATGCCAATGAAGTTAATCAAATGAGGAAGGCAGGTTCACCACCTGGGATGGGAGGAAGTGCAAGACATGATGCAGCCTATGTTGACCAGTATGTATTATCTCGTTATGAATTAATGTAAATCTTTATAATGCAATATGCTATGTTTAGTGATTTTTAGCCATGTCTAACTTTGTAGGATTGATTTGAATGCAGGGGAAATAGTTGACATAATAGATGTTGTAACAAATAAAGGAAAAGGAGTTTCTAAGCAATTGATACAATATAATGTTCTTGGTTACCATTGATGCAGCATGATGTTCTTGGACACCATTGATGCAATATAACGTTCTTGGTTACCATTGATGCAGCATGATGTTCTTGGATACCATTGATGCAAAATGACGTTCTTGGTTACCATTGATGCAGCATGATGTTCTTGGATACCATTGATGCAATATGACGTTCTTGGATACCATTGATGCAGCATGATGTTCTTGGATACCATTGATGCAGCATGATGTTCTTGGATACCATTGATGCAATATAACATTCTTGGATACCATTGATGCAGCATGATGTTCTTGGATACCATTGATGCAATATGACTTTCTTGGTTACCATTGATGCAGCATTATGTTCTTGGATGCCATTGATGCAATATGACGTTCTTGGTTACCATTGATGCAGCATGATGTTCTTGGATACCATTGATGCAGCATGATGTTCTTGGATGCCATTGATGCAGTATGACGTTCTTGGATACCATTGATGCAATATTACATTCTTGGATACCATTGATGCAATATGACATTCTTGGATACCATTGATGCAATATGACGTTTTTGGATACCATTGATGCAATATGACGTTCTTGGATACCATTGATGCAATATGACATTCTTGGATACCATTGACACAACATGACCTGCTTGGATACCATTGATGCAATATGAAGGTCTTGGATACCATTGATGCAGTATGATGTTCTTGGATACCATTGATGCAATATGACGTTCTTGGATACCATTGACACAACATTACCTGCTTGGATACCATTGATGCAATATGACGTTCTTGGATACCATTGACACAACATTACCTGCTTGGATACCATTGATGCAATATGAAGTTCTTGGATACCATTGATACAATATAACGTTCTTGGATACCATTGATGCAATATGACGTTCTTGGATACCATTGATGCAATATGACGTTCTTGGATACCATTGATGCAGTATGATGTTCTTGGATACCATTGATGCAATATGACATTCTTGGATACCATTGATGCAATATGACGTTCTTGGATACCATTGACACAACATTACCTGCTTGGATACCATTGATGCAATATGACGTTCTTGGATACCATTGACACAACATTACCTGCTTGGATACCATTGATGCAATATGATGTTATTGGATACCATTGATGCAATATTATGTTCTTGGATACCATTGGCACAACATTACCTGCTTGGATACCATTGATACAATATGACGTTTTTTGATACCATTGATGCAATATGACGTTCTTGGATACCATTGATGCAGTATGACGTTCTTGGATACCATTGATTAAATAATACGTTTTTGGATACCCTTGATGTTTTCTGACCTTCATGGATGCCATTGATGCAATTTGACGTTCTTGGATACCATTGATGCAATATGACGTTCTTGGATACCATTGATGCAATATGACGTTCTTGGATACCATAGATGCAATATGACATTCTTGGATACCATTGATGCAATATGACGTTCTTGGATACCATTGATGCAATATGACGTTCTTGGATACCATTGATGCAGTATGACGTTCTTGGATACCATTGATTAAATGATGCGTTTTTGGATACCCTTGATGTTTTCTGACCTTCATGGATGCCATCGATGCAATATGACGTTCTTGGATACCCTTGGTGTTTTCTGACCTTCATGGATGCCATTGATGCAATATGACGTTCTTGAATACCATTGATGTTGTATGACGTTCTTGGATACCATTGATTAAATGATACGTTTTTGGATACCCTTGGTGTTTTCTGACCTTCCTGGATGCCATTGATGCAATATGACGTTCTTGGATACCATTGATGCAATATGACGTTCTTAGATACCATTGATGCAATATGACGTTCTTTGATACCATTGATGCAATGTGATTGTCTCGGATACCATTGATGCAATGTGATTTTCTCGGATACTATTAATGCAACATGACTTCTTAGATACCATTGCTGCAGTATAATGTTCTTGGATACCATTGGTGCAATGTGACGTTCTTGGATACCATTGCTGCAATTTAACGTTTTTGGACACCATTGATGAAATATTACGTTCTTGGATACCATTGATGCAATATTACGTTCTTGGACACCATTGATGCAATGTGACGTTCTTGGATACCATTGATGCAATATTACGTTCTTGGACACCATTGATGCAATATGACGTTCTTGGATACCATTGATGCAATATTACGTTCTTGGATACCATTTATGCAACATGACGTTCTTGGACACCATTGATGCAATATTACGTTCTTGGATACCATTGATGCAATATATCGTTCTTGGACACCATTGATGCAATATGACGTTCTTGGATACCATTGATGCAATATTACGTTCTTGGATACCATTGATGCAGCATGACGTTCTAGGATACCATTGATGCAATATAACGTTCTTGGATACCATTGATGCAGCATGACGTTCTTGGATACCATTGATGCAGTATGACATTCTTGGACACCATTGATGCAATATGACGTTCTTGGACTCCATTGATGCAATATTACGTTCTTGGATACCATTGATGCAATATTACATTCTTGGACACCATTGATGCAATATGACGTTCTTGGATACCATTGATGCAATATGACGTTCTTGGACACCATTGATGCAATATTACGTTCTTGGATACCATTGATGCAATATTACGTTCTTGGACACCATTGATGCAATATCACGTTCTTGGACACCATTGATGCAATATCACGTTCTTGGACACCATTGATGCAATATTACGTTCTTGGACACCATTGTTGCAATATTACGTTCTTGGACACCATTGATGCAATATGACGTTCTTGGATACCATTGATGCAATATTACGTTCTTGGACACCATTGATGCAATATGACGTTCTTGGATACCATTGATGCAATATCACGTTCTTGGATACCATTGATGCAATATCACGTTAATGGATACCATCGATGCAATATTACGTTCTTGGATACCTTTGATTAAATGATACGTTTTTGGATACCCTTGGTGTTTTCTGACCTTCATGGATGCCATTGATGCAATATGACGTTCTTGGATACCATTGATGCAATATGACGTTCTTGGATACCATTGATGCAATATGACGTTCTTGGATACCATTGATGCAATATGACGTTCTTGGATACCATTGATGCAATATGACG
This sequence comes from Mactromeris polynyma, assembly GCA_032209605.1. Taxonomy (NCBI): domain Eukaryota; kingdom Metazoa; phylum Mollusca; class Bivalvia; order Venerida; family Mactridae; genus Mactromeris; species Mactromeris polynyma. Next base: position 737,916 of record JASFXZ010000009.1, read on the forward strand.
TTCTTGGATACCATTGATGCAATATGACGTTCTTGGATACCATTGATGCAATATGACGTTCTTGGATAACATTGATGCAATATGACGTTCTTGGATACCATTGATGCAATATGCTGTTCTTAGATACCATTGATGCAATATGACGTTCTTGGATACCATTGATGCAATATGACGTTCTTGGATACCATTGATTAAATGATACGTTTTTGGATAACCTTGGAGTTTTCTGACCTTCATGGATGCCAATGATGCGATATGACATTCTTGGATACCATTGATGCAATATGACATTCTTGGATACCATTGATTAAATGATACGTTTTTGGATACCCTTGGTGTTTTCTGACCTTCATGGATGTCATTGATGCAATATGACGTTCTTGGATACCATTGATGCAATATGACGTTCTTGGATACCATTGATGCAATATGACGTTCTTGGAAACCATTGATGCAATATGACGTTCTTTGATACTTTTGATGCAATATGACATTCTTGGATACCATTGATGCAATATGACGTTCTTGGATACCATTGATGCAATATGACGTTCTTGGATACCATTGATGCAATATGACGTTCTTGGAAACCATTGATGCAATATGACGTTCTTGGATACTATTGATGCAATATGACATTCTTGGATACCATTGATGCAATATGACATTCTTGGATACCATTGATGCAATATGACGTTCTTGGACACCATTGATTGAATGATACGTTTTTGGATACCATTGATGCAATATCACGTTCTTAGATACCATTGATGCAATATGACGTTCTTGGATACCATTGATGCAATATGACATTCTTGGATACCATTGATAAAATGATACGTTTTTGGATACCCTTGGTGTTTTCTGACCTTCATGGATGCCATTGATGCAATATGACATTCTTGGATACCATTGATGCAATATGACGTTCTTGGATACCATTGATGCAATGTGATTTTCTGGGATACTATTAATGCAACATGACTTCTTAGATACCATTGCTGCAGTATAATGTTCTTGGATACCATTGATGCAATATGACGTTCTTGGATACCATTGATGCAATGTGATTTTCTGGGATACTATTAATGCAACATGACTTCTTAGATACCATTGCTGCAGTATAATGTTCTTGGATACCATTGCGGCAATTTAACGTTCTCGACACCATTGATGCAATATTACGTTCTTGGACACCATTGATGCAATATGACGTTCTTAGATACCATTGATGCAATATGACGTTCTTTGATACCATTGATGCAATGTGATTGTCTCGGATACCATTGATGCAATGTGATTTTCTCGGATACTATTAATGCAACATGACTTCTTAGATACCATTGCTGCAGTATAATGTTCTTGGATACCATTGGTGCAATGTGACGTTCTTGGATACCATTGCTGCAATTTAACGTTTTTGGACACCATTGATGCAATATTACGTTCTTGGATACCATTGATGCAATATTACGTTCTTGGACACCATTGATGCAATGTGACGTTCTTGGATACCATTGATGCAATATTACGTTCTTGAACACCATTGATGCAATATGACGTTCTTGGATACCATTGATGCAATATTACGTTCTTGGATACCATTTATGCAACATGACGTTCTTGGACACCATTGATGCAATATTACGTTCTTGGATACCATTGATGCAATATATCGTTCTTGGACACCATTGATGCAATATGACGTTCTTGGATACCATTGATGCAATATTACGTTCTTGGATACCATTGATGCAGCATGACGTTCTAGGATACCATTGATGCAATATAACGTTCTTGGATACCATTGATGCAGCATGACGTTCTTGGATACCATTGATGCAGTATGACATTCTTGGACACCATTGATGCAATATGACGTTCTTGGACTCCATTGATGCAATATTACGTTCTTGGATACCATTGATGCAATATTACATTCTTGGACACCATTGATGCAATATGACGTTCTTGGATACCATTGATGCAATATGACGTTCTTGGACACCATTGATGCAATATTACGTTCTTGGATACCATTGATGCAATATTACGTTCTTGGACACCATTGATGCAATATCACGTTCTTGGACACCATTGATGCAATATCACGTTCTTGGACACCATTGATGCAATATTACGTTCTTGGACACCATTGTTGCAATATTACGTTCTTGGACACCATTGATGCAATATGACGTTCTTGGATACCATTGATGCAATATTACGTTCTTGGACACCATTGATGCAATATGACGTTCTTGGATACCATTGATGCAATATCACGATCTTGGATACCATTGATGCAATATCACGTTAATGGATACCATCGATGCAATATTACGTTCTTGGATACCATTGATTAAATGATACGTTTTTGGATACCCTTGGTGTTTTCTGACCTTCATGGATGCCATTGATGCAATATGACGTTCTTGGATACCATTGATGGAATATGACGTTCTTGGATACCATTGATGCAATATGACGTTCTTGGATACCATTGATGCAATATGACGTTCTTGGATACCATTGATGCAATATGACGTTCTTGGATACCATTGATGCAATATGACGTTCTTGGATACCATTGATGCAATATGACGTTCTTGGATAACATTGATGCAATATGACGTTCTTGGATACCATTGATGCAATATGCTGTTCTTAGATACCATTGATGCAATATGACGTTCTTGGATACCATTGATGCAATATGACGTTCTTGGATACCATTGATTAAATGATACGTTTTTGGATAACCTTGGAGTTTTCTGACCTTCATGGATGCCATTGATGCAATATGACGTTCTTGGATACCATTGATGCAATATGACATTCTTGGATACCATTGATTAAATGATACGTTTTTGGATACCCTTGGTGTTTTCTGACCTTCATGGATGTCATTGATGCAATATGACGTTCTTGGATACCATTGATGCAATATGACGTTCTTGGATACCATTGATGCAATATGACGTTCTTGGAAACCATTGATGCAATATGACGTTCTTTGATACTATTGATGCAATATGACATTCTTGGATACCATTGATGCAATATGACGTTCTTGGATACCATTGATGCAATATGACGTTCTTGGATACCATTGATGCAATATGACGTTCTTGGAAACCATTGATGCAATATGACGTTCTTGGATACTATTGATGCAATATGACATTCTTGGATACCATTGATGCAATATGACATTCTTGGATACCATTGATGCAATATGACGTTCTTGGATACCATTGATTGAATGATACGTTTTTGGATACCATTGATGCAATATCACGTTCTTAGATACCATTGATGCAATATGACGTTCTTGGATACCATTGATGCAATATGACATTCTTGGATACCATTGATAAAATGATACGTTTTTGGATACCCTTGGTGTTTTCTGACCTTCATGGATGCCATTGATGCAATATGACATTCTTGGATACCATTGATGCAATATGACGTTCTTGGATACCATTGATGTAATGTGATTTTCTGGGATACTATTAATGCAACATGACTTCTTAGATACCATTGCTGCAGTATAATGTTCTTGGATACCATTGCGGCAATTTAACGTTCTCGACACCATTGATGCAATATTACGTTCTTGGACACCATTGATGCAATATGACGTTCTTGGACACCATTGATGCAATATAACGTTCTTGGATACCATTGATGCAGCATGGCGTTCTTGGATACCATTGATACAATATAACGTTCTTGGATACCATTGATGCAGTATGACATTCTTGGACACCATTGATGCAATATGACGTTCTTGAACACCATTAATGCAATATTACTTCTTGGATACCATTGATGCAATATTACGTTCGTGGACACCATTGATGCAATATTATGTTCTTGGACACCATTGATGCAATATTACGGTCTTGGACACCATTGATGCAATATGACGTTATTGGATACCATTGATGCAATATGACGTTCTTGGATACCATTGATGCAATATGACGTTCTTGGATACCATTGATGCAATATTACGTTCTTGGATACCATTGATGCAATATTACGTTCTTGGACACCATTGATGCAATATTACGTTCTTGGATACCATTGATGCAATATGACGTTCTTGGATACCATTGATGCAACATGACGTTCTTGGATACCATTGATGCAATATTACGTTCTTGGATACAATTGATGCAATGTGACGTTCTTGAATACTACTGATTCAATTTTTACGTTCTTTGAATCAATTGATGCAATTTTACGGGTTTTTTTGTTCTTTGGATGTATGTTAAGTTCCCTTTTTCCCCATGTGTAGTTCATTGACTCGATATATTATTCATGTTCGTTTTTCCCCCTAACTTTTAATTAATTTTTTTTTTTCGAAGAAGATAAATTTAATTGCCATAATTCTAGGAAATTTGTAATTATTTCTAGAAATGGAATCATATCGGCACTCAAGACGAACATACATAGGAAGGTTGCTGATCACCATTATGCTATAGTAGCCCTCGAGATCATTTCCTTCTGAAATTGTTACATACTCGAGTGTGCGTATTTTATAATGGCGCTCTGCAACTGAAATTGTTAACCACTGACTAAACGTAAGGAATGTAATCAAATAAATCCAGGGCCTTCTTTAATTGGCTGATGTTTTTATATCACAAGTTAATAAGATTTTGTTATTTTGTAGAATGAGAAGACAACAACTGAGACAAGAACAGTTGTGCGAATATTCTGCCAAGATTCCTAAACGATTTTCTGTAAGTGTTTAAAACAAAGCATTTCTATGGCCTACACATTATTCAGTGAATTGTTTTATTACATATTATCTATGACACTATAATTATGTAAGTGTTTAAAACAAAGCATTTCTATGGCCTACACATTATTCAGTGAATTGTTTTATTACACATCTATGACACTATAATTCTGTGAGTGTTTAAAACAAAGCATTTCTATGGCCTACACATTATTCAGTGAAATGTTTTATTACATATTATCTATGACACTATAATTATGTAAGTGTTTAAAACAAAGCATTTCTATGGCCTACACATTATTCAGTGAATTGTTTTATTACACATTATCTATGACACTATAATTCTGTAAGTGTTTAAAACAAAGCATTTCTATGGCCTACACATTATTCAGAGAATTGTTTTATTACATATTACCTATGACACTATAATTCTGTAAGGGTTTAAAACAAAACTTTCAGGATATTAAGAAGTCATCTATGTATAAAATAGATTTATTTGAATTTAATATTGTAAGTATTAGTTAAGTCATTTTTATGGTCTACACATTATTCATTGAATTGTTTTATTACATATTATCTATTACACTATAATTCAGTAACTTTGCAGACATATATACATGGTAAGATGTACACTTATTTCCCTAAGTCTGATTATTTTTAATTATCTTATAGATTCTAGCTCCTTATGTAATATCGTAGGTGATATTGTATTATTCTATGTTTCAGTCTGTAGACTATGTAGCCCAGTGGTGATCGAGGATGAAGAGGAAAGGACCAATTACTTGTGTTTCAATTTTGTTCATAACTTCTATTTTGATTTGTAATCTACTAGTTTTTAGATCAATTTATGCAGCAGCAGTTTCTGTGGACTGATAATATGACTTTTTAAACACAAAGAGCACTTTCTTGAACCATTTTATCAAAATTGTGTAAACATTTATGGTTCAAATCTATTTTCTGTGATAATCCTGCTGACATTCTGTGATAAAATAAAAACTCATTATTTGAATGGTTTACATTGTTTTTATTTTAAGGGAAGTGTTTGCTCATCATGTAGTCGTATTATAGATGTTTTTTGCATAATTATACTGTGTTGATATTTTATAGCCCCTTTATATGCTAGAATCATTTCCTTTACATAATTTTATATGAATCATGTTTGTCTTTCAATATGAATCATAGTTCTTAGTAAGAAGTGGAATCAAGAATAGTTTAATGTTCTGCTGTTTTTTTTCTTAGATTAACATATAATGAGGTTGTTGAAATCTGCATTTATTTCGCATATCATTGCCAAATCAAAATATGTAATAGGCTAATTCTTTTGACAACATTTTGTATAATTGTTCTCACTTTTTGTTTTCTTTCACCCTAGAAGAAATATGACACCTTTCCGTCAGATGCAGTGAGACCAAAGGGTCACGTTGAAAAAACATCAACACTTGCATTCATGGAATAATTAATATCAAGTCAAACAATGTATTTTTCTAAAATAAGCTTTCTTTCACAAACCCCTGTTTTGATACCCTGTGGAAAAAAGGGTAGTCATACTCACAAGATAGTAGAACGAACTGTTGGATTGTGTCCATAATGTTGCAATTTATTTCTTGTGGAAACACAGTTTTCGTAAGAAATATTTCTTGTTGCTATGTAGTAGTTCGTGTTATAAAACCAAGTATTAATTTACCATGAAAGTTGTCAGTTCTTTCATAATTATTTACTGTATATTTTTGTTGCTTAACTAAACCAGTATTATATTTATTCTAATTTTTATTTTTATATCTTTAGAATATACTGTAGTTATTGGAATTGTGCAAATTTATTGTGTGTTTGTTTGATGTTTTCTGATCAATCAGTAATTGTCTGAAAGACTGCTTGTTACTATTATTAGGAGTTTTGTTCAATTTGTCTTGGCAGCTCATTAAGCGAAAAAATTCGTAGTTTGCCCTTAATTTGTTAGAACTACATACATTATTGAGTACTCTCCAGAGGACATAGTTTAAAATCAGTGTGTTATAAAATTATACGTAAAATGTCGGTAATACATTCATGTACACTCTCACGTATTGTAAAAAAACTTTTTAAGAATTTTCACAGATGTCCTTGCTTTTTCTTTTATATTTTGAAAAAAAAAAGAAAATCCATTGATTAACTTTGATGGGTTAATCTGTTCGGAACATGTGTAGTTGACTTGGACTGTTGATTTAAAGTTTGACATATTTAAAAGTAAATATATTGTTGAATCGATGATGCTTCATTTGGCTGTTCACAAATTTATAATTACGTTGATCGTGTAATTTGCGATATATATAGTTACTTATATTATCTAGTTTCTTTCTAAACCAATACTTTTGTTACATATTGTTGTGCCGTGAAATAAAACTGTTGAAATCACGCTCGGTGTTGTTCTTAAAAAGCCATTTTTATACATCTTAATTATAGTCTGGTCACGTGATAGCATTCGTTATATTCTCAGAAATACATGAAGGGTAACCCTTGCCTGTATGTGGGAATTCTCTTACAAATACTTCACTGTAGCTTGGTCATGACTGTACATTTAGCTGTTGATCATTTTATACAGATCAAAAATTGCATCAACGATCTTAAACTGATAGTAACCTAGACCCACCCTATGTGATTTGACACCTGGATCATCGAATGGTTGTCAGATGTACACAATTTTTACTTTTTGTTTAAATCATTATTACGATCACTAACTTCTGGCTATACTACGTGTTATATGAGAAATGTATTCTCTCGATTCAGAGTTTGAAAAGTTCGTTACAAAATTAGTTAATAATGTGTCAATATTTGCTTCATCTTGTAACCAGCAGTGGAAAAGCATCTAGCGTGTCAAATTCCAAAGAAAACAGATATGTACGGTTCCCTTTTTAATTAGAATTGAGAGGTGTGCCAATTTATGCGACAGATGTGTACGTTTTCCAGTAACAGAAAAAAAGGTTTTTGAGTGTTTGCATTAACTGCAAGGTTTAGCGGGAGACTAGTTACAACCGAGAAAAGTTCTCTCATTGACGGGTACTTTGCACTAAAAATTATGTCATCAAAATCGCCAGCGTGAAAGCTAAAAAATGGAACTTTTTGTACCCTTAGTCAAGATAATGTCTTACCTGTATTGGTCCTGTACCTTTCCAAAATGTCACGTGGTATAGCCATCTTGAGTGTGTGTTTAGCCAAATATGTTCTTTGATATGCAAGTGAAATCTGAAGTTAATGCTCGTAATGATGGTTGAAAAAATAGTTCCAACATCGAACAATGAGTTCAAATTATCCCATGTCATTGAAATGCAAGTGGACTGATTCAGTAAAAATAAGTTGTATATATACCCACCCATACACGACGCAGTAACATAAAAACTTCATCAACACAATGTCGGCATTTTTATGAGTTGTCGGCACATTACACATACATAACCTTGTCATCAGATGTTGATCGAAAAGTCATGACGTCACAGTAACATGTATTTCAGAATACGCATTAGCATTTGTGAATCCTCAGTAAACAAATTGTAGATTTATTCGATTGTCGATGTTGTGTTTTCTGTTTAACCGGTCATTATAAACTCAAATCACTTAATCGTACATTTGTGCTGTATCCTCAAACTGTCCCTTTATTTATCCACATATTAAGTCTTTACACCCACAGGGAAGCCTGGATATGGGCATAAATCTATTTGTTGAATCTGGACATGAAATGAACTTAAATGATTTTCAGTTTGCTATGGTATCACTCTGCGATGCGAGGGAGTTGAAGAGCTTCAGAACATTATGTAACGAACGATAACTCTGGTAGGCATATCTGTGTGTGTTCTTGTTCCACAAGCAATTCAATGAACCATACTACATGGCAATGAGACAGCTGGAACAATGCTTATGTGGTCAAGATCATCACAGCGCTTATCGCCCTCGCAGTACATTATTGAGCGAGCTCAGCTGAATGCCTAGAATTACCTGTATTAACCTAGCCCCGCATACGTGTCTCTGTACTCCGACATTTACACGCGTCATCGTAACAGCGACAGTATGGAGATGTGACGTTCGTGGCTGGACTAGTACTAACCCACTCGAGCTTCGATTCAGCAAAACGGCTAGAGTCACGTGCGTAATGTAAAAAAGATGGCGAATGGCTTGTCAGCTTGTTTTATTAAATATGTAATGCTGACGAATGCCAGTTGTTGTTTACACTGTTGTCCTGTATATCTACATATACAGTGAATGGGTTTGATTGAAAAATACCACATCTTTCACGTATTGCTGGATTGTGAAGGACGTTGTAAGCTAATTCGATACGAAGATTACAGAAACCATTTCAGGAAAGCGTTTTAGACTGTACCAAGTCAGTCATTAGATATTTTTCTATTTAACCGGCTACGTTATATAGCATTATTTGTCTGTCATGTATAAACCTAAAACAAAGTCAATATATAATATATTTAAAATCAAAAGATAAATATCCGAAATAACACAATAGTGTTATAATGTTTGTGATGGCATAGGTCTCTGCTCTTTGTAAAGGGAGACCACTGTACTGGAGATAAGTAATCTCAGACGATGGAGGAAGAAATAAACAAATTACGTATGTATTGTTTAAGTTTTATTTTTTTCTGAATTTTCTATTCACCAAAATAGACCTTAACAGAATAAATTATGCAGAAATTTTCTTTTCTGAAATCATTTAAAAACTGTACATACACACAAAGTTTTAAAAGAGTTTCCGATCGACGATACTGTGATACAAACATTCAAAATAAAAGTCGAGTTAGACTTGTCTCCCTTCACTCTATGAGTTTTATAATAGTTGTCTCCCCTGATTTACTGTAACATGTTATCGTCGACTGAAACATTCATTTTAAATAATATAACTGTGTAATTGACTAGTATATCACACTCAAGCGACACATCACAAAATATATACAAATACAAAATATATAAAAATATGGCATCATACCCAGCTTTAAGTTACGTATTGAAATAGCGTTGAAATAAGTTGAAATTTCTAGCAAAGCATGACAGTAACGGTGTAGTTGAATTTTTACAGAAAATATCAGTGAAAATGAATCATACAATGAGCAATGTTTAATCACAAAGTTAACAACCACTTTATAATGTGTTCCATCACTGGATCAGATTGAAGTTACAGCCCTGTATTATCAGAAACAAGAAATATCTTTAAAAAAGATGGTCGGCGCAACTTGAAGTTTGCAAATTGGTTGCACTCTCTAGGTTCGCGACTGGTACATAAAACCAAGAAAGTCTTCTTAATTCCAACACCAGAGAATTCCAGTGGTGATGAATAACAAGGCTACTTACTAGATAAATCTTGAAATACACTATAGAAAATGTTAACCAATCTGCTTCAAGGTTACAACTATTTTTAAATTGAAGAGAAATTGCGCGAAATTGCCCTGGTGGTTAACGTAAGATTTGATTGGTTTACAGAACACTGAATATGTAATTAGCAAAACCATGTTAGTACGGCTGCGCCGAAAAATATGTAAGCTTATTGAAAATTTGTCGTTCAAATACTTTTTGGCACTTCTGTCAAAAACTGCAAAAACAACGACAATATGTTGGTGTGTTTACAACTAATACTGTAGTATAACATTTTAGTATTGCCACAAAGTGTGGGGTTTGCGACTAGAATTGCCATATAACCAGTGTTTATTGAAAATGGCTCAGTTTAGATGTGATATGAATTATAAAAATACTATCACAATAACAGACAATCATGATGTTTTATTTCATGTCAATGCGTTTTGATTTTTTCGATGAAAGCTGGTTATAGAAGATATTTACAAAGCGAGCACTCATACTTGGGGTTACTCAATAAAAGGGGGCCACTTTAACCCCTTCAGTGTATAACTTTCATTCTCTGCACTTGGACACATCATCATGCATAATGATTAAAATCTGAGGTGTGCGTAAATGTGGACACGAATACTAAATAGCGTACAGTTAACTCTCGTTACACGGACATTAGTTGCAAGGGGACACAACTCCGGTGGGATCAAATCTGCACATCCGGTCATTGATTATATTCGATATAACGATATACTCAGTATAACGACAACAAACATGGTCCTTATAACGAGAGTTTACGGTATAAATAATATACCATGTGATGAAGAAACGTGTTTATACACATTCTGGATGTTTCATGTAATGTTTTGTTAGGCTTTAAATAGTAACAAAATAATTCAAATTAGTTTTTAAATTACCCTATTGTCTGCAATACCCTTTGATAAGTACATTTACCTTTACCAACATTTCAATGACATATTTTTAACAAAAATATTTACCAATTACCAAAAAAGTAATAGTGTTCATAGAACATGTTTCAATGTGTAGTTTTTCAGAATGTCTATATCTTAATGTTTAAATTTATAAAATAAAATCTAGTGTTTAAAATTATTATAATTCATCGTGCTTAGGTCCGCTAAATTCATCTCTTGAGATAACTCCGTCCCTATCCTTATCTTCGTGATCAAATATTGTTTGAATAATATTTCTATGTTCTTCAGATGTGTCATCAGCTGGTTGTCCATGTTCCTGGGCTTGAGTCAATAAATAAGCTGACACCTGAAATAAGAGGAACTAAGTATTAAAACCTATATATATGAGTCGAAGGTTGCATATATCAAAGCAATAATTGTGTGAAAGATAACTACAGTAAAACTTCGAAACCTCTAACTGCCGTCACGGGCGCCATTTTGTTGACCTAGTTACTATTTGTAACTCATTTGCATATAAGCGATATTGACCAAACTTCAATTAATACGTCAGCCGTGGATCTAACAATTAGTTCGAGCCATCTATTGTTCGTGGCATCTATGGTATACATGTGTATGTACGAACTGAGTGTTCACGGTACGAGTGTACAATGCACGATGAAAATTGTTAAGATAATAAATTTCGGGTCGAATTTATACTAATTTTGAGACTTCGACAGACTTTACTCAATGAGGATTGAACTTGATAAATTGTTGTTTTAGAATTGTATTTACTCTGCAATTCAATAGATGATTTACAGTAAACAAATTTTCGCCGGGAATTAAGAACATGTTCGAGGTATCTGCTGTGTTCGAGCCAAAACTGTTCGAGGTTTCTACTGTGTTCGAGCTAAAACTGTTCGAGGTTTCGAAGTTCTACTGTATGACTTAATTATTCATGTTTTGGGAGTATGGGTTCACAGAAATATAGTATTGCGTGTAATTATCGCCCCTGGAAACAAAGTAGGGGTGGTAAATCGCTTGTTGAAATATTTATTTTTATTTTTCAGAATCTTTGGATTGTTTTATTACCTCATCGTGTGTGAGAGCATCATCATTGTCTGTATCGATTTGTTTGAATACATTTGGTGGTACTGGTCCGTCAGTGGTGTGAACAAGTTCGACATCAAATATCAAAGTGGCATCTGGTGGGATTGCATCGCCTGAAATAAAATATATTTTAAACTAATTATCGACCATTTTGTGGAGATAATATGGCACTGTAGAAATATACCGCCATCCAAAACATTGACACAATGCATAGTTCCCACATCTACAATATTTACCTCCCTTGTTCTTAAATTTCGGCCATTTTGATAGGCAAAACTGATAAGCGTTTATAGGAATAATTTCCAAAAATGTGATAATGGAGAAAATATCAAGATTTTTTGCATGTGACAACCACTTTTTCTTCAACTTACTGAGCCAAATGCCCACATGAACATAATGAATCAGTTATTTGTATATATCGAATTAGTTTATCATCGTTTACATTATATTCCCCAAAATTGCCTATCAAAATGTCCGACAATTCAGAACAAGGGAGGTAAATATTGTAGATGTGGAAACTATGTATACATTGTATGTCAGACTAGTCTATAAATACGCGAAATTCTCGGATTATAAATCAATATTGTCGATATGTACAAGTAAGCCATAAATGTCGAACACCATATGTGGTATTTTACATCTACAAACAATGTATCAATGTGCATTTCAATGAAATATACGTAGAAAGTTAATCTATACTTTCATCAGCATTTGGTACATGGGAAACACTTTGTCTGCACAGATATCCTATAGGGACATTTTCAATCCTTTTGATATTTCATAATTATGATATAAATTATGTGTATCACGTAATATTTCACTCTAATAAAAAATGAAATGAGTATATTCCTAAAAAGCGTCGTACGCGTAAATAGTTTATAAATATATTGATTATTTTGAGTCTGAGACAGCGAATAACCCCATGTTAATTTATTAGTTGAATCATCAATATTTATTGATAGGTATAAATTTTAAATGTCTAGGTACGTGTACATTACGCTTAATATATTTTTTTTCTTATATTTTTTTCAAAACTTCCGGTGATAAAACCGTCACCTCAGGCGAGTATGGTCTCTTGATCATAACAAGATAAAGTCAAGATAAATCACTTACCCGCCCCTTTGTCCCCATAAGCAAGATTTGGTGGGATTGTTAAGCGTCTCTTTTCACCGGGGCACATATCAAGGAGACCGTCTTCCCAGCCCTTAATCACCTGACCGATACCTAATTGAAACTGGAACGGTTGGTTTCTTTCCATGCTGAAATAAAAGAACGTCGAGATATTTATATGTTCAACTGAACGCTGGATACTCATGCTCCAAATGTATATATGCCCTTGCTATTTTCCTCTATAATATATGTGTTCTGAACCATGTATCAAATCTATTGTATAACAGATATTATATATATATTTGCTTGTATTACAAACAACAAAACATTGATCACTAATATCATATTACACAACTCATTTTATATTTAATTAGATTACATATGTGGTATGTTTGTTCTTATGTTTGTTCATATACGTAAATGTTTAAGTATGTTAATATGTACCACATGGGTCTATGATCTTCTGGTATATTTGTTCTAACGTTTGTTCGAATGTATGTATATGTGCAAGCATGTATGTTAATTGTATGTGTAAATGTATAAATAATGTAAATGTTTATATAAAAGTATGTTTATGTGTACCACATGGGTCTAAGACCTTCTGGTTGTTTGGAAATAAAATTTGTAAACTTGTGTCAACAACTATGGACTTAACGTTCGGCAAAACAAATGGCCGCGTTCTAGCGACATCATTCCAATATGGTTGTTTATTAAATATTATTAGTTATACAGGTTGTTGACAGGGTATATGGGGGAATATAACCAGTTTGTGTGCCATATAACCCGAGGCGTTAGCCGAGGGTTATATGAATCGCAGACTGGTTATATTCCCCCCATATACCCTGTCAACAACCTGTATAACGAATTTATAATACTGCAATTCCATGTTTTCATACGAATTTAGTTAAACAAGCAATGTTTCGATGCCTAGCTCTCTATATCTAATAATTAGATCTGTGTATTTTTGGTGTTTTTGGTTTATAAAATTGTTTAGAGTATTTTAGTTTTGTAAAATATCAGTTATTAAAACGTATTCCTTTAAAAATATATCGGGAATTACTTGTTGTAGATCAAATTTCTTTTATTTCACTCACACGTTATAATGCCTGAAAATTAATTGCATTATCCCGTAAGGTACCTCAATACACATGGTTAAGCGCGCGCTTGCACTCTAATTTTTATTTTCAAGCGTCTGATCTCATGGACTTTATCGAACTGAATTTGGCTCGAACCTTAAAAAATCTATCGTTTTGAATAATAATACTAGCACACATGTACTCTGTTCAATATTTATTGAATCATGTGTGAAAATCAATTGTCAATTTCTAGTAACTTGCGGATATCAAGAGATGAAAGTTTTCGAGTCGAGCTGTCAGCGAAAATTGTCGCGAGGCGCATGAAGGGAAAAACGTCATATACCCTGTCAGCGCCGTGTATATAGAATCCTATACGCGAGCCTTTAACCAATGAAATTACTGGATTTTTCTTTGCAGTATTATAAATTCTCCTATAAGCATCACCTGTCATACCCAACCATCTCTATAAACCAACCACTACTACTGGTTGAATTGTAATATATAAGAGAAGACCATTGACGTTGTATATAATCTATATAAAATGGCTGATTTCATAGTGCGTGGTAAGAGTTAGGTTTTACTTGATCTGGCCACAGCTGTTTTCTTACAATTAATTATCAAATACCACCAATTGATTGAAACTTTATATGCGCCCCACATGTGGTCACGACATTCAACTGTTTGTTAATATCGAAACTCTTCATTAATGTTCGATAAAGCAGCCATAAGGGACTGGAATAAAACTGTAGGATTGTACAGCGAGCAGTCATTCCCCACACACAACTTTCAAGCAGCTGACTCATTCACTGTATTTTATTGTTTAAACAAATGGTGCCGCATTGTTTATTTGTATAGAACGGGCATGATTTGTTACATATATATGCGATAAATTCGATTTAACCTTAACCCACAAATGCACTTCATTACATATATTACTTGATAAGTTAGCTGGTGGATTATTTTTGACAACGTCCACTATCAATGAACTAATTATGTACAGAGAAGTGGCTGTTAATTGCAAATTGGTTTTTTTAAACTTATTTATTTTACATCGATTGTTCTTACAACTTATACTAATCACTCTCGATGACTGCTTCCTGGCTACCAACCAGCACTCGCGCCAAATTTAGGGATTGTGAAGTTTGTGGGGCTCGAACTCACGACCTTCGGATCAGGAGTCCGGCGCTCTACCCCTCGACCACTGTGCCTCCTAAATTGCAGATTGCTAGCGTAATTAAGAATATATTGGTCATTAACACTAAATTAATATATTCATTTAGAACTAGGCTAGTGAACTGTATGTAAATCTCATTTTAAGATTTACTGTGTTAAGTTATTTTTGTGGCTTACGATACAAACTTGCCGCAGGTTTCATTGACAACGTTCTCTACCGTTCTACGTGTACATAACACGTCATGCGTTACCGCTCGAGGCTACACTATACACGACGCTACATTGCTATCAATCTTGTGGCCGGGACGTTTATACGTTTGTATACAAGTCGTTAAACCACAATGCAGGTTTAAACGTTGACAATATCACCCGTTATCCAACCGACCAGCCAACTGAATGAAACCATATAATGGCATAGGGAGACCGTGTCGCGGAATGCTAAAGGTTTTAGTCGAAATGCAAAGCACGACTTCACACAATAAGCCATTGTAAACCCTATCCAACAATAGAGTCACGTGTCATCACGCTTACTGCGTTTTTTGATTAATTGCACATATATAATGCTTCGTATAAATTATGTCGACTGTCTCCAACTTAAGCTTAAATCGTTTCAAAATGAATGAAATTTAAGAGTTATTATCAGCGATTTTTCATGTCGACTGAATGATGCTTGTTTATTTCTCTGGAAGTTTATTCATTTATTCTGTCACGAAATATGTTGACTTGAAAGTGAAAATATTCAAAAAACAAAAACGGAATTCGGATTATTTCTTTCAATGAACACTGCAAGTTTCAAATCTTGTTTGAAGACTTGTTAATGGTACACTACTTCATGACGAACTATCTAGTCTTAAAACCGAAATAAAGGATGTACTTGCCACTTAAAGGGCAAAATAAAATTGCACATTAAGCATATCATTTTATACAATTATGACGTGAGAAAGCGTGGACACTCGAGGGATGATTGAACATCTGCTCTTCTGATAATACACAGTGAAGTACAATATACCGTATGTGACCATAATCAGCTGATAATCTATTGTTAACAGTTGTTTAAATACACAGTTACAAGCATCATATCTAATCGCAATAAGCGTGCTTACTATTGACGTAAAAATTCCAGTGAAGAAGTTCGATTATAGTAACATTTAATTTATAGGGGTTTGTCCATTACTGAAGTAAATTTTTGTTGTAAGTCTGGCATTGACAAGCACTAAAACTGCACACTAGGCATACACAATATAATACATCTTGTTAATTGTATAATTTCTTACTATACATGCGTATTGTATTGAACAAAAATGCATAATACTGCATTAAGTGTTAAGAAGTTTAGACCTTGTTCGGGGAATACTTAAATTTGGTAAACTGATACTGGGCTCACAAACTCATCTCGGCATTTAATGAATATCGGTGCATAAAATGTAGCAAATGGTAACTTGCATTAAGCGTTATGACGTGAGGAATTATTTTCTTTCATGATATAGCATGTTTCAAATGTAGAATTTGGTTATAAACTATAACACCGTTTCTCCTCACACTTTAAATAATTTTAACTGAACAAACTGATCATTCAGCACATTGAACCAATTTGCATCTATCAGATCGCCTCTAACATCATAAAGTTGTGGTAATGCCCGCGTGTACACATTGGAAACAAAGGCGCCCGCGTGTACACATTGGAAACAAAGGTGAAACGACTTACCTGCTGTCAAACTGGGTTCCATTCTCTAATTGTCCAACATAATGCATCGTCACAAGATCGTGTTTTCTCGTTCTTCTGTCACATTTTTCTACTGCAAATGTAACTTCAACGTTAAGTTCATCATCTTTTTGACAATTAACAAAAACTGTTGCTAAGGCAACGAATGCCAATGCTAAGATTATCCTCGACATTTTTTAACGGTAAATCTATTGATCAACCAGCTGAAACAATTTATGAAATACAATCGCGTCACATATGGACTGTATTTAAAAGATAAGACAATTACTCCCTCAACGTGGCATGTATTAGGCAGTCAACGATTGGTCCGTTTGTGACATACGTCCTCGCTTGTCTGTTTTCGGGTTGCTTCGGTAGTTTCCGGTAACAAATTGGAAAACGTTATTTTGGTAGGAGGTATTTGACATCGGTAATGATCGGACATTTCCGGTAATAAATACAAGTATGTTGACTCGACATTCGCTATTGTTTTACCTTTGACATGTAAAGTTTCGGTATACGATTGGTTGACTGCATCATTCAACCGCACAAGTACACGTTTGTTAAACAGTCGTAAGTTTGTAATAATTAATCATTTAAAACAGAAATTGACATGTCATCATATGAGTTTTACTTGATTTATTATGTCGTCATTTTCATGAGTTTCAATTTATTTTCGTGAACTGAATTTAAGATTCAGTCAGGCGCCAGTTAGTTTAACATGTTTAAGTATGAAATACCATTTTAATAAAAATGTTGGCATCTACGTGAAGTATATGTACGATGATACTTCGTTACCTCTCTACTGAACTCATTTCCGTATAATCCACCCACTAATCATAGTAAAAAACCGGTATTCCATAAAACCATTGTTGATGTTTTAACTTGTTCACGTCTTAAGGAACACACAGAGGTAACGTATTACTGCGGAATCTCGTTTACTCGTACGCGTTGAGTTTGGGGAAATACTATGAGTGAAGGGATGACCTAGCCATGCACCAGTAGCTGTTATTTACCCCCCCCCCCCCATTATTGTGGCGTGCCGGTACACCCATAACTTGTTTGGATCAACCAGTTGTGGTTAGGTTAAGCTGACGACTCTAAGTGCCTCTCCAAAGATGATATTCCGCAGTAACTTAAAACGGCATGCGTGCTGGATTACAGCACCTAGCATATTTATAATACACTGGAACTTGCAACTACGAAGAACTCCACTTAATCAATAACAAAAGATAACAAGAAGATAGAGGACTAAGAAGGATAACAGTTTGTTATTTTATTATAATTCGACCAGACACTATTCATGCGTGTCAATGAAGATCAGTTCGAGTCGTGCGTGAAGTATGAAGTAGGGCCTATAGATTTACATCAGCTAAACCAAAATGCAAATTATTAATCTCGATGTCTGAATTTATCAACAAAAAATGAGTCCAAAAAAACGGATCGATCCATGATGCAAAAAGGCGCGAGTGAATTATCATTATACACTGGTCACATACGATTCAACAAAGTCAATGGATAAGACTTACAGTCTATTGGTAACATAAAATTATTTAAAAGTTCATGACCTTTATTCATTAAACAGTCATTCCAAACATTTATGCTGTTTTGCAGATTTCTTATTTCCCGGACATATTGACATGTGATCAGCCAGTGAGCAGACTGGGCATGTATACTTGAAAATAATTATAATATTAGTAAAATTTAAGCGATTTTCCATGTCCCACAACACAGCGAGTGTATTAGACTTAAAAAATATTTACCCAAGGTTATTTTGTGAATTTGATGACATCTTTATTAAAACATGTCATTGCTCAAAGTAATCTGCCCAATATATAAACAACCAGCTCAATAACAATGTATGCCGGCTGGAATTTTGTATCTCGCAACATGACCGTTAACTTCAGTTACAAAACTGTAGGCACGTGTAGAATGCATATTTACTTCAAAGAATGATACAATTTTTAGCTTTTACGATTAGTGTTTGTATATATTTTCGACTAGCCTATTATGATTCTAACATAACACTCTCTGGTACGTCCTCTTTAGAGAAATATTAGAAAAAAATATTTAGGTAATATCGTGGCCATCTATGGAAAAATTCATTACTATACACAAATTAAAAGATTTTTGTTTAAAATAAGCTTTTTCGCCAACTACGTCCAGTGCCTCGGAGGGTTCGTAAGGCAATGTTGAATGTTGTCACATAGTGGCATACTCCCCTGACATACACTAGAGGAAGTTCGTAGAGTAACGAAGTGGTACGGAAATATCCGAGAGCTGTCGAGAATGTTGTGACAGGTCAGGTACGTACAGAAAGGAGCCGATGATTTAGAACCCCACCCCTATTGTATTATAACTGTTATAATGTGAACTTAGTACATATTACAAAAGCCTTAATGAACTGGAGTAGATAGTGTATACTCCAAGACCTCTCAACACTCCTTCAATATTCAACCCAACCTTCACCAAGCCTATCGCTTCTCACGGATATAGGTCAAAATAGTTGATAGTAAAATTATAGTGGTTCCTGTATTATCAATGACACATTCAGTTTAATAATGATAAGACAGACGATGTGGCACAGATAGACTTACACACATATATGGGCTTGGTTTGAAGTACTTATCAATATTCTTCTGAGACCTTACATATAATCTGTATTTGAATTTATATGCTCGTTTGTATATAGGCCCTACTTATGTTGAATTTAATAATTTTGGGAAAATGCAATGAAATAATCGGTCATTTTGATTTTTTACATCCATTAGATCACTGTATGTAGCATGAATGGTCAGGTCACCGGCGTCTGAATGTTATACTATATGTTAATAAATAAATGATTTGATATTGGCCCTGTTATTTGTCCGAGGGCAGTCGTATTGGCACGAGGCCGAAGGCCGAGGGCCAATACGACTGTCCCGAGGACAAATAACAGGGCCAATGTCAAATCACTTATTTATTGACAATTTTATTAAATAACTTCATGTACTTATAACTAAATCGTGTTTTTTTTCTGTATACGCTAAAACTATGAAATAGTTCCGTGCTAAAAACTGTCGACGAACGTTTAAATACTGACTTTAAAATAAAATGGCTGCCGTTTCCGAATTTCCAGCTGCGAATCTATATCATTTTTTGGCCCTGTTTAATTAGTCAATCAAATTCTTTAAAATGCGGGCCAATATCAATATCAGTTAGCGGCCCCGGGCCGAAAAGTGATATAGATATTGGCACTGTTATAGAGGAGGCCTTTGTATTATTGGACGAGGCAAATGCTGTGTTTAAGGGCTAATAAATAATAGTCATTTAATAATTAGAGGTTATCATACAGGGCTGGTGTACCTAACGGCGATATTGTCATACTAGGTGAGATATGGCTAAAAGCCCTCGGGCCAATATCGGTGTAGTATGCCAATATCACAGAAAGGCATTCCAGTCTTGTTTTATAACCTGTTTATTGCATATTTTCGTAGAGTTGCTTAATGTTATCAGAAAACAAGATAAAAAATATACGAATAAACAAGTTGAATAATGTATTGGAAATTATTGAACATTTTAGAATTGATTTAGAATCTACATCATTTTTCTAGGAAATGTATTGATCTATATAGCTCTGTAACGAATGTTTTAAATTCTTAAACAACTGTCACACAGATTTGACAAACTTTAATTACACAGATCGACTACTAAACATCGGCGCGCTAAACAATGACGTCACACCGGAAGTATGCCAAATATCGATATTCGGCACACCAGGTCACATGATCATTGATATTAGCCTCATATTGTCTATATACGTATATACGTTTATGTACAGTGCAAATATGTAACTATATTCAGTAACATAGGCAATAAATTGGTTGACAGCACATTCTCTGACTTTTTCTAACATAAGCTATAAAGATGCAATTTTGCGTACATACTCAAAAATCAAATATCTCTGAAGTTAGAACAATTCATTCATTTCATTCATTCGTTTATATAATAATGTAGCTTTGAAGTTCACCCTACATTCTTTATCCTTACAGTATAGATGGGTTAACAGTCTGAGGCAACACTCCTCAGCTTTATGATAGACACAAAATTGTTCATGCCGAAATAATAAATACGAATTCAATTGGAAGGGAGTTCACTACAAGTTGCAGTGTTGATGTTTGTAATATGCAGTTGCTTCCCTTCTTCTAGAAGAGAGAGAATACGTAACTACAGGAAAGCCACATACATAAGACAGTGCCTCCCCACGCAGATCTCCGGAAAAAACAACAATCCACAAAACATAAGGCACTAAAGGAGGTCAAACAGTACACATATTAAGGAACTTAGGCACAAGGAATGGCCCAGCAGACCACAAGGAATAACTAGGAGAATCAAAGTGGACAGTAAAGGGAGGGGGGAGGGGGAAATTAATGGATGGAAAAGATCACAGGACAAGTCAAGACAACTGGCCGTAATAGGCCAAAAATGGGCAGGAAACAATCTGAACACTGTATAAAGTGACAGAATTGAACCGGGGAAAGGGAAATATAAAACACATTCAAAACACAAACAGAAACAACAATCATATAGCGAATTACAGCCTTGGAACTGTCAGCAAAAAATAAAGTCTGCTACTAAAGAATATTATTTCAATATAACAAGTTACTCTAAATTCAATCGATAAATAATGACAAGCATGACCATGTATTCAGTTTCCTTATAAGTCAGAACATAATATTTTAATCGAACATAATTTACCGACCGTGTACAAACCTTATATCATATCACGGAAATTTCTACAATTTATGGACGTTTTATAATAATGTATTTTATTGAATATTCAGTGCAAACTTCTCCGTATCAGCCATTAAAATGTTCGTTTGTAAGAAATAGTGGTCTAAGGGTAAACCGCTGGATTCTTGATCCGGAGGAAGTGCGTTCGAGGCTAAGTGATCGAGGGGTAGAGTGTCTGACTCCTGACTCGAGGATCGTGAGTTGGAATCCAGACTTGGGCGAGGTCGAACAGCGAACTTCACAATCTCTGAATTTGATGCGAGTACTGGTTAGTAACACAGAAAGTCGTCGAAAGTGATTTATATAAGTTGTCATAACTTGTTTCACAATCAATATACAAAACTAATGTAAAATAACTAATTCTATCCCCACATTTGTCACCGGAACTGATTTGTTCACCCAGACAGAATTCATCGAGAGCGTTTGAAGATATACTTGTTTCGCAATCGATGCAAAATAAAAAAGTTAAAACTTAACTAATTTCTGTTTGCTATTTCGTCTAGTTCAAACGTGTTTTTTTATATATTTTACATTGATTGTGAAATAAGTTTGCAACTTGTATATCACTCTCAGAGGCTGTTGTCTGTGTTATAAACCAGTTTTTGTTCAGGAATTGTGAAGTTCGCAGTCGACCTTGACCGAGGCAGGATTACAACTCACGACTTTCGGATTAGAAGCCAAACATGCATCCTTCACCACTACGCCTCAGTTAGGTTGTTTAAGAGTGTTACAATAATTCTCTAATGTACAGTGGTCAGTTGACCTACCAGTGTCCCTGGCTTACCAACCAAAAGTAGTCTGCCTTCCTGTAGCATTTGAACGTAAGTTTGAGGCGTCGTTCATCGTTTATGATAAATATACCCAGAGGAGTTAGCATGACCAAGTATAGGGTGATACTCAAGCTATCAGTGTATCATGTTTATCACGGCATTGCACCTATCAAGTCGTGAGTGTGTGGGTTCAGTAATAGCTTGAATTGCTATACTGATACACATGAACTTATAAATCAGGCAATATGATAACACAGAGTTGTTCATAAGGCGTAAATAATGACCAGATGATGTCCTTCTGTGATGTCCTTCTGTGCCGCATGTCTACTTATAAACAGACCGACCTTCACACGCTCACCAACGTATCAAATCAGGCAAATATAAAACAATTGGAAATATCTCGGATAGGCAATAATGGAATTTTATGCTTATAACTACAAAAACAGACACAATCCTGCGTCATCTTAACTACTTTATTCACCGTTTTAGACGTGATATTTACGTGAGATAGGAATTCTCAATACCTGCACACAAACACAATTATTTAATAATTGTAATGAGGTTTTACAACAGAGAGTTTTGTTTTGAATACTGAGGTTTGAATGGAATATTTAAGTGAACATGTGTATAACTGGAACGAACACGTCAGGCTCATTAAATCGCGGAAATCTGTTTACATTATTAAAGTTTCTGACATAGAGGACTGATTTCATTAGGGAAAATGTCTGCTTGATTTCAAATTGTTGCATCCATTGGAAAATTTAATATCGATATTATGGATATACATCGTGACAACTACCACGTGGTATCTCGACAACTCCCACGTGATGCGTTTTTAGGCGTAGTGATAAACACACGCGTACACAAATGTATTCGTATTGAAAGTATTAAGGAAACTACATTTTTTGAGCTTCAGCGGAGTTTCAATATCTTAATAGTTTCTATTTTGTAAGATTGTAGTAAGCGGAACAAGTCTACCGTAGTTTATGTTATCTTCACATTATTTGTTTGTAGCCATTATATTGGTGGTTATTTCCGTTTTCAACTTATTTCAGGTGGCAAGAATCTTCAATCGGCGGCTATCCACCATACAAGCTCTTTGGTTGAAATTCAATGTCAATATTCTTATGAAATTTCAAAAAATAAAACCCACCTGTCGTAAATGAGTTCCGGCCTGTATCATTCCGACGGCTCGGGCGCGTTCTTCTTCAGTCATTCTCACCATGTTTTGTGTTTTTCAAAAAGGATTTTCATCAGCAATGACAAAAGTGTACACGAACACGTGCAAATATGTGTCCATGCCCCGCACGTGCAAAACGTGCTATAAACGTCAATACGCCTAATACGATTAATTTCATAGCGAGTTGGCTAAAAAAATCAATAATTCGCTGCATTACCTGTTCAACTATCGGTATATGAAACATTGTGTGAATACATGCATTATTAGAAAAATAATAATACAATATAAACTGACCGATTAGGAATTTTGTTGAGTGTACATTATGTGTGGAAAAGCAACAACGTCCGAGTGATAATTCGGATACTGTATTTGTGAAATATCATACTTAACGAAATAGCAAATATTTACATGGGTCAGTTGAGATATTTGATGTAGGCAATGGACAACAAACAACAAAGGGACACGAAAAAATGGAATCATCACTAAGAGAGTAATGTTCTATGAACAATCCCATTCACGTTCGAACATAAATTCACAAAATATTGTAAATGAAGAAATACAATGTTCTCAAACACATGTATGTAAACAGTCCACATCAAACATATGTGCTTGAATAATTTGAAAAAATATATCAAAGTGTCACGTGAAAGTCATGTGACTGGTTATTTCAGGTTAACATGACACCACGCATTTACGCTTTTTGTATATTTCAAACAATGTTTCGTACATATGTGTTTATGTTTTCTTGTGATTGTTTGCTTTCTACATCATGTTATTTTGCAACGAAAGCATTTCAATTTATAATGAAACGCACAGTATCGGTACAAAGATACTTGTCACACATGTGAAGACTAACAGAGAAAGTATAAGAAATATTGTGTCTAACATTCCTGCAATCTCCACCCAGCTGTATTCATCCTCGAGTAGATTTGTCGTCGAGGATGCTGACTCGGACGATGACGAAGTACTTGTGAAAATATCCGCTGTGGTTCGAGCACTGGCTGCACTTCTTATTCGATCGAACTCATTCTGCCCACGTTGCCTAGCGACCGCAGACGGACTCACCCGAGTGTTCTTCGGCATCGGAAATTTCAATGGCGACATTCGCTTGTCAAAGTCATCATCAGCAGATTTGGGTCGGCAGCAACAATGGCACGACAAACGTACCAAAACTTTGCGAGTAAATGTTTGAATACCGGACGATACTGGTCGGTCATATTGTTCATTTTCATGAATACGAAGAACTATTAGCGTCATGAGAAGTTGCAGAACGTTTGATATCAGCAGAAACAGAAGAAATAAACCTACAATAGAAACATAATCACAGTAAGGTCTGCTGATAACGAACAACAAATCAACTTGTCATAAACGAAAATTTGATTTCATTGTACTACAATTTTATGACCGTTAAATATGTTTCTCGACAAGAACACAACACTGACGTATCAACCCCACATATACATCAACAAAAGTCAAATTGGATGTAACCATTATTGATACGAACGAGTCCTAACTACGATGACGCCTATTTGGTGTAAATCGTCCACTATTTTCCGGTGTTAAGAGACTTCTTGAACAATTCCTGTCTTTATGTGTGAGAATTCACTTTTATTATACACATAATGCTCGGAATTCTCTTGTGTAATGAGCCATAAATTGCACCAGGCTATCAACGTAAGACGGATATTAGTATCGTAGTCTTGTAATAAATAAAAGAATATTGCGTGTCATCATGTTAACTCCATAACAACTCGAACGAAGTTATCAGCGTTTCTATAGCTTCTATCAAAACTGTGTCAGTACGAAGTATACTTTATCTAAACCGTGTCAATATGAAGTATACTTTATCTAAACCGTGTCAATATGAAGTATACTTTATCTAAACCGTGTCAATATGAAGTATACTTTATCTAAACCGTGTCAATATGAAGTATACTTTATCTAAACCGTGTCAATATGAAGTATACTTTATCTAAACCGTGTCAATATGAAGTATACTTTATCTAAACCGTGTCAATATGAAGTATACTTTATCTAAACCGTGTCAATATGACGTATACTTTATCTAAACCGTGTCAATATGACGTATACTGTATCTAAACCGTGTCAATATGACGTATACTTTATCTAAACCGTGTCAATATGACGTATACTTTATCTAAACCGTGTCAATATGAAGTATACTTTATCTAAACCGTATCAATATGAAGTATACTTTATCTAAACCGTGTCAATATGAAGTATACTTTATCTAAACCGTGTCAATATGAAGTATACTTTATCTAAACCGTGTCAATATGAAGTATACTTTATCTAAACCGTGTCAATATGAAGTATACTTTATCTAAACCGTGTCAATATGAAGTATACTTTATCTTAACATAATTAAATATAGCGTCATTGTGCCCTTTAACCAATTGATGGTAGGGTCTATACTTACGACGTGCTATGTGTGGTCAGGACTCATGTGGTACCGGTAAATAGGAAGTACATTTAACTCTAAGTACTATTGAAAGGTACGTATGCACACTAACTGCTCCGTTTTTAAAACATACCTAAATATGATTTCGGAAGATGATTTGCAATACACAAACGAGATTTTTGAGAAGATGTGATATTGAAATAAGGTAACTGGTCAATGGTAAGACGTTAATTGGTTGAGCGTATTTTGACGTTGATTCGATCACGCTGGTTAGACGTTACTTAAACTACGCTAAAACGTGAAGTATTTAAGTATAATAAAACACTTGTGCAAGTTATCAAAATATGTATTTATATCACAAAGAAATATTATGATAAACTATAATGATAAAAAATATGAATATTTTTCGTGAACTTTGTTAACACCCCTCGTATGTGAAAAAATGTCGATAACTTATATTTTTACTTCCTTGATACACACACATGCAACATATACAAATCAATTGATGAAATACTCGCGAAAAGAATATACTTGTACAATGCAATATCTACTTGAACTCTCGACAAATGCCAAAATCTGCGTCTCAAAAAGGGCGTGGCTGTGGGGAGGCTGCAACTTTCTCCACGTACACGCTAGAATATGTCCTTATCGATATATATCTAGTTATCAACTCAAAAGATGAATATAAAACCATCCAGTAAAATAAAAAAAAACAAGAATCGATACAGACTTAATTAATCAACGAAGAAGCAAGTGGTAGCAGCAAAAACGATTCACAATAAAAATGTATTTCCGTTCCTGGAAGATTTCAGAAGCTTAATAATGGTACTTAATAATACAACCGGACTTAATCATGCCATCTCCTGTATCATCATGTCCAAGCACATATTGTTGGCATCAAAACTTCTATTTCTACATACAGTCAAACCTGTGTTAAAGACCACCTGCGAACAAAGACCACTATTGCAAAACCTGTCTGCAAAGACCACCAATTGTATCTCCCATCAGACCATTTTCAATGATATTTAATCTGTTAATAGAGACCACCTGTAAACAAAGACCACATTTTGCTGTTCCCATGGGTGGTCTTTACATACAAGTTTGACTGTAGTTGTTTGTTTGAACGCTAATATTACAGCGTGTAAATTTAACACAATAATTAATTAAACAAGAAATATCTTTGAAAAAAGATGAACGGCGTAGATAGACTGTTGTGTAAAGAATCGCCCTATTTCGGAACTCTGATTTCGCCAGAGGGGTAAGCTACGAGAAAGTGAATTATCCTTTCGAGACACCCCCTTTGGCGCCTCTCCGCTTAAAATATGAGCCAATCAAATAGTCTAATGTATTGCATATTTAAACAACGCACTTCATATACAAAATGTGATTGGTCTAAATGTAGGTCAAAACTAATAACAGCTACGCCGATAAAAAACACATTAATTAATTAACAAACTTTAGTTTGGATCTGTTGTTTTCTTCTAAGTGCTAACGACATTCTGAATGCGATAACAATAGAACAAAAATGAATAATTATATAAAGGTGACCTGAATGTAGCTTACATGTTCGTTCAATTATAAACTAATGCCATGGTTTAAGACAGGAAGTGGGACCGTGTCGAGATATATACAGTCTATCTGAACTGTCTTGTACATGGAGTTCATGGCAATTCATGCAACGTCTTGTGTTCTCCATCCTTGGTTTGCTTGAGAAGTATGATAGAATTGGTGGGAGTGCAAGGAACATCGATGACGTCAGCAGACTGTGGTTCATATCAGCAAATACGGAATTCGCCGATTTGTGACTTTATGAGACGAAATAATTGTTGCCGTAAATTTCTACATTATTTTCATACTGGAAGAACCTTTACCCACTTACCTAGTGTAAAATACTTTTCATACACTCTTATGTACAAAAATGTCACAGTGACTGTAAGAATGATCGTACAAAGAAAGGAGATTCTCTCCCCTTTGTGAACCGGAAGTAGAAATACGAAGGAACCGAGGCAGGATACAAGTAGATAAACGATGACCGAGAACCAGCTGTGTTTCTGTTCAAGTTGAAACTGAAAGCTGAAAAGCAATAAAAGGCCGTTTTGACTTCCCGTCCAAATTAGTGATCACCGCAATTCTAACCGCGTCTACGGTTGGCTTTATAAATACTACGCGGTTAAATCGGAGCAGGAAAAAAGTAGATCTTACGATGCTTGCTTTGGATTTGCGGTACTAAAGACTGCCCACCTGCGGCCGACAGTCTAAAAACGAGTCTATCGCTTAACATGTTGAACTCAATAATAACCAAGATTATGTTGAATAATTTAAACCCTTAAATGTTGAATTAAATATATTAAGTATATTATATAAAATATTTATAAGGTGATTTAAAATATAGTAATGCACCGAAATAAATAAATGCGTACTAAAACGTGATATTCATAACATTTGCGTCCATGGAATTATCTTAGATAAACTATCGAGTGTAATGTGCGGGGCGTTCCAAACGTCCCCAGGGAGAAACTGTTAATTTTACCGTAAATATATTCTGTCATGCGCAAAATGATTTTAACAGTTCGGTAAATATCATTAATTATTCTGTAGAACTACAATGTACAACTTTTCTACCGAGCAGCACATCCCTTCGCAGACTGGTTAGTTTGCTTTAATCAACGTGTATATATAGTGCAATACAACAGTACAGTACGATATTACAATGTCTAACAGTGCATATGGAATGGCGCAATATGATTCTCATATAATCCTTTTATGGACATTGTCTTACACATGATTACACAGCCATTAATATCAGTAATGATACTTTCATTATAGATACAAACTAGGAATTAAATGGGAACATGTGGGAGGTAATGTCCTCGGGTTATCAAAAGTGTTATTACACATGGAAAGATAGGAATAACTGAATGTTGGGCATTAAATACTCTAAACTGGCTAATGCTTGGGGCCACTTTTACACATAAGCATACAGGGGCGTACCTTGACGATTTTGAAGTGTACGCTTAGTGTGAGAATCGTAGGTGCGAAACGCTGCGAGGTGGTGGTAGGTGTGCTAAGGGCCCCCCTAGAAAATTTTGAAAATTAGTTAGCAAATGGTGCGTTTTCATGCTATATAATTACTGCGGTAGAATAAGGTAAATTACAGTGTCATACAACTAATATATTCGAGCGAGTTTGCCCCTCAGCCTTAATTTTGTATTGCATTTTTCGAACTTTTTTGTTTTCACTTTTTCTGTCGAATTGTACGCATTGGCGTACGTGCGTATGCCTGGATACGCGCCCAATGGTATATTCATGGAAATAAACATTTTTATCACATAACTTGCATTCCAGGAGTAGCATAAAGCAGTGACATAAATATCATATGTAACTAGTTACATAAATAGCCAGTGTGACATCACTTATGACGTCATTAATGGTCAGTGTGACGTCACTTTAAATGACAGCAATTGTTCTGAATTTCGGCATTTATTAAAAATATTGTTTATTTAAGTAATAGTTAGTAGATTTTAAGTAAAATCTTATTGATTAAGAAGGGGCGGAGCGAGCGTAGCGAGCGAGCCCTCTTCTTAACCAATAAGATTTTACTTAATATCTACTAACTGACTTAGAATGTAACCTACATTTTGATTGGCCGATACGCATGCAAATTTCAACGCGCAATCTGGAACATGTGTGTAGTGATATGGTAACGCTCACACAGATTCGCAGTAGGCGGAACTTATGGGTCAGTCACACTACACCGTATAGCGTTAACGGACGTCCAACGTATAACAAAATTTTCAATCCGTTCGCGTCCGTTCGCATGCGTTTCTTTTCCGTTTCTCATGCGGCGCCTACGCTCCTCGTCCGGCGATGTTCGTTCCATCCGGTGGAAGGTTTTGAACATGTTCAAAATTTGGAACGTACACCACCGGACAAAGTTGTCCGTTATATGTACGGTAGCAATGCGTTTCTATGCGTTTTGTTCGTTACTCGTGCGTTCCTTATTCTGTACTTGTCCGGTTCGCATCCGTTCTTGTCCGGTCACCCTGATTCACGGCCGGACTACTACCGGACATTCAACTGATGTAACGTATGTTTAACGGACGATAACTGACGAGGAACGCATAGGAACTGATAAATAACGGACGTGAAACGATGGCCCACCGGACAAAACTATGATGAATAATGATATAAAACGTTGTTTACCTGGCTGTTGGGGTTCTCTGCTTTCTTTGGATCTTTTGACTAAAGGTCACCTGACATGTGGTCGTCTGTATATTTAATTATATCATAACTCTCATATGTCTTCTTGCATTTCATGGGTAAGGACCTTCCGAAACTTTGAGTTTTTGAGTTCATTGATCAAAATAGCATAGAGTGTCGCGTTAGAGCCCGTCTGCAGTATCAAGCAGCCCTGATCCAGGCACGTGTTGACCTGTTGGATGCCAATTTGGATATCGTTACTTATGGAAACAGAAGAAGAAGGAGAAGACGACAGCGGAGATGGTGGTCTAGGGCTTGGTTGAGCCCTGAGAGGCGTCGAATGTTTGGCATTTACGGTCAACTCATGACGGAGCTGCGGAGAGAAGACCAGCGGTCATTTATCAACTTCATGAGGATGCCCCCTGAGATGTTTGATGAGATCATTGAACGAGTGGGTCCCAGAATAACCAAAACATATCGGACTCTTTATACCCGTTTTGTCCGTCACGTGACCGGTAGAAATACGTTCGTCAAACGTTCGAAGAACGTTTTGTCAGTTTCTCATGCGTTGCGCTTACGTTTTACGCGGTACAAGTCCGTTACTAGTACGGTGATGTCCGTTAATTGAACGTTGTTCGTCCTGTATATGTGCGTTGATCGTGCGGTCATTGTGCGTTTTGTCCGTTTTATGCGCCCCATACACCGTTCGCGAGAGCACCGAGCAGCAGCGGGGGATGCCTTTCGTCACCGGATAACTTTCTGCCGCTATTTTATATACGTTAGGCGTCCGTTAACTCTATACGGTGTAGTGTGACAGCTACATTAAAAAGCCCGCGAAAAGTCGAAATCCTTAGTACTTAACGGGAGCCGTTCTGTCATTTCATTGGCAGAAAATGTAGGTTGTATTCTAAAGATTTATGGTGTTATGTGATAAATAGAATCTTACATTCGTGCTTATTTGATATTGTTTTTATGAAACTCGTCGACTGAAACGAATATGACGCTCGGCAGAGACTCGCGTCATATTATTTCAGTCGACTCGTTTCATAAAAACAATAACAAATCAGCACTCATGTAAGATCCTCTAAATATAAATAGTATCTCCTCTTACCTTAAGTATGACCGAGAAAACTCCTGACGTCCATCTAATTTAACGTTAGAATGGGTAGATGTGTCCACGATACTCCATTCAGGATGAACTGGTATATCCAAGTCAACATTCTCGGCGTAATGTGTCAGCGGCACTTCGCTTGTATCATATATACTTGATAAACCTACAATAAATTAGTTTTGTTTTACTTCCAACAATATTGTAGCATATTCATCGTTCAACGAGTGGTCACGTGGTGATCATCTACTATTAATTATTGGGGTTGGTATTGACACTCCACGAAAATATGTAGGATCAGTTCTGTGAACGATCAGAAACAAACACAAACTTTAATAATATAACAGATGCTTAGATACCCCACAACTCGAACTAGATCAACACTATTTCAACAAACCACATGAGCATTATATACCCATTTATTAATGTTGACCTTGAATTATATTTTGTCAAATTATTTTCCTATCAATTTCATGCAATCATTTAAGATAGCTCAGTTTTAACTTGCTGTATATAGAAACCAAAATTTAGACTAATATACAACGGAACTATAACGCGAATATAATGAGATATAACAAGTGCTAAAACAAACGAAACAATCGTATTATTTAAAAAAGAGTTGTGTCTGTGGTCGCTATTTTAATGTTTTCCGATCGTGGGAAAAGTCAATCGAGCGACAGACTGCCATTGCCTGACAGATGTATAGTTACTAAAGTCATGCGAGCGACAGAATGACATTGCCTGACACATGTACAGTTACTGAAGTCATGCGAGCGACAAACTGACATTGTCTGACACATGTACAGTTACTGAAGTCATGCCAGCGACAAACTGACATTGTCTGACACATGTACAGTTACTAAAGTCATGCCAGCGACATACTGACATTGCCTGACACAAGTACAGTTACTGAAGTCATGCCAGCGACAAACTGACATTGCCTGACACATGTACAGTTACTGAAGTCATGCCAACGACAGACTGACATTGCCTGACACATGTACAGTTACTGAAATCATGCCAGCGACATACTGACATTGCCTGACACATGTACAGTTACTGAAGTCATGCGAGCGACAAACTGACATTGCCTGACACATGTACAGTTACTGAAGTCATGCCAGCGACAGACTGACATTGCCTGACACATGTACAGTTACTGAAATCATGCCAGCGACATACTGACATTGCCTGACACATGTACAGCTAGCTGCTGTAACAGAATAGTGACATCATGGTAGATGTGAACATAACCACGCTCTCGATACTGCAACGTTCTTGAAACGGGTTTAAGGACCCGTATGATAAAAATGTGAGGAAAATATAGTTACGCATGTCTTTGACGCTTAAGAAATTGGTTTTCATATAGCACATGAACTATTCTTTAAAATTATTGGGCCTCAGTTGTTGCGATAAATGTCCACGTGCTATTGGACTCACTTCTTCACACGTTAATGGGAGTGCACTAGCGGATCCAGGGAGGGGGGGGAGGGTCGCACCTGGCGCACGCCCCCATAAAATTCCCCAACCTTACATGTAAGTCTGAGTATTTATACTAAAATATACACAGATCTTTAATTATATGATTTTCAAATAAGCGATTCTGAATTGTTTTATGTTCAATAACCTAAAAACAAAGAATAAAACACATTCATTGCCGTTGTATAAGGCTTGAGCAAAACCAAAAAAAAACAGAAGGTTACGCCCCACTAAGACACGCCCCCCTAGACCAAGTCCTGGACACGCCCCTTGAG
Organism: Mactromeris polynyma; assembly: GCA_032209605.1. NCBI lineage: Eukaryota > Metazoa > Mollusca > Bivalvia > Venerida > Mactridae > Mactromeris > Mactromeris polynyma. The sequence goes on from JASFXZ010000009.1 coordinate 771,271, forward strand.
TGTGCTAGATTAAAAAAAATCAACTCTAAATAGTGAAAGCATAATTGCAAAGCTATCCTTGTTAAAAGTATAAAATATCTACTCCATGAACATATTGATTTGAAGTATACGAAATGTGTGCAATAAGATATCACACTGGTAAAGACGAGAAGCATATACCGCATGTTTTATAGATATCGGAGAGCTATTTATTATCCCACAAAAATGGTTTGCAATAAGTTTTCCAAGCCCAGCATGATATTTCAACACTTTCAGTATTGACTAATGTCTTGTTGCACCAATTAATTCCAAATACAGATGCGACATACCATAAATACACCCACATCACTCTTCAAAAATACTTCATTTGAGAAAATAATTCTCATATAAAGACCACAATCCAATTATTTTATTTACGCTGAAAATTCAGACGTCGTTGTTGTGCATTATGACACACACGTAGACATATATGCTATTTATTTCCATGGCAACCGCCACACGCGCGCGACATAATTTTCGTTTGATGACTGTCTCGATAATATCACCGGTAATGTTACATAATTGCCACATTTAGTGAAACGTTTCTTGTCAGATTGAAACTGCGACCACACGAAAACACTGCTGACAAACTTTTGTATAGTGTTTAATTGTTGCCTACCTAGACGTGTTTTCGCTTTGTCAACACGTCATCCGGTAATCGCTTAAATTAGGAACCATAAAAACCAATCTGCTTTTAAGTACAAAACTATAACTCTTTTATGTTAGTGATAATCAGGGTCGAGCTCTTTAACAGGCAGTAAACATATATCATACAAGAACATATACAAGGTGATTGCAAATTTGATATATTAATTAATTACTATTGAACGTGATTATTCGAGAAATTTCCGAAATAAATTAGAGAGAATACCACCGAATCATTTTTCTTGTGATCGAGTGAAAACGCTGAGATGTTTCATTTGAAATTCCAGTTATACAATTGATAATGAAATCTATCGTGAATGGACTTTTGTAATTTTGTGTACAAAACTTACCTATGGAACAAATGTGTTTTTCACTTGAGGTATCTACTTCACACGGAACAGTCACATCACCGGAAGTCTCCCAGAGTACCTGTCCGTCGTGGTACACGCGCATGCGCTGATCTCTGTCACTAAACATGTCGCTCGCTCTACTCAAAAGAAGCAGATTTATTTATAAGTCGTGCCAATATTTTTACAGTCTTGTTTTCTATACTTTCAAGCTTTTCAACATGTGAGCATGGGCCAAAACGGCACCATAGTAATTGGAGTAAGAAATACTATGTTTTAATAAACATGATTGAAATGCATCGTATATACAATACAATACAATACAATACAATACAATACAATACAATACAATACAATACAATACAATACAATACAATACAATACAATACAATACAATACAATACAATACAATACAATACAATACAATACAATACAATACAATACAATACAATACAATACAATACAATACAATACAATACAATACAATACAATACAATACAATACAATACAATACAATACAATACAATACAATACAATACAATACAATACAATACAATACAATACAATACAATACAATACAATACAATACAATACAATACAATACAATACAATACAATACAATACAATACAATACAATACAATACAATACAATACAATACAATACAATACAATACAATACAATACAATACAATACAATACAATACAATACAATACAATAATACTATACATTTTACAAAGTTTTTTGCAACATACTCGTATATAGTCGGTGAACGCGAAATAATCATCAGAGAATAGTGAAGATTTAAAATGACATATGATGGTAGTTACAAAAGTCAGAAAAATATTTAACACACGTAGTAATATAAGTACAGTGTAATTTTCACAGATTTGTAGAATTTCTTTTCGACATAGCGAAGTGGGTCTAAAAATAGACTACTAAAATAGCTTACGTCTCGGTTTACATAAACTTTCTCGGGATTAGTTACTGCCTACTTAGTCAATTTATGTATATATGTTGGAAATCAATGACCATATAGCGATAAGGTGTGAGGTTAGCTAGCTGTTAAATCGATTTAAACCCCCAGTATTTTTTACTGACAGTTCCAAGGCTGTAATTCGCTATATGATTGTTGTTTCTGTTTGTGTTATGAATGTTTTATGTTTCCCTTTCCCCTATGCAATTCTGTCACTTTATACAGTGTTCAGATTGTTTCCTGCCCAATTTTGGCCTATTGTGGCCAGTTGTCTTGAATTGTCCTGTGATCTTTTCCATCCATTAATTCCCCCCTCCCCCTCCCTTTACTGTCCACTTTGATTCTCCTAGTTATTCCTTATGGTCTGTTGGGCCATTCCTTGTGCCTCTGTTCCTTAATATGTGTGCCGTTTGACCTCCTTAAGTGCATTATGTTGTGTGGATTGTTATTTTTCCTGAGGTCTGCGTGGGGAGGTATTGTCTTGTGTATGTGGCGTTCCCCGTAGTTACGTATTCTCTCTGTTTTTTTAACATTATACGCTATCACCCTCCAGGGCATCTGATATTTATAGAATGTTGCTTTTCAGTGTTTTATGGAAGCGTCCAGGTGCCAAAGTGAAAACTATGTTCCAGTATACTATCTCCTAACTCATAATTAGGAGATACTAACACATAATTAGGACTTAGCTAATCGTTATAAAGTGAATAGATTAAGTTAACCTCAAACAAGTGCAAGTGTGAACTGAACACTCCGCATTTTACAATGGAAGAAACCATACGCAATTACTTTCAACTTGGACTTAATAGTATCTCCTAATTAGGACTTAGTAAGTCATAATTATGAGTTAGTATCTCCTAATTAGGAGATAGTATACTGGAAAATATTTTTCACTTTGGCACCTGGACGCTTCCATAGTGTTTTCTCTCTAAATCAAAACATATTTTGTAAAACACCGACGGAAATATGTCAACTAATGAAGTTCTTACTCGTCACTATCCTTTTTAGAATAATGCATCTCTAAAGTTATGTAATTAAATGTAACACGTAAATTGTGTGCATTTACCGGAATATAAAACATCATCAAAAGTCATTCTACATGTAGACATTTACTATACAGTGTATAGAGTTAATCCATAAATGTGTATATTGATAAACTTGCAAAAACACATGGCAATGCTCTCTATAATAATGCTTAGCTCCATGAATACTACTTAAACATCGATATCCCCTATAATGAACCGACCCAGTTAAAAATAAAAAAATAAAAATAATGGACTGATTGGTTGGTTTATTTTGATAAAATTGACATAGTTATCATATTTCCTAACTACTTGATACATGCCTTTCCAAAGATGTTTATCAATCTTTGGCTTCATTGTTCGAACCGACATTTTATTTGTTTCAGTGAAATCTTATACTTATTCATTAGCATGACTGCGCTAAGTTGTTTTCAGAGACACGAATCCTATAGTTTACATTCATTTTGAAAGTGTGGTAATTTATATCCTTATCTGTAGCAAAGGTTCGTTGGTCGCTTTTTCTGGCTACTGATCAATGTCACTTGGTCGTTAAATACATAATACAATGAAAAAGGAAAAGAGATATTTGGCTAATGTATTTCGGTACTGACTAGAGCGATGTGATGTGCTGCAGGGGAATACAGGGCGGAACCAAGCAAACCAAGACAGTGCAAGGAGTTCGCTGTAAAAGAGAGAGAATACGTAACTACAGGGAAAGCCACATACATAAGACAGTGCCTCCCCACGCAGATCTCCGGAAAAAACAACACTCCACAAAACATAAGGCACTAAAGGAGGTCAAACGGTACACATATTAAGGAACTGAGGCACAAGGAATGGCCCAGCAGACCACACGGAATAACTAGGAGAATCAAAGTGGACAGTAAAGGGAGGGGGAAGGCAAGACAGTGTGGGTGCGGTGTAGGACATTAAGGGGTGTAATACATGACAGAGCGGTTTAAGGCAAACATGGTAGTGGTGTTTTGGGTGATATTCGAAGAGAGCTATTATAGGGTTGACAGCGCGTCGTCCCTCTGTTCTGTTTGCCACTTACAGCACTGCATCGAGAATGTCAGATGAATTGGTTAAAAGCACATTAACCATTAGACAAATGGTCAACCAATGTGAACTTTTGTCAACTTAATAAATAATGATGCAACTTCAGTGGAAATCAGAATTATGCCGTGTGCTGAAGTATATGACGTACATTAGGGACTAGATTAGGAAAATGCACCAATTAAAAAGATGTTAAAAATAACAATGAAATTCATTACCCCACACACATTGATTTCCCTACATGTCATTGACAAGTTGGCATTAATAAAATTATGGATAAAAGATTACTCTAACTTACGCATTGTGTATGAACAGCTCAGGTCTCCAGCAATCTAAGTTTGACAGGAACAGATATTCCACATTGGACGAAACAGGATTCCATTGGAACGCCGCATCATACCAGGACTGGAAAATAAGTAATGTCAGTTCAATCGGTTATCTAATATCTGCTTCATTTACATTGTAAGTAGCTAATTTTAAAATCTGACAAATATTTCATAGATGAAATAAAACTATTACCACAGACCTCGTCAGAAGATTGTATGAAGACGACAGAGTAAACGATACATATGCAGTTACTGAAATTTGCAAAATCATAATACCGATAACACTAGGAATGTATGATGGTGTTGAATACTGGTGACGAAGATGTTGATAGTGATGATTTTAATAATGGTGATAATAATGATGATAGTGATGGTGTTAATGGTGGTGACCATGATGACGGAATTAATGTTGTTGATATTGGTGACCATGATGAATACATTGATGGTGTTGATGTTGGTGACCATGATGGATACAGTGATGGTGTTGATATTGGTGACCATGATGAATACAGTGATGGTGTTGATGTTGGTGACCATGATGAATACAGTGATGATGTTGATGTTGGTGACCATGATGAATACAGTGATGGTGTTGATATTGGTGACCATGATGAATACAGTGATGTTGTTGATGTTGGTGACCATGATGAATACAAAGATGGTGTTGATATTGGTGACCATGCTGCATACTGTGATGGTGTTGATATTGGTGACCATGATGAATACAGTGATGTTGTTGATGTTGGTGACCATGATGATGACAGTGATAGTGATGTTAATGACAATGGTGATAATGGTGTTGACCATGATGACGGCAGTGATGGTGTTAATGTTGGTGATCAGAATGACAATAGTAATGGTGTTAACGGTGGTGACCATGATGATAGAAGTGATAGTGTTGGTTTCATGATGACGAAAGTGATGTTGTTGATGACCATAATGAAGTTTGGTGATGGTGTTGATGTTGGTGATCATAATCATAACAGTGATAGTGTTGATGGTTTTGACCAGGATGATGATAGTGATCATGTTGATGGTATTGACCAGGATGATGATAGTAATCATGTTGATGGTATTGACTAGGATGATGATAGTGATCATGTTGGTGGTGGTGACCTGGATGATGACAGTGATGGTGTTTATGTTGGTGTTCTTGATGATGACAGTAATGGTGTTGATGTTGGTGCCCATGATAATGACAGCGATGGTGTTGATGTTGGTGACCTGGATGATGATGGTGATGATGTTGGTGATGGTTATCATGATATTGATAGTAATGGTGTTGATGGTGGTGGTCATGATGACTGGGGTTTTGGTTATGGTGATGATGGTCATAAAGGCGACAACTTGTAAGTACTTACCATGGAAAAGTGTGCTGTCACTGAAAATAGTCCCGTTTCCAAGTTCTGAAATGAAATAGATAAATCAGACTGTATCCTAACAAATTGAATGAAGGGTTCAATTACGTATTGTAGCAAACTACTTTGTTGTATAATAGGTTATTATGCATCGAATCGTATCGTAGTGGGTAGTGTCGTATGGTATAATTCGTATTAATGCACTTTGTGACAAATAATACCTTATGTTCTGTTTAGTAGTATAGTTACAGACAGGTTTTACTGTGTAGTACGTAATATATTTACCATGTATATTGAACAAAAACTCTTTTTCGTATTAAAATTCCTCATATCTTTTATATTCATCTAAATTCGAAGTATCAATTTTTCAAACCAGGACGAAATATGACTAACAGAGAAAGTGGGAAACTTGATCAAATACGACTTTAGTTTAAAAATTGCTTTATAAACTCGACCGTTCAGCGTTTCAAATATGTTTTTAAATCACACCCTGTATAGTTGTACGTAGATATGCAAAATAATTTATTCTTTCTAGTTCTTGGTCGTTATAATAAAAAATCAAGTCTTTTCTTAGAGGTCCCTAAACACCATTACTGTAGTTTTATTAACAGTCACGACTAATTTCCACTTGTGCCAATAATCTTTCAAAGTATTAATACCAAATAATATATGTTATTCCTCAGTATCCACATTATCCACAATATCATTTGCATAAAAATTATAATGGTAAAATATATTTAGTTTATTTAGACTAATTCCGTTTAAACCATTAGTTCCTTTGTATTCTTTAAGGTCATTGACACATTAGGCAAAATAAATGATGATCTATAGACATAGCCTTGACGAACGCCCACGTAACAGTCAGATCTTTTAATACGAGATTTATATTTAAAAACAGATACCTAATTACATTCAACATTTTCCCTTGATGTCATATTTCATTGATTTATCAAATATACTTTCTCTAACTAGTTGATCAAACGCTTTTGTATAATCCATAAAACAAACGAATACTTTCTTATTATCATTAATAATACAATGTTAAACGAAAATCTTATTATCTACAGTTCCCATATGTTTCCGAATCACGAATCGGATAATGAACTAGCTCGTACATCATTATTCGAATTTACTTAAAATAAAGACCTTTTGCGGAGAACGGGTTGATACTATCTGGTAATACTGGTTGCTAGCGGTGTGGGGAACGAGTTGATACTGTCTGGTAGTACTGGCTGCAAGCGGAGTGGAGAACGGGTTGATACTGTCTGGTAGTACTGGCTGCAAGCGGAGTGGAGAACGGGTTGATACTGTCTGGTAGTACTGGCTGCAAGCGGAGTGGAGAACGGGTTCATACTGTCTGGTAGTACTGGCTGCAAGCGGAGTGGAGAACGGGTTGATACTGTTATGTAATATTGAGTTGTTCACTATGCCATCGAAAAACTGCGAACGGTCGAAAAACGGCTGTTAAACCTAATACATTAACACAGTAACAATAACATCTAAAAGCATCGCTTACCAAATAATTGAATGAGGTCACACTGAGAGACACATTAATTGGTACTTCGGTGTCCGGTCGTATTCGGGAGTCATAGGTAAATGTTAAAGCATTTAGGTTAGTAGTAGCAACACTTGTGTATGTAGAATCCACCGGATATCCTGAAATAAAAAAACTACTTAATAAACTGATGTAAACATAGAAACTATTACTGGGCGCACCATTAATCATTTCAGAGTTGTTGTTGTACAATAGAAAGCTACACCAAGTCGGAGTTTGTTGCAGATTTGCTTAAGATGGATTTCTTTTGTAAAATACATATAGTAATGTAAAAGTAAAGTGTTTATTTATTATAGTGTCACCCCTATTTAAAGGGCCAGCCATTTCTGACTTATGAGACACCTACTTTCTGAGCACATTTACTTCCCGATTACTATCCTTTTAATACCAGGCACCAGGCAGGTAGGCTCACGCTTGCGGCTCACCAACCGGCCATATCAAAACGTACCCCTGCCGGGATTCGAACCTTCGACCACCTCCTGCTCCAAAAGCGGATGCCTCAACCATTCGGCCAAGGGAGACTATCATATTAATATAAATGATAGTTTTATGCCATAATCAAACCACAATGTAAATCGGAGAGAAAAACTAATGTTACGACAGTTAACTACACAACAGCAAATGACAGCGGGTTAAATATTGTATGTAAAGCGTTACCCTTTACGATAAACAAAATCAAGACCGCACATAGCTGGATGTGTTTGGTTGTCATAGTATAAAATCTCTGTGAGATAATTCAGGTACAAATCGCATTATCACAATCACAATTTATAGTTGTTTAAACATTTTCTCCATTTCGAAAACAAATTCAACCGCTTTTTATATCCATCAGAAAGTCATTGAATATATCAAAGACTCGTCAACATTTCACAGGCAATGCATCGAACTAAATAAGTTATTCCAATGAAAGTTTAATCCTATAAACATTCCAATTTGAATGTTATCACCAGATATATGAAATAATATAATAAACAATATTTAAAATATTCGTTAGTTATTATTAAAACAAAGGCTAAAATTGGCTCGGTTGAGAAATGTCTATTGAAAGTGTCTTCGTTTACGGCACATGCTCCCTTTGTTTATATATAATAGAAGGTCAATTCATTTGTTGAGTGTTTATGAAGCATTGACTTATTGAATTCTCGTTTAAAGATCTTTATCTCTGAACTGTGTACACGATTGTTACACACCTTAATAGACTTTTACATTTCATCAAAGTATTTAAACATGAGTGTTACTAAATGTACATGCGTATCACGTGTACGAATAGACAGAGTCTACGTATACACGAACACTATATTACGGTGCTCAAATAATTATTAAAATAAAAGGTATTAGAATGTTTTAAAAAGCAGTTGAAAAATATCATTTTATGTTATGTTTCAGATCATTTATTTTTCTTGTAATTGTTAATTTGCCATTCATTTTTATCATTTAACAAATGTATAATATCACTAAGAGTAGGTCGTTAGTATAAACAAGCTCTTAGGTATTCATTTTAACTTAATTGTTTGTAAATTTTCTTTACTCACATATAACATGTGCTGTAGTATAATTAGATGATATACAATATCATATGTACGCACAATCCCATTTGAATAATTATCATCACCGTAACTACAGTCGGAGGGCTATTTCTAGACGTTCGTCCGTAAAGGTTGTAAATAAACGAACGTCCACACACACGCTCGCACACACGAACGGACGGACGAACGCACAGTCATTTGGTGGTATTTAGTAATGTTACATATGTAAGTGTGTTTCTAGTGTGTTATATTGTACCGCGTTATATTACAAAGGTCACATTAATAGACACAATAACATGTTTTAACTCGAACCATTCTTAAAGCCGTACATTGCTGTAAAACGTGTGATATTCATTTGTATTATACCTCTTTATTCATGAGTAATTTAACCGTTTGATTGACGAAAGCTTATCACGCGATATGTGACAAACCGAATGATACGTGTCATGTGACCCCTTAACATTTCAATGTTACCTTATTATAAGCGCCTACAATGTATTGGTCGCTTGCCTACGTTCATGCAAGCTTGCTTTCTTTAATGATCTAAACACCACACGATAAGCATTGAATCCATGGTGTATTTCGCTGTGGATTTTAGAAATGAGCGCCGCTGTACGATTTCCAACCTCTTTCATAAGTGACGTAATTTCCAGAAGACGTCACATGCGACGTCACCACGTACTGACAGTAAGCAATATTTTCCACGTATGGCAATATGAAAACGAAGTGACCATGTGGAATAAATATTGTTTCATACATGCAAATAGTGACATCACATGTTGAGTTTTCTTGAAATGACGTCACTTACAGAAGACGTTGTAAATCCCTAAGCAGCGCTCACATGTAGACGTTGAGAGAGATTCAAAGAGTGGGAGTTGTTCATCAGTACTGTTATTTATTAAATGTGTTGATTCCATTGTAAATATGTTTGTCTGATTATGTGGGGAAGATGGAGAGCTGAAATATCAAGGATGTGTATAAAATGTTTAGTTTGTTTATTGGCCACTAACAAATTGTAGGTACAATAAAATAAATACCACGTGACAGTGAGGGTGATATAAATATTGTCAACCGTCGGAAACATAAAAATCGCCTCGAGTGATATTTAGTTCCTTGGGTTGACCATATTCGTGTCACACTCACTGCCATGTGATATTTACATAAAATGAAACAATATTGTATTGTTGATTCACCATAAATACAGACTACATATTTCCTGTTGCTACTACTTTCAAACAAACAGACGCTTCAGTTGCATATTACGCCAGACTTTAAGCAATATAAAATATTTTGGATTAAAGCGACATTACATTTTTTTATGAGTTTTTATCTTCTCAGATGGCTACATGGTAGTTTCCAACCATCTAAAATACATTTTATTTCACAAAATATATTCTGTTCGTTTGAAATTTACGTATTTCTAAAACCGTATGTAGCCTATTTTAGAAGTCAAAACGAACGAAGGGATTATTATAAAACATACAGGATATTCAAAGTTATCGTTGTGAATACCAACGGGGAAAGGCATTAGGTTTCATTTACATAAAAGTTTTGTCGAATGTGTTTTCATGTCAGCAAACATCACATTCACCAGTTTATGCATTGCGTGATGTTATTCAGTGACAGGAAAATATCGTCGAAGAAGTTAAAGTCATAGTTAATGCAATTTATGTCAAATTCAGTGAAATAAAAAAATGTTGGCAATATTGTCATTTCGTACCAATTATGTAAAACGTTGTTTACATACATTAATTACATAACATAGGTAACATAAATGCGGCTTTGATTGGGTGTACATCATTGACTTTTTAATCTGGTAAATCACGTGTAATAATTTAGATCACATAACAAATATAGATTAACGCGTGTATACATAGTTCCCACATCTGCCATAGTTACCTCTGTCATAATACAGAACAACACAAAGAGTGTCAAAAGTTTCTAAATAGTTACCAGCTCATTGGCAATTCTATCGCATAGTATCGTATTTACATATATTACAAAAGTCTGTATATATACGAAGGTTTTACTAATTATGCAAATTTCAAGTATCTCTTGGTGATTGAAATAGCTTTCTGTAAATCCGTTGTTTGCTCTAGATTACATATTGTTGCATAATAAAGAGGGTTCTCATACTTACAGTACAAACACGTGCTACTTTTGTAAGTCAACTCATACAATAGATCTAGAACAGGAGTTCAAAACAAGCAATCTAGAGCATGGATTTGAAGAACTGAATTTCTTAGAGTACATGCGTAGCATTAGAATATAATGTGGAGTTATATTTAACTTGTCATATTTAAAACAAATTATTCGAATTTTGACACGATGTTTAGAGCAGAGCATTTTTTCAACAGTGGACCAATAAAGGACCGTATAATTAGTATATTTTCCCATTGTTTGGTGATGTGTGATTTAAAGTAGTTTTTTTCGCATTTCACGTTTTGGTGATTCCAGTTTTTGTACCATTGATTTTTTTTCTATGATAGCAGCATCATCTTTTTCAATATACTGCACGGTCCATCTTGTGGATATTACGTGTAGGCGAGATAAGGCCATGCCAAATTGGAATTTTGTTAAGCGTCAACGTAAGTTCGCGAAACCTAGCTACCTATTAAAAAAAACACAAACTCATAACGAAAAAACAAATATCCTCAGATAATAATTGATGCATAATTTTAGATATTTTAATGAAAGAAACATCATAAAAACAAAACAAACTTGTTTGTTTCAAAACTATATCTATACATCAATAACTCTAATTTAAAACTGACTCGTTTTCACACGAATTGACTAGATTTCACACATAATCACATTGTTGTCGGATCTCAACTAAAATTGCCGTTGTCGAATCATGGATATCGTTTATATTAGAGAATTTTAGCTAAGAAAAAATGTTGTTTTTTTGGCTCGAGGAGCGCAAAACATAGGCGCACGCGGACGCTTAACAAAATTCCAATTTGGCAAGGCCTAAGCTGTCGTCAAATTTTACTACTCCAATCGTAATAAGACACTGATATGTTCTTTTCATTCAGTTGTTAAACACACAAAGAAACTCCATTCCTGTGGGTGATGAAGTGTGGTGAGGTAATTGAACCCAATAAATCGGATCAGGAAAGTATTTTATTACTTTACATAACCCTGATTGTGTCTTCGTCTGAGTGCCGTTTTCGTAATCTGAGAAAAGTCGGTTTTGTAAAAAGAATTACTTTGTCTGTCATACAAATATTACAATCAGATTGAGGAGAATCTTTTTAGAAGGAAGGGTAACATGTAACATGGTATACAAATCAGTACTTTCTTGCAATTGGTTTTTGTCATGTTTTTCCTATTAAACTGTATTATAAATTTAAAATGATGATAACCTTCCCAAACTAACCCGACCTTAAATACAAAATCTTCTCTTTTTAATATCAGAAATAATACAAATACGGAAACATCGATATATACTCTGCACATGATTTAATAACGCACAGTGGATTTCTAAGTTTTCAGTGATTGACTTTGAGGATACAAGAAAAGAACTTTCAGGACAGTATTGCATGTGTACGCAATGTGTATGACAATCGACAAGTATTTTCATAACAAATCTGTTTCAAAAGTAATAAAATGAAATTAAATGAAGTATACAAGTAAGTATAGATGGTAAAAAATGTGCGTTTTTAAATGTACTTAGTTTATATATATATATATTATTATTACTTGGATAAGCACTAGCAATGTACATACACACACTGTTTTATCCAGGAAACACAGTTTTGTTGGTTGTCAAATTAGACATGTAAGCATATGAAACAACTTTGTTTTCATGCGATACAAGAATGGATCATTTGTGCCGATGAATATGCTTTGTACAGCTGTGAACTCAATCACATTCGTCGCATTTGTATGTACGTATAAGGCAGCAATGTTGACATAGAATACGGTTACACGAATGATAAAGGAATCTATAAACAAGAACAGACGGACACTGAGTATGTTACTGTTTTGTCTATGGGTAAAGTGTGACAGACACTTGTATCATGAATCTGTCAGCATGGAAACCCATTCCGTTCAGGAAGCAAAACGTCATTTTTCTTTTCAAAATGTTCTGATGGAAAACTTTCCTGTTAAGCTATATATGTTTAATACTCGAATGCCAATTTTAAGTCGGCATATAAATCTAATATTTGTATCTTATTAGATGGACATTTAGAAAATTTGTTCAGTCAGTCTTTCTCAAATATCTGACATTACAATTAATAACATTTTAACTCATTAAAACAATGACAATATATCACTGAATTTTAAAGAATTATCACTCATGTCCAATAAATTGTTCATGGAAACGAAAGTGAACAACACAATTGTTCATATTTGGTTTGAAATTATAACTGGGCATTGGCCGGTTACCACATTGTATTGAGCTGGCACATAGTTCAATTCAAGTTAGCCCCGCTTACGTGTCTCTGTACTCTGCAAGTTAAGTTCAATTCTGGTTATTCTTCTGGGGTGACTTATGAGAGATTTGTTCGACTTTGACATTCATTTTTGCCGGATATTATAGGCTTCTTGTGAGGATTGTGGACGAATTTAATTATCTCTCAAGATTCTTTACATCGTACTACAGATGTTAGAATTATACAACCAGAGTGTACAGTTTTGCATAATGCATTTACCGAGGAAGTGATAATGCTCCGTGAACGAGAGGCAATCAGTAATGATGCGGTATGAATGGTATGAGCTAGATAGTCTGTCAGGATTATTGCAGATACGATGTATTTACATGTTTATAAAGGTCACTGTCTGTGCCACTATAGTGACACATCCCAAAAGCTTCAGTGAAATATTTTACACTCAACTGACATTGTTTACATGTTAGTACTTGTTATTCTCGTACACACAGTCACTGGCAGATCGATGTCAGGAACAGAGATATTTGATTTAAATACTGATTTACCATGGACAATTTGAATTCTGAATACGACCATATAAAATGGTACGGTTGGTAACACCATCAGTTCAGTAATCAAATTGTCTTACAGAGGGACATGGGACGACCATTTTAGCAAGTCTACCCCTTTAACTAGCAAACTTATAACAAGGGTAAGGACTTCTGTCGTTTCTAACGTTACAGAAATACCAGACACGGGGCAAACTTGTTTCAAGCGAGAGTTTGGTATATGTTGAAAACAGCATGTCAGAAATGTCACCCCAGAACTGTGTCAAACTGACAAGAAAATAAATGACTTTAACCACCGCGAATGATGACACAGCACCGGTTCCTCGAAAATTTCGGACTAAAATTACAGTACTTAAATATAATCAGTGTCGTAAAGATATCAGGAAGTTTGAATGGTGACGATATTTCGTTGTGTTCAACGTGATGGAAGTTCACCATTCACATGTTGACGTGTATCTGTGCAACTCTCCATCGACATTTGAGCTTCTAATGAAACGACTATTAACTGGCCTGACTTTGAAACAATGTTTGGACTATCTCGATGACATAATTGCCAATGCAAAGTTATTTGAAGAATATGTATCTGCTCTTGATGAAACATTGACGCGACTGAACGAAGCTAACCTTAAATTAAGTCCCGTAAATTGGGTTCTCTTTCAAGAAGAAGTCGCGGTCAATTAATCAGTGAAGATTAATAGAAGATGTAAGAAAAATGGAGGAAACCACGAAATGTTCGTGAATTAATACGTTTCCTTGGACCGTGTTAACATTAAAGACAATTTGTCAGATGCTTTTCCACTACTGCAAAACCTTAACATGACCTAGTTGAGAAAGGTGAACATTTTTCTTGGTTTGATACATGCGAAAATGCGTTTCAGGAATTGAAACATGCATTGATAAAGCAAAGCAACCTAAACATTACTGGAAATTACTAAATATAAAGCTTATGCCTAATTCCCCTGAGGCTGAGACGCCATCGGTACAATAATACCATGACCATTTTAAACATAGTAATACCAACGACGTTGATCCGGATACTAATGAACCATTCCATCAACAAAACTTAAATAACGTGAACGAAGATATCAACTCGCTGATTTCGGCAGACGAAATTCTAAAACGTATTGGCAGCTTGAACATTTCCAAAGCATCTAGTCCAAATCACAACATTATTAACGAATTTTTAAAAAAGTTCAAAATATATAGTAATGCCCTTATATTTGAAGCTTTTTAATTGTTATCTTGATACAGGAATTATACTAGTTTTCCTGAATGACAGTTCCAATTTAAAACAAAGGCGATCAAAAGTCAGGTTTATAACAATCTTAAGCTGCTTGGGTAATTATTTACTTCGGTACTAAATTTAAGGTGGACAAAATTCCCCGAATCGAAAAACGTCGTTAATGAAGCTGGTTTTAGGGCAGTATTTTCTTGTCCAGATCGTAATTTTACTCTTCATTGTTTAATTGGTATTCTACGAAAACATAAAAAAGAAACTATACTGCACTTTTATTGACTTTTCGTCTGCGTTGGACAAAGTCCATATAATTAGTCTCTGGCGAAAATTACTTCGATTAATGGGAAACTTTTTCAGGTTATCTACAACATTGTGTATTCTAATATCAAATCTTGTATTTGGCACAAATGTGACGTTTCTGAATACTTTTCATGTGAAATAGGGGTTCGTCAAGGAGGAAACATGTCTCCAATAGTGTTTGCTTTTAATTATTTTGTAAACGATCTGCAATCTGTCATCGAGTCACATGGCGACATGGGCATAGAGTTGTGCGAGTTGTAAATTACAATACATGCCAAGTAATAAAAGCTAATTTGTGTATAATACTACAAAAACGCAAGGTAACCATTTTCACAAGCTGCTAGAACTTTGATGTATCATATGCTTACTTATACAGACGACAAATATATTAATATAATGCATTAATAACCAGTAAGAAGCTCTGTTCAGTAAGTAGTAGATTCTATCTTCATACGTTTGTTTCACGATGAATATTGATACAGCTTCTCTGTTTATGGACACATGTAAATTGGCATTCATCACTGTGATAACATTTATAAGTATTGGTATTATTTTATCCTGACCTTATACGGTAAAGTGTAAGTGCAATATATACATACTTTGTTATATTGTAAAAATCGTTTTAAACTTAAATTGCTGTCAACTTCTCGTACCCATTCAAGCGTTGATGCGATGTCGCAAAGGCCGTGTGGTTACAATGTTTGTAGTTATTGTGACAAAGCAGTTTTCAGCAAGGCGTTTCTGGCCTACCGACATGTTATGGAAAGGCACAGCAATTTCTTGTACTAGTGTTGAAGGTGTTGGAAACTCTTTGAAGAGGCGTCGTTACAACCACAATCATTGCAGTAATCTGCTGACGTAAGGTTTATGTAAACTTTTTGAATGTTGAACTAGATAAAAGCGTGTCTACGAGATTTAAGGGCTATGCAAAATGAGTATGGACTAACTTAGAGACTTATGACCACCGAAGTGATGACAAGGAAATTGATGATAATAAAATGAAAGAAATAATGAAACGCAGTGATAAGAAAGTTAAAGATGCACAGAGTGTGGATGAAATCGCCCATGAGAAGTGGTGATAAAATGAAAGATGAATTGAATAAGAAGGAAACAAAAGAAGAAGAATATTTAAGAATAAAAAATGAAAGTGAAGAAACAGTGAAATAAAACATAAAGATGAAATTGAATATCTCGAATTGATTCTTTTGATGGAAAAGACTCAACAAAAACGCATAATTCTCAACGGAGGTCAGAAGATTGAAACCACAAAAATAACGGTGTCAAGGGACTCATTTTCCTTGTTGCCAATGTTTCAGAATTTTCTCAGTACCTTTTATATTGTTTAAGCATATTTTATACGATAAGGCCTGTATTAATGTTTATTTCAATAACAAGCACATGGCGTTCTTTCTTGCAACGAACCACACTGTGGGCCACAACGCCACAGCTGTGAACTGTGAGTGCCACACTATGTGCTATGGATATCATGGGAGTATTTAACTGCCCCGTCATTCGGGGACTTCCAACACTTTTGTCCAGAGACTGTTTCGCTAATTTTCCTAAAAGGTACATTTTCAATCTTATTTTAAGTAACTTGATTAAACACCAACGTCTATACATGGACCGAACATCGGATCGACAGAATATTTAACAAAGTGAACAATGACAATGATGCACCATCTGATTGAAATATTAAAGAACATGACACATGACACAAGATAATTAACAAATATGATATGTATGTTTATATATGAATATAAAAAAGTAAAACATTCCACTTTCGAGGATATGGTTCGTGTTTCAAGGAAAGTGTCTAGTCGATGTCTAAGTCACACATTTAATAGTCTATTAAGAGATGTATCATCAGCAACGATGCATGTACTAGACGATCGATGCTTTATCAAGCGGACATTAAATTAGGGTTACATGGACAGAATGTCGACGACAAGAGACAACTGTAATGGACAATGCATTAGACAATTATTCAGCATCCAAATTAGGCATATTTCGTTTGTTACGGGTGTTGACCTAACTAATCTTTATAAATGATTTTAAAAGGCAGAGATGATTACTTGTCGTGATTATAAAGTTAGACATCTTATTCAAACTCAAATACATTTTCTTCACATATCCAAGTATGTTCTTGTTAACACCACAAAGTATACAAAAAAGGTTTTGATATATATTTTAGAATATTGTAATATGTGGAAAATGAGTTAAACAAAAGTGATTTTTTTCAGAAAGTCAGGTAGTTTGTCTAGAAATACGTTGTTCACATATAATGACAATACTATTGCAATTGTTAATACATTTTCATACTTCGGTATCGTATTTACTGTTAGTGGGGCACTCAAGAAAATCTATTTTTAAAATCAACAAATACCTGAATATATTTTTGGAATTAAACACAGATTAGAATTGATAAGTTCTGCCGATTCTAAATTATGGGTTTGAAGTCTGGGGTTTCCATACTGCTAGAGAAATATTGAAAGAGTACATACACAATTTTGTAAAAATATTTTAGGGGTTAAAAGAGGAACACAAAACGATTTTGTATAGAGTGAATTAGCTAGACATTCTTTAATTATTGGTCGATAATTAAAATAATTGAATATATTTTTAAAACACGATACTGAACTCATGTTTTACATAACATATTGAAATGCTGCGCGATTTATTATGATAATAAACTTTAAACAACAACTAGAGAAGCAGCAACAGCATATTTATGTTGTAAAATTTCCTTTGGCCAATGAAAGAATGTGATAACGAACCTGATTTAGTCACGGTCAAAATGTATGTAGGAAGTTTTCTTAACAGTTGTAGGTTATCATGATTATATAATATATTGCCATCTTACAAAAAGAATATGACTTGCACTTTTCAAACATAACATCTTTTTCTACACATAACTTTCGGAAATTGGAATGTTAAAATAATTATATGTTATGCTCATATTTTTTGTTCATTTGGTTACCTAAAGAAACATGAATATACTTTATTTAGTTAAAACTTCAATAAATGCATTATCACAGAATACATTTATAATGTATTTCTCTGTATTTGTCGAAAAAAGACGTTTGTATTATCATAAATTAAAAAAACTTAAAAAATTATAACAAGCGGGTGCTTATTGCTAGTTTTGTCTGTTAGTGATATGAGTAAACAACATTGTTTTAAACGGTTATACACGGCAATGGTTCTTATTGAAAGTATCTTAGACTATATTACAACAAAACTGGACGAAGCCCAAATAGGTTTTTTAGATACAGATGAGCCCAGGGAATATAATCAGTTTTTTGTCTGACGTATATATAAACTTAAATTGTCGAGGACATGTGCCGAGTTCTGAGTTCTGAGTATATTATTGTCTGATTACACCGTTTTCAAGCAAATCAGTGTTGTCTGGAAATGGTGTGATTTAAACACATTTGCTGCAAGCCGGCCACTTGGTAATTATAGTCAATTAAACTGTCTAGGAATTGCGATATCGATGATGTTACCATCCAAGTCAAACACTTTTTGACGCTTCTGTATGCGAGTTGTTATTTTTCTCGAGCATTTATAGGGCTACTTAGAAACCACCGAAACACTGGTCGTAGTTTCACCTCTGAAAGCAGGATCGGTAGTTATTAATTTACATGCACTTTTGCATCACGCGTTTGAATGCAATACAATGTAAAGCAAGTAATAACTTCGTAGTGGTATTATAAAATATTTCGCAAATTATAACATCATATAATATTATAATTTTTATAAAGAAATGTCTTCTTCCACCATAGTTCACTTCGTCTCCATTGCTTTTCCATATGCAAATAAAATATCATGACAACAATACCGCAGCATATATAAAATATAAAATCGCTCCCCAAAGAGCAAAGCTGCGAAAATTTTGTAATTTATTTGGTAATGGTTGCTGCTGTTCCACACGGTCTAACAAATTATTAAAACGTTCAGACATACGCTCTCAGGGAAGCTATTGAAAGCATAATCAGTGGAGCACTGTACATCATAGGAAATATTAATTAAGCGTCTGCGGTACGATAGCTGATGCTTTATATAAGTCGATATTTATCATTTATTGTAGAAGTTGATGGTCATTAAAAAGTATAATAGTTTAGAAGATAAAATTGTGGTTTGTAATTTCGTACTCGTAAACACGAAGGTATTTAATTTAACTGAGGAGGCGTAGTAATAATGTGCCATGTAAAACGATTATTCTGCGTTATGTGGCAGAATTTTGAAATGTCGCGTAAATATAAATATTATTTTAATATTATTAAATGGCTTCTAGCGCATCTTAATGATCTTATATGAACATAAAACGTAGCATCTAGGCAGATCTCGTTAGTTACCAGTGATTGGATTATATAATTACATTTAAACGAGTTTTCTGTAAAGATAGCGTTACTTGCTATTACTGAGCCCTCACTAATTGTCACGTGGACTACAAACTAAAACTTAAAAACAATTACCACTTAGTTTCTGTCCATCTGTGTCAATGTGTTTTTTAAAACGCTGCCTATTCCATTTCGACTGCTTTGCAACTTAAGCATTCATGATTCACCCATATAATGTTGTTGTCTTGCTTTGGTAAGTTCAATAAACTATTCACCGTATTGTGTATCTGATTTTCATTTGAGTTCGAAATGTACAACTCCAATTACCGCTGGTTATTTGATAACCATGTATGGTTCGTGTTAGATAACATTCGACATTTTAACGAAGTTCGCGTAAAACTTCAAGTATTTTTACTGACAGTTCCGAGGCTTAAAATCGCTGTGTGGTTATTATTTCTATTTATGTTTATAGATGTATGTTAAGTTCCCCTTTCCCGATGTGCAGTTCTTTTACTTGTTATAATATGCATGTCCTTTCCCCCTCTTTCGGCCTATTATTGTTGACTTTCTTGAACTGTACCGTATTCCATCCTTTGTACTTTCTCCCTTGTTGTCTCCCTAAATTGTCCTTAGTTATTTTTATGGTCGACCAGACCGTTCCTAGCGTCGCTGTTCCCATGTTCATATATCTTACACTTGCACAATCAATCATTAATATTGTGTTCGAAAAGCTTTAGTTGGAGTTCTGTCCATATCCAGGGGGGCAGTGCTTAATTGTCTCAGAACAGGCGATCAAAGAAAAAAACAACCCTAATGTTGGCACAGCAATTTTAAACATTTTGGATTCTGGAATAGACAGTCATTGAATATGTCCTAAATAATAATACAAAGCAGACTATATTTCGAGATACTATGTTTCATTGTTTAACGATCTGATTTCTCATCCATGGCATGTCATGCGTTTTTCGATATTGTTTCACTTAACAGGTTTTAGGTGAGTAATCGGTTATATTGTATGATGATGATTATTTATTACATAATATACAGTGTGAGAGGTATTACACATATGCATAATTTCTCGTAATCCTCGTAATTATGCAAATTAGGGCCGCATCACATATTAAAACGCGCTGTTAGAAACCAAAATAAACACGGCCGACTTTCGCGTATCGGTCTAGGACCACAATACATACATAGCATTTTGCAATCGTCCAAAAGTCAAACAGCGTCCGAATTCTAACCGTTGTGTGCTGAACACGTGCTTCCAATCCGATGCACATTTCAGCCAGTCTGGAGATACCAACCCATTGTTCGCCTGTCCTGAGGCTGTCCATCATCCATGTCGGGATTTTTATGTGAACATCTATCAGAATACTCCACCTACTGCAGCGCGTGTGCACTATATTTTGAACATATTCAATGTTTTCCTTAAAACTTGAATAAATTATTGATGTTGTAAGTTGTTTTTATGTTCAGTTTCACCATAGGCCGATTTAAATCTGGTTTAGTTATCGGTATTAATCGTAGTTTTTTTTTTGTTAAATTATTTGGTACTATTTTTTCTCGACCGAATCAATATATTTTCAAATTTACGCAGTGTCTAATGATGTATAATCCGTACATGTTGATATCGCGCTAGTCCTATTTTGTCTCAATAATACAGTGTACATTATGTATTTATTATCTTGTAAGTCAGTTTTCTTAAGATTTCACAATAATGATGGCATATGAGCGGAGTGGTATTCACAGATAGTGTTTCATGCATTTGCAGACTCGTTTACCGAATTATTCCTGCAGAAATATATGAAAACCATTTAAAGTTGAATCTCTTACTTTGTCACTGTCACTTTCTGTCCGTTTAGATGTCTCGCTTTCAAACAAATAAGTTAACATGTTTGTCTGGCTGGCAAACATTTTATACACCGAGACATTCATTGGTTTCATCATTTGAAGTGTTGTTGTTTACCAAGTGCGCCAAGTAAAAAATAAAATGATCAACATTTGTTGTCAATGACGTGTATACTAATGAAACATAGCCACCATCATCCCTTCCAAACGGTAAGTACGCCTATAAACGCTCATACTGGTTTGTGCTTTGTTGAGCATTCACTCTCATTGTTCACTGTTATTCACTCGCAAATACACAGTTAGGTTGCTGGGTTAACTACTTCATACAGTGCTAATGTGTTTTTTTGTGGTAGCCATCGTAAATTGACATTTACTTATTTGTTTCTATTTTTATAGAAGTGTCGTTTTATCGTTCACCGTTCCTGCATTCAGTGTTTTTCTCTACGCAAATCTCGTTTAACTAAATTGATATAATTAAACAATGTTGTTAGTCTCATTTTATCTCAAAAGCGCAAATGGCTACATACGTTGTTGAATGAATGTCTTTGTCATATAACTGGTGATTCAATCTTCACCCAGATAAAGCTCATTTGTCACAGGGTACTCATTATAGCCAACGCGGCATGTATCAAGCATTTTATTCATTTAAATACATTGTTGTTCGTGCTTACAGTAAGAAAGTTTGCTATAATGCGTCGTTCAGAAGACATGAATGAATAACAGGCCTTTATTTGAACGATAGTGATGCGGATAATAGTGTTAATGAACGGACATATATACCTTGATACACATGTATATGTTTTACAGCTCAACAAAAGTGCTCGTCAATATCAAACATTCCGTAGGTTTCAGATGGCATGTATTGCTTGGCAATACAAAACTATTTTGCTGCAATGACGATTGTGTTAAGATGACTGATATGTATTTGTAGAAACTAGGTCACATTGTCCGAATACATACGATAACACATTAGGACATTATTACTTCTGAAATTATATGGAAACGTGTCTTTTCATAACTACATATATGATATCATTATTAGATGTTTCGTTCATATATAGTCTATTAATATGCTTTCTTATAAATGTTGTCTCACGGTTATCCGCAGGGAAGATTATTAGATATTTTATTTATAATTATAAACATTGTCCTCGGAGCTATACTTGCTGAGCGATACAACTAATTGATTTCTTCTTACCTAACCATCACAAATGTGTGAACATAATAAACTAACAATGTTTTAAGAAATTGAACAATTAAGTATAATATGATAGCAAAAACTTGACCGAAATTGTTTGAATTGTTGAAACAAACATTAAATTTGGCAGAATCGGTGATCGTCATTTAAGATGAGCATTTAGACAAAGTGTAAATATTAATTCCCTTTTTTTTAAATGTACCATTTCCGTCGTCGACGCAGCAATTGTAAATTGTATATCAACATTGAACTCCGATCTATGTTAAATACAGAGCCAGAACTGACATCATTATTCGACTTTTTTCACGCATAGCTACTATCGATGGAAACATTGTGGTTATTCTTTATTCCAGTAAACTTTTAAACAATCAAATCCTTAAAATGTGTAAAAAGGCGCAAGGAACTGTGTGAAACATAAACATATGGGTTATCAGCGTGTTCATCTTACAGCGTGTTCGTCATACAATATGCTCATCATTCAGCGTGTTCATCATACAGCGTGCTCATTTTACAACGTGTTCATCTTACAGCGTGTTCGTCATACAATGTGTTCATCTTACAGCGAGTTCGTCATACAATGTGTTCATCATTCAGCGTGAACATCATACAGCGTATTCACCATATAGCGTGTTCACCAAACAGCGTGCTCATCATACAGCGTGTTCACCAAACAGCGTGTTCACCATACAGTGTGTTCATCATTCAGCGTGAACATCATATAGCGTGTTCATCATAGAGCGTGTTCACCATACAGCGTATTCACCATACAGGGTGTTCACCATTCAGCGTGTTCACCATACAGCGTGTTCATCATAGAGCGTGTTCACCATACAGCGTATTCACCAAACAGCGTGTTCACCATTCAGTGTGGAGATGTTCCATTAATGTTGTTCAAAGAATAGTATAGTTTGTCGTGACTCATGCATTCTTAGTATGGGTTGGGGTCACAGATGTTATCAAAAATGGAAGACATGTTCACTATTCATAATCAAAAAGTATTGTGACATTATTGTTATAACTCAGTCCCGGTTACCTTGGTAACAGCATACAGACTTCGTCAAATTCTCAATATTGTCATTACTATATATTACACAGCTAGTTTAACACATTTACAGCGAAATGTTTTGCTTTGAAACACTTATACATATAAGTGGAACAAATATATGAATGCTGACGCTGTATTCAACGTAAGTCGTCATTCAATGTTGATGTACGATTGCTCCGCCAACTTGACTGTTCTGATGTCTTCGTTTCCGTCTAGATAATCCATTTTACTAAAAATGTGACGTATGAAAATGAAAGTATGGATCGATAAATCTCTCTACACGTTTTCGTTTAAATCAGGTAACTTTGTCCTGATGGAAATTACATTCTGTCATGTCAGAAGCAAATCGATTCTGCTAGTTATAGTTTTTTCTGCAATTTTATGACGACAATGTGTTTATAATTGCAGATTCCATTGCCACAAATGTCCCATTTACTTAGAATATATGGAATGCCGTTAAATATTCGCCTCGAAAAAATTAATTCGTCCATGAACATACACGATCAATTTGAACAGCTTGGCAGTGGCCCTTAGTCTGATTATGGACGACAAGATTATTTTCTGACAAACCAAAGTAACGCAAGCGAACGAATTACGTACGATAAAAACATTAAAAAAAACAAGAATTGGTTTCACTTTTTAGATTGAAAGTTAGTTTTCAGTGTATTAAACAATAAATTTGCCGTTACCTTTAACAATTGTCAAGCAATACAAATTCATGTACTGAAATTTTAAGACTTCATTTTAGTCAGCAATATTTTAAATTATGTTTATGTGTAAGGCTGTCGATTTTAAGACTAGTCATTTACTTGCTGTAGTGAATCTATACATGCAAAAACAGTTCTATCTTAGTAACGAAGTGAAACTGTATTATATGACTTGGTGTCAAGAAGTTCAACAAGTGCTTCACTTTTCCTAATAATATTAAAATATAATACTAAGTTCCATTTCATAAAGATATATTTCCGTAAACATATCAATATTTTCAAACTCAATGTTTGAGAATTTAAAGAACAAGTGGACAGGTACACAGTTTACTGAATATAACATAGACTAGTCATTTACTTGCTGTAGTGAATCTATACATGCAAAAAACAGTTCTGTCTTGGTTACGAAGTTCATTTTATTTCAGAATCTTTATCATGACTCAACCTGCTGTTACAGCTTAAAGCACACTTAGTGATAACGAGTGTATTTATATTATTAAATTAGATCTTAAACTTCAATGTAGCTAACGTTTTACCCATTTTTATTAAACACACTATGGAAGGACAATGCGATGATACTTTCTATCTCTAAATATGTTTTATGTATGTTATTTACTATTATATTCATATATTTGTTTATTTTCAACCAGGAGACAGAGGTAAGCATAACACTCAATGACCCCATTGCAAAGAAACTTTCGATCTTTCACGGGCGATCCAATATCCTACACATATATTTCTTAATAATGGCAAACATTCAAACATACGTACAATGTATTTCTTCTTTATTTATATAATGAAATGTTTAAAACTATACGTAAGTTACACATAACCATGGATGATACAGTGGAATGTACGAAACGCATAATATCACTATGTGCAGCTCTAGGAACGCTATTTTCATCATAAAAAATCATCAATTCTTCAAAGATATATTATGCTCATTTTTTGTTCATTTGTTCATAATGAAAAATATACTTTATCTAGTAAAAACTTCAATTAATATGCATTATCACGGAATACATTTATAATGTATTTCTCTGTATTTGACAAAAAAGACATTTGCATTATTATAAAATTAAAAAACTTCCAGTTTTTAACAAGCGCGTGTTTTTTCTAGTTTTGTCTCTTAGTAATATGATTGAACAATATATTTTTAAACAACTATACATGACAATGGTTCTTATTAACGGTGTTTTAGACTATCTTACAGCAATACTGGATGAAGCCCACTAAAATGTTTTGGTTCAGATGAGCCAGATAAATCTTTAAGGTCAAACGTAGCCTTCACTGCGACCGCTTCATGACGTCGTCGCTTTGCTCCGTGATCGCAGAAATGAGTATATTGACAAGTGTTGAACGTTTAACCGACATGTCATTAGACAAATGAATGTTTTTCTCACATTTGTTCCAGATGTATTCCATGTTTACATGAGATAGAATCAAGACTGTAAATCGCTGTATGGATATTATTTCTATTTGTGTTTTAGATGTATGTTAAATTCCCCTTTCACCTGTGCAATTGTTTCACTTTATATAGTGTTCATGTTATTTTCTCACCACTTTCGGCCTATTGTTGCCAGTTGTCTTGACGTGTCCTGAAATTTATTTCATCCATTTACCCCCCCCCCCTGTTTATACTCTTTGGTTCTCCTTAGTTATCCCTTATTGTCGACCAGGCCATTCATTGCGCCCCTGTTCCCTTACGTATTTGCCTTTGCGCCTCATCAAATGGCTTGTTTTATGGACTGTTGTTTTCCCGTAGGTCTGTGCGGAGTGGCATTGTCTTATATTGTTGGCGTTCCCTACAGCAAGCAGTGTGGATACAAAATATTATCACGCATACATATAGAATTCTACTATCATCTGCACAAAACGTGTTGGAGTTTTTTACAATTTCCAAACAGGAATTTAAATTTATTGTTCGTTGTCCAATTTAGAATTTATTTACTTTCTTTTTATAGAAGTTAACATTTATTTAGTATTATGTTGATAAAATACAGTGCATGTATTAATATATAAACTGTTATGATCATGTGAAATTAATAGTTGGCGTTTATACGGCTTTGAAATAATGAAGGTGGCAATTTGATGGTAACACTGTTAATGTCTTTGTAGAAACCATAATATTAACTTGGTATGTATTATTAAGCAATTATCATAGCCATACACATTCTGGTGGCTTAAACGATGTACATGTGTATATAATTACTCGTTCACTGTATATTATAGAAATGTAATGCTAGATTTTAACAAAGCACCAACACGAAGGCCGCCTGTCTGATTGGTTGAAATGCTTTCATTGTTATTTCCATATGTATTGTCAACGAATATTCGAACAATCATTTAAATTTCAACGTTTGAGCTGAATGTAACATTATTCTGATTCAATTGTAACCATATAAAAGTAATCATTAAGTGATGTCCAAACGTGTTATTATCAGATTATTTAAATGTGGCTGTCTGCACACCTTACTCGTCGTAAGTGTAACACTTTAACTAGAATTGTTATTACTTAATGGAATAAAATACACGTAGTTCATTCCTTTGGTGCGATGGAGATAGTTTAAAGGCTGATATATAGACATTTAGAGTTTGCTTTCATTTTCATAACAAATGGATAATATGCGACACTACTTTACCGGTAACAACTTTTCCTGAAAACATGCATGGACTGTATATATAGACAAGATGAAATGTTAATGATTAACAAATAGTTGATGTCGTTTTACACGAAATGAACGTGGAATGTTCAAATATAAATATCATAATTCCCATTCGTTCACAATCCTAAAGTTAATCCATAAATCAAACATTAAGCCCAATTATGAATTTATCATAAATTTACTGATTCAGGGAGCTGAAATTAACCACAAGAATTATTGTTTGCCAGGTGCTTCCAAATTAAGGTTCAACATGAATGTAAGTAGCACAACAGGTACAATATGAACGATCATTTCACTGACGGTCACACGTTAAGTTCAGAAAATGTTGATTTGCATCAGTTTCCTTTAAGAAATGATTATGAAAACATGGTAATAAACGTGGACGTGTATATGACACAATCGGACAATCAGGTGTGGGCGTCAGTAAAGGTCGCTGAATGTACCAACGTGAATGACACACCATACACCAGGAAGAATATCTTAAGCTTTTAAAGAAGACGTATAACAACGACATTTATTGGCATACTTGTTCATTGCATTTGATGTGCTTGTCTACAATAGAGAAGTCCGACTACTTAATAATGCTCACTATGTTGAGGTGCAATGACAAGAAGATAGTTAAGGGATTGTCTGCAAAGATTAGATAAGGGAATGTCGTATTGTCGATTAGCAGGACAATGATTCCTGTAAGTTGTTATTTTGAATCTACTTATGTGGGTGTGGAGTCTAGATCACCCGACTTTCGGCTTAGTGTTGCCAGCTGTCTTGACTTGCACTGTGATCTTTTCCATCAATTAATTTCCCCCTTCACTGTTTTTCACAGAAAAGTGTTGTTGTCAGACAGTGACGTGGACGATAATGAGGTGGAGCTATTGATGGTGCCAAAGTTAAACTGATTTTTTGTACTCTAGGGACTGAATAAATGTTTTAAAACAAGTATTGTGTTTTACACATTTATTCAAGTACAATGACTATACATTTTACATCTTAATATCAGTGATTTAAAGCCAAGTCCACACACAAATATTCGTGCTAGTGAATTTACATTTGTTACTTAAAGTCCCACATGTTGGTCCTGATTAATTCTCCTTAGTTATCCTTGATGGTCGACTAGGCCATTCCTTGCGCCCCTGTTACCTTGCGTATTTACCCTTGCACCTCCTCAAATGCATGTTGTTTTCCCCGAGGTCTGTGTGGAGAGGCATTGTCTTATGTATGTTGCGTTCTATGTAGCAACTTATTATCTCTTTTACGTAAAACAGGTTAATTCCATTATGATGAGAAATTAAGCACCGAAAAGTACAGATGGCGAACTCGAAGAAATTGCTCTAATCTACACCACTGGAAGTATGAATAATAAATGAATAAAAATCTGCATTAAATTTATATTGGAATTCATCATACTACTTAAGGGATTATCTTGAAATGGTTGCACTTTATTATCGACGATTACTGGCAATTCTTAGGATTTGGACTTAAAGTTTACTTAAATATTCCGTTTGACGAATACAGGCGTTTGGTCTGAGGATCAATAAGTCGTCTAATAGTTATGTTATACTAACATTAAGTATATATAATTGTACGATTTTACAGTACATACCACTAGTTTATTTGCTGACTAGGAAAAGTTCACGCCGTGGCGTCTGATGGTGTAGGACTCTACAGACTGAGAGAGACTTTGAATGGTTATTTATTACATATATTAGACATTCCTTGGTGTGCTACTTAAGTAAATAATCGTTATCCCACGTCATTAACGTACTTTCATGTATTTCCACAGACAGAACAATGAGGTATTTAATAGATATTTTCCTGAAATTTGTTATTTATTAACTTATTTAGGTTAATTATTGTGTGACTGTATTAAGTGACTATGACGTTGTTACTTACGATCGTACATGTGAAAGTAACTTGTCCGTGTTTCATGTAATCGGTAGACGGTTATTTCGGCATTGATGAATGATATTATTGACCATTGTCAACTATCATATCTCAAACCCACTTGAATAGTTTGACAATAGCAATAACCAATAATTATAATAAGCCGGCGACTCTATTGTTATTCTTTTTTCATTTTGCTCATGGGGCTCGGATATGAATAAAATCCTTTCGATTGTTTTCATCTCTTTTCCGAATAATCCATTCCATTAACATTGTCCCGTTTTGCGCATGCGTTAATGTTGCTGAACTACGATATTCACCGAGCGTTTTACTATCGTCGATACGATTCATTCATAAAAAGTGTCTGCTTTCATTCATAAACATTTCCTGCTCGCGGAAATTACGAAATCGCTATTTATAGCCGTAAGGAAATACTTTGTACCTGGACGCGCTCGGTAGACGAGTCGTAACAATATTTGGGAGTGGATTCTGACCATTAATTTACCGCGCTAATACTGTAGTATATTCTACACATCCATGTTAAATAATATATGTAGTTACTGTTAATCTCTATGGCATGTTTTATTAAACAATTCATTCAGCCCGTGATTCCGTATAATTAGGAATGAGGTGAAGCAATCGGATCGCATCGGCTATATCACTCCCTCTGGGTTATATGTAGCCTATTTCCGAGAAGAAGAGTTCAAGGGCGCGCCAGAAATAAACATGTCTGTCGAGCTCGCATGGGATGCAATTCGCACAATCAAACTATCAAAGGCATACATAAACTGACAACCATACCGGATTTCGTAAAAACGTGCATCTAGGAGGGTATTGCTCGTCTCGATACATATGACGTTCTGTGACACGGAAGGAAATAGTCGCGAATACGCCATGTCTATAACCAGAGCCAGAGTCTTCAAACTAAGATTATATGCTAGCTTAATTACGTGCTAAATGTGCTGACGCTAGCAATAGTTCCGATATTGGAGGGAGGGCAGAATCAACCAGTTAACATCATCTGTCACGTGAGTCAGTTGGTTAGAAGCTGTTTATAATGAGTGGTTTGCCACCAATGTGGGCAAACCCTGAATAATAAGTTCATTACATGCTGGTAATATTTATGTAACACATTTTATGCTTATGACGGGGCACCTCTATGATGTAATTGAGCTTTTCTATAGAATCCTATAATTGAGGTTATTTTGTGTATTATTGTCCGAAACAGAGGCATAGAAAGACGTATGTATATGCCTCCAGAAGTCTGGCTGTTATATTTCCAATTTAACACCATCAGTAATACTGAGACACATGTGCTTTAGCATAAAAGGAAGATAATCATTTTCTAATGTTGAATGTAGTTTCATCTTAATAGGTGTACTGTTGTTTTTTTATTAAAGGCTGTTCATGATATCTTTTTCCAAAGAAAAAGATTTTGCCCGTTGTTGTAATTTACATCAATAATGTATATGTGCATTTCCTACACAACAATATTGCATGTTCAATATTTGCAAAATTCAGTTTGTGTTTATTACGTCACTTTTGTTTTATTTTGTCTACATATTCCCTTCAAATATTTCTCAATACTTTTAATAACATTTTCCCGGCGACTTTGATGCCTTGCATCAACTTTCTCTTGTAAATTATTTTGAAATTGAGACAATTGTTGTGTTAAAATAAGTATATTCTCTACGGTTCCCGAGATGAGATAATATTGAATTACATAAAAAATAGAGCATTTTTCCATTGGACGTGAGTAATCAACATGACTGTGTGTTGAAGCGTGATTTGCAATTTGATATTTGCGAGATGTTTCCAACACATACTTGATACATTTAATACTCTATTCACCTATTGCTACATATCCGCAAATATCTAGTGTGAAGCCTTTACTGCCACGCCTTGCTCTTATTTGTCATTCCTGAGCGTGTCGATTTATTCCCTATTGTTGGTTCGAATGGTGATGATCAAAGTTATGATTTTTATGGCATGTATTGTAATTCCCTTATTATAACTTGTGAACGTATTATGTCTAAAACGCCTATGTGTATCATTAATTTCCAAACTAAAATATTTTATCAGTATATTATTCCGTACACTCAAAAAGGTAACATGCAATGCAAAAAAAGAGGCATTGAATGTGTGTTTCAAATAAATCGGAATTAATGGAATATCATATTATCGTAAAAGATACTGGTGAATGAAAATATCTCAATATGCAATAATACCGTCATAAATTTAACTAGTACTTGTTGCCATTAATACACATTATTAATAAAGTGCCTTGCGACATTTTTGTCATTGAAATGTGGAATAATTATAATAATTTTTGGGCAGAAACAATAACAACATCAGGAACAGTAACAACAATAGAAGGAACAGTAACAACATCTGCAGTACCGACAACAGCAAGAACAGAAACAACATTTGCAGTAACAGTAACAACGTCTGCAGTAACAACAACAGCAAGAATAGAAACAACATCTGCAGTAAGAGTTACAACATCTGCAGTAACAACAACAGCAAGAACAGAAACAACATCTATAGTAACAGTAACAACATCTGCAGTAACAACAACAGCAATAACAGTAACAACAACAGCAAGAACAGGAACAATAACAGCAAGAACAGTAACAACATATGCAGTAACAGCAACAACATCTGCAGTAACAACAACAGCAAGAACAGAAACAATAACAGCAAGAACAGGAAAGCAACAGCAAGAACAGTAACAACATCTGCAGTAACAGTAACAACATCTGCAGTAACAGTAACAACATCTGCAGTAACAACAACAGCAAGAACAGAAACAACAGCAAGAACAGGAACAATAACAACAGAAACAACAATATATGTGTGTACTAGTAGATTTTCATCAATGTTTTTTTAAATGGGAAACATGAATGTCCATTTGCATTTTATTCTTCGGTATATCATACTAAGAGCATATGTCAGTTAAGAGGAAAATGTTAACTGCCAACAAGTAGAATTTAAAGTTTTGCTCAGACCTGTAAATGTATGGGGGGACAAGGACTATAAAATAAAGTCTTTGCGTTCTTTTGAAGGCGAAATTCATTTCCATTAGTATGCTAAATCGCTTTAAGAATTGAGAATATAGCACGAATTTTGTAATTTACTGACACCAAGTTCCCTGAAAAGGCTTAATAATGCGTCAATGTTTACTTACAATGCTTAAGGCGTTTTAAAGTGATCGTGATAATGAGCTGTATTGTATGTCAACAAACATACCAAGGTGAGAACAGTATTAAGCATAAATTATATCCGTACTACACATTTGCTAAACTTTTGCATAAAAGTGGATTTGACATGTTTCAAATTCATAACAACAGTGTAAGATATTACTTTCTCATGCGGTTGTCAGGTGTTACACAACAAGGCTATTACATATCTGAATAATAGTCTCGGCAGACACTTGTCTTTAATAATTTAATGCTTCCCCCAAAAATAACATTATTTATACATAACACATGTGCCAAAAATATATTGAATTTATCTTGACCGTTGAGAAATCATCTGTTCGTCTACATTTTCAAACTATCTATGCTTGTTTCGTCTTTAATGGAAGACGTTATTCCTTGTGTAAATCATATTTATCATAATAAAGCATCAGTATCATAAACTAAGTACACGTACGCAAATTACTTGTACATACAACATGTATGGTTGGACAGGTTATGTTATTCCATGACATTGGCTATGGTCATGTCCTCCACATGTAGAGAAGTTGTAAGTTGCTTCCGGAGGAGCCAGTTAGTACTGGTTGATAATTTAATCCAAGGAAATCTGGTTACATCACCTGGTCGTCGTACATGTCTGAAAATGTGTTTATCAATGGCGTTAGAGCAAACAAAGCATTGAAATTGTCTGAGACAAAAATCGATATACATTGACACAAATTGGTATTTATGTAACTCGTTATTAGATAGCCAATCCAGATCTTGTGATAAAGTAACGTCATTCTTAAATTAATTAAAATATTTGCTGTCTGAGAGAGAAATAATATCTTGTCGTTAACACCTCTCTTTATTCATTTTAAGTTAAATTAACACTTGGGAATACCAACGGGCATGGTGCAGTGAAAATGTTTTAAGGAAACGTTATAGTAGACTCACTCATTTTGTCTGTTTTACAATTATTTCAAATAAATTAACAAACAAACAGTCTACACGGACAATAAATAACATTCGCATTTCATCAATGCTCGTTTGGTTTCATTTACCAAGGAACGCTAGAGAAAAGATATTTTAAACAATCTTGGAAGGAGACCACTAAACGATGCTAATTTCCAAATATCAAAGCCCTGGACCACGCGGTTTCAGAGAAGAAGATTTTCAAACATTTCCCAATATGGTCTGTAGACAATGTTACATACCAAATATGAATGTTCTTGGCCTTATGGTTCTGGACAAGATTTTCAATGGTATTCCCTATATAACTCTATATAAAACATGTGCCCCCTTGGCGGCGTGTCCAATATTGACCGCAGGGGGCACGATTTGAAGAATATTCGTAGAGGAGCATAAAACAATCTTATATACCAAATAGTTAAACTCGCAGAAGAAGATTATCTCATATATGTCTATGGAACACCTTGTGTGCCCAGGGCAGAACCAGTTCTGTAACCAAGGGTTTAATTTCAACTTTGAACTTGGAAGACGACCACAAGACAATGATCAATACAAAATATCAAAGTTCTGGGCATTGCGGTTTCGGAGAAGGCGTTTTTCCATATACAAGTCTACAACATGTGACACCAGGGCCAGGCCAGTTTTAACCACCTGGCATTATTTGAACAATCTCGCGACCTTTTTATGAAACAGACCATAACCATTTGAACAATTTTGAAAAAGGAGAATCAAAGGAAAGTTCGTGGG
Organism: Mactromeris polynyma; assembly: GCA_032209605.1. Lineage (NCBI taxonomy): Eukaryota > Metazoa > Mollusca > Bivalvia > Venerida > Mactridae > Mactromeris > Mactromeris polynyma. The sequence continues at coordinate 805,154 of JASFXZ010000009.1, forward strand.
AAATATCGTCAAAATTGGCCGAGCGGTTAAGGAGATGTTGTTTGAATTGTTTGTCCGAATTTAAGGTGTTTCACCCGCGTACAGTGTCGTAGTACTAAGCGGGTATAAGAAAACGGGATTAACAAGACGCCAAAAAAGCGTCTTATTTAAAAAATATTTTTATGATTTAGATATATTTCCAGATATTGACCATATAGGTAGAGATGGACAGAATGAACCCTCAATTTGTCGGTGGTATATAACACCATATGATAAAAATGTGTAACAAAAAGTAATAAACAAGCACATTTCATTTTCTATAACAATATATTTATCATATTACAAAAATAAACATATACATTTAGACAGTTTATTGATTTTCACAAAATGCAATACTTATTACAACCGTATTCCCTTCATAAATTAAATCGCAATTTCTGATATACTGAACAACTTTTCGTACTTTTATGTTGTTATTTCAGTCAGATATTGACATAACTCAATAAAAACTGACATATTGTTAAATTCTCATTTTACTTAAATAACATGCAACAAAGGTAACAATTGCACATTACTTCATCGATTTGTAATTTTTACAAAAATCTAGCACTAAGATAAACTAGATGCCCAAGGGCAACATGTGGAACCCCTAAAATTGACAAATGATTAAGAGAATACGATTATATAATAATATACTGTGCATATCTATTAGAATCATTTTTTGATTGTTGACTTCTAAGTGTGATATTGACCTTTGAGCTATGTACTGGTAGGGTACGGGTCTTGCAAGACACATGACATGTGGTCAGCATGGTAAACATTTGTGCCAAGAAATTTGAAAATCCTCCAATAAATCCTCTCAAAGTGTGACCTTGACTAATGAGCTACGGACATGGGTCCTGTGCGCAACACGCCGTTTATAATGGTGAACATTTGTACAAAGTAATTTGAAAATCCACAAAAAAGGACAGTGTAATAATCCCGACAAGATGTTTTTGACCCTTTTTTTACCTTTGATCTCAAAGTTAGACATTGCCCTTTCAGTTACGGACATGAGTCCTGCGTGCAACACACCTCATCGTGAAGATTATTTGTACCAAGTATTTTGAAAATCCCTTTATAAATGACAGTGAACTGGTCCGGACAAGATGTTTTAGACCCATATTTGACATTTGACCTCTACTTGTGACCTTGACCTTTGAGCAACGGACATGGGTCTTCCACACAACACTCCGTCTCATCATGGTGAACATTTGTGCCAAGTCATTTAAAAAGCCTCCAATAAGCGACAGAGAAATGGTCCGGACAAATAGGCTGGTTATGATGTGAACACGACTGTCAGGAAACTAATACCCTTTCCACCTCCACGTTACCTTGGTAGGAAATAGTCCTAAGTTAAAATACAAAAAAATTGTTTTAAAATGAGTAAACATAGCATCACAGAAAAAAACATAGTAATTGGGCGTTAAGCACGTGTATATGTTACATTTCACTACCGTGTTGTTTTAAATGGCTATGTAGGGAATATTTAACAACATTGGACAAAATTCAGTACGTTAAATAGTATCCGACTTTTCCTTTCCCGTATTAAATTTCGAGAAATTGAAGTCGGTATTTTAATTGAGGCGAAATGGATGGAAGATCATGAGATTTAAATGAAGAAAAATAGGTTGGTGATGCGGGTGGAGAAAGTTTATCAGGCAAAGCGGAGGAGAAAAAAATAGTCCCCATGACTCCGATACATTTTCAATACCTATATATATTCATCTGCGTTTTGGAATATTTGATGAGCATTTATCAATAACAAATCTAAGAAATTGCAACAAATTAGTAAGCGTCAACAATAAAACATTACAATTAATTGATATGCATTTTCCCACGATAACGATAACTGTCAAGGAATTCATGGGTGTCCATCGCAGTTTATCCTCCCGAGATGTTGGTTGTACTACACATACAGTTAAATACAGTTAGGTAATACATTTTATCCGACACATTAAATAATAATAAACATCACTAGGTTATCTAACTTCCATGTCCTTGAATAGAACTGAGTCTCTTTAACATTCGATTTCGATGACTTTCTCTATATGGTAAACATCTCAGAATTTGACTGAGAGCGTCCTTGAAATTTCTCCCGAAGAATGTATACAGAAAAAAATTGCAGCTAAATGTTGTGTAGTAAAGCATGAGTGTTAATTCTTGTAGGACGGAAACCTCTTTGCTCACTGCTTGTCTGTCCGAGGATGTTATCAAATTATACAATCGGATCGCATGCGACGGTAAATTTAGAAATAAGAACGTCGTTGAAACGAGCAAAAGCGTCCTAGTCACTCTATATTGTGGATTGATCATTCGCGCACTTTTGCACGAATATCTTTTCGGTGTATGTAAAGTTGTCACTGTTGTATCATTTATAATTGTCGTTGTGGCGGTTTTCTTTTGATTGAAAGTATATCGACGCACGGATTTAGCTTGTAGTGATCCTTTAATAACCGCTCTTAGCACCATTGAGTTCATAACTACGATCATAATAAATGGAACAATCATTGTTAAGACGGTGTCCATCCAGGTTAACACATTTAGTAAATCAATATACTTATCTACGTATGAACATCCCACTCTTGTGTCCCAAACTTTCAGATCTGTTGTCCAGAAACTGTGAATGTAAAGGATCAATGACAAAGTTGTTAAGAGTCCTATTATTGCCTTTTCGCGAAAACGGCTGCAAATATGATGACTTTTCAACGGGAAACATATTGCAATGAAACGTTCGAATGTGAACCCCACCACAAACCAAACGCTTAAGAAGCTCGTCGCGTATGTGGTAAAAATTAAAAACTTACACAAAATCAAACCGGTCAACAGTGGGTAAACCTCTCCGTCGATCCATGTCACACACAAACTGATTAAGAAAACATTATCCACGAAGGCAAGTGAGGCTAAAAATACTGAACTGCTTGTTGTTTTCAAAGACTTTGACGAAAACACTAATAATGATATCGTGTTTCCAAAAAGTCCAATAATAATAATTAACGGAATGCTGATGTTTCGGAAAAAGTGCAAAGCTACACTGAAGTTTGTTACAATGCCATGACTTATATTCTCGTTTGTTAAATTCTCCGAAATGTTCAAAAACTTATCTTGTTCCATATTTGTTTCCATGTTGGATATTTTTTTTCTTAGAGAAATATGTTGCGTAATATTACACAAGTAACTATTAATTTCATATCCGTTCTGTACGAATATAACATGTCTTCCTCTACGCCACTACCTGACATTAGAGTCTGTTCATTTCCAACTGTCTACTGATAATTTTGTGGCGCTGTTATTGACAATGCTTACTTTCCGATAAACCAAATGCCGCGATCGTACTAACGTTTGTATCGGAGTAGTCATAGGCGAATTACTCCACGCCTTTTAGAATTCGAATAAAACCAATAATACAGGGTTCCTAATCGGTAATTTATTCATAGGATTAAGATAAAAAAGAAACACAGATGTCAACAAACACACCTAATTAACGCATGAGTTAAGTTATACTAGATGTTATTTTAATGATTTTAAGTTGATATTTAATGATTTTATGTTGTTTTGTCCATTCAAAATGCATCAGACCAGTTTATAATTGTAACCTACTTTTATTTACACAGATAACTGAACGACGTTTTATACAGTGTCACGGCTTGGTGTCGACAGGGTCTCGGATTGCTTCACCAGTGGTCGAAATTGACAAAAAAAGTAGAATTCTCTCGGGTTTGTGATAAATTCGAAAATATTAGCCCGACATTCTAGTGAAAAATTAAATCCAACTTTGACTTTCCCATTAATATTCGGAAAATCTATTAACCTAAAATCCGACTAAAACCGTGCTGGTACACAGAAAGCACCTGTCGCTTAAGTAAACAATGACCTTCCTAAAATATGTTGCTGGGTAAAAACCTGGCAAACGACCGAGAGAACTTACTGGAAATGAGGGTATGAAGAACAAACCTGAAAATTGTAGGTTGGAAAGAGTCTTTGTCGTCGTGGACAAAATATCGGCGATGGTTAAGGATTTGTGACTGGTGTTTGGCGTCTGATGATAAATCGTCTTTTTCGTCTACAGACGGGTGCGACAACCTTCGTCTTGATGCTATCAACCTACATTTCTGACTTTAGAAACTGGCCATTAGAATGGTTCATTCTTCTGCCGTTAAAAAATGAACCATTCCTTATTACCGGTCATTTGTTTTTGCATGTTTATGTGTTTCTGCAAGCTTTATTAGTTTCAGGTTTGGCTGACCTTATCAGTTATTCAGTTGTTTTCATCAAGCAGTACTGTTATAGATTTTGTAATGTTCACTTCAAACATATGCCTTGGTTTAGACGTTGAAATTAACATCTTGAAAATATTTAAAGTCATAATTTGACAAAAAAATAACCAGTAATCTGGTTACTTATTTGTTAGACTTCTTAAAATGATTTACAGGAGTTGGAGACTAATAATAAGTATATTTCAGAGTTCGGCAACGACGATATCACTACAACTTTGAATATTTTGAAGTGAGCCTTGCCAGTGCTGAGGTTGATGCAGATGCTGTTCGACAGAATGGTATTTCCTGAAATATTTTGTTCTCAAGAAGTAAGTTAACAGAAGTATACATTCCTTCTAATCAAGATTATTTGTAATGACCACACATCTATAATCTGAATATAATTAAATCAGTGGTGTTTAAGCAGTGTTTAAAGTACAAAAATGTCTTCAGGTATACAACCCAGCTCACAAAGGGAATCACTAGACTGGACCACAATAAACAGATTCGCAGTATATAACCCGATGTGTATTCCGCCGAGTGATGCGTCTTCGACATAGGGAAGCTTCGACATAGGGAAGCGTTCCAGACAGGTGAGTAGTGGTGTCATTTTCTGACTAATAATTCGTAATTTCCATTTTTCTGTAGGATCTTTTATCGTCTAAATGACGGTGAATGCCTAACTTTATAATAAAAACCAATACAAAGCGATATTGATGAGGAATAAAGCTTGTATCGTCCGATTAAATTTGATATATAGAAAACTGCTTGACTTTAATCGATTGGCGATAGAATTGAAAAGGTTTACTCCATATATCAAAACACATATCATTTACGAACAATTTTGTCAAGTTGCAAGTCTGTCGATGCTCTTAAACCGACGTTTGATCCTTCCAAAGAGACCCTGGTAGGCACAAATATGATGACGTTCACAGCAGAGGGTATTATGCAATGATGACGTTGCCGGCTGAGGAGTGACAAGCACGGATGACGTTTACGGCCGAGGAAAACACTTACTAAAAAAACGGAATTTTGGTTTTCTAATCGTTTTTATACCAGATAAAGCATGGAATGTTTTACTCTCCTTTAGCATAGGGCGCTTTTGCCGATACCTTCATAATCACCCTCTGTTTCATAACTCCCGCAAAACTAATATTTTGTATATTTAGACAGGCGAGTCGACATGCGTCCACAGCCATTCCCAAATGTTGGACAGTAAACATGTGTAAATAAAGTTTATGCGAGTGTGCATTGAATTGACAGCTTTCACTGTCATAGAAATGCCGCTGTGACTATGAAAATTGCTAGTAAAACTAAATAAATCGAACGTAAGTGACTATCGTTTCGTCGGCATGCAATAATTATTCCGATGCATGTAAATGTGTAGTGATTTAAGGTCATTTAAACAACTGTCGATGCGGAATCTGCGTATACAATGTATTTTATATGCATCATATGGTTACTTGGCATCTTGTTACTCAAATTCGCCACGCTATTTGTAAAACTTATCAGTACAATTCTGAATAAGTACAAAAAGAACGAAACACTGCCTTCTGTAAATGCTAAACTTTTCTGAAATAAAACTGATTATCTAGATAGTCAAAATTTCCTTCGACGCGAAAGGCTAAACATTGAGTACACATTTTATTGGTTTAACACTGGAAAATACCCATCTATTATAAACTCAGTAGTCACGTGATCGTGCCGACCAATGCAATTTATTATTTTGAACGAACAGTGATTTCGTAAGGTAAAATATCAAAATATACTGGGTAATACAGCAGCGTGTGAATGTAACGGCAGTGGAATCAAAGCGCTGTGTGGGAGCGTAGGAATGTTTAGAAGAATTAATCACCAACGATTAATAAAAGGCGTTCCTCGAAGCCATTCACATTTGCGAATCATATATACTCATTCTTGATAGTCTTTCGGTTCAACCATAAATGTCACGAGTACTTAAGAAGTGTGTCTACAACGGTTCCCTCTGTCGAAGACGCATCACTCGGCGGAATACACATCGAGTTATACACTGTGATATTGCGCATTGAATGTCTGTCGAACATCCTGGCAGTCATTGATTTGTTCACTCATTGATTTGTTGCGAACATTGCCGCCGACATCTGTGCGTAATGAATGCTCATTTTCAGTGATGGAAATCACAAAGTCGAACAGAAGGGCGCGGATGAAAGCTGTCACACTGAATGACCTGCTGACGATCAGTCTTCGATGACCTTGTATTCAGGACTGGTACCCTCTTCTTGGTAAGTTAACATGGGTTCAATCTGATATACCTCCACAAATATTTATTATTTCTGTTTGTTTCGGCCTTTTGTTGCCAGCTGTCTTGACTTGTCCTGTGATCTTTTCCATCCATTAATTTCCCCCTTCACTGTTTTTCACGGAATGGACGGTGAACAGGGTAACATATCTGAGAGTGGTATCATGTCACGTGTCAACGGCATGGTATCACAATGTGGTAGCAATGTTTTAGACGTGAAAGAAAAGTCGTGTCTGTATAACTAAAAATGTAGCTCGGAAGTAAACCCAACGCACGAACATTTAGTTTTGCCAGTTAGAGTTAATAGGAAAACAAACAAGTCCTCCAGATGTATTATTTAGTTTATTGTGGCTTGTGGTAATTTTTGATACATTGATATGAAGATTTGATAAATACTGATCAATATTACAACTGAAGTGTTTATTCCAAAAGTGTGGAAAACTGCTTAATTTCCGCGTCGATGTTTGCAAGGATGCAGATAGTAGAATATAGAGATATAACATTAATTTAAACAGGAAGGGGTTAATTGAGATGAACGCATGCTAACATGTTAAGATGTACATTGTATTTCCGTTTTCACTAAAATCAGATTATATACACAAGATAAATGAATTTATTTCCTTATGATAATAATGCTCGTAATCAAAACCAATCATGTCAAGTTTAAATATTTGACTTTTAATTACATTTGTATCGACATGTACCAAGTTTCAAGTTCATATACATATCCGAATATGACAGCATTTTCTCACGCATTGAATATACAGAGTGTCACATGATAAAAGAGAACGACTATAAATAAATTATACTTGTACACTATTCATATACAATTGATAGCAGCTGCAAAAATACGGTAACAACAACAAAAAATCAAGACATATTTACAAAAAAGTACATAATAATAATAGAATGAAAAAAATACATTGTTTTCATTCAAATATACGCATGTAATTATTATACAGATGGACTATAAAGAGTAGTTATTGTCTAGAACAAGGAAAGCTTTATCATTGTGGTATATTGTGTGGAAATGAAAGAGATCCTGCTCTATGTCAGACATCGTTTAATTATTTGAAATGATACAACATTTTCTGACATTGTAATGCAGTATTAATCAGCCCTTGTTTACTGTTTGTTTTAACAATTTTCATGACGATCGGTCGAGTGTATTAATATTGTTTGATATACTGAGTTCTACACAGTCTTAACTTTGGAAAGACAAGTAAGAAATGGAATACATCGCCTACATCGTTGCAATGAATAATTTCTACCACGTAGTAATGTATACCATCTGTCGTAGGTCAACGGTGATTTCTTGTTATAAATGGAAGTGTGCCATTTATTACATATATAGGCAATTGATTGATGTATTTACCACTTCATATGATAAACTAAATGCTGTTGCTCAATCGTAGATATTCATTCCATTTATTTCATTTTCACTCTGTCTAACTCCTAAACAATCAAATGTCCCTTCAGTTTTGTTTTCAGAAATACAATGCCCTAAATGTTTTTGTTATGTGTTTTATACATATTATATATCACTTTAAAACATTTCGCATCATTGTTCACTACATAGTCCAATTCTCCACACATGTTCATAAGCTTGTTTAAAACCAACGAAATAGCAATCGATCGTTTGTACTCATTGTACTAAATCATTCCTTTGAGTATGAACATATTATCTAATGTTGAGATATTGTAGCGACAACCATCGTGAGTTTCATGTTTAATATTATGTTTGCAGCGTAATTGTTCAATCTGTGATTTAATATATAGGTGAGTAGTTTACTAAAACAGCAGCGATAAAGGAATGTTTCAGATTTAACAGAGATGTCCTAAGGTCAAATCTCTTTCGAGATGGGGCAATATGGGTTTTATGTATATATGTGCATTATTGATATATGGGCTGGTGGAATAAATCGTCTTAATGAAGAATTGAATAAAATTATGTTTCAGTTGCTACTCACTGATAAATTATAACAATGACACAGAAAAGAAAATATTATACCTTGAAACATTGATTAGAAGTCATTATAAAAGGTAATCTAGATATTCGTAAAGTAATCAATAACAGAAGAAACATAATATCGGTCGATTACTATAATGTCACAGATACATGACAATAACTGCAACTTCAGTGTCACCTCTCCAGAGCTGCTGTCTCATGAACAATAGTTTTTCTTCAATAACATTATCAATTGTCCCGTGGTAAAACCTTACTTATGTTTCAACATCTGTAAAGCATCAAATTCGTAACAACAGTATTGAATATTCCAAATGGTGTAGCAGTTCTAGACAGGCTGCACTGTAATACTAATACAGTACTATATATGCTGTTCGTACAATACAGTTGTGCTTATCTTGCATTCTTTCAAATTAGTGTATTTCAATTTCAGAGAATGTTCTTCCATCATTAAAGTGCTTTTATTGAAGACACCATACTGCGATGTAGTCAATTACATGGCATACTGCTTAATTGCATTGCATACAGCTTACAAATGGCTAGTGTCAAATAGTTTCCAAACACATTTGTAAGCATTCAGTAGCCTTTCAACATTTTTTCTGAAACTATGCGCACATAGAGTAAACTATTCAACAGGTACAGTCAATATAACAAATTTGTAACAGTCATTCGATCATTTAATTCAATCTAATCAGTGTTATTTTTATTTCCTACGCACATAGCATCTCGAAGTTTTTCCCAGAACAATTCTTCACCAACAACATCTTCTGTCCATTCTAAGTAGGTTGTCATCTCTAAAAGACTTTTGATGGAATTATTCATGTTTCTACCTTTGATCGTTTGCAAAAGAATAACAATAACTTCAAATTCGTCTTCAATGCGTTTAGAAAGTGCGAATTTCAGTTCAAACATGCACCAACCACTTGTTGCAAAGGCATCCGATAAAACTAATATCATCCGTTTGCTTTCTTCGATGCGCTGAACAATGTTGTCATTAATATACGCTCCGAGGTGAAAATCCCTCTTATGTACACAGAGTGTACACTTAGATTCAGTTTCAAGTATCGGAACTAATCTACCAACCACCCAATCTGAATCCCTCTGATTATAGGACACAAATGCATCATACAATACATTTGCACCTTCAATAGGAGTATAGTTCTTTCGTTTCCGAAACAAATATATGTAATGTTTAATATTCCATCGATTGCGATACAGGATTGTTGAAATAACTAGAGCTATCACTGAAGGTGATTAATACCCCCACAATACCGCTTTGTCAGACATATTTTTGATAAATTCAAAGATGGCCGCCAGTCAAGACAATGAAATTATCTATCACTATCTATCACTACAGGACCACAATCAGAATGTGCCGACAATATACACAACTAGGCTTGGTAGAAATAATTCATGGAAAACCATGTTATGTGACATGACGGAACAAGTGGTGATTCCCATATAGCCCCCATTGCATATTTTGAAGTGGGGTTATAATAAGAATTGTGTACATTTTAATATTTCGGAGGTGATATGAATACCACAGTATGGGAGTCAGGTCAAAATCAATAAAATAGAAAAAATGAACAGTAATATATAGCACTTTGTCACAAAGAAATATAATGATACATTCGACTAGAGTATGAACTAGTAACACCAATATATTTGATTTTAACTCCCAAGATCTGAACATTTTGCATTCAAATTCGAACAAATATAGCAACAAAGCGTATTAAATTGATACAATTTATATTCGCAATCAAGACATTTTGTTCCATTGTCCTTGACTGCAGTTTCACAGATTTAATCAAATAATCAAACTAACTGGATATAACATTATATTATGCCTTATTTCAATGGATTTTAAAAGAAATCCCGTTATTTTCACTGAAAGGCGAGTCTTCAACAACAAAAACAAACCATTTGCTAGTATCTGAATGTAATAAACCAAAAATGCTGCCAACAGAACAGTAAGAACTAATCAACAGTTCCTGTGAAATAAAAAACTGAACTTGTATAGAATTGCTCACAAAAAGCTGGGCAAAATGGAACTAAATCAATGCAAAATATATCAAACAATATGCTAGAAATAACAGTTATTTTCACAGAAAGATAAGTCGTTTACAACTAAAAACAAACCATTTGCTAGTAAGTGAAAGTAAGAGAAACTATTTTTAGTAACAGTGACCTTGACCTTGGCCTCACCAGCCCCAATATCGAACTTGACCTGTATCTTCTGATGTTACACCTGTGTACCAAAAAATTTTCAAATCTGTCTAGCCTTTCATGAGTTATCGTCCGGAAACCATGAAAACCAAGAGAAACTATTTTTAGTAACAGTGACCTTGACCTTGGCCCCACCAGCCCCAATATCGAACTTGACCTGTATCTTCTGATGTTACACCTGTGTACCAAAAATTTTTCAAATCTGTCTAGCCTTTCATGAGTTATCGTCCGGAAACCATGAAAACCAAGAGAAACTATTTTTAGTAACAGTGACCTTGACCCCACCAGCCCCAATATCGAACTTGACCTGTATCTTCTGATGTTACACCTGTGTACCAAAAAATTTTCAAATCTGTCTAGCCTTTCATGAGTTATCGTCCGGAAACCATGAAAACCGACCGACCGACCGACCGACCGACCGACCGACCGACCGACCGACCGACCGACCGACCGACCGACCGACCGACCGACCGACCGACCGACCGACCGACCGACCGACCGACCGACCGACCGACCGACCGACCGACCGACCGACCGACCGACCGACCGACCGACCGACCGACCGACCGACCGACCGACCGACCGACCGACAAGCTCACTCCTATATACCCCCTCAAACTTCGTTTGTGGGGGTATAATAAGTACCATAAGCAGAGTGAGTAAACCAACTATGATCCCCCACATCCAACTTGGCAAAGGATGACATTCCAAGTATGAGAATTTAATATCCAGTAACAATCTTCCAACATATTTTGGAGGAGAAGCACACTTGTAGCTTTCACTTTCGAAGCGTTTAACCTTTGACCTGTTGGCTGTTTTGAGCCAGTCAATAAACCATTCAAGTCCACAGTCACATGAAAATGGATTTTCTGAGAAGTCAACAAATTTTAGTCGGTTAAGCAAATCAACGGGAAAAGCAGTTGAAGATAAGTGTACTAGTTTGTTTCTTTTTAACTTAAGATATTTCAAAAACTGTTTGGAATTTATCAATGTATTATTGACATTATCAATAAGGTTATTGTTCAAATTTATCTTTTTTAAATTGTCTTTGTTGTCGAGAATAATGGACGGGTCACGATCAATTTTGCAGGCGTAGCAAGTAAAATATTTCAGTTTATCTAACGGTGCAAACAGACCGTATAATGAGCGTGTTGGTATCTGCATACTTATGAATTCTAAATGCAAGGAAATCAGATTTGGCAAATATTTAAAAGTGTCGTTGATTGAGCGAAATATTGATGTTGCTTTTCCATCCTGGCTAAATATCAGACGTTCGAGCGTTTTGGAACGAAATGCATATTTCTCGGCATGGGCCAAAATGCCATGGTTGTTTTCAATTATCAAATATTTAATGGAATGTAGATTAAGAAGCATATCATTTGGGAATACTGTTAAATAATTTTCGGAAATGTCTAGTTTGATCAAGGATGTGAGACATTTAAAGTGATGGGAACCCAGTTCCATAATTATGTTGTACCTCAGAGACAGTGTTCTAAGCGCTGGAACCTGTGTTAATGACGAGTCATTATCAAAACAGAAGTTTGGAAAGTGTGTCAAACGATTACGTTCAATTGAAAGCACTTTCAACCGTTTCATGTACACTAGGTGAAATTCTATAATTCTATTATACTCGAAATAGAGAGCTTGAATATTATCAAAATGTTTAATAATACTTTGCGAAACATTCACGAAATTATTGTTCATCAAACGCAGTCCGCTCAAGTCGCACATATTCATTAAAGAAAACGTGTTTTCAAACGCAAAATTTCTACCCATAGAATTTAAGGAGAGAGTAAAATTCCTATGACATAAAACTCCCAAGTAGTTGCTTCAAGTTCTCTATAGGATTACCGGAAAGTATCAAGTATTTGATTCTGGTAAAACTGTCAAATGAATCCTCGCTGATAGTCGTGATATTGTTGTATGGCAACGACAGATAAAGAATACGTTCTGGATTGCTGATATTTTCGAAAGTTTCTTTCGTGACGTTGGGAAGAAAGTTACCAATAAACTTAAGACCAGTTATATTGGTAGGTAGTTCCGGTATGTATGATAGATTTCTATGCTCGCATTGCACGTCTGTTCTAACAAAAACACAACCACCATCTAATTCCACACATTTGATCCTCCCGATTTCAACCAAGAGAAACAATATAATCACGCAAACTGTTTCAGCATTTATTTCCATGTTTAAATTGAATACACTACTATATTCACTAGTCCATACACATTATTAACAGGCTGTTAACTAAAGTGTATGAGTGTGCTTTAAATATTGACTTCCGTCTTTTAATTTAAGTGTAGAACGGGAAACTGTATTTATATCAATAACAGCCCCTACCAAAGTTTATCTATGTTTAGCGTCTTCGTTCGTGTAGATATTTAGCTGTCTGACCGAATATACTATTCAATCATTGCTGTGGGATGTTCAACCTCTTTCTAGAGACAACGTCATTCATGAAACCAGGTTTTGACTAAGTAAAAATGCTTAACCGATGGTCAATCTAAAATTCGTTTTTGCCTGCAACATTTATGCGCAATAAAACGCTTCTGTGTAATAAGTTACAAATAATTACTTGCATATTTATGTATGAAAATGAGAATAGCCCTGTTTTATTTATTTCTTGTTCTTCTGACAGAATTCACCGTAGTGCATAAAATGCTCTCTCCACGCCTTATACTTGTACATGCAAATATGAAAGATATTGCGAAACGATTGTACGATGAACATTAATATTTTATTGTAGTGGCAAAAATGAAATTTCTGTACATAATGTTGAGTTTAGCTTAGTCTAAAACATCTATTAATTTAATATCTAAAATTATAACTGCTTATTTATTCTACGCTCCTCAGTAAGAAAACGAGTACGAAATTGGTTATTTTAGTGAATTATTTATCATGTATTACATAATGCAAATTTATATACAATATAACACTATCGAATTATTGCACATTTTTTACCATAAATGTGGTAATAATTGATTTATGTTCCTTCCTGTAGTATTCACGTGTATTTCGGTGTATTATTATTGTATACGCATTTTTGTTCTCTGTCTTATGTATGTGGCGTTCCCTGTAGCTACGTGTTCTCTATTTAACACTTGTATGTTTTATAACACAGTCATTTCAGTTTGTTCATCAACTGTAGTATTATATGTATGTTTGAATATGTGTTATAGTGTTCCTTCTCAGTCACATGTATTGTATAAGTTATACAGGTTGTTGATAGGGTATATGGGGGGAAAATAACCTGTCTGTGTGCCATATAACCCGAGGCGTTAGCCAAGGGTTATATGAATCGCAGACAGGTTATATACCCCCATATACCCTGTCAACAACAGTATAAAGAATTTATAATGCTGCAAATCCGTGTTTTCATAATAATTTAGTTAAACAAGCAATGTTTCGATGCCTAGCTCTAGATCTAAGAATTAGATCTGTGCATTTTTGCTGTTTTTGGTTCATAAAATTGCAGGTACCTCAATACACATGGTTAAGCGCGCGCTTGCACTCTATTTTTAATTTTCAAGCGTCTGACTTTATCGAGCTGAATTTGGCTCAAACCTTAAACAATTTATCGTATTGAATATTAATACAAGCACACATGTAATCAGTTCAATATTTATTGAATCATGTATGAAGATCAATTGTCAATTTCTAGTAACTTGCGGACATCAAAAGATAAAAGTTTTCGAGTCGAGCCGTCAGCGAAAATGGTCACGAGGCGCATGAAGGGGAAATTAGTTCGCACGTCATATACCCTGTCAGCGCCGTGTATATAGAATACTATACGCGAGCCTTTAACCAATGCAATTACTGGATTTTTATTTGCAGTATTATAAATGTTTGAATATTGTCCTCATGGGCCACATATATGGCTTACTGGACTTAAAATGAAATAAACCCAATTATATCTGTATAACAATATAATATTATCATATTAGACTCGACCGTTGGGGGTCTGTGAATAACGTTTAAATCAAACCATAAATTAATGCATAGTTATCACATACAATAAAAACTAAATATAGGATTTAATGTGTTAAGTACTTAGAAATATTTAGAATGGTCGATATATCTTTCGACACTTATATACTGTGACATATGCGTCTACGAAATATAATGTCACTGACTTTCGTATAAGTGTTACTAGTTGAATATCACTAATATATGTAGGGTTTATATATGATATATCAATTATTGCGTCCCATACAGAAACACAACAAAACATTAACGTCTAATTACATTGTTCTTAAACACTTCAAATAAGCATATTGGAAGTTATTCCTACACCTATTACACGTTTTCAACTTATTTGATTGAGTTTGTGGAAATATATTTTAGAAAATATCCGTGATAGACAAAGGGAAACAAGTACTTCTCCTATACTAGTATGGCTTAGGACATTGTCGTAAATCTGTCAAAATCCTTACATTCGTTTTGATGTCTAAAATCAGCTACTTTCGTTTTAGAAACATGTCAGTATCAAACAAACAAAATATCTATGGTCTATGTCGACTTTTTTGATGGTTCCATTCATTTGAATGATAAATACTATAGGTTACTGCAGTCAAAATCATCAAAAGTCTATTATAGTCTGAAACACAATATGAAATAGTACTGACGGGTTAACACTTTTGACCATATATATATGTATAGATGACACTGTATAATAGTAAACTACCATGTGCTATATCTACATATTGTACACTGTGTTTATATTTGCAGGGGTGACCTTTGTGGTAGATGCACGTACAATCGGCTGAGGAGTGACCTTGAATTAAATTATCAACAAGTACTAACTTGCTCTTCCGGAAGCAGCAATTATCAATAACATATGTGCCAAAATATATTGAATTTATCTTGACCGTTGAGAAACTATCTGTTCGTCTACATTTTCAAACTATCTATGCTTGTTTCTTCATTAAAGGAAGACGTTATTCCTTGTGTAAATCATATTTATCATAACAAAGCATCAGTATCATAAACTAAGTACATGTACGCAAATCACTTGTACATACAACATGTAGGGTTGGACAGGTTATGTTATTCCATGACATTGGCTATGGTCATGTCCTCCACATGCAGCGTAGTTGTCAGCTGCTTCCAGAAGAGCAAGTTAGTACTGGTTGATAATTTAATTCAAGGAAAACTGATTGAGTTACCTGGCAGCCGTACATCTATATGTCTAAAAAGGTGTTGAACAATGGCGTAAAAGCCCATGAAAACAATCAAACAAAGCATTAAAATTGACGGAGAGTGAGACAAACATCGATATACATTGACACAAATTAGTATTTATGTTAACTCGTTAATAGGTAGCCGATTCACATCTTGTGATAAAATAACGCCATTCTTAATCAATTAAATATGTGGTGTCTTAGAGAGAAAAGAATATCTTGTCGTTAACACTTCTCTTTATTTAATTCAAGTCAAATTAACACTTTGGAAAACCATCGGGCTTGGTGCAGTGAATATGTTTTAAGGATACGATAAAGTAGACACTCCTTTTTGTCTGTTTACCTATCTTTTAAATACATTAACAAACCAACTGTCTACAGGGACAGTAAATAACATTCGCACTTTATAAATCTTCGTTTGGATTCATGAACCCAGGAAACGTATAATGACACGAATAAGTTTGAACATGTACTGTAGAATGAAATCAATATTGAACTTTTTTATGCTTTAAACACAGGTATAAGTTGTGAAAAGGAAGCACTATATGCTTATAGTCAAGTGACCGCGCTCCCATGGTTACTTCATGTGTACATAACCAATGACAATACGCCCACGAGAGACAGAGCTCTAAAGTCTACATTTTGCACTTAAACCTTAAACAAGCATGGTTCTGGACAATACGAATGTCATAGTTATTTCCTTTATAACTCAAAGAAAACATATTTTGAAAATCTTGGTAGGAGACCACTAAACAATGCTTCGGTCCAAATATCAAAGCCCTGTTCCAGAGAAGATTTTCAAACATTTCCCAATAGGATCTCTAGACAATGTTATATACCAAATATGAATATTCTTGGCCTTATGTTTCTGGATAAGATTTTTAAAGGTGTTCCCTATATAACTCTATATAAAACATGTGACCCCTTTGCGGCGGGTCCAATATTGACCGCAGGGGCACGATTTGAACATTCTTGGTAGAGGATCACAAAACAATCTTACATACTAAATAGCTAAACTCGGGGCCATGTGGTTTCTCAGAAGGTTATCTCATATAAGTCTATAGAAAGCATGTGTGCCCGGAAGCCAAGTGTTAAATTTCAACTTTGATGTATGGTATTAAATTCCACTCAAGCTCAATATTTCGGTTACACTAGACCTTTATCAAGAGCAAATAACACAATTTTTCACAATAGCTATATATTATATGTTTGTTTGTCTACTCATCAAATGCAAAACAAGTTTGACGTCATTTCTCGTACTTAACAGAGGAAATGATGTCACGACGTCACAACGTCAGACTACATTTGGCGCACTTCTCTTCCATTCAGTCCTGATTGAAATTTAGTATCTAGTTTGGTAATCCAGTCACTCTAACGAACAAGTCGGAGTGACTTGGAATGGCCACGGACTTTCTGAAGAATAGTCACCTCAAGATTTTTAATTGAATGGCCTTCATTATTAAAATGAGAAGATACTTCCCTGTCTTTGTAGAGTCGGATGTCGCCCAGGTACTCTTCAATTCTTTCTCTCAGCATCCTGCCTGTCTCGCCCACATACACGATCCTCCTGCATGCCGTGCAGTTAAGTCTGTAGACGACACCCCTCTCTGTGCAGACTGTGTCAACGTCAGAACTGATCACGCATGTCTTACAGTCTGGTTTGCATGGCCGTCTCCGTGTTTGGATATCTTGCTGCAGCTTGCCATGTACTAGGATATCGTTGAACTTGGAAGAAAAAAACCCCCAAAAAACAGAATACGTAACTATAGGGAACAAGACAGCGCCTCCTCACGCAGACCTCCGGAAAAACAATAAGACCACAAGACGGTGATCAAGACAAAATATCAAATTTCTAGGCCTTGCAGTTTCGGAGACATATACAAGTCTAAAACATGTGACCCCGAGGCCAGGCCAGACATCATTTGAACAATATCGCGACCTTTTTACGAAACGGACCATAACCATTTGAACAACTTTGAAAAAAAAGGACAATCAGAGGAAAGTTACTTTGGTCAAAATTGGCCAAGCTGTTAAGATGATGTTGTTTGAATTAAAAGTTAACATAAGGACGCAGGCCCGAACACACTCGTTGCGATAAATATATTTCTATATTTCCATTGTTAACAGATCGTTACGAAAATGATTATATGTGGTCAACCGTACCCACATGTATCACTAGTTTGTCTTTAAACGTGTGCATTTCAAAAAGCAGCTCCCCCAATTCGACATTCCAACACATAGAACGTGTATTACTGCATTTCTGACCAACCAAAATCTAGCTTGATGTTCTGTAATGCGAATGCTAAGATACCTTCAATAGTTATTTGTGTACTTTCCCAGAAACCAGCATGCAACCATTTCGCCTCCTGGTTCACAAGCTGAATTGAGGCTAGTCCCGACTCACCAGTTGCTCGACTTAATAACTGAACAGTTTATGTAAATTTGTCACAAACGTTCAAATGTGGTATCCCTACCTTCATCCATTATTTATGTGCATCTTGTGTCATTTATACTTTAAATCTATATATTTGTTTAAGTTAGTACACTAAAGTTTCGTTTACAATCGAAAGTAACTGTAGAAATATCCTCGGAGCTTCCTATTTGAAGGAAAATATCATTCATGGTCTAAATGTGACTTTAAATAATGTTCTTAAATCAAGTGTTCATTACAAAATGTACTGTTTGTGTTCTACACCGGTGAGCGCTGATGTGGGATTTACAAATGTACAACCTCTTTTGTAAGTGACGTCATTTCAAGAAAACGCAACATATGATGTCACTATTTGCAAGCAGGAAACAATATTAACTCATTTATATATTTTCATATTACCATGTAATAGTTAGTAGATATTAAGTAAAATCTTATTGATTAAGAAGGGGCGGAGCGAGCGTAGCGAGCGAGCCCTCTTCTTAACCAATAAGATTTTACTTAATATCTACTAACTTGACTTAGAATGTAACCTACATTTTGATTGGCCGATACGCATTCAAATTTCAACGCGCAATCTGGAACATGTGTGGCGATTTTAGCGTCACACACTTGTTCGTAAGCGTTTCAAAATGGATGTACCATTGATTTACATGCATCTGAAATTAAAGTTCATGTTCGTTTGGTTTGTTACTTTATTGGAAAAATAAAGTTGTTTAAATTGGGGGTATAGAATAGCCTATAAACGGATAAGCAAAGTGCGTAGCCAAAAGGTCAAATTAAGATTTTGCTAAGTGGCACAAAAATCAAAACGATCAATGGTCAAAACAGATAAAAAAACGATAAAGTACATGCAGGTGACACTTAACAGTATTGTCATAGACTTGGTGCCAGCAAACAACAAAGCCAATAACTAACTTTAATAATTGTGTTAAGCCCCTTTGTCGACAAATATAAACGAGCGTGGCACTCTTGTTTTGACGAAACATAAACAAAACTGTAAAAACGGATCACGTGGTGTGAAAGGGTAAAAACTATAACGGACAAGAATAGTAAATTTCCAAATATGGTAACGCTCTCAAAGATTCGCAGTAGGCGGAGCTTAAAAAGCCCGCGAAAAGTCGAAATTCTTAATGAATAAGCGTAGTATTTAACGGAAGCCGTTCTGTCATTTCATTGGCTGAAAATGTAGGTTGCATTCTAAATGGGGCAAATCTTGCATACTGACATGTCACAAGTGACGTTTTCTGTAAAAAGGTTGAAAATCGGCAGCGACTCACGTTTTATTGAGCGAAGATTAAACTGCAGAACAGTAAAACTATAATGTTACATATTATGGTCAGGTTAATAGATATTTATTCTAACCACAATATAAGGACATGGGAGAACTTTATTATCATCCTCTAAAATAGTTGTTCTTTTACAAGAGAGAGAATACGTAACTACAGGGAAAGCCACATACATAAGACAATGCCTCCCACGCAGATCTCCGGAAAAACAACAATCCACAAAACATAAGGCACTAAAGGAGGTCAAACGGTACACATATTAAGGAACTGAGGCGCAAGGAATGGCCCAGCAGACCACAAGGAATAACTAGGAGAATCAAAGTGGACAGTAAGGGAAAGAGCTTAAACACTTGAACATGGTTGAGCGAGCGACCGGCAGACATTATTCTATCGACTCAACTGACATTCGTAATAATTGATATGAGTTATGAGCACACTATATTGTACATGCAATTTACGGGCCGGCAATCCGTAGACCCGGGTTTGAATCCCGGTAGCGCCATTGACCGATTTTTCATGTTCCTCAAAACATGACTTTATTTTTATTAGTACATTATACTTTCGGACTGGATTTAATTCCAAAATAAGAGACTACATCGATTACATGATAATGGTGTAGCGATAAACTCTGACCTCATGATTTACGTGTCGTGATACTTTGACCCTATTGTAAACTATGATAGTACGAAAAAAGGACCTTATATAATATAATTAATATCCGTTTTCCAGCAGCAAAACAACATTAAACGTAGCATTAGCATTTAAGTAGTATTTTATAATAACTTCCAAGTTTCTGGAATAATGTTTGTATGGAATTTAACTGTCGGGCAAATTGAATTCTATATGACGGCATCATCCAAAAGTCCATTTAAACAAATGGTTCTGTTTTTGCTCACGGTGAAATTCGGTCCATAAAGTTCAACAGACAACAACGTGCCATTAAATCTATTCTTCTTGTAATTAATCGAGATTTGGGAAGAAGACCACTGAATGTAGACATAATTAACGGTAAAACATCGCTCATATAGAAATAAAAACAAACGGATTACGTCAAGTAACGGTTGAAAATAGAACTTGTTAACCCAGTTACTAAGCTGAAAATTAATTATAGTGAAAAATGAGAATTAATTTCCAATGCAACCCAAGCAGTTTAAAGTATAATGCTACTTTTATAGGAATAACTGTCATGTAGAACGAATGATGGATATTAATCATTACTTCACAAGTCATTGGCATCAAATGTTCACTACCGGTCTTTCGTAAACTTCTGAATGTAAGGTGATACGGTGTCGTATAATAGAGCGGGTATAAGAAACCGGGGTTAACAAGACGCAAAAATGCGTCTTATTTTATTTTTTTTATGATATATTTCTAGATGCTGAACATATAGACAGGGACGGCCAGAAGGACCCCTCAATTTGTCGGTGGTATATAACGCCATATGATGAAAATATGTAACAAAAAGTAATAAACAAGCACATGTCATTTTCTATAACAATATATTTATCATATTACAAAAATAGCAAATACATTTAGACAGTTTATTGATTTCACAAAAAATACTTGTTACAACAGAGTTAAGAAATCATAATTTCGTACTTTTATGTATTTCAGCGAGATATTGACATAACACAATACAAAAAACTGTCATTTTATGTTAATAACATGCAACAAAGGTAAAAATGGCAACTAAATTCATTGATTTGTAATATTTACAAAAATATATAGCACTAAGACAAACTAGATGCCCAAGGGCAACATGTGGAGCCCGAAAATTGTCAAATGATTAAGAGAATACGGTTATATAATGCTATAAAGTGCATATCAATTACACCCATTATTTTGACTTTTGACTTCTAAGCTTGATATTTGCCTTTGAGCTATGTACTGATAGGGTACGGGTCTTGGACGACACATGATGTCACCACGATGAACAATTATGCCAAGAAATTAGGAAATCCCCCCAGAAATGACAGTGTAGTATTCCCGACAATATTTGTTTGACTCAATATTTTGACGTTTGATCTCCAAGTGTGACTGACAATTGAACTGCCTCCAGTTTCCATCTGGCCATGAATAACAATAAGCAGTCGGATAACGGTTGAAAAACACGCTTTATTTCCACACCATAAACACTGCAAATTACAACATAAATTTCATGACAGCATTACGATTCCAAGAGAAAACATAGAATATTACTAGTCACATCTTAGCAACACCTGAAATTGCCCAATTACGTAATAAATGCACTGACTAGAAATTCATACAAAGACCTAAGACAGTTAACTAATATCCAAAGATTAGCAGACCCTAAGACTTACATTTATGTATACAAAATGTTATGAGGTAAAAAGCTTTCAACCATAATATGGTTGAAAGCTTTAAACTGAGTAAAAGTCGCATCACATAAAACAATCTTTAAGCATAGTAATTGTTATTAAGCACTTGTATATGTCATATTTCACTACCAAGTTGTTTTAAATGGCTATGTAGGAAATATTAACAACATTCGACAAAATTCAGTACAAATAGTATCCGACTTTTGCTTTCCCGTATTAAATTTCGAGAAATTGAAGTCGGTATTTATTTGAGGCGAAATTGATGGAAGATCATGAGATTTAAATCGAGAAAAATCGGTTGGTGACGCGGGTGGAGAAAGTTTATCAGGCAAAGCGGAGGAGAAAAATAGTCCCCATGGCTCTGATACATTTTCAATACCTATATGTATTCACCTGCGTTTTGGAACATTTGATGAGCATTATCAATAACAAATTTAAGACATTGCAACAATTTAGTAAAAGTCAACAATAAAAAATTACAATTAATTGATATGCATTTTCACACGATGACGATAACTGTCAAGGAATTCATGTGTGTCCATCGCAGTTTATCCTCCGAGATGTTGGTTGTACTACACATACAGTTAAATACAGTTAGGTAATACATTTTATCCGACAAATTAAATAATAATAAACATCACTAGGTTATCAAACTTCCATGTCTTTGAATAGAACTGAGTCTCTTTAACATTCGATTTCGATGACTTTCTCTATATGGTAAACATCTCAGAATTTGACCGAGAGCGTCCTTGAAATTTCTCCCGAAGAATGTATACAGAAAAAAATTGCAACTAAATGTTGTGTAGTACAGCATGAGTGTTAATTCTTGTAGGACGGAAACCTTTTTGCTCACTGCTTGTCTATCCGAGGATGTTATCAAATTGTACAATCGGATCGCATGCGACGGTAAATTTAGAAATAAGAACGTTGTTGAAACGACCAAAAGCGTCCTAGTCACTTTATATTGTGGATTGATAATTGGCGCATTTGTGCACGAATATCTTTTCGGTGTGTGTAAAGTTGTCACTGTTGTATCATCTATAATTGTCGTTGTGGTTGTTTTCTTTTGATTGAAAGTATATCGACGCACGGCTTTAGCTTGTAGTGATCCTTTAATAACCGCTCTTAGCACCATCGAGTTCATAACTACGATCATAATAAATGGTACAATCATTGTTAAGACGGTGTCCATCCAGGTTAAAACATTTAGTGAATCAATATACTTATCTACGTAGGAACATCCAACTCTTGTGTCCCAAACTTTCAAATCTGTTGTCCAGAAACTGTGAATGTATAGGATCATTGACAAAGTTGTTAAGAGTCCTGTCATTGCCTTTTCGCGGAAACGGCTGCAAATATGGTGACTTTTCAACGGGAAACATATTGCAATGAAACGTTCGAATGTGAACCCCACAATAAACCAAACGCTTAAGAAGCTCGTCGCGTATGTGGTAAAAATTAAAAACTTACACAAAATCAAACCGGTCAACAGTGGGTAAACCTCTCCGTCGATCCATGTCACACACAAACTGATTAAGAAAACGTTATCCACGAAGGCAAGTGAGGCCAAAAATACTGAACTGCTTGATGTTTTCAAAGACTTTGACGAAAACACTAATAATGATATCGTGTTTCCAAAAAGTCCAATAATAATAATTAGCGGAATGCTGATGTTTCGGAAAAAGTGCAAAGCTACACTGAAGTTTTTTGTAATGCCATGACTTATATTCACTTTCGTTAAATTCTCCGAAATGTTCAAAAACGTATCTTGTTCCATATTTGTTTCCATGTTGAATATTATAATGAAATCGAATTTTCTAATAGAAATATACTGCGTAAAATTTCAAAAGTATCTACCACTATTAATTTCATATCCGTTATGTACGAATATAACATGTCTTCCTCCACTCCACTACCTGACATCAGCGTCTGTACATTTCCAACTGTCTACTGATAATTTTGTGGCGCTGTTAATGACAATGCTTACTTTCCGATAAACATACTGCCGCGATCGTACTTTTCTTCGTATCGGAGTAGTAATAGGCGAATTACTTCACGCCTTTTAGAATTCAAATAAAACCAATAATACAGGGTCCCTAATTGGGAATTTATTCATAAGGATTAAGATAAAAAATAAACTAAGATGTCAACAAACACACATAATTTCTAATTAACGCATGAGTTAAGATATACTAGATGTTTTTTAATGACTATGTTGTTTTGTCCATTCAAAATGCACCAGACCAGTTTATTATTGTAACCTACTTTTATTTACACATATCACTGAACGACGTTTTATACAGTGTCACGGCTTGGTGTCGACAGGGTCTCGGATTGCTTCACCAGTGGTCGAAATTAGCACTAGTTTGACAACAAAAAAGTAGAATTCCCTCGGGCTTGTGATAAATTCAAAAATACTAGCCCGACATACTAGTGAAAAATTAAATCCAAATTTCACTTTCCCATTAATATTCGGAAAATCTATTTACCTAAAAATCCGACTAAAACCGTGCTGGTACCCAGAAAGCACCTGTCGCTTAAGTAAACAATGGTCTTCCTAAAATATGTTGCTAGGTCAAAACCTGGCAAACGACCGAGAGAAATAAGGGTATGAAGAAAAATCATGAACATTGTATGCGGGAAAGAGTCATTGTCGTCGTGGACAAAAGATCGGCGATGGTTACGGATGTGTGACTGGTGTTTGGCGTCTGATGAAAACTCGTCTTTCTCATCTACAGACGGGTGCGACAACCTTCGTCTTGATGCTACCAACGTACATTTCTGACTTTAGAAAATGGCCATTACATCCTTCTGATGTGAACGGTTCATTCTTCTGCCGTTAAATAATGAACCATTCCTTATTACCGGTCATTTTGTTTGCATGTTTGTGTGTTTCTGCAAGCTTTAGTTTCAGGTTTGGCTGACCTTATCAGTTATTCAGTTGTTTTCCTCAACCAATTATGTTATATATTTTGTTACGTTCACTTCAAACATATGCATTGGTTTAGACGTTGAAATTAACATCTTGAATATATTTAAAGTCATGTTTGACAACAAATAACCAGTAATCTCTTTTGTCTTCAACCTTCTGCAAATAATTACAATATAAATGAAAACAAGTTTATTGTCAATATTTAATGTTAAAGTTAAAAATACCAAGATGCAAGACTCTAGATTTATTGGAGTTGGAGACTAATAATAAGTATATTTCAGAGTTCGGCAACGACGTTATCACTACAATTCTGAAACATATTGAAGTGAGCATTGCCAGTGCTGAGGTTGATGCAATGCTGTGCCAGAAGAATGGAATTTCTTCACAAACCTTGTTCTCAAGAAGTAAGTTAACATAAGTGTACATTCCTTTTAAATAGCTATATTCTACCAGCTGAGCATATCAATATTAATCTGAACAGAATTAAATCAGCGCGGAAGCTGTCGCACTGAATGATCTGCTGACAACGGACACGTTGATTCGCAATACTTTGTATTTTGATGTAACCTATTGTCTAACGATATCTTGATTTTTACGATTGCTCTCGTGACATTGATTCTGCCCATCAAAACTACATAACTAACATTGTAGAATTAAGTGAAGACTTATATTTTTAT
Source organism: Mactromeris polynyma (assembly GCA_032209605.1). Lineage (NCBI taxonomy): Eukaryota > Metazoa > Mollusca > Bivalvia > Venerida > Mactridae > Mactromeris > Mactromeris polynyma. The sequence continues at coordinate 830,744 of JASFXZ010000009.1, forward strand.
CTAGAAATTGAATCCTTTGAGGGAAGACGTCTTTGGTGGGAAGACGAGCGAGGCAATGTGCCCATTGAAAATGAATGCATTCCATTTGTGACCATCGGGCATGAGGTGAGGGAATGCCACCAAGGATCCTGGAAGAAAGCGAAAGAAAGGATTGATGAGGTAATGGTTCTGTATAATATTGTAACAGACAGTCTAAATATCATTTTTCTTTTTCCTGTATGTTTAATATACTTTTATCTAGAAATTGAATCCTTTGAGGGAAGACGTCTTTGGTGGGAAGACAAGCGAGGCAATGTGCCCATTGAAAATGAAGGCATTCCATTTGTGACCATCGGGCATGAGGTGAGGGAATGGCACCAAGGATCCTGGAAGAAAGCGAAAGAAAGGAATGAGGAGGTAATGGTTTTGTATAATATTGTAACAGACAGTCTAAATATCATTTTTCTTTTTCCTGTATGTTTAATATACTTTTATCTAGAAATTGAATCCTTTGAGGGAAGACGTCTTTGGTGGGAAGACAAGCGAGGCAATGTGCCCATTGAAAATGAAGGCATTCCATTTGTGACCATCGGGCATGAGGTGAGGGAATGGCACCAAGGATCCTGGAAGAAAGCGAAAGAAAGGAATGATGAGGTAATGGTTTTGTATAATATTGTAACAGACAGTCTAAATATCATTTTTCTTTTTCCTGTATGTTTAATATACTTTTATCTAGAAATTGAATCCTTTGAGGGAAGACGTCTTTGGTGGGAAGACAAGCGAGGCAATGTGCCCATTGAAAATGAAGGCATTCCATTTGTGACCATCGGGCATGAGGTGAGGGAATGGCACCAAGGATCCTGGAAGAAAGCGAAAGAAAGGAATGATGAGGTAATGGTTTTGTATAATATTGTAACAGCCTAAATATCATTTTTCTTTTTCCTGTATGTTTAATATACTTTTATCTAGAAATTGAATCCTTTGAGGGAAGACGTCTTTGGTGGGAAGACAAGCGAGGCAATGTGCCCATTGAAAATGAAGGCATTCCATTTGTGACCATCGGGCATGAGGTGAGGGAATGGCACCAAGGATCCTGGAAGAAAGCGAAAGAAAGGAATGATGAGGTAATGGTTTTGTATAATATTGTAACAGACAGTCTAAATATCATTTTTCTTTTTCCTGTATGTTTAATATATTTTTTATTGTAACTGACAATCTCGAATGAAAACAGCAAACTGAATTTTATTTTCTTAAAGACATTGTTATACAATGCAACAAAGTCAAATACTGCTTAAGTGACAAATTGTTCATTACATATGTTCTGAGAATATATTGTGGATGAAATGGATTTTCTAAGAATTTGCTTAGTAAACCTTGATAACCGGTATGTCTTAGTTGTCATATTGATACTAGACAACAAATAAGTACATGTAGGTTATTCTGCAGTTATTGTTAGATACTGCCATCTGTGGCTGAGTAATATATTGTCAGCCTATGGTGTGACAGATCATCTGTAGTCTGCAACCTACTTACGTCCTTCAAACAATGTAGTGGCTGTTTGTCACTGCTCTGCACTTCAAGCTTCAGCCCATATTTATGCACTGTTCTGATGGTTCAAGTTGTATTTCAAATTCCCAAAATCATTGTTCCTGCATTTAGAAAAGTCTTGTCATTTTTTTTGCAATTTTGCAAAGCCAATTTGCTGATGTATTTTTTATTCCTCAAACCTAAATTTTGGAATGTCAGTTACAGCGATAGTAAAATTGCCATATATGAAATCAGAATAAACAATCTTTATATTTCTTTCCTTATAGTCTGATTTCGGCAAACTATCTAATATTTTAGGTAATTGGTAACTTATCCCAAGGAGTAAATATATTGTGTCATGTCACAGTGTGAGGCAAAGCTATTATCTGTTACAAGTAGGCTTCCTTTCCTCTGTGCATGTTATGTGGGCTGATAAGATGATTACTTCATATTATACTTCAATCTTTGTTTTTATGTAAACAGGGTGCAAGTTATCTTCATCCTATAGATAAAAGGGTTCAACACAAAATTCATGAATTGGTGGACAAAGGCATAGTTGCAAAGGATGATATCAAAAGTCATTTAAAGATATTTGTCGAGACTTTGCCACCGATTCATAATAACAGTAGATGCTACCAACCAAGCAATAAAGACCTTCTAAACCATATAGGTTTAGCACTACAAAAGAACAGGTACTTGCAATTTGTTTAATCTTATTAAAGGCTGTCAGAGTTGAAATGATGGATTGCCTTATGCCCCTGTGCAACTCTTATGTCTGAAACTGGATGCTTCATTGTAATCATTGGTTTGCTTCTAAGTTGTTGTTTTCCTTAATTTCAATTTTGTATTACAGAATTTGGACATAACTCATTCCTGCTTATGGAACTTGTTAACTTACAAATAAAACTTTTTGGATATTAGGGATGGCATGGAAAATCAATTTTGATGTTATAAATGTTTGGTTATACTTTTGAATGAATATTGTTATATTGGTTTTACAAGTCAATTATCATTACACATCTTACACAATGAAAAGCCAAGTTGCATATAAAAACAAGATTGGTGAAGAAATTAACAAAATTGTTTATCCTTTGTTAATCAATATTGTTATGAACAAATATATAATATTTGTTGCCATCATTAATATTTAATATGTTTGTTTCCATCATTATAATATATTCTATTTATCACATGCCCGAAAAAAAGAGGTAAAAACACACATCTGTCTTCTTGCATAAAAAAAGGAATAGAATTGAGTAAATGCATTTAGTTATTAGCTTGCATCATTGCCAGTAATGTGAAGGTGATAAACTTTAATAATGGAACTTCGGAATTACCCATAAGCTATCTTTTTTGAATTGTTACTTTTTTGCTCACATGAGCATGCAGTGCTTTCAATCACTTCTCGAATCGCCTACCGTTGAGGGTCCGGCCGCCAATAAATGCTTCAAACAACATCTCCTCCTAAACTATTTGGTTTATAGCATCATATGATGTCCCTCTACCAAGTTTGTTCAAATTATGCCCCTGGGGTCAAACCTGGTTAAATGGTAAAAAAATAACCTACATGCACCAGCCCTAAGTTCACCTATTTACCATAGACACTTTCTCATAGGAGCAGTAAAGGAACATCATGGCCCTCTTGTTATTAACAAAATGTATTTCAGCGACAACCATCAAAATATTGGTATATTTATCACCATTATCTGTTAAGTTGTTCATCGAGTACATGTAAATTCACCAACTATGACCAGAATAATAACCTTTGCTTTTGTGACATAGGCTGCAAGTAGGAGCATCTGTGTCCTATGGACACATTTCTAGTTTTTATCACATATCATAAAGCATAAAATATCTCAGACTCCTTTCTCTTTCCGCTCCTGCATTTTGTAACTGCATTTGAGGCCAAACCTTTTGCAAATGTTCATGTATATATTAAACGGCAATACATATATATTGAAAACAAAACAAGCTGTATTATACAACGATACATTTCTATACAAAATTGCTTTGTCATGAGAGATAATATGTTTTCAATGTCTAAGAGTGAAAGGAAGAGAACTTAGATCCAATCTGTCTGAGAGGCTAATTTGAAGTCAATGTTTGATAATGAATGATAGAGGTCTAGAATCCAATCTGTCTGAGAGGTTGCAAGTGTTAATTGTCCAAGAATGAAAGGTAGCAAACTAATTTCCAACCTTCCTAAGAGGTTGATATGTATTTAATGTGTAATGATAAAAGGTAGAGGTGCAGAATCCAATCTACCTTGGTGGTAAACATGGACTCAATGTCTTAGAGTACAAGTTAGAGTACTAAGATCAGGTCTTCCTGAGATGTTGACCAATGTTGATTGTCTAATAATGAAAGCTATAGATCTAAGATGAAACTGGATTGAGAGGTTGACCTGTATCCAATGTTTGATAATAAAGGTAAGAGGATTAAGAAGAACCAATGTGAGGTACACATGTATTTATTTCCGTGTTATATTGAAATTGGCCTCACCCATTAGGAAACTTAAGAAAAAAAATCATCTGACCATGTTATATTGAAATCGGCCTCACCCATTAGGAACTTAAACGAGTTAAATAATTGTCTCTTGTTGTCTCTGATGTCCAAATCGGACTCATTCATTAGGAAATTAAACATAAGAACATCATCTGACCATGTTATATTGAAATCGGCCTCACCCATTAGGAACTTAAACGAGTTAAATACTTGTCTCTTGTTGTTTCTGATGTCAAAATCGGCCTCATCCATTAGGAAATTAAACATAAGAACATCATCTGACCATGTTATATTGAAATCGGCCTCACCCATTAGGAACTTAAACGAGTTAAATACTTGTCTCTTGTTGTTTCTGATGTCAAAATCGGCCTCATCCATTAGGAAATTAAACATAAGAACATCATCTGACCATGTTATATTGAAATCGGCCTCACCCATTAGGAACTTAAACGAGTTAAATACTTGTCTCTTGTTGTTTCTGATGTCAAAATCGGCCTCATCCATTAGGAAATTAAACATAAGAACATCATCTGACCATGTTATATTGAAATCGGCCTCACCCATTAGGAACTTAAACGAGTTAAATACTTGTCTCTTGTTGTTTCTGATGTCCAAATCGGACTCATTCATTAGGAAATTAAACATAAGAACATCATCTGACCATGTTATATTGAAATCGGCCTCACCCATTAGGAACTTAAACGAGTTAAATACTTGTCTCTTGTTGTTTCTGATGTCAAAATCGGCCTCATCCATTAGGAAATTAAACATAAGAACATCATCTGACCATGTTATATTGAAATCGGCCTCACCCATTAGGAACTTAAACGAGTTAAATACTTGTCTCTTGTTGTTTCTGATGTCAAAATCGGCCTCATCCATTAGGAAATTAAACATAAGAACATCATCTGACCATGTTATATTGAAATCGGCCTCACCCATTAGGAACTTAAACGAGTTAAATACTTGTCTCTTGTTGTTTCTGATGTCAAAATCGGCCTCATCCATTAGGAAATTAAACATAAGAACATCATCTGACCATGTTATATTGAAATCGGCCTCACCCATTAGGAACTTAAACGAGTTAAATACTTGTCTCTTGTTGTTTCGGCCCCATCCATTAAGAAATAACACAAGATTTAACGTATTTCTATACATCACTTACAAGGATTGATGCTGAATATATTTGAAAGTTATAATTGACTACAGCTATACTGATAAATGTTCTGCATATATTAATATAGTAAATCGGAGTTTAATAAAATGGGAGAGGAGCTTAACATGTAGGCGGTCCGGCCTCAACTGTTAACAAATAAGATATGTAAATCGGCCCGATCCATTAAGATATAGATAGACCCTGGTGTATGTGCCCTTTATTTATTATGGATTGTTGTTTTCCTGGAGGTCTGTGAAGGGAGGCACTGTCGTTTGTACGAAATGAGAAATAAGTTGTGCTGTTTTTATGGAGAGATTCTTGTTAATGACAAATGACGTCATAATAAAGAAAGAAGCTATGCCTCAATAATAAATACGTATTGCATAGAGAACAATGTCATTAAATGACGTCACACAAAAGAAGAAAAACTTGGAGAAATTAAACTGATATAAGACCTACATGCCTCAATGATAAGCACGTAATGCATAGAGAAGAATGACAGATTAATAAAATACTGTCTTATAAATATGTTGGTAGCTAACATGGTAGAATATGCACTTAACGCATAGAAAAGAATGACCGATTAATAAAATACTGCCCTATAAATATGTTGGTAGCTAACATGGTAGAATATGCACGTAATGCATAGAGAAGAATGACAGATTAATAAAATACTGTCTTATAAATATGTTGGTAGCTAACATGACAGAATATTCCAGGGAGGGTCTGAGTCGAAAGCTGAGTTGATGGAGAGATACCAGGCTTAAGGCAATTCGGAAAACTGGTGGAAATATCACGGAGAAGATGCTGAGGGCTAATCTGGGGTCAAATGTAAATGCGGTAATGCTGGCGAAGGTAGATTTTGAGAAAAATGAGGATATGTGAGATGCCGAGGCTGACACCGGGTTGGACATAGATCTAGAACCAGTGGAATTGAAAGAGAATAACGTAGAAGCGCTGGCCAAGATACCGCCCTAAGCAGAGAACACGGAGCTGAGGGAGTTGATTGGTTTGATGAAGGACCTGAATAACCGTCTTCACAAACCAAGACGTAAGATGTTCAAGCCCGAGGTATCTGATTCTAGCTCAGAATCAGATGAAGAACCAGTGGTTAGGTCTAAGTCACTGAAGTAAAAGAAGGCGTGTAAGTTGGGAGTTGCGGTCGGAGAGGAGAAGGGGTCCCTGTGCTGTCCCCAAGCACCTTACCTATGATGGTACGAGTAATTGGGCAGTGTTTAAACAGAAGTTCACTACGTATGCAGAGGCCAGTAGGTGGACCGAGTAGGAGTGCTTGTATTGTTTGTGGTGGAATCTGACAGGCAAGGCTCCAGATTTCTATGCAACAATAACTGAGAGGACTGAGGACTTGTCGTTCAGGTGCCTCATGCGAAAATTTGACCAGCGTTATGGAGTCAAGGAGCTGGCGGAAACTGCTCAAGCCCGTTTTCAGCAAGCTGTGACGGATCTTGATGAGAGCTTGGGAGGATTGGGTGACCGAGTCCGCACATTGGCCACACGTGCTTAAAGGGAATTGCCTGAGAAGTATGGCAGCAGGCGATTACACATTTCTGCCAAGGGTTGCATGGCAGGGCGTTTGAAGCGGCATTACACAATGGAAGAGGCCATGGTCCACGTGAAATGGTACCAGCACGTACACCAAGAAGTGTATGTTAAGCAGAAGGTTACGCGTCGTACGTATGGTCTTGAAGATGAAGGTGGCTAATGTGTTTGTGACCACAGCACGAGTGAAGCGGGACAGAGCATGTGACTAGGCAGGAATTGGAGTCTCTGTTTAATAATTTGGCGGAGGAGTTGGTAGCTAGTTTAGGCGACGATGGGAGTAGAGGTCCAAACCGTGCGCCTAATCAAGCGGATGTCTTAAAAAGACTGGGCATGTTACAAGAAACTGCCCCGACTTGACTTGTTTTGCATGCAACCGGAATAGCACTGTCCAGAACTGAAGGGGACCGTGACTAAAAGGGAATGGGTTGGGGCGAAAAACGGACAGAAGTGTGTGTCATCCATGTTGGGGTACCCTGTTGCGTCATTCAGGCCTTACAGCATGGATGTGAGCTGTATTATTTTTCGGCTTGATATACAAAAGAAAAGATATTCAATAAAATAAAGTAAAAACCTAAATTATATATTAATAATAATAAACATTGGTAAAACCCATAACATTTAATTGCACAAGAGATCGTTTTTACAATATCGGGCTTTATTCCTGTGAAATATGGCCTACTAATTTTAACTTAATTAAGCATGACACCCCGTTAAACTGTCAGTTTATAATAGTGTTGTATTGCACTCCGGAAATGTTCATTAACAACATATCTGACCTACTAGATAAATATGTGTAAACATAAAACTAGTTTGGCAAAAATAGATTGAAAAGCGTTTCATGTTGTCCAAGCAAGACAGAGCCATTGTTTCAAAAGTTCATGACTTCTGTGTACAAGAGACTTCTATGAAGCATCCTGTTATTCCGTTGTCTTGCCCAAGAAAAAGAACTACAATGCATTTTTACGACTAGGGTGTCAGAAAGGACGACGTCGCGAATTAAAAGGATGGCAGTTTCAAAAACGTTTCAATAAGTAACATATCATTGAATTGCTTTGATCTCCCTGTGGTTAATAAGACAGTAAATGATATGATTTTAAACAAGATTCATCAGCCCTTTTAACAAGTCCAGCACAGACTGATGAGCCATGCTTAACTGTAAATACATGCTAAAGCAATATACGAATTTGTTAAATATTGCTATGCTTATGTTATTGTTTGAATTGTTCAAAACAAAACGAATATATATATATTATGATGATAACAAAGAACATAATATGAATGGACATAAAATGTATAACATATGTTATCACTGAATAAAAATAAAACCTGTATATGAGGCTTGAACCAGTAATCTCTAGATTGCTAGGTGACTACTCACCTTATTGAGCTACACAGGCACACGTAAGTACATACTTGAATAATTGTTCATATTTCGAAAATTTTGTACGGCACACGTTTATTGACCGAGACTCTAAATGATCATCCCTTTTTATGCAAAGTTAAATCGTCGGCTAATTAGCATAAGTAAATATTATTGTGCCATCAGATCTTGGCCGTACTATACTAATGGAAGAAATTGAAATATCTTCAAGCTCGGCTGTCTTTCTTTACTCTCACATAACATCTCTGAAATCAGACTAAATGCCAAGTTTGATTACTTTATACTGTTATGTGTTCCAGTCCATTACCTTGGTTATCTACTGGCTAGACCGACTCATTAATGTCAATTGTATAAGATACACAAAAAGTAGTGCGGAGTCAATGACATTGGTGAAGACATAGGTGAATGTAACGACGACGGTAGAGAAGGTAGAACTTTAAAGGATACTTTCGCAGTGAAATGTGTGTCAGTTACTTTTGGAATAGTAAAATGATCCCACTTTTAACTAAACTCTTACTTCATGCACACTAAAGTTACTTCTTAATGGTATACATTTACATGAAGAATATCTCATTTGATAAGTCTCATTTAACGGATACAGTAACAGCGTAATTATGTTTTTCTTTTCAATAATCATCGTTTTATCTCTATATTATTAAAGTTAATTATATGGTACAAATTGAATGATGATAAGGTGCAGTTTTCATAGGAAAGAAAAAAACCCAGATTCATTTCGTTTTAAGACAGTTCTTTATCTTTTAATCATCATTCTTACAAAGCGGCTTTTAGAAAATCAGCAAAGTAAAATTGATTGAATGACGTCAGGTTGTAACAATTGGGGCTCAATTTTTCCTTATACGACTTTTTTACATTTGTTTTTTCATTTAATTCATTCCATGGACCTCCATGGAATAAATGCTGTTTCGTGAGACAAATAATTATTTTGCTTTATGTCTAAGTAAATAAAATGCTAAAAATAATATCGTGACTAGCTATTAAAAATCCATAACATGCATATCAAATTATTTATAATTGCATGATTCCATTGATTTAGGGAACTAAGGTATTGTTAATTAAACGCTAATTGGTCATTTTCGAAATATAATGTTTCAAGCTTCTTCATTTTCTTAATTAATTACTCATTTTCTTTATTAATTACTTAAGACATTGTGTCATGTAATTCATTCTAAAAGAACTTTTTTAATAATTAAGCTGCGTTCATCAGTATACTTAATGGAGCATGTTCCGATAGTTTGGTGATACATACATGCATATTTCTTTAAACTCAGTGCTTTGTACGAGTAAAATAATTTCCCCTTGATGTACTTGAATTTACCCATAAATCAGCAGCTTGTGAACAAAACAAGTCTCACGTCTGCTTGTACAGATAAAGTCAATACACATGTTTCCATGGCGCCCAATAAAAAGTGCAAGAATTCGTTTTCTTTATACAAAGAGGTTTTGTCATACATGGAAAACCAAGCTTCAAAGCGTGGATGCTATAACCTAGAGTACGTACCGATATTGTGTAAAGATGTAGTTGCAATAGAAATGGACAAAACGTTACTTTTAGTAAAAAATGAAACGGTCGTGTCTGTTATAACTTACTGAGATAAAATAAAGTAAAAATGATCATGAATTGCCTAGTACCTGTTTATGTAATTTTAACCACAGAACAGACCATTACTTGCCATTGTATGATCGTAAATATGAAACTTTCACAAAGCCTATGACTATGCTTCCTGACCGGGGTAGGCGTTGTACTTACGGTAAAAAAAAATTGACTCGATTTTACATGTATACAAAAAAGTTGAATGCCATTTTGTTACCAGTAAACGGTGCATTCCTCTAGAAAAATGTCATGTTGTAAACATCGTCTGTCAAGAAGACTTCTTCAGTCAAAATATATTTTGTGTGTAACTTGATACAAAAAACATGTTGTTTGCGACAGATATAATGAATAGTGTAATTTTGATAGGCAACTGGTGAAAACAATTAAATTTTAAAAGGTTTTTAAAAAAGCTTTCATTTTCTGGTTAATTACATACAGGTATCACAATGGGGACAATGTGTTTCAAGCCTGGAATCTTTTTACAGTAATTAAGGTGTGTCCAATGGTTACCATTGTCACAATGTGCCCAGCAAACTCGTAAAAACAAGCCAAGTTGAGAACAGACGGCATTCTTTTGTTACAGATGCAGCAAAGTTCTTCATCACCACTGACAGTGTCATCAGACTCGCAATCAAGCACTGGGGAAACAATTTCTTTTGAGCAACTGGGGGCTTCACTGAAAATTTGGAAGAGAGAATTTTGGCAGGTCTGGATTCCAAAATGTGTATATGTTTGGTAGAAGATAAGTTTCCTACTGTTGGCGGAGGTACCAACTTTCTCTTTTCAGAGGTTTTGGTCTTGAATGCGACAATTTTACGACTCGTCAGAAACTGCTCTGCTCTAGACCCATCCTTCTTGACTTCACTTTCTTCCTGAGTTTGGCTCTGTCCACCGCACACATATATTTTAGACGGCATGAATTTAAATGTCACTGATTTCAGATCTGCGAAGTGGAAATATTCCGTTTTTTCTGAAGGCACTGTCAATGTTACAAGGTGTTTCAGGTAAGCATTTGGAGACAACTCTCCAACAACATATCATGTAACAGTATGACCTGCGTTTTCTCTCATGTATGTCTAACAATCAATGTTGCATATAGCCTAAAGAGGCCCGAAAACATGTTACGTCTAAGGACTAAGTCACATGAGATGTATCCATGGATGGCAGGATATAAAAACTTTATTCTATGATCTTTGTCCCAGTTTGTCAATGTAAGAGACACATGTGATTTATGTCCATCCAATATAATCAAATGGGTTTGTTCTGCAGCAATGTTAACACATTTCAGGCAGTTGTTTGCTAAGAAGTTTTGAAAAGTACCTGAATTTGACCATCCAGTCTCACTCATTTCACCAGCTGCGCCTGGGCATGTGTTATTCTGTAAGTCATCACACAACGTGTCCCAGTTACAGTTTAGCTTCTTAGTGATGTGACTGATTGAGGAGAAGATCCTTTAGGACATAAAATCGTGAGTGGGAATGCTCTATCAAAATACTAGATTCATCTACATTCCAAATTCATTCTCCATATCTTTTAAGGGCACGACGCTTACAAGTATCAGTTAGCTCCGTAAAACAGTTATTCAGGAACTTACTAGATGTTACCTTGGCCCATACAATTGCTAGTTTCTCAGACGAATATCAGACCACATTTTCTTGACTCCTTGGAACCAAGAACCTTTGAAAGTAAGGTCAGTCGCCGTTTTCCCCCAAGAATAATGGCATATTCAAAAGAATGCTTGTCTTGAATACCCATAACCGATGTTGAACATACATGTCATATGGTCTATCAGACTTTCCTCTTCTTCCCTTGTGTATATGGTGTCTGGTCCATGACTAGGGAGGATTTCAACTAGTTGCAAACGTAAATGTTTGTCTCTCAGAGTACTTTATGGGACACAAAATACCCTAGCTTCTTTACACACAGACATACCATCTTCCTTCTCTGCCTTAAATGTCAGATGAATCTGAACTGTGTCATAGTTTCGTCTCTTCTTCTTGAGTTGGCTATTGTTGGTAACTTAAAAAAACAAAACAAAGACAAAACACGTTTTTCTTTATCTAATTGTCTTAAAAAAATCAGCTACTAAAAATCAACATAGGACCAATTTAATGGGAGGATTTTCCTCTTACACCGCTGTTTTACCGCATTGTAGTAGAAGATAAGAATTCCCTCCCTCGCTGTCTTGCGGTGACCCAAGCACGGTATGGGTGGGTACTGTTGTCCATCAGAGTGAGCATAAAATAACATGATACCGTACGTTCGAAACTAGCTTTGTACTGCATAGAATATCGTGTAGTTCCCCGCACTATTTGTTTCATTATGGAGTCCATTACATAACATAACCGTGTTAGAGTACTACTACATGTATTTGGTATTTTATAGATACATGTGCATGAAATTACTCGTATTTATTTGTTTTTTACTCAGATTGTTTACTGTTGATTGTTTATGCATTTACCTCTATTCTTGTTTGTATGATATTACCTAGTCCAGATACGGACGTCACTTCTCTATACTGTTGCTTTACAACGTCCTGCTAAACCATTCACAAAAGTAAATAGAAGTTGGACACCGTCGGTCTTTCCACTGCATTTACTCTTATTTTGGTGAACATATAAATGCTTTACATGCAATAAAAACTGTACGACAGAAAATTGCAGCTTTTCGTTGATTTATTTATCTTTTCAACACAAGATTTGCATGGATACGACTTGTTTAGTAAAACAAGAAATATCTTTAAAAAAGATGGTCTGCGCATCTTGAAGTTTGCAAATTGGTTGCACTCTCTAGGTTAAATTTTGTTGTACAACATAAAAAATGCCTAAATGTCATTCAATTACGATATACTACAAATACTCTGAGTACTGTAAGGGGAGATCACTGCGTTGAAGTAAAGTATTCTAATGCTATAATTTTAAAACACTTATACAAAGTAGATTATCTATTAGTTCTTGTTCGAAATGCAATATACAAATATTTAGCCAAATGGTTTAGATTCTTGTTAGAATTGGATGACATAATTGATTCAAACTTATACAACGTTGGCCAGTGGCAGTAATATGGAGTCAAAAACTGTCATCCAAAAATATTTACTTTAAAGACTTAGCCAGCGACTACAAACATCTTTGATGTATATTCTTATTGAAAACTAAATTGTTGTCACAAGAATTGCAACACTGACAATAAGTACGTTGATTTGACCTACTTTAATATTGATTTTGTGCTGGTGAAATTTTCAGAAAATAGCAGACTTGTGTACACACAAAATGTCATGATGACGTATTGCTCGTGTGATTTACATCCTTTGTTAGGTCGATCTTTACATCTTTTAAAGATTATTAAACCCAGATTGTTTTTCACAGCAGTCTTTTAAACTATTTAATTGGTGTGAAAATGGATTTATACAATTAAGCTTTGATGAAAATATCAGAATTGAAGTGGAAAATTACAAACTTGTTTAGAAATAGTGATGGTGAAATCGTGCTCCGTGAAATTTCTTTACATGCGATTGTTTGATCGCTGATTTTGGAATAACTTTCAATATTAACCACATGATTTTATTGAGGATTTAACATCTTAAAAGGCTGATTTTTACATTGGGGTAAGTTTAATTTACGATACTCGTAGTGAAAATCGAAATTTTGAACATTAAACATCAGATGCGTCGAAATGCTTCTCCATGGAGATTAGGGTTAATTAATAAGCGTCTGTGGGTGTTTATTCATCATCGTTTATACCAGTCTACGAAATTTCGATGAACTTGGCACTTATTGTTAAGCCGAGATGCGCGGTAATGAATAACAAGGCTGCTCACTGGATAAATCTTAAAATACACTATAGAAAGTATTAACCAATCTGCTTCAATGTTACAGCTATTTTTAAATTGAAGAGAAATTGCGCGAAATTGCCTTGGTGGTTAACGTAAGATTTGATTGGTTTACAGAACACTTAATATGTAATTGGCAAAACCTTGTTAGTACGGCTGCGCCGAAACAATAGTGAATCGAGCACCTGTTTAAAAAGAAGATGGGAGAGTTGCTATGGAGGCGGTGCGCACTTAGTTATTACCCTACCCAGATCACCGTCGATATTGCTATTATTTGCTCCTCCTTGAGCCAATATTGAAAGTGATATCTATCACGAATCCTATCAAAAGTTATTTCAACGTTAAAATCCATCTTGTATTGCTACTTTGACGATTTCGCCGGGAGCGCGAATGTCAACATCCAGTTTGTAAGGTAGATAGTTTACTTGCGCACCGTGACCGTGGGCGGAGTTACGTTTGATTGACAGATGCCTTAGCGACAATTTTTGCAGTCATAAACATTTGACCCCTGTCTTCTTGTCGAAGTGAATGTATGGCACTCAGATGCGCTAGAAATTCGATTTTTATTTGCTTCTACTCGTGAAAGATTGTTACAGTTTTTCCGTACTCTCAAAAGTATGTTCGATCGATAACAAAGACGCCATAAGAGTGACGTTGTAATCATGCGGCAAAATCCCACCTCTTTACTATAGGTTTGCGCGTGGCTCTGTTAAGAAGACGCGTGGAAAGGTCGGAATACAGAGACACGTATGCGGGGCTAGATATTATCCTACAAACCAGAATGCGAATCAAATCCACCTATATGCTTGCCACATATATCTTGTATATAAACATGTCGTAAGTAATCCATGCCGAAACTCAGGCTGACGTAAGAGAATACGACCTGGAACCAGCAGGATATTCCTGTCTTCTCTGATGGCTCTATGGTCGTTACAAACCACGCGAATTGCATTATTTCATTTCACTGAGAAACTAACAATGTCAACGCACCACATATAATTAAGGTTGTGGTAATAAAACTAATTCGGTCTAGACATTACCAGTAATAATCAAATATTTATGTATAAGCGAGGACTTTTTGTTTGCAAAAAGAGCAAGTACGAAATATATATACTTCTAAGTTGCCGAATAAATTGTCAAAGTTACTGAAAAACAACACACCTATTCGGTCAAATAGTGTGCTAATGAATAGAGTATGTATTAAATGATGAAAACAGATTAGTTCTTTCACACTGCTTGTTTACAAAAAATCAGTTACTGTTTAGAGTAGGTTCGAGTATTTCAAGCACTATCTTACCATATATCTTCGAAATGTTGATGCCAGATGCAATAGTGACATACAGTGTATCACAAGTAAGATTAATGCATGTAGCTACTTTAGTTATAGCAATACTTAGATTTTTAATAAAAAAACGTAATTTATCGATGCACCAATAAACAAATAATTTAGCCTACACAACTCATTAAAATAGCATTCTGTCATTTTCATTAAAAGAATTACCAAGAGATTCTTGCTAAGTCGACAGGTTTTACAATATCGATCGCGGAAATTGACACAGAATATATTTACCACCTAGTATTATTACAGCGTCATGGATTTTTCGAAGATGTGGGGAAAACTCCTCAGGTCACATGTGAACTTTGAAGTATGCCTTAACGCAATTCTAATAACAATAATAATTGCGAACACGTGTATCATCTGATGCGTATTTTGTCTTCTGTCATTAGAATTGACATCTATTTCGTTTTCTTGTAACTATAAGTTTGCTTAGAGCGCAACAAGCCACGCGTGTAACATGTATCTGTGGGAAAGACTGGCGAACATTCCGCAACCAACTCTTAACTTCAAATTATTTTATATTGTTTCTATCCAATGCACTATGTTGTGACACAGACTTGAAATTACAGTCTTTATTGTCATATTATCCATTTCTGTGCATTGAATGTTGTTGATCATTCCAGTATTGTTGATGTAGCGTACACTGATAGATAAATGAAATCTATTTGGGGGATCAGCGATCACGTTTCATGACAAAATTGCAGATTCGACATTTAAGTCACATGTTTGATTGAAAATCTGTAAGGCTGCCTTAAACCAACTGATAACAATTTTCGAATCACGAAAAGAAACCATTAGTTCTGTCGATTAAGTAGAAGCAATTAGCTTAAAATGTGATGCTTTCAACGTCCTCAATTAATTTCCTCTGGTAAAAAATAACCAAAACCCACTAACACTATTTTAACATTAATTAGTTTGTCAGCAACATTAATAACTTATTTTCCATACCAACATTATACTCTTCGAATGATTTTATGTCATAAACTCTGCAAATGGTTGAATCAATACTGAAACAATTTACCAGACAACGTTCTTTCCTTTCCTTATTTGTTCCGCTCGTTATACTGTCTGTCACTAATTTGTCTATCAGCCGTTAATGAATATTATAAATAGTGCACTGTCAAAGTACTTAATTGTTGTATGAAAGGCATATACATAAATAAGCTTTATCTTTTAATTAATAGTGCATACTATAAGTGAACCATGTTTGCTATGTTTTATGGTAAAATTTAGGGTTGGTTGAAGTGTGTACTGGATTAGGTTTTGGAAAAGCTAGTGAGCCGTCTCGAAAAGCTTGTAACTTAATAGTTAGTATGCAAGTTTTGAGAATGCGTGCGCAGGCTAATGCAGACATGCAATGTTGTTGAGATAATTATATTACAGTAACAGTGGCTATGCTGTTGACACTTTGTGGACATTAAAACTAATTTCAACCAAGATCTTCTTGTGTATGCAATGTCTTTGTCATGACTATTTAACCTCTTTCGGTTCTGATTAGGGCAATCACATATAGCACAAGTATTGCAAAGTGAAATATGCGACCATTGAGGTACACCAGAACTGCATTAGGGAATTTCCTGAACCAAACACACACGACTTCTGAATGGCTAAATAATTGTAAATATTGTGATGACCATACCGGCTTCTGGTGCTTCATTTCTGCAGCAGCCATTTGAGTAGTATTGAGCATTGAACTATCCGAAAGAAATAAGATTTGTTCAAGGAAGAAGACAAACCAAACAACAGTAATCATAATTATACTAACAAATATAATAGGCAATTACCAGTACGTCTTCTTAACATTTCACAAAAATAAAATCTTATAAACAAAACAATATGTTGAGTCCACCGTCTCAAACTAAGGCGCTTTAGTATAGTGCCACAAATTTAAAGGTTTGAATTAATTTACTGACTTTGATATGTTGTTCTTGACCAAGGATTATAAAGGATGACTCCCCTGATTGCGGCTTCACTGGCTTTAATGTTCACCCAATCAACTCCATCAGGCAATTTCTCTACGACTGCAATTTGTCATACGACATAATAAACAGACCAAAATGACCAAAATACAAGCCAAGCCATACGTGTAAATTAATGATATATAACGTTTACTTCACATGCAAGTGAGATCAGTAAGGTTAAATGTGGTCTAATGTTGCTCTGGTTACATCCGTAAGGACCATAGTGGCTGCCATGACAACCTCATAGTTTATACGACCCTGAAGTAATACGGGTATTGCACAAACGGGTAATACTTCATCCAATCTCCAATGATCCTAGAAACAAAGTGCACAGGGCTTCCGAGATACATTTGTATATCAAATTAAATATATCACACTTTCAAAAAGAAACCGTATGTTGGATGTAAGGTGTATTGTATTCAGGTTTCAGATTCAATACGAATGTTAGAAAGTATTTGAGGAACCCGAACAGAATCGTTCATGATTTGCACAACAGTACATCCTCATAGTATAACACAATACATCATATAATGACGTACAATTATAACGATTGTTTTAATTAGATTGTTCTTAAATGTATGTATATATGCCGAATACACAACTGCCGTCCAATTTTGTTTCCGCACCGTACAAGTAAAACGGAAACTTTAATAAATACACTTTTATGTGTTTATACATACATAGCAACACTTGCTTACGGTGTGGTGTGATCCTCCATTTGCTGTTGCTCCTTTCTTTTCCCTTCTTCACCATTTTACGTACGATGTCCTGGAGTTGTTTGTCATTGATGTCTTTGTAACAGTTCTGTAATATAAGATGATATGTAATGAGAAAACACTAATAAACTATTCACTAACATACATCTTATTGCTGTTTGTTTGTACAAGAGAAGCCACTCATCATGCTAGTCATGATAATTTGTAAGAGTTGACTTTCTTGTTTAGAATGAATAATGCTCGCTAAATGCTGACATACTGATCATCATTGGAGAGCCTATACACCCTCAATGGGTCAGACTGTCCATCCTTTGATAGCCAATGCACGCTACATGGTGATAGACTGATCATCCTTTGATAGCCAATACACGCTGAATGGTGACAGACTGATCATCCTTGGATAGCCAAAGCACGCCGAATGGTGACAGGCTTGGATAGATAGCCTATGCACGCTGAATGGTGACAAGCTTGGATAGCCTATGTACGCTGAATGGTGACAAGCTTGGATAACCTATGCACGTTGAATGGTCACAGGCTTGTATTGTATTATTGGGTAACGGATTAGGGTTTTATTGACATCGGGTAATGGGGTTGGGGTAACGGGTAGGGGTAAGGGACCAGGCATAATGGGTTATTATGTTAGATGTCACGGGTGATTTGGTTAGGGCTAACGGGTTATGGATTACTCGGTTAGGGGTAACGGGGTATGGTGTTTTGGTACAACGATTTAGCGTTTGGATTATTCGTTTGTAATATGATAAGTTAGATTTTCATTTAATTTTCCAATTTCTGAAATGTTCTACTCGTAAATGTAAAACACAACTATTGAGTTAATTGCGTTTCTTTTATTTCTTTATCATTTAAAATTAAGTACATACATATATATATTTTCCTATATCAGAAATATATTACGTTTTCTTATAACAGTAAACATTTATGACAAAATTAAAGTGTGTCCATTTTAGAGTAGCCTGGTTTCTCATGCTACCGCGGTACTTAACATTCGCGAAACGATCAAAGAGAACGAAAGTTACTCACCTCAATATTTTATCGCTTAACTGCTTTATCTATTCTTCCACTTGCCAATTATGGTAAGTCTGATGCACATTAAAGTTAATATTTCTCTATACGTCAGGTAAGTTACATGTACCAGTGTTTAATTTCATACAAATGGAACCTCCTTCTTCGTGGAATTTGAAGCATTTCCTACATTGTCCTATTTGGGGAGCTGAAGGCGATTCCCTTTAACCGGGACGGAAAGAACGAATGGCACTGAAGAATCAGAAGCATAGATAGAATTGCTCTGATTCTCAAGCGGGAGTATTTATTGATACGGATTTTCTAAATATGGTGTTCCAGTCAAGAAACCTTCTAGAAGAACTAGTTTAACTTATTCTAAATATTGATGGTAATTGATAAGGCTGTCTGTATCAAGGAAACTTTTGGTCAAGCTATTATGCTTGGATTATCGTTATCATTTTTTACCTAGTGACCGTTATTATTATGCCCACTGTTGTGGTTCGGGATGTAAGATTCCCTTGCTGACACGTGTTTTTTAATTAAGCCATTAACCGACAATCTATACTACTAGTAATTAGTTTCAGGTGCTGGGTATTAGGTCTCTCATTATTTGACTTATTTTTGCTTTGTCAATTTTTTATGTATACATTATTAGTTATACAGGTTGTTGACAGTGTATATGGGGGAATATAACCAGTTTGTGTGCCATATAACCCGAGGCGTTAGCCGAGGGTTATATGAATCGCAGACTGGTTATATTCCCCCATATACCCTGTCAAAAACCTGTATAACGAATTTATAATACTGCAATTCCGTGTTTTCATACGAAGTTAGTTTAACAAGCAATGTTTCGATGCCTAGCTCTCTAGATCTAATAATTAGATCTGTGTATTTTTGGTGTTTTTGGTTCATAAAATTGTTTAGAGTGTTTTAGTTTTGTAAAATATCAGCTATTAAAACGTATTCCTTTAAAAATATATCGGGAATTACTTGTTGTAGATCAAAATATTTTTATTTCACTCACACGTTATATTGCCTGAAAATTAATTGCATTACCCCGTAAGGTACCTCAATACACATGGTTAAGCGCGCGCTTGCACTCTAATTTTTATTTTCAAGCGTCTGATCTCATGGACTTGATCGAACTGAATTTTGCTCAAACCTTAAAAAATCTATCGTTTTGAATATTAATACTAGCACACATGTAATCTGTTCAATATTTATTGAATCATGTGTGAAGATCAATTTTCAATTTCTAGTAACTTGCAGACATCAAGAGATAAACGTTTTCGAGTCGAGACGTCAACGAAAATTGTCACGAGGCGCATGAAGGGAAAAACGTCATATACCCTGTCAGCGCCGTGTATATAGAATCCTATACGCGAGCCTTTAACCAATGAAATTACTGGATTTTTCTTTGCAGTATTATAAAGTAGCTTATCATAAATTACTAAGGTTAATGAAACACAACAATAAAGCTGAACAGTCTTTAACTGTAATTTATAACATATTTACTTGGTCATTGACTCTGAAATCTTTACTCAATGTCACTGAGGCAGTGTGGACATCGAAACACGCTGTCTCTTCTCAACATTCTAACATTGGAGCATGTTTTAAGGTGTGTCCAGTGTGGACAAAAGTCACACTTTCCCCAATTGACAAGTGTTACATACATAGACCCTTCATCTCATTAGGCTCCCACTTACCGCACAAACAGCATTTGAATTCTTCTGCAACTTCTGTATCCATATCACTATCTGAACCATCCTCTGACTGAATACTTTATGGTTACCCTTTGTTATTTATGCCTGATGTACTAGGTTTTGGCTCTACATTGACCTTTTTAACTTTCAATGAGCCTATATTTTACTTTAGATGGTTGCTTGTTGCTTACACCGGGTTTGTTTACACTCTTACAACACATTTTTGCTTTTGCGGATGAAGATATCAAAATATCAGTAATTGACTTTTTCAACAGGTTACCTGTCAAGAAAGGTGGAACAAATTTCCTTTTTGGCTTTTTCTGGAGTGCATTAGTAATGGTTCTTTGCTGAAAAAAATGTGAAGTGGAACTGTTGAATTTCATGAGCAGTCACTTTAGAACTAACTTCCAAACATTCATTTATTTCAGAAGTGCAAGGTGTATTTTGTGGTTTTTATGCCCGACTGGTATCTTGTATGAAATATTCATGCAAATGTATATAACAGATTGGTTAACTTGAGAGTCCAAAATGGCTTTATTGTCAAACGGATGAATACCAGTGCGTCTGAAGGCCGAGATTAGGTTGGTAGGAGACAATGCTTTTAGTGTAGCAGAAAGTTCTGCAATTTGAAACTTTGTAATATTTGCCCCGTGATTCCTTCTCATGTATGCATGAAACTATGTGTAGTACATAGACTTTAGAGGACCGAAGACTGTCACATCCAGATGTTGAGTCACGTGACTTGACTATATGGCAGAACAAACAATATGACATATGGCCCGATCAGATAATGTAAGGGATATATGGGACTTGTGGACATCATAAAGTATGAGAGTTGGTGTGGTGGTCCTATCCTCAGTGAGCTTTACATATCTAGCAAAATGTTTAGTCAGATAGTTATGAAAAACACTGGAATTAGACCAACCAGTTTTAGACATCTCACCATCAGCACTAGGGCAGGCCCCAATCATAAATTCCTGATTCCATCGCTGACCTGGAATTACATAATATTGTTGAATAGTATCTCCGAATGCATTTCCTGAAGCAATAATTGTTACTGTAGATGGTCTAGATGATGTTATGTTCTGAGGTACTGTATTTTTGCTACAAACAACTTTTGGTGGAGATGTACGCTATTTACAACAGTTTCATCTATGTTGTAGATATCTTTTGGCTTGTCTCTGATATTGTGGGTTGTCAGGATAGTAGATAATTATTTATGAGAAGTGTTCAATGTTTCTCTGGAGGCAGACCTTTGCTTTCACAGTCCTTTTTAATGAGTCAGCATAGTCTTTTGCCATATACTTAATTGAAGATGCACTATAGCAATACCCTATATCTGCCATGTAAGTGATATGATTTACCAACTTCTGCTCTTCATCTTTAGAAAAGATAGTATCGAAACCTATGGTGACATCCAAATCAACAAGTCAACGAGTTCTGTCTCGTAGTGTTGACTCTGGCACTGAATAATTTCTGGCAGCTCTGTACATTGACATCCCTTTTATCGTAGCTTCATACGCTCTCTGAAGGTTAATTCTATCGTACTGAATTTTCTTTTCTTCATTGTATGACCCTATTTTATAAAAAAGACTCCAGCTTCACCTTATTTAAGATAAATTTAACAATAAATGTTACGTTTAGGCTGCACTTCAACTGATATATATATATATTTGTAAATCATTGATTTTTCCTCTATAATTATGTCTAAAATGTTGACAAGATATTCACTATAAACCTGTTAAAAGGTAGCATATATATTTTTAAGAAGTGTAAATTAAATACATTTTAATGATACACCCATATAACAAATGCACAGGTTGGACTGAGTGCTAATATGTAGCACTAAATTTAGAAACTGGCTTAATTGCAAATTTCAACCTAACGTCTTGCCATACTTTCATTTCCAATAATAGTTACTAAAAATAGAATCATCGTTAAGCCCCGTTTCCATGAAGCGGAAAACATACGCGTTTTCGGCGCGGCTTTATTCGGCGCCGATTAAAAATAATTCGCTTCAGTCTATATTGCATGATGACGTTTCCATCGACGCGTTTTTCGGCGCTGAATATTGTCGGCGCCGAAAGAATTCGCTTCGGGTAGCGATTTTATTCCGCGTGTCGGCGCCGAAATGACGTATTGAGGTGTCGTAGATAGGAAAAATGACGTCATTTCCTCGATTTCCGGGTCTAGCTCCAGGTGTTTTAGTAGATGATAGAAGGCACCAAACGTCTTTCTTCTTTTTATTATGTTGTGGATCCAAAATCGATGCCTGCGTTTGTGAAGCAGCAACTTTTGTTTAAGCACAAGCGCAAGCATCATATCCTCGACCTCAAGCTCTTCCAAATGAGCAAGGGAAGCGTGCAAATGTAGTGTTTGTTTTTACTTGGAAACGGCCATTTTCTTGGAGGTCAATAAAAGTTCAATAAAACTAAAACGCATTATGTGTTTTTATCCGAAAACCGCGTCGGGTTTCGGCTTCATGGAAACAGTTTTTCGGCGCTTACTCGGCGCCGATAAAATCGGCGCCGAAATAGTAGGCTTCATGGAAACCCGGCTTTACTGCCGGTTTAGTAACGTCAAACGATTTTTTTTTTACCGGTTTTTACGACATTTTTAATATTCTTTACAGGTCATAGAGAGGGTTTTATGACACATTGGGTGAAGAACATGGGTTGAAAATCATGTTTCAACTGATTATGTATAAACATGTAAGTTACTCACTGGTATTCCTGATATTTTGGCAAAAAGCATACGTTTGCGAAGAGTAGATTCCGAGTCAATCAAGCGTAGGATTATACACATTGAATCAATAACAGTTTCATCTGCCTTTAGAGATATGTCCATTAGATCTCCACTTCATAAAATATAGAATCACTTGACAGTAGCTGTTTGCTTGACATTGAGATGATATGATATACACGTAATTGTTTTACCGTGGATACAGCACATCTACAGCAGCTGGATCTTACGTATCTTATCGAGGCAGACGAGACAGACTCTCACCAATCCATGCAACCTGACAGCTTCAATGTTAACTCAAATTGTATAGACGCCACACATTGCATACAGCTAACCAGTGTCTAAGTCTCCGGATTGACTTACTAACAACCTGATATTTTAAGCCCCGCCTTGTGTCATTTACAAGCATTTACAACAGTCGAGTTATTACAGCGTGATCTTGTCAAAACAAGCACAGGACTGACACAAACATGAAGAAGGCGGTAAAATGAACACGTATTTACAGGAAACGCTATTATGAAATGTCACCGTGTCGTTGTTTTGAAACACTTTATGTAAGAAATGTCACATGCATATAAATGCTGTGGCTTAAACCAGTATATATTGACATAGTTACTTGACAGATCTTTCTGTGTCTGACATAATTGTAATAAATAATACGTCTTGCGTCTAAATCTATTAAATGATTACATAACGAAATTCGCCAATATACCGTTTGTAACGCTATGATTAGATGTAGTTGTCCGACTTGACGTCATAGCGCGCGTGAATGCTTTCCAGGGGGAGAATTTACTAGTACTACAACATGTCGAAGCAGATGTCGGAGAAAAACGTTAGTATTACGTCAACATTTATGGTCCAATCATTACACAGGCTACATTGTCATACTGCGTAAATCAAAGACTTGTCATATACAGGATTACTCCAAATCACAATATGTACATTACAAAATAAAATTAACTCGTATTCAACTATAGCAGTTTAAGCCCCTTCTTCAGGCGGGGACATAATCTGTTTTTTATTATCCAATGCCTTGCATGCTGTACAATGGTGAGTATTCGTGGTAAATTTCCAATAATAAGTCTGACTCTGTGCGAACAAAAATCACTCCCAGGTTTCAACTCTCAGCTGTGTCATGTCAAACATGTGAACAGTGGCAATGGATTACTTGGCACTCCGTTTATAAAGCGTAGAACGGGACATAAATAAACTTGGACAAAAATTGTTGGCGGACATTCTGCTGGTTGCACAAAAGCTTTGTAGCTAATTGTAATTGCAGTCTGTCTGAAATCCTAGGAAATGACAGACTTAAAATAGTTTTCACTAAATCAAGACTCGGACAAGGTATAAGGACAATATCTGAGTTTTGACAGCCCATCAAACTCGGCAATCCGTCCTTGTATTTAACACAGTTGTCTGTTACCTAGATGCATATTCTCTATAGATTACATGAATGATAAACGCATTCCTTTTCAATGAAGTACCAGGACAAAACCTTTGTTCTATTTCTATGCGGTCGCTTTCGATGTCGACCGTTTTCATCGTGAGCGCCACCATTTTGTTAACTGGGAAATTCACAATTTGACGATATTACTGGGTCAATATCATTACTTCATCATTTTGTGTTGGTTAAACTATACTTTTATCCGCCGTTATTAGTAGTTCATTTATATTTATCCAAAATACATATTCTGTTTAAAACGATTTTTGTAATTTATCGATATTTGACGGAATTATTCACGGAAGATAACCAAATAAATTAAATATGGTGTACAATGTCAACTCGACAATGAATCTTATTCAATTGACAATGGGAATGGGAAGGAACATTTTGAATATTGGATGATGCATAAAAAGGTTTAAGACATACATTTAAGCATAACTTCAAAATACAATAAGTAACAGCCATGAGACACATTATCTGTGAAACCACCATTTTGTCATCGTCACTTATTATTTTTGAATAATGTATGCATGCATGAAGCCTCTAGTTAGATAAGTTTATGTATGTATGGTTTTTTTTATGTGCATGACTTAATGAGTTACCTTCATTAAATATGTTTTTATTATTACTTGAATTTCAAGTTAGTCGATGCTGTAGTTAAACTGTAGAGATATATTCGATAAACCATGATGTATGGGTTATTCTACTGTAAGCTTCATATTGTAATTTCAATTTTTTCGAATGCTGAAGAATAAGCTAACAATTCTAGTCTAGGGAGATCGCTTCGGGGTTATGTTTTTCCACTATCTACGCCTCTTATATTTTTAGTGTACTAGCAATCCAATATTGTGTGTTTCAATCAACTAGAATATAAAAAAAAACTTCATTTTGTACTGTTGAAACACAACCGAATTTTCACAACAGCCATTGTGTGTTAATAGCAGGAGGTATATACAAGGCTTGAGTCCGGCATACGCCCTCTCAATATTAGCAATTCAGTTGTACAGTAATATTTGGCTCTGGACAATGTGCCGAGACAATTGTCGCTGGTAATTGATTTTGTGTTTCTTAGAATTGTTTTGACACATTTCAATCAGGTTCATTTCTGGTGCTTAAAGTTTATCTTGATTGATTCCATTCAAAGTCTGGTCTACTTCAAGTTCGGCGATCAAACAAATTGGCACGTCAAGTATACATGCCAAACATGACGTAAACAATATTTCTTTGACAACTGACAGGATATTACTCCCACTATATAAATTGTGATTTGTCATTTTTTCACTTTTCGCGAAATTGTCTTATTCCCCTCACGAAGGGTGTTCTGGTATGAAGTGATACCTTCTACAATGGCGCAGTCGAAATACGCAAACAGCAGGGATAAATGACATTATGTTGGCGCCGAAGAGTTAATGACTACATCTTCTAGTAAGTGACATCGGGCGTTTCACATATGTATTGTAACAAAATGGATTTCAAACCGATTACCAATTGGAAAATTGTCATGTTAAAAACAGCTTGTTTCGTTTGGGGTTTGAAATGTTTATAACATATTGCACTGTAATCAAATTATCGAACAGACCGTAAAACAATTATTTCATTGCTTGGACGATATATAGAACTGTTGCCGACCTTAATCAATGTGCCACTCACAGACTTCTTAAAACGTCCCATCTCTGAACAATAGTTTCGACTTCCCCACCACCCGTTATATGCCTTGTATTTTTGTATATTAGATGCATATTAGGCATATTCATCCACCACGATATTCCATAGCGTTTTGTCGAGTTGAATATAACTTTAAGGAAGTGAAAGACACTTTTGACACGATATCTTATGTCTAGTATCTTCTTGGAAACAAAATAACCTACCAGTCATTATAAAAACTGTATTCAGTGTATCGACAAATGGAAACATAAAAAGGTGATCTTTGGATGTGATGTATACCAGGTATAATTGCCATAGTGTTGATATATGACGGTCGACCAGTCATTATAAAAATTGTATTCAGTGTATCGACAAATGGAAACATAAAAAGGTGATGTTTGGATGTGATGTATAACAGGTATAATTGTCATGGTGTTGATATATGACGGTCGAAGACTAGCTGATGTCAATTCAGTAACAAAAGATTATAAATAGTTTTTTTGTTATATTTCAACTTGATTTTTTTACGATTTGTCTTAAACATTTCCTGGAAGGTGGGTGGTTATACATGCATACGAATATAAAATGCCACGTCACTGGCACAAGAGTGACATAAATGACTTAAAAGTAGGGATGTCACCGAATGGCAATTTTGGTATTCGAATATTCGGTCAACCTTCCGAAAAAATATTCGAATATTCGACCTTTTTATTTAATAATAATACATTTTGAAATTCGAAGTTTAGCTGTATGCTTATCAATTTTGTGTTTTAAAATGATTACTCAAGTTGTAAAACTCCCCGCGATTACTTATAATTTCAGGGTCTAAGTGTCATCACCAGCGTGTTATATCTCTTGTCCCACAATATACATGACATGTCAGTTAACACCTGTATATATTATTGTCACACGTAAAATGTCATTCAATACGATAATGCCCATCATTGAAATTTTGTACACTTGCATTCAGCTTTTATATTTAAAAATATATCTTATCATATATTCGAATGCCGAATCATTATTTGAATATTCGTTGACATCCCTACTTAAAACGTCAAGCAGGAATGCCACATACAAAACCGACCCCAAAAAAGGAGGTATGCACACAAGTTAACATTTAAAAATTGAAAATATAAATAACGTGAAAATAGGAGAACGGGATATAAACGGTCAGTGGTTAAACCTGGTTTAGGGGTATACCCAGCATCAAACCAATGTCACTGTCGCCCAAATAAAACAAACGGAGTAAAATCAATTGCAACATAGAACTATCCGTGCTACCACCAGTATGTCATGATTGTTCAAAGAAACTCATTTTGTTGTTTGCCTTTTGTTATCACGGATTATGTATAAACCCGTGATGCTTAACGCAAATCAACTCTGGCGCGATTATGACGTGATCGGTTATAGAATCGGACAGCCGTGTGTCTGATAGGTAGTTTATGTCACTTAATATTATCTACCTCACTCCAAGTCATACAATGAATGTCATTTTTAGCAGATTCTCGTAATTTTGATATATCAACATCCATTTTTGGACGCTGGACCACACATAACCTTGGCCGTTAACAACAAGTGCTCTGATTGGTCAATTATTCAAATGACAATGATCGTACTTCGGGAAATACTTGCGGGATGTTTTAAATAATCAAATCGTATCTTCAAACAGGCGCACACAGACAGGATGTAGTCGAAACTTGAGTAAAATTGATTTCGTGAGAAAAGGTGTTGTCTAATACTCCAATGCGGTTTACGTGCTCCTTACGTGTAAACACTTTTGGGCCCGAAGATGGCCCGTAGGAAGTCATTCCTCGTAGGGGCCCGCATGCTTGATATTAAGAGTGATCCCAAGCTCATACACCATCCTTACGGGCCCGTTCGGCACCAGCACGTACGCATTGAGTGCCCCGCAGGATAACGTACGGATTCTGACAAACGTATATAATACGTAGAAAAACAAAACTGTAGAGCGCCCGTAGACCATATATATGATCACAAAATTTCAGTAGCAAGCTTTCATATGGGCTTCACTCACACGGGTCACAGGTCCGTACGGCTCCACAAGTTCTACAGGCTCGGAACAGCCCGTAGGTGAAACATCATGATAGGTGGTAGTGTGAAAGTTCTTTTGAACTTAATTGTATTACTCTAGTGTCAGTGTTCTTGGTACAGCTCCGTCGCATGTTTACAGATTTCTGAAGACAACAGAGTAATAGGAAAACATGGAATAGCCAGTTAGAAACCGTGATAGACCCTAATCAACATTATATATCTTTAATCGTACCATTGCATTTTTAATAAAAGTTAGCACCATTACCAGCGCTTTCGATAAATTAGAGAAGTCTTTATTGACACTTTTTTTCCATTAAGTATATATATATTACAAAAGTTATTTCAGCAGATAACCTGATGAAAGTAAAACAAAAGTGCATTTTCATTTAAATCAGGTCTATGTCGTTCGTAAATTGTATCCATAAGAGAAATCTGGGTTGACGTTCATATTTTAATAATCTCGAAAACTTTTTTAAGTTGACGTCAGATATAAATTGCTTCTAGATATAATTTTCAACCATCATACCTTATTAAGTCAAATGTCTTAGTACATGGCTGCCGTATGTTTCCAGTTATTCTACATTTGTATGTTTTGTGTTTGTTAAACGCCAATCATCGAGTGAAGCCACGCCTCCCTCACATTCTAAGGCGATATTGGAAAGTAATGAATCTCTCACTTTCAATCGGCAAATGTGCTTAACAGAGTCTCAGGCAGTTATATCGTCTGGCTGTATTAGAAATAAATATTCAGTGTTTATGAAAATGAAACATTACAATATCAGCTGTTATGCTACAAAGTAGTTTGAATCATGGAAGAATTTTATAATATGACTAATTATACATTTTACACGCCAGATGATTATTCTTCGCAATGGATTTTATCAATGAAAGTTATGCGAAGTATATGTATACCGTTAATTGTTGGGATAGGATGGTTTGGAAATACACTGTGTCTTATTGTGTTTTTGACGAAAAACATGCGCAAATCATCATGCTCAATGTTCCTTGCTTCTCTCGCATTTGCCGACGATTCCTATCTTGTGTGCTTGCTCCTAACATGGATAGATGGGGATGTAAAAACTATAATGACGTCAAATATAGCTTGTCAAATTTTATTCTTTTGTACTTATGTTACTACATTTCTCAACGCTTGGTTTATTGTTGGATTCACGTGTGAACGGTTTATTGCCATTTGTTTTCCACTTCGGAGCAGTTACATGTGTAGTGTATATAGAGAAAAGGTTGCTGTGATCACCTTATGCGTTTCGGCAAGTATAATGTACAGCTATAGTTTTTGGACAATCGGAATAACGACATGGGGTACTGAACGTAAATGTTCCCACCAAGTGGAATACTTCGACTTTCTCAGTGTTGTTACATGGATTGATCTGTTTCTCACAATGCTCATTCCCTTCATGATAATTGTTTGTATAAATACGGTGGTGCTAAGGACTGTGGTCAAAGGTACACTCGCGGTCAAACACAGACCTTTAAGGCGAAATAAAACAAATGATAAACGCGAAACAGAGGAACGCCTAATATATAACGACACAAGCCGACCGCATATACGAATAACAAGCGCCCAGAGGTCACTGTCGCAGGTCCGTGTTGCAAGAACATTATTCTTGGTTTCCACAGCGTTTCTCTTTCTCAACCTGCCATCGCACGCCATACGGCTTTATAATCTTATCGACACAACGACTTCGGATAATCCACAAGTGTCTATAGAATTTTACTTTTTCCAAGAACTCACTCTGATGTTGTACCATACCACGTTCAGTTGTAACTTCGTTCTGTATACATTGTTTGGAAGGAACTTTAAACATTCTCTTCTCCTTTTATTGCGCTGTAAATCATCGGCGGATGATCATAAAGAGAAAATGTTACATAAACTCAGTTCTACCCAGGGTGGTTGTGTCACATCGATCTGAAGATATTAATTGTCTGCATTTCTTAGGTAAACACTCTTTGGGTGCTTCGATGATGTTTCCAAAACTCAACCGCAACAACGAACAGTATTTGACATTCCAGATTTTGTAAGAATGGTGTTTGAAATATTTTTTGTTAGTCCAATTGTTGTCGTATATATTTATTTAATGAAATTGTTACATGATAATATAAAACTTATAAAAGTATATAAAATTTCTTCTCTTTTATTATACAAATTAAGTTTTTGGTAAAGGGGTAACCTGTCAAAACGCCCTTCAAATTAAAAAACCCTTTGTTGCTTATACCTGGACATATTTAAGTCAAATGTGTTTCGATGGCATTCAAATTTGGATGGCAATGATCAACATTACCCAACTTATCAAAATGATATTATCCGTGAAGGTTTAAAATTGATATTTACTAACGATTACAAATAGAGTTAGAATTCAGCTCCAAAAAAAACTAGGTTGGTAAACATGATATTAAATATATATGTTCTGTTACTTCGTACGGTCACCGTATAAATATTTCTGGAAATAAATTAGTTTTGCAAATTATTCAAAACTAACTAGTTTCTGCAAGGAATATCAGTTATTGTGGATATTGTATTGTACATTACGTCGAGTCAAATTACAGTTTTAATATTAGTTGGAAAAGAGCATAACTACAAAATATGTATGAACTACCTTGTAAACGTATTGGGAATAAAACGTCCACCGGGAAGGGTCTGAAACGGTAGAAAACATCTAACAACGTAAATGTCTTTTCTGGATATTATTTAAAGTAATATGTTTTTTTAATGGTTCGTTCTTGCAATATAATTAGGCGATAAATAATTGCCTGATATTCCATTTAACCAATCAAATGCACTTTTATAAAAGAGCGTATTTCCCATAATGCATTGTATATGATGCAAGTATGTTGTTAGGATCAAGCTGATATGGGCGATTGTTCAGGTATCCGCTGGGAGAGTCCATTTATAGATCTACTCATTTTACTACCCGGATTCTATCAATCCAGTAGTTTTGTCGAATTTACCAAAGTCGACTGACATTCACTTTCTTTAAGTTAAATATGTTGTTAGTTCTTTGCTAATGACATTTCGTCGCCAAGTATAATTCTAACTGTAATCAAGCAAGAACAAATCAATGTATAGTTTGTAAAAAGTTGAAACAATGACATTAAAGACACAAAGTTACACATACTTTACACACAATCCTCCAAGTATTTTACATACTATGCATTACACAGTGCAGTTAGTATCATTATCTTATATGATTTAACTGTAAGGGTTTAAGAATAAAGGATATGTATGAACTAAGACAGAACCTATGAAACTTGTTGGTGTGTGCCAATTTTACGCTAATGTTCCATGTATGCATCATACGACGGTAGCATATGTATTTTGTGTGTCGATGTCTACATATGAAATATTGCTGTGAACTTAGAACGGCAACGTTTTGATTGTTGTGATGGTGTTGACGTGTGTTTCTGGGTTACTGAAAAGTACCAACATGTTCTTCTTCTAGCAATTGACAACTTACCCATATCAGTCAGGGAAGGAGAACTTTATGTAGTGTAGTAAATGCAATATTTTATGGTCAAAATCAAATAGCATACAGTATTATTAAGTTATTGTATACGTAGTATCGGAATACAAATATTGCATAATTATATAAAAAAATCATAGGGGTATAAATCGTAGCTAACACATGGAAACAATCTTGTAATATATTATATATATAATAAAAACTTTGCATTTATCATGCTCAGAAGTTTCAAACAAAGTGAAAAAATGCATTCAAACACAGGTTTTATATACTAGACTACACTTTGATAAACTGTTATTTCAAACAAAATCCAATCCCTCACAATATACAAAAATCACAACTACATCCTCACTGCACTACTAAATACAAGATGTCATTATTGAGCATATAATAATAATTTTATATTTTTGATTTTAAATGGTTTGCTAGGTGTCTGTTTTAGTGTGAAACTGTTAGTTAATCATACTTTATCTTGCTTGATAGCACCTACAACTTCTTGTAGGAATTCGGAGAGTCTATCGAATCAAATTTTTGATTCTATTTAAATGTGATTCTTATATTCCTGTATGACTGATATCTCGTAAATATTTAATATATCAAAGTTCCAACCTAAAAGCGTGCACTTCGGGCCCATTATTACTTGATTGAATTGTCAGCAATAACAAATCACTGTGAGAACACATGGTAGTGCAGTCTAAGTCTTCCATCTAGAACGAGGTTTGTGGCTATATCCCTTTTGTTCTTCCGTCTAAATATCTTGCAGCTTAGACATTTTCTGCCATTGTTTCACGATTTATAAACCAGTTTTATACATTTTCGAAACAATTTGGAATGCCAAAATAATGTCTAATTGACATATGTCTGTTTTGTCTGAACTTTATTTAAAATAAGAAATAATTATTTCTGAGAATTCTATATATTGTTCTATATTGGAATCACTGCAGAGACAGTACTGTCATAATATCTTAATAACTTTTTAATTATTTCTAGCAGATTGACTGACGTATTTATAAGACAGACTATGACTGTTTTCGTGTCTCTGATTATAACGCTGGTATTTTTCTTGTTTCGAATTGTTATAATCTAGCTTGTATTTGCTGTCTGTACAATATGCTGTTGACTTCAAGACAAACAATTACTCACCCTGAATTTCAGGGTACACTTGGCAAAATAATTATCATGAAATCGTTGTCATATTATGTCGAAAAAATTCAGTTAACGCCCATTTTGATTTGATAGTGTTAAATGGTAACATCAAGTTGACGTTACTACTCTACCAATTTCTGCATACAGTAACTAAATAAAAGTTTTCGCGAAAAACAAATCTTTCCTGAAAAGTTAAACAATTTTTAGCATATAAATTAGTTTTTGCAAAAAAAATCTAGAAAGTGTTTCAAAACATTTTTATACCCGACAAATCTTTGTCTCAGGAAAACAAATCCGATTATGATGTTCTATTTACAGCTATCTGAAACATAATCATTTTCATGAAAACAGCATTTTTGTCATGAAAATTTAGTTTTCACGAAAAATATGCCAGTTTTTCATATATTATCGTATGCAATAGAGGGCACTATCGTGATTCTTTTTCCATTTAAAAGAAATTAATATGTAGCGGAAAATATAATACTTTTCGCAAACATTTTTTTATTGAAAAGTATATAAATATTTTGGAATTAATTGAGATATTTATTCGGTTATATGTTATGCAGAAATATGCCACCATATACATGTTCTTTTTACTTTCACTTAATTGTGTGCACCAGTGGAAAGATTTCAAGATACCACCCACTTCTAGTCGGATATCGGCATCATATTACCCCTGGATACAAACTGTGACCAAGGTCATATTACCATTGCGCTTTTCAGAGTAGAGCCTAAAGTACAATTATTTAGTCAGGTAACAAACAACCTTGGAAGCTAATCTTATATTCCAATTGATCCGTAAAATACCAGAGGTAATTTGAAATCGATAGCATCCTACCTACCGGTAATATGAGCATGATTTTTAGTCACCGGAACCGGAGAGTCATTTAAAACTAGGATTGTCTGATATCGCCACACCAAGATGTTCATTTAGATGCAAGCCACAGTGTAAAGCTTCGTTTAACAATTCCTTTGAATATAGTTGTACTTTAGTTTTCTTTATTCCTGTCTTGTCGTTTTTTCCAGCTTCGCATGCGTTGTGAATGGAATTATCGGATAACTAATTA
This sequence comes from Mactromeris polynyma, assembly GCA_032209605.1. Taxonomy (NCBI): domain Eukaryota; kingdom Metazoa; phylum Mollusca; class Bivalvia; order Venerida; family Mactridae; genus Mactromeris; species Mactromeris polynyma. The sequence continues at coordinate 864,609 of JASFXZ010000009.1, forward strand.
ACTTGGACAAAAGATTATTTTCTACAAATGAAAACAAAGCAAATGACATAAATTCCGGTGTGTGTCAACTGTTTTTGTATTTGTTGACTTTTACGACCATGGTTAATTCCAAATTGAATGATCATTGAAGGTCTGCATGCGTATGGGTGTGATTTTCTGGATAGCAGACGCTTAATTAAATAATTTAAGATAATGTGGATAAACGATATTTATGAATGTAAGGACTAAATAATTATTATAAGTTGTACAATAACACAATAAAAACAATCAAGCTTCCCCATAATCAAGAGCAATCACATGCCAAGTGTGACGTCTGTTAAAGCTTCATCATGGTCCAGAGCTAGCACATGCCAATATTGACGACTGATAAAGCTTCAACATGATCCGGAGCGATGGCATGCCAAGATTGACGTCTGAAATCCAGAGCGATAAAAACGGTGATATAGTGTTTCAAAGTGAGTTCTAATGACTCGACAACATCAATAGGATAACTTAGTACTGAAGTTTTCCTCCCAATATGGTTCGTGTGTCCACTTAATAGTTTGAATTCCTCACTAATCACTTGTAATCCTACTTGATTGTATGTATTTCATATACAGTCGGACCTCGGTTATTCGAAAACCTTCTATCCAAATACTTGTTATCATGACTATAGATGTCTTTATACTTTCATATGAAGTGCAGATTTGTGACTATATCTAATATATTATGCGATGATAATAAATATAATGTTTACACTCAATGTAGTGTAGTATCTATAACGTATTTCAATGTGAAATGACCAGCAAACCTTTTTAAACAATTTTATTCAGTTTTTAGACGTTGGCTGTTGAAAAGAAGTAATTGTTCGTCAAACATCTCTTTGATCCATCCCAAAATACATTGCCTGGATTTGTCTTCTAAACGTTTTCTTCCAGGAGCCTATTTGTGCGTACTCAAACGTAGGCGATTACGAACAAATCCCTCATGACACTTCTATGCCGCCGTAAGGAACTGTATCTGAGTCGGATTTAATTATTCGGTTTTGCTGTCAAATTTATAACAATAATCAGATAACTAGATCGTTCATGTGACAATCTGTCCAAATAAAATGTGCGGCGTTGGAACAAATCATTATACTAGTATTGTAATTACATGTACTAGATAAGCTAAGGTTAATATAATTTCGTAAACTCTTTGACTTCACACCAATATGTGGTGTTACCCTTACTTGTTTTGCAAGTTCCTTCCATGCAAGGGTTCAAGCTCGAAAACCACTAACATGTGTTATAGACGGCCGCTGGTTCTCATTAAATGGAATTCCAGGAAATGAATAATTTCTTGATGTTCAGACATCGGGTCTCTCTCCACTTAAAAATTCAAATGTCACGTTATGACTTAAACTCTATCGGTTCGACTTTTTAAAACGTACAACACGAATATATTTTATAAGCTATGACATTGGAGCGTCATAACAATAATTGTACGGGACAAAATAAATTGAACAATTGCCTTAATATAACACGAATCTTCCATTGATAGCCGTACTGGTATATTTACTCCCGTTGATTCCGTATGAATATTTATGTGATGTCAATTTTCAGGACACCGATACACAAACCAGCTGTCCTTTGTGCTTTTACGCAAAATTACCAGTTCTTATTCCATACTGGTTCATTAGAAAAGGAAGTTCTATTAGAAGTTCTAGAGTACATTACATTCGCATTAGAGAGTAGTGACATTGAAATATTACATTTCTGTTTTATTTGAACGCAGATTTCTAACAATCAAGACAGATTTGGCCATACTTGGCGGTGTATAGTACTTGATTGAATGTGACAATAACAATAATTTATCACGATGATCAGATAAAATGCCTCAAAGCGTTTTGTTTACTTCTGGAAGAAGTTCACCAAAGGTTGATATTGCCATTTTGGTGACATGTATGTATCCTATATGCGGACCGATTAATTACATCAATTAATAAACTAAGTTGTTACAGTGGAGACAGCATACGAGGTAAAGTGTGTCTAAAGGTAGACTGGGTGGAGGCACCGATTTATATTCATTTGACCCGCTTTGCAATGTTTACGCATACAGAGTTACCTGCGATGTCGGCGCTTGTGGAAACACGCGGGGCTTTCTGTGCAAAACGTAATTATAACATACGTATATGAGGTAGTTCGATTAGCAACTATAGTGACCATGGTTGGTTGATAAAACTCAGTCTAGTTCATCTATGGTCTAGATACTCTGGTCATTCTTAGAATTTGGAGGGTTGAAAACCCTAAAGAGGTGTTCCGAATATCGACTATAGTTCAACCGTTTTAAATCGGTGGTTGAAATATAACTTATGTTCGGAACACCTCTATATAGTATTCAAACCCCCCAAGTTCGAAGAGTGACCACAGTAACTAGACCATAGATGAACTAGACTGAGTTTTATCATCCAACCATAGTCACCATAGTTACTATAGTTATTGATCGATTTACCTCAATATCAGAATAGTAACGGATTTTGAAAACGAGACTTCTTTTCGATTTCTTATCAAATCTGTCACTTTGGGTCTTATTCGTCTCTAGTGCTTTTGTAATTGTTTATATGTATGTAATCAGCTGGTGTTTTGATGTTGCTGTGCACTTTCCATGTGACATTCCTGATCGGTATCTTTATTAAATTCTTGAAGTCACTCGATCATTAGTGGTTGACATATTTAAGTCCAGAGAAGCTGCGGAAATAAACTAAACTGTTTGATTGACCCTTACCTGTTAGCACTGAAGCCATTAGAAATAACAATATTATTTAAAGTGAATACATCATTTCAATTCCTATACAATGAGTGTTTGTATTAGCTAGTACATTTGGTTTGACACTTTATAATCAAGCATTTAAAAAAAAAAAAAAATGGTGCTCATAACGTGTCAATCGAAATTCAACAAATGGTTGAAAGAATAACAGAAAGATTGGTATTAACGGTGGTAATATGATATATCAACATTGAGTTGGTTAGCATTGGGTCGACGCTATGACCTGCTCCGCTTTACAAGGACTATAGGCTGCTTAAAGGTGATAACTGGTTCATTATGTACATTTATTCATTTTGTTTTTGGTGTCAGACATGAAACATAATAATATACAATGCTACAGTAAGATGAAGATTTACCTGGCCTCTGTTGTCAGTTACGAGTTTGCTCATGTAATTAAGCTATCATTGGTTAAACACCTCTCTAAGGTAATCATAATACATCGATGAAGTAAAACAAAATAAAAAATATTTCAGTATTATAACGAGTACCAGGAATCCATTGTGTACAGTAAGTACCAAAGTAAATCCAAATTTTACTGATCATGTTATCATGCTTTCATGCAAGGTATTGTAGTGAGTGTGTGTGAACTGACGATATTCAGAAATATTCATTTACGCTGCTGACATTCTTATGGCGATTGTCTTAGCACGAGTGACAATTTGGTTGAGTGGCGACATATTCTTTTCCTAATAGACCTGCGCAGTAAGGCAGATACATTTTGTTTCATTTGTGCTTTTACTGACTGTATATCTTGGCTAAATACGATATAATACATACATGTACTTTATACTAAAATTTTCAATAACTTCAGCATTTTAACCCATTTTATACCATTCACACAAAAACAAAATGTACTAAATATGTTTACGTACGTATCACATGATACAGTTTAGTTTTTTAAACAGAATGTCACGCATTTGATACATACTCAATACATATACATGGTGACAGTGAACATATGATATTTGGTTTACAAATTAAATACTTATTTGATGTTTAATATAAAAAGTTTACGCACATATGAAAGCGTCTTATTACATTTACGCGAAACATCAAGAACATTTTCGGCTTAAAACAACAAGCAATTGATGTACTCGGTCATGTAAATGAATACAATATGACAAGACAATATTTGTATTCCACAAATGACCATTCATGCATGAAAGCGAAAGGACATTACAAATTCGGCTTGTGGAAAACAAATACTAGGCAAGTAATTGAGAAAATGCACAATAATATGTATGCATAAATATCCATATGTGTATATGAGCGCCGCGGTACGATTTCCAAGCTCTTCTTTTCCAGAAAACGTCACATGCGACGTCACCATGTACTTACAGTAAGCAATTTTTGCCCCATACGGTAATATATGATAACAAAGGGCTTTGTTTTTCATATTTCATAGACAACATTACATTTACTCCGTAGATTTTAGTATAATGCGATATAAACTCGTAATAAATCAGAATGTTATAATGAATCGTATAATAACAAAATCTAATCTTGAATTTCATACGTAAACAGAAAACAAGAAAATCCTTTTGTAATTGCTTAAAGCCATGATATTCCTCATGTATTTATTAAAAGTCGTAGATCAATCTGAATGTGTCCCAGCTGAATTACACACTGTTGAATGTTACAAAACGCTAATTATGATGCTATTTGGAAACGTATTGTCGGCTCATTGAAGGCTTTGTACTGACAGTAATACAAAAAGTCATTAATTCTCTCATGACAGTCGTTCCTACCGAACAAACATGAACGTCTGCTAAACACCATTTAACAAATTGTGATTGCTCATATACATCACTTACAAGACAATGCTTCTAAAATCTATACAAAAGAACTTAAACGTGCATTTCCCTCGCCCTTAACCATACACTGTCATCTGCAAAGGAAACAATTAAGCTCTTGCGGCTGGTTTAGATTTTCTGACAAAACGATATACATGTAAGCTGATCCCAATGTCTGTAGTTGGCATATGTTTGACATAATAACACTCTTATCGTAGTTTTCAGTTGCTAGATATTAACAATAGAGCCGTGTCTGCACAGTTAAATTTGGACTATTCCGGCTATAAAGGGTGCTATACCTTGATTATGCTATATGTAATATTTTATTCAGACAGAGTAAAGTCGTGGTAGTGGTACAAGTTTGATCCCCGATCAGGGTTCGTATCCCTCCGGCTACACATTTTAGCTCACCTGAGCACGTAGCCACTGGCATCCAATTGGGCCCTACCATGGGTCACTTGGTTTTACATGGAGTAAGGGAAAGCTTTACAATCGTATTGCGTAGAGCTTAGACATTTGGCGTGTAGCATTGTCTAGTGGTCCTATACCAAGCGTGTTCCAATTATGCCCCCGAGGTCAAAATTGGACTCGCTCCGGGGATCGTTTGTTTTTACCTGGAGTTATATAGAGACAATTTTTAAAATCTTCTTGTCTGAAAACGAAAGGCCAAGAGCTAAGCTATTTGGTGTGTAGCATTGTCAAGGGGTCCTCTACAAAGATTGTAAAACATAAACATCTGGGGTCAAAATTGGCCACGCCCCGGGTAGACCTGTTTTACATATTAGAGATATATAGGTAAGACTTTGAAAATCTTCTTGTTGACTTGATTTATATGATACATGGTCATAATGTTCACCTTAATGAAATTTAGGTGGAATTCGAAATTGGGTCATCTGGGGTAAAAAACTATGTCACTAGGTCCAAATATAGTAAAACCTTAAACCTTGCCTTAATGAAATAAAGGCCGGGATTGAAAACGGGTCATCTGAGGTCAACAATTAGGTCACAGGATCAAATGATGGAAATTCATTGTGGATTCTCGGGAGACTGCATTTTCTACGGGAACTACATACGGATAACATTTTTTGTAAGTTGCCATCCACTTCTCAATGCATTAACGTATTTATTGAGGCATAACTATCAGTCAAATTTATTCAGGTTTCTTTCTTTATTATTGTGTCATGTAAAACTTATGACGTCATTAGGCACTTATTAGGAACATTTTCTCTACGTGCTCATTTTCTCTCCGTGCTACTTTTAATAACACAACTTAAACCTCCCTTAGTATAGTCATAAATTTGTTTTTGTATCCTTTTAATATAAATATAATTTATTTTTTGAGCTATTTAATCTTTATTTTAAATTCCCTGTTGCCAGTAATTATACCCCCGCCAAACGAAGTTCGAGGGGGTATATAGGAGTCACTCTGTGGTCGGTCGGTTGCAATTTTCCTTGTTTTGAGCATAACTTGAAAACTACTGGATGGAATTTATTAAAACTTCATACCATGGTAGAGCACAATGAGAGGAAGTGCAGAGTACAAGAACCATAACTCTATTTTAACTAGTAACAGACTTATTGCCCTTTGTTACTTTTTCTTGTCCGGAGCATAGCTTGAAAACTACTGGATGGAATTTAATAAAACTTAATACAATGGTAAAGCACAATAGGAGAAATGCACGTGTACAAGAACCATAATTCTGTCTTAACTAATTACAGAGATATTGCTTTGTTACTTTTTCTTGTCCACAGCATAACTGTAGCGGGGTGTTAATCATAGTTCTAATTAAGATTATTTCTAATAAACAACTTTAAAATAATCAGATTGCTTCTACATAATGTTTAATATGTACGATTTGAGCACCGCAGTACTATTTCCAACCTCTTCTTTAAGTGACGACATTACCAGAAAACGTCACATGTTACGTCACTATGTAATGACAGTAAGCAATATCTGCCCCATATGGCAATATGAATACCATATGGAGTAAATATTGTCACCTGCATGCAAATAATGACATCACATGTTGCGTCTTCTTGCAATGACGTCACTTACAAAAGAGGTTGTATATCCCATAGCAGCGCACATTTTATGATTAGTTCGCATTCTGATGTAAATAATATAGTAAGTAAGAGCATGTTCAATGACTACATGGCGTTTAAGTGTGCGGTTAAATCGATTTAAATCCCCATTATTTTTACTGACAGTTCCAAGACTGTAAATCGCTGTGTGTTTATTTTTTCTATTCATGGCATAGATGTACGTTAAAGACCCCTTTCTCCGTGTACATTTCTTTCACTTGATATACTATCCAGGTTCCCCCTTTCGGCTATTTATGTCTTGACTTGTTTCGTGATGTATTCCATCCATTAAATATTTTCCCACTTGTTGACCCCCTAAAGTTTCGAAATGTTTTTTAAGGCCGGCCAGACCATTCCTTGCAGCTATATTCCATACATATTTACCCTAAGATCTCCTCAGTACCAAATGTTTTGTGTGGACTATTGTGTTCTGGGTGTCTGTGTGGGAAGGCATAACCTTGTGCAAGGGGCGTTCCCTGAAACAATATAATCTCTCAAAAAACGTCAACTTATTATATTTCCGAGTTGAACTGCACACCATGCGTTGTATTTAATCATTTTAATATATTATTCCTGATGTGAGAATACAGTCTTTCTGTATTCATCCGCCATCCTAGACAAAAGGGACAAAAAGTCATAGAAAAATACAACAACAGGGCCCCGTTTCATTAAGCTTCTTACGGAACTTCCTAGCTTAAGAACGTTCTTAAGAAATTCTTTGCTAAGACAATGTTCCGGTTCTTGCGTAAATTTGGCCGCCATTTTTATCTATAATGATAACAGACGACGAGTACAAGACGATCCCTTTAAGAAACGCTTTCTGCAACTGTTTAGAAAATTCTTAAAAATCTTCTTTAATCGAAAAGAGTTAAGATTAGAATGTAAATGAAACGGGACCCAGGTGACTATTAAACGTGTGGCACGAAATTGCATAGTTAAATTTAAGATATAGTTCAGTGAAGGAAATAGTTCAACACTTCTTGTCAGTCAAGTATAATGTTGATATAAGTGCCGAAAATCTCAGTATTTCATCATCGGAAATACTAAAATAAATGTGATTAATTTTCCTATGATTTACTTTTATTTCGATTGCACATTTGAGCCCGTAGGCAACGTCATTAACTTTCTGTCAACGTATCATATACACTAGAAGTTTAACGATGTTTTTGTCGATTGCTTTTCCGGCTCATGACCTTTTATAGAATATCTACAGTTATAATTATTTTCTGAGGGTGCGAGATTTTTTCGCAAGAGATATTACATTATATAAATTGTATTTCAGTTTATACATGTATATACATACATTCCTAGATGCCAATATTCCTCATGTAAGTCTTACAGAGGAATCAATGATTTATGTTGAAAGTAGTGGAAATATACAAAAAAAAACATGTACATAAGGGATGTTAACTTCAGCTCCGATGTAAAACAAATTACAATTTGAAAATTATGTAGATAATGTACAATATTTACTACAGTTATGAATTAATATTCAAATCAATAACTATTAAGCCCATATGTTGGTTTAAGCTTTGCACAAGATCATTAAGCCACTTAAGTAAGCAAATAAAAATCATAAAAATTAAAACAAATTCCAACGAAATATGTTTTACAGTTTAAGTAAAACAGTCTTCATAAATCCAAAAGCTACATAGCGTTTAATGAACGCTTAATTTTGACTGCTTAATGACATAAATTAAGGTACTATCCACTGATGCGTTCATTCTCGAATAAACAAAGTATGTTTCGGTTTGATCCACAGGAGATTGTCACGAGTTCTCTGCCCTTTATTCCTTCTAGAGTTATCTCCCTTTATCCTTTTTATAGCATATGTTTATACAGTACACGGATTCTAACGCTTTTCACACCGGACATCTTGGAACTATTTTGAGGTTTGAAGTGTGATTTCGGCCGCAGAAAGAAGTCGGGGGTGTAAAGCGTTAGACCCCTTGCATTATATACATATTCTATAGAAGAGATAAAGGGAGAGGACTCGTGAGATTCTCCTCAGGGAGTTCTGCTTAGAGACTCGTTCATGAATTAGTTAAATCATGATGTTTAACAAAATACAACCCGAACCGTGTACAGTATATATAATAAATAGCCTATAAGAACAGCACGATTTAATTGCAATATGAAAACAAACTAAACACTATTTAAATTGTAGTAACGGATTAAAATCAGCGACCGTGACATCGCCCCATGAACGTATTAACGCACAACATATAAAGTTTAGATGCTTCCTAAATAGTTCCAGTTTTCCTGGAATTAATTATCAACCAGTACTAACTTGTTCTTAGCAATTTCTCCACATGTGGAGGACATGAGCGTAGCCAATGCCACGGAAGAACATAGCCTGCCCCAACCCGGAAATCTGCGGATCTTCCGGGGGTCAGTCTAGTGCTCTACACAAAATGAAGTAGCCGGATTGGCTTATATATTAAGATAGTAAAAGATAATTTTTAACAGATGTAACGCAAATACGCGTAATTGCAATTGTTCAGTGCGTCTAATGCTAAAGCCAACTTTGTCTCAGATGCTACACTAAACTGAATACGCATAATAAATATTCTAGGATACAATTATCAATAAATTAGCTTATAATGAGCGAATAATATAACACCTGGCTGCAATGATAATGGAAACTTTACCATTGATCCGTTTATTATTCTATGCTAAACAAAATTCAAGTTTTGTCTCAACTTTCTCTAAAACAAAACTTATTAATAATAGGCAGGTTGTCTTAGTGGTTCACATTAATCAACAGTATTTCATCTTTAGTCTATGGTAACGTGACAAGGTCAATGTTTAATGTTTCATGGAAACGTGTTTTTTCGTGTAAGATGTGAATGACAACTGACTCTAGCTCACGGTAAACCAGTAAGCAAACCATTTAACCATAGTTCAGCCATAGTGACTGCTCTATCCGTTTTCTGTTGATAGGAATATATAGTGTTCCCAGTGGCAGGAAAGCGAAGTCGTGTCTATTGAATAAAGTTAATAATTACAAGTAATTCAAGTCTAGTGGCATTAGTTGTGGAATCCAATCTTTGACAATAAGGAACAGGAAAGGATGTCGGCAGCTAAGATTAATTCATGTGAACAACTGATATTGGCATTTACATAGGAAATACAACAGTATCTATAACATATCCCGTTCCTGCCTTTGACATATTACAATGTGTTATGTTGAGTGTGTTTGAAATACTACCAGCAACACTAAACATTCACTGGTATGTATGTTAAGATGTTTAGAAGACATGATCAGCATGCATAAATAAAATCAGAAATCACTTTAAACTTATCAAACAAGCTGTTTGAGCTATTCCACATTTTCTAAGTGGAAAGGAACATTAAAGTAAGATCATGCGTCGCCATAAATCAGTTTATAAAATGGTACAATGAGTAGAATCAACCAGTATTCAAAGTCCCGTCTAAATCAACCATACGTGCGTGCAAATATTGGAAACCGTTAAACACAGTACAAATCATTCTCGCTTCTTTCATATATTAACGTCGGGTTTTACTTTTGTCCATTATTTATACTGCATTATGAATTGTATTCGGCAGCATGTAAGGCATACATACATATTACACAGTTAACTGATTACAGTGATTATCATTTTGTAATTTTACTGTCGTTATTTGTAATGATTTAGGACAACTTAAAATGCGTGTTCTGGTATCGTTTCTGATTACACCAATTTTTAGGGGCATATACTGAAGTTTGTAACATAATATTGTACATTAACCTAAAGCATTAGACACATCAGTTCAACACGATTACAACAGGGGACGGGATAAAAAGCCTATCGATACGGTATGAATCTGATTTTGTATGATGTTTCAGAGCAAAAGGAACACATCTTAAAAGCCAAAATTCAATGAAAATGTCCAAGTTACATTTTACAATGACTTTCGCAAGGATGACATAATGTTGAGTTATATACTTGTGAAAAATTCAGGCTGTCCGTCGACATGAAGGTTAGCACGTTACTATGGAGATGTGAAAAACAAAATCTCCCAAATATTAAAAACAAGCGAATTCAAATAATTATACCGGAATTTAAACCTTCATCCATACAAATATCGATAACAACATAATTCCTCTTCATTCGTATTTGAGTTGTTGAATATAAAGATTATCACCCAACAAAATGGCCTTGATGCAGACAATTTAATATAATACAAACGCGTTTCTCTTAAGAAATCAAGATACCATTTCCTATTTTGATGGAAATGAAATGCAGAAACTATTTTTGAGGACGTCAGCATCTCATCCAATCTCTCTAAGACAACTTGATCAACGTCATCTTTGACTTAAAAGACCTAAATTAAGCAAGAAATATATTGAAAAAAGATCGTCGGCGCAATTTTAAGGTTAAGATTTGTTGTGCAATAGAAAAAAGGCCGAGATGTTACGATTGCTTGTCACTCCAGATCCAAAAATGGATTTCGGTAAATTCACCGAAATACAGCTGATTTCGGTAAGGTTACATACCCTGTTTCGAAAGGTTAATTCACCGAAATTCAGTGCATTTTGGTAAGATAACGTACCTTTTATCGAAAGGTTAACCAATCCGCGTCAAGGTTAAACACGTTGTTCGGTTAAAAAGAAATTGCCTTAGTGGTTAACGTTAGATTTGATTGGTTTACACAACACTGATATGCAAATAACAAAACCATGTTAGTACGGCTGCACCGAATGAATGAATTATTGGAGTAAGAAAATCGGATTGTGGCATTCCAGCTTCAAGAATTCGCGATTTCACCTTCATGCATGCAAGAGTTCAACTTCATGAAATGGGACCACCAGGCTTTCGTACGGGCGTGAGATTGTGGTTGGATACGCGACCCATTGAAACATATTGTAATGAATTGAATGTCATTGTATAGTTTTGTTTTCACAACTTAGTCTGCGGCATTAGCGAGATAATGATTAACATCGAAATAAGAGTTTCTCAGACGCAATGACAGTATTGCATATTATTTAAAGGTTAACAAGTTTTATTGGAATATACATAACATATTTACATAACCTAACATTTGGGCAAATAAAACGATAATTCTTAATAGATCTGTCTATACTCCAGCAACTATTTAGAAGTATTTAAGCAAACAATGATACTACATAATTTTCCAATATTATTTTATCCAAATCAACTTCATTGTCTACGAAAAAATATATGATATTATATGTATAAAACGTTCTGCCAACAACAATTACTACAGTCAATATGAGGTGTTACTAACATCAACAGATGTGATGAAACTGTTACTTATTCCAATTCACAATGTAATTTTATCATATTCACATTAAGGTAATGGGCGAACGAATCGATAATATATATCTATCAACGTGATGATTTAATTATCAGGAATAGACTGCTCTAGTATAATAATCCATTTTATGAATATTGTATATACCAATTTATTCCAAAATATATTACTCTGTATAGCTTAAGTACATTGTGATGAAGCGCTTTTCGGCGCAGTCGCATTAAGCTCGCCTTTGTTGCTCGCTTCACAGCGGTAACGTAAGCCAATAAAATTTATAGTTAAACGTCGAACTAAATTTTGGACAGGCGAACATCCTTAAAGTTTGTAAATTGGAAGAGAGAGAATACGTAACTACAGGGAAAGTCACATACATAAGACAATGCCTCCCCACGCAGATCTCCGGAAAAATAACAATCCACAAAACATAAGGTACTAAAGGAGGTCAAACACATATTAAGGAACTGAGGCGCAAGGAATGGCCAAGCAGACCACAAGGACTAACTAGGAGAGTTAAAGTGGATAGTAAGGGAAGGGGAGGTGGGAATTAATGGATGGAAACGATCACAGGACAAGTTAAGACAACCGGCCTATTAAGGCCAAAAATGGACAGGAAACAATCTGAACACTATAAAGTGACAGATTTGCATAGGGGAAAGGGAAATACAAAACACATTCATAACATACACAGAAACAACAATCATATAGCGAATTACAGCCTTGGAACTGTCAGCATAAAATGCTGGGGGTTTAAATCGATTTAACAGCTAGCTAAGCTCACACCTTATCGCTACATGGTCATTGATTTCCAACATATATACATAAATTGACTAAGTAGGCATTAACTAATCATTAAATAAGCCGATTTTTCTCAAATCTGCGGATTGTAAACGCTGGACTGGTATAAATAAATTCGTTTGTACAAAAATAAGAATTGACGTTTCTTAAATCAAAGTTTGAATGTTGACTTACGTTTCTATGATTGTACTTCAATAGTTAGTTTAATTACTGACGAAATATTGTCGCAGTTTTATGTACTGTGTACACCAAAGGAATAACATTTTACGTTTATGAAAACAAAAACAATCTTATATATCAAAACGATTACGGGATAAATATTGTCTTGAGATTTTACGAATATGTCATTGTCTTTATCTTTTGATTATATTAACAAGTGCTCGCGATGTATCTCAAAATCCGAACCAATCAAACTACAACATCTTTGCTTATCTCAATTTGCACCGATCATCGTTTTTAAAGATATTTCGTCTTAAGGTCAGTCAAAACATAAAATGAATGATTAATGTTGTTTTTATTAACTCGGATAAACAAGGATTTTGGCTGATGATATTGCTGAAATATCGTCCCATTAGTGCAAAAAGGTACCAACTAACATTTTGACCAAAAATGACTTTTTACTACTTTTGGTTAGAAATAGCTATTTTCTACCTTGTGTAAAAAAATCTCCACTGAATATTGAATATTGATTATGATATGGGGTCATGCACTTTGGTACCAAGTGATATTTGTGATTTTGATTGGTGGAAGAAGGTGCCATAAGACACCTGGTACCTTTGTGCTTTAAATTATTTTAAAACATTAGATATATTTTTACGCAAAAAGGAGCCGTATGACATGTGGTTCCTTCTTGCACCAACTGATTTGAACTAAATAAGTTTATAAAGTGTGCAATAAGTGACCAAATGGCATATGGTTCGTTTTTGCAGCAATGCATTAGACCAGATTGTTATTTTTTTTACAATATAAAAGATGATCACATGGTACCTTTATGTTCTTTTTGCAGTACACAACTTTCTTATTAACACTGATAAATGTGGTAAGAAGTATCAGAGTCGTAAATATCACTTTCTGTGGGATTAAATTACACCAGATATTGCTAACTTCACTTTTTGTGCGGTGCGAAGCTTATTTTATACGAGAAAATATGGATACAACACAACATGTAAGTACTTTTTCTACAACTACGCATTAATAAAGTAACTGCTTTTGCAATCCTTGTATAGCTGTAGACTGATTGTATTATGTACTGTAACGAATCAATGCCGCTAGCGTTTGAGGGCAGCTTCACAGCGCTATATGATACGGAAGCAAGGGCTGCCGCGAAGGCCTTTTCCAACATATCGTTACACTTGCATTCTCTATCTTTTGTAATGTTTTGGTCAACTGCAGTTTTCAACTCCTCCAGTTGTTGCTGTAATGTCTGGTTTTCAAGATTCAAAGTGTTGAATCGTTGTCGGTGGTCTTTGTCCGATTGTTCTATCTGCTTGCGCAGTTGGTCATTTTTAATGTTTTGGTCAACTGTAGTTTTCAACTCCTCCAGTTGTTGCTGTAATGTCTGGTTTTCAAGATTCAAAGTGTTGCATCGTTGTCGGTGGTCTTTGTCCGATTGTTCCATCTGCTTGCGCAGATGGTCATTTTGTGTTTGAAGTGTATCTATTCTGTCTTGATTTTGTTTGTTGGATTGGGTAATGACCTGTTTCAGTTTAGCCATTTCATTACAAAGATATTTCTCTGATGTTCCAATCACTTTGGTGACAAAATCAAGGTCGTCTGCGGTACTCATTTTGAACTGAAATGGTGAAGGATAAATAGAGATAATGTAGTCAATAAGTAGATATCATCAAGGCGAAAATTCGGACTAAATTCCATTAAGATCCCTTGAAAAATTATGTAGTAACAAACCACTGACACGCATTAAAACGTTTGAAATATCACAACAACATGTCTAGGGCACTTCCACATTGAAATTGAGCTACCCATTGTAAACACCGTAAATTCATATCATCAAATATCGTACAGTGATTTCATGTCTGCTAGTTATTATACGAAACATTCCGTACGCATTCAAGCCGGTCGTAGTCGTCGTTGACATAAACAGTAATTATTGTAATCTACAAACAATCGCCGCTTAGACTGAATTTATCCTATCTAGTTGTTCAGACGACGCGGATTTCATCCGATCGGTTATAAGTGTCAAAATTATAGACAATTTGGCATTTGGTAATAGCTTGCAATGTTAATATTGTGTATTTCCAGACATATTCGAGTTACTTGCACTGGCGTCTTTAATCTTTGCTTGAATATATATATATCTTATATATTGATATATCAGTTGATGATAAACCATTTCCGTACACTGAACGTACTGGAACGTTGCTGTGCGACTTCCTTGGCTTATAACGCTCTTATAGAGGCTCACAGGGAAGACTGGGCTTGCCCAACTGTGTTGCCTCTTTAAATAAAGTCGTTATTATTATACCCCCACAAACGAAGTTTGAGGGGGTATATAGGAGTGAGCTTGTCGGTCTGTCGGTCTGTCTGTCGGTCGGTCTGTCTGTCGGTCGGTCTGTCGGTTTTCATGGTTTCCGGACGATAACTCATGAAAGGCTAGACAGATTTGAAAAATTTTTGGTACACAGGTGTAACATCAAAAGATACAGGTCAAGTTCGATATTGGGGCTGGTGGGGCCAAGGTCAAGGTCACTGTTACTAAAAATAGTTTCTCTTGGTTTTCATGGTTTCCGGACGATAACTCATGAAAGGCTAGACAGATTTGAAAATTTTTTGGTACACAGGTGTAACATCAGAAGATACAGGTCAAGTTCGATATTGGGGCTGGTGGGGCCAAGGTCAAGGTCACTGTTACTAAAAATAGTTTCTCTTGGTTTTCATGGTTTCCGGACGATAACTCATGAAAGGCTAGACAGATTTGAAAATTTTTTGGTACACAGGTGTAACATCAGAAGATACAGGTCAAGTTCGATATTGGGGCTGGTGGGGCCAAGGTCAAGGTCACTGTTACTAAAAATAGTTTCTCTTACTTTCACTTACTAGCAAATGGTTTGTTTTTAGTTGTAAACGACTTATCTTTCTGTGAAAATAACTGTTATTTCTAGCATATTGTTTGATATATTTTGCATTGATTTAGTTCCATTTTGCCCAGCTTTTTGTGAGCAATTCTATACAAGTTCAGTTTTTTATTTCACAGGAACTGTTGATTAGTTCTTACTGTTCTGTTGGCAGCATTTTTGGTTTATTACATTCAGATACTAGCAAATGGTTTGTTTTTGTTGTTGAAGACTCGCCTTTCAGTGAAAATAACGGGATTTCTTTTAAAATCCATTGAAATAAGGCATAATATAATGTTATATCCAGGTAGTTTGATTATTTGATTAAATCTGTGAAACTGCAGTCAAGGACAATGGAACAAAATGTCTTGATTGCGAATATAAATTGTATCAATTTAATACGCTTTGTTGCTATATTTGTTCGAATTTGAATGCAAAATGTTCAGATCTTGGGAGTTAAAATCAAATATATTGGTGTTACTAGTTCATACTCTAGTCGAATGTATCATTATATTTCTTTGTGACAAAGTGCTATATATTACTGTTCATTTTTTCTATTTTATTGATTTTGACCTGACTCCCATACTGTGGTATTCATATCACCTCCGAAATATTAAAATGTACACAATTCTTATTATAACCCCACTTCAAAATATGCAATGGGGGCTATATGGGAATCACCACTTGTTCCGTCATGTCACATAACATGGTTTTCCATGAATTATTTCTACCAAGCCTAGTTGTGTATATTGTCGGCACATTCTGATTGTGGTCCTGTAATGATAGATAGTGATAGATAATTTCATTGTCTTGACTGGCGGCCATCTTTGAATTTATCAAAAATATGTCTGACAAAGCGGTAGTGTGGGGGTATTAATCACCTTCAGTGATAGCTCTAGTTATTATTATTATTAACGCATCATGCTAGTGTTTTATTTTTCTTAATTATGCACAAATTAATTCATGTATATTCCTATTGTCCAGTAGTATAGTGTCGATATTTTAGCTTTTCACCTATTAGGGATAGCATTCCCATTTTATTAATAAAATTTATGATTTATGCGTCGACTATTCAATGCACAAACAATACTATCGGTGGAAACAATTGTAACCCTTGGACTGGACTTCGCCTAGTAAAGTATTTGTTGATGTACTGACACAGCTTTGCTGGATGAGGAGAAATTGAAGTATAACTGAGTAGAATGCACACCGACTATGAAACGAACACGGGCCACATCAAACATTTCACTTTGAAATACTCAATGGTTTTGTTATATACTGTTATATTCAAAAAGTGTTCGAGTATTTCTTGTAAGCATATGACATAGATAGCTACACCAGGTATGGTGTATCGATTATTTTATCAATGTGTTCTTGACTGTAACTATTTATCGCGTATTGGAATACTTTTTACAGTAAATATAATTTTAAAGGATAATCTGACAGTGAGAATCTATGAACGCCACAGTATGATTTCCAACCTCTTCTAAAAATGACGTCATTTTCAGAAAACGTCACATGTGACGGCACAATGTACTGACAGTAACCAATATTTGATTTGCCCCATATGGCAATATGAAAACGAATTGAGCATATGGAGTAACCATTGTTTCCTACTTGCACAAAGTGGCATCACATGTTGAGTTTCTTCAAATGACGTCACTTAAAGAAGAGGATGTAAATCCCATAGCAGCGCTCATATCAATGTTGTAGTAAATAAGGTCACATAGTCAAAGAGCTGACCTACGATCATGGTTCATGCACTCCTGGATACATATCTACATTTCAATGATCTCTTTGGCACTTCATGCGTTATGATCCAGACATGATAAATGTATCCAACGGAAATACTTTACAACATTTATTATTCAGGGCTTTTTTCTGTGCTCTATAGCACAGTGTGTAGTTGATGCGGGCATACATACTAACGTAAATCAACGGCTGTAACAGATGGTTTCCCTTCTGGGAGCATAACATAATACCAGTAATAATAGAAAACGTAAACATATTCGAACGAATAAAATGTTTGATTATTTAACACTGGTTTTGCAGCTAACTACTTTTCGCAGCATTGTGATTTTACATGTATAAGGGGCAGCTATCAAACACTGTCTCTATTGCTTAGTCGTGTTGCAATAACGACGAATACCATTCCAAATTGTGCGTTTAAACAAATATTCTTGCTAGACGGAAAACAACGTAGAAAACATGGATGCTTACGATCCCATATGGTAAGCGAATCGTATATTTTTTCGGAGGATGTAACATAGCAATATATTTACAATTTTAATGCGCAATGTCCGCCTATACTATCGAGTCCATAACATCAGATGTATTCCTTTGCGTCCAATTTGATGTCTCCATTTATCTAAGTGAAAACATAATGTGTCTAGTTTACAGTTAACTGAAGATGAGGATTGGAGATGGATCCATTTCCCGAACATTTCACCACGCTGGGGTTATATAATTCTGTCATCATAATTGTGCCACGTCATTCCTACACTTTCAGCTTATTCCAAAAAATATTTTAGTCAGTTTTATTACTAGTTTCACATTACACTCCTCCCTAGTTTATATCGCCATAGATTACATATACAATATCGTGAAAGAAAATGTTCACTCGGAGTTTTAATGAAACTGGGCATAAATAAGATCGAACCAATTGATAATATCAAAGCACGTTTCATGAACTTTGTTCTTTGCGGTGAGACAGGAGTCAAAATTGAAAGTTACAAGTTGTGAAACGACACTGGGACAGACAGAAAGATTACGTGTTAGCTGAAAAGGCATTACATGAATACTTTTTCAAAAATCACTAATTTAACATAAACCCCTATTCTTCTCATGACATACATGTACGTGTTTGTCGAATAAGTAAAGTACGAAGAAAATAACATTTTCACAAGTTCTGTATGTGCCTTTTAGTGTTGCAAAGTATTGTGGTATTATCAACATTTCGAGGGACAGGTATATAGTTATCATTATACGCCCGTTCATAGAACAAGACGTATTATAGTTTCGCCTGCGACGTAAATGCGGGCGGGAGGGCGGCATCCGGTAAGTTGTCCGATCAATAACTTTAGAAGCATTTGTCCAATCATCACCAAATTTGGTCAAATTGTGTATAGGACAATCTCGGACAAGTTCGATAACCATCCATATCGCCAGACTCACTTGGGAGTTATCGCCCTTTGAATATAGAAATTAGCTAAAATTTGTCTTGTTTTAACTCTGAGCTCTGACTTAGGACGGGCGTATTTTGTGACAGTTTGCCTCTCTTGTTGTGTTTGCCATCCACGTCTGTCCGTCCGTCTGAAAAATGTCAAAATGTGAGATCTGCTATGTCGGGTCTTACTTTTAGGACTATTCTTTATCGTAAACCAAAGGTTTATTTTGTCAACTGAAGGAAAAACATCCAATAAAACATGACCACTCATGATACATCATTTATATACTATGCCCAGTGTCATTTAAGATACACATAAACAAGTTGTTTTTGTTCAAGGATGACAACTTCGACATGTTGTTTATGTGCATTATATTATCAGTTGGTACTTTGTACTCGGGCATCATAATGATGCCCACAGTTTAGAAAGAACTATAGAATGCAGCAATCCTCACCACTTCCAACTCGCATTATACTATCCGTAAACATATATATAAAATTACATCACGGTTGTCCTAGAAGATGGTTGAGCACAATAGGAGGAAGTGCAGTGTACAAGAACCATTACTCTATTTTAGCTAATTACAGAATTTGCCCCTTGTTCCTTTTTCACATCATAACTGGAGCGGGGGTATTAATCACCTTCAGTGATAGTTCTAAAGTGGTAAATACTATTGAATATTTATTTATGGCGCCATTATATTATCTAAGTTTTACTATGTGGCAATGCCTTTGACTTATGGATACAAACCACAATTTACACATGATTTCGCGGATTTGGAGATGAAAATATCACTTAATTTGCAATATATTATCTTATGTCTGGGATTTGACATGTTTGGCGTACAGAGATAGTTACCGGAAGCGACAGGAAAATAATCATCTGACTTGGACTGTTGAATTAATTTTCTATGATCAAATCAATATCACACAAGTACATAACATTTACTTTTAGAATCGTTTAGAAGAATTAATCATAATAGACGGTTCATGTGCCAGACCGATGATGCGTATAGTAGACAGTATAAATGTATTTTGTTCTTTATTAACAAGAGAAGCTTTGATATTACTGGTTTATAAATCTATAGTTTATATGGATAATCCTGGGCTCGCCAGCACTTGTTATCGGGTGTTATCCACCGATAACTTTCTTATTATCAACATTCATTTTAATGATAGAATGGAACGTGTGAAGTTGGATTCAATCTTAAATAAGGTTTATGTAATACTACACGCCTGTGTCTCATTGAAACAACAACAATTTGTTATGCGTTGAAAATGTTCCAATGAGTCTTGCGTTGTCGCCCCCAATGAGTCCAAAATGGACGTGAACGGCGAGTGTGGTCTTATTGTTTTACCTTTTAGAGGTTTATACGTGTAAAATTCAAAAATCGGGGAATATATATCCACATAGGATTGCTTATCATTGTGACATATTTTACATTGTAGAGGGTTCTAGTGACTATCACTCTTTTATCATATTAGTTTTTTCGGCACAGCCGTACTAACATGGTTTAGCTATTGGCATATCAGTGTTGTGTAAACCAATCAAGTCTTACGTTAACCACCAATGTAAATTTCTCTTCCACGGTACAACGTTTGTAATATTGACGCGGCTTGGTTAGTTCTTCGATAAATGGTTCGTTACCTTGCCAACATCCACTGAATTAATCTTGGATCTGGAGTGACCAGCAATCGTAACATCTCGGCAGTTTTTTATGTTGCATAACAAATCTTAACCTTCAAATTCAATACTATATGTTATTATGGATACATATTTGATTTGGGATTGTGTTGTGTTGTGGTGTTTCGGGTTCAGTGGTGTTTCGGGTTCAGTGGTGTTTCGGGTTCAGTGGTGTTTCGGGTTCAGTGGTGTTTCGGGTTCAGTGTTTGTCTTTGTATACTGAAGTATTATTTCGGTTGATCATTTTTTAATTTTTATTAACTGGCCATCCTAATTTCTTGGCATTATGTGCATTGGGTCATATATTCCAGTTTAATTTCTACAGGTTTCTTTCTTCATTATGAAAGCATTTCATACAATTATACTTATACATATTAATGGGGTATATCTCGGAGGCACTGTCCTATGTATGTGGCGTTCCCTGTATCAATGTACCTTTTCTCTCTCACATATCTATCAGTTAGGCCTTTCTTTTTATGACGTCATCAATATTTTGCGATACATATGACGCTGTCTGTTGTTATGTACGTAAGTGTTAATTGTTTTTAATGTTAGGAACTGTCAGTAAAAATACGTGGCCTATCGATGTAGTCTCCATGCACAATATCCGAGGATCCGCGTCTCGCGGATCCGATGTAATGTACATATTTCTATCATTTAGCTGATTAAATGTTACATGAAGTCGTACTCAAATATTGCCAAGGAAATTGAAGAAAATGTTATGCAGTATCTGGGACATTGAGCACAATATTAATGAAAACCAAATTCTGACTCTTATTTCTTAGAAATAATTTTATCATAGCGGGAAAAGGATGGGCAATTCAAGAAATGTTTAACTTTTAATGTCAATTAAAAATGGTATTAAGAAGCTAAGTCTGCAGACAAAATCGAAATCAATCAACAATTCATTCAGATTTCCCTACATTCTATAAATATAGGTAAAATTACCAAGATGTTCAAGATACAGAACATTTGCATACGTTGTATTTTAGTATTCACGGTGTATTCTTTAACCGTTTTAACAAAACAAAATCATTGGATGAACAGGTTTTAGCAGAAACTGAAATCAGCTCAGCACAGTGAAATCTCATCCAAATTTCGGGTGTATTTAAATTGAATCACAGAGGAGGCAAACTTGCTTCACTATTTGAGTAAAATGGATATGGGACTTCAAACATGACATGGAAGACTTGATCTTTGTACATACATAACAGTGTAACAACTATGTCAACATTAATACTGAGACGGATGAATTTTGTAGAGTGAAGATTTCCACATGAACATTAAACAGATTACATAAAAAACTGGAATATTGATATAAATTGAATTATCACTCTGCTGAAGTGTTCAATTGCATTTCGTTACAAAAGCTAGCTGCATTAAATGTGGTCGACTTGTGTAATACAATATCTCAACCGAGTGACATGAAGTACGTAAGTAAACAATGGTGCTATGAGTAGTTTCAATATGGATTGTATGATTAAATAAAATACTAGTATATCAAATGAAATGAAACGGGTGATTTTATCGACACTTAACACAGATTGATGTTAATATAAAAGGACTATGCATCAACTCGATCAAATACATAGTTCTATATTACTGAAAGAGAGAGAATAAGTAGCTACAGGGAACGCCACATACATAAGAAAGTGCCTTCCCGAACCGATTTATTAATTTTAGTAAAGTTGACATAGTCCATTCCAAAGCGACCTCTTCACATGCTTTACACCAATTTCGGTGTCAATGTGCATATGTAAAGTGGAGATTGTGAGCGGAAACATATTTGTTATTTTTAGTAACGATGACGTTGACCTTAGACGGAACGGCACCATAAGCAATCCCAAGCGAGCACTTCACATGGTCTTACTATACACCAGTGTGGTGAGAATATGATAAATAAAAGTCAAGTTAACTGCCGGAAAACCCAAGTTTACTGACCGAGTTCAACATGGTATCCCATTCTTATAATCCGGCTTTTCGTTGAAACCTGGTTAATAAAAAGTCAAGTTAACTGCCGGAAAACCCAAGTTTACTGACCGAGTTCAACATGGTATCCAATTCTTATAATCCGGCTTTTCGTTGAAACCTGGTTAATAAACGTATCCCATGATGCAATTATTGAATAATATTGCACCGCTCCTACCACACACATATAGACATATTGAATATAAATGTAAAATTAAGGACGAAAATGAATTATTTATCAAGATATCAGTATTGAATTTAACAATATACTTCATTGTAAATAAAATTTGCCGAACATACGCACGCCAATATATCACGTAAATATAATTATACAATTCAAATATGACAAATATTTATTTTATAACATACATACGACATTTTATCACATAAATATAAGAAGTTTACAATATATATATCACTTTATGGAACAAGTACATGCACTAATACCACATAAATATGCAGTTATTGAATTTTGGAACGTTTGATATGCCATTAATTTGTGTTATTTAGGTATTTGGTGTTCATTGATTCGAAAGTTTTAATATCTTTGATAAAGTTTAAAGAAGACAGTTCCTTAATTGCAAATCTCTTACATTCTGACATTAAATAATTTGTTCCATCAAGGATAACAACAGCCTGTACTCGGAACCTGGTAGGATATTTGTGGATTTCACTGATTTGGGTAAATTGATCCATTAAATAAGAAGGGGAAAGTTGCATAACTTGTTGGTGGACGGCATTGTATGGCCATTGCTTTTACCACATGATGCAGTGTGTAACGTAGCTCAACCATCGTTTTACGCTGGCAGTGTGGCTTGATAACCTGGACCAGGCTCCTATGCTTTTATAACCACATATTCTGGAGTGTTGGATAATGTCAACACATACAGCCAAAGTAACTCAATTGTTTTATTCTTGATGCGCCATTTAGTCAGAAAGTTTAGTTTCAACTTCGCTTGAATTGTCATATCCAGTAAGAACGTGTGCTGTGGCCAACAGTTGGCAAAGCCATAAGTTTGTCTCTGCAATATGATGCAGAAAAATGTCGCCAAATCTGTTTCAATTCCAGCTCTCGTGCATACCTCACTAGGCCATCTTTTGACAATCTGTCCCAGAAATAAAGTCATAGAACCATCTCATCTATGTCACTAGAAAGCAGCATGATTCTCGTATTGTCATGCACAGTGGCTTTGATTGCGTAAGGCAAACCAATGTATGGTATTGCACATTCTGGGCATCAGGTTCCAAAAGATTAAACAGTAACATGTTGAAAAATGTATGTTAAGCAGTACCATACAAAGTTGATTGCCAACTGAATGTATTTCAATAAAAGACGACACTGAAGTCTCTGTGGAATCGCTGGAACTACGAATTAAAGGAACTGGCGTCCACTTAGAAGAATACTTGACCTACTTTGACAACACTAACAGTCCAGATGATATGTTTATAAAAGCCAAAGAGTACCTAGTCCAGCGTATCAAGCCAAACTGAGTGATGACGGGGATACATACATACAGCACTGCTATGACATCTACGTGCATAGGGATTTTTATGCTGCCTGTACTGTAAATGTTGGCACCATTTGCTAGGCATGGCGTGAAAAATCCCAGGGCTCAACTTTCCATACCTGTATGCCTGGATATACAATTATAGAACAGGAATCTGGTTGTACATTTTGTGATAACATTAGAACCAGTACTATTCATGGGTCGCTGGTTTTCTTGGATTTATTTGTTGGTGGTTGAAACAATATTAATTTTGTAGAAATTGAACTTTCCATTTTGTAAAATACTGTAGATTCAATACCACAAATTCAAGTACATTGATCACAATTGACGTCAGTTTTGTTACATGTACATTTGTATGTGCATTATGATTGTGTAGATACATAACTTTTGTTTGTTCTTGCATTAATACCAGTATGTGACGATACATCACATATTATGATGATGTTCTTAAGTTTCGTCTGAAATGTCAGGTTATTTGAATAATGAATGTTAATGTAATTAGCCTATTTGACATTATATGAAGGTTCAATTGATTCTGATTTGTGTTTCATTTGTATTGCAGTGGTAAACATTACCTTAATACACTCTGCACGTGTGTATTCATAGCTGTTCTGTTTTGTCAGTTGAATGAAATAACAAGACGGGAATCAGTATCATATTTAGCATCAAAGTGTAAACACATTTCATTGTTCGGTTTGGTTGTCCAAATTTTGTTTCGATATTTAATTGCACATTTGATTGGCTTACCCACAACTGTGACTCAAGTAGCAAAAGATACATACCTTCGCTATACACGTATATTCTATGCAAAAATGTAGATAGATGTGGTGTATCGTAATTCCTTTTTACTATACCATTATATAACTTGTGACTATAATTTAAGTTTTGTTGAAAATTGCATTGACGAAAGACAAAGCCAAACATATAAAACTAATCTAAAACTACTAAACTTTTAATAATATATTTAAAACAAATTATATTCCATTACAGGCTTGTTATTTCACACTACACTATCATCTTCATTAGAGGAGAAGGAATGCTTCTAGGGATTATTGTGATAATTTGCTTAAATTATGCCGCTTTTGAAATAAAAAAATGAAAATCTTGATTAACCTTTACGTTAGTGATCATTTTAATAACCATTAGACCGAGAGCGTACCTTTTATTATTAATCTTCAAATGAAGCGTATGTAGTGTAAGAGGGATATCTCTGTCACGAATTGTGCTTATAATATGCACTCTTGGTTTAAAATAATTGAAAACTCTAGGTTAATATGTACGTTGAAGTTCGCTTTGTGTTATAACTGTACTACCTAGAGTATTACTTCTTAGCACGTATTTAATTTCAATAGAGGAATAATATTATGTATATCATGCTAGAATTATGCCCTCCTTATGTCAAATATTAAATCATATACGTTTTGACACACACGGGTGGTGCTTTTGTTGAATTGGTGTAAGTCGACCTACATATAAAACTAGGGTGAAATCTAATGTTTTCAGTGAATAAATGTTAAAATAATTAACTTTCATTTTATACTTGATCGACCTGCTTTAAACAAATGGGTCGAAACTCTAATGTTATCAGAGAACAACTCGTTTTCTCGGCCTCTATTCTGCCTGCATGCTCACTTTTTTCAAAAGTGTTAATATAGTTATCTGACTGGCTTAATTGTAGTAATCGTTTTGGAGGAGTTAATTTAAGATTGAATGAGCTGAGGGTGATTATCTTTGCAATACACATTGATTATCGGGACAAACAGTGCATTTGTCGTACGAATAAATCCTAAAAGAAATAATACTGAACTATAATTATAGCAAATGAGTTTATGTTCCGAATTACGATGGTACACGCAGGTCTAATTACAAAAAGAGAGAGAATAAGTTGCTGCTACAGGGAACGCTGCATACACAAGACAATGCCTCTCAATACAGACCTCCGGGAAAACAACAACTTATAAAACATGAGGCACTTGAGAAGGTAAAGGGTACATACGTGAAGGAACAGAGGCGCAAGGAATGGCCTGTCGGACCACAAAGAATAACTAGGAGAATCAAAGAGGGCAAAACAGTGAAGGGGGATTAATTGACGGAAATGATCACAAGACATGTCAAGACAACCAATTATAATCTTGTTGACATTTGGAAGGTATTCTTCTTATACATGTATATGTAATCGGTAATTGTTTCATGAAATAGTGGCAAATGAATCATTTCATGTTTACACTTACTTGAAAATATGTGATAACAAATATTTGTAGACAATATAATCTGTGATAGAATTACATGTTATTTCGTTTAATGCTGTGCGAATCAGAATATATTGTCTGAAATACAATGATTAATCACGTCACACGGAATCCAATGTATCAATGTAAACGTACGACTTCGTAACACACATTGATAATCGTGAACATTTGCACCTGAATAACATTTATAAGAAATAAGGGACACAAAACTAGACGCAAAATTGATACGTAAATCAATTGTACAGACAAGTCACACCAGGACCTGCATGTCGACTAGGCATTTCAAACAATTTGACAATTAATCTATATATTAGAGTTCTAGTTTCGATAAGGTGGAAATAAATTATTTATTCATTCCCACAGGAGCTAAATGTTTGCAAATCCTGTAGTTTAACTGATTTCGTTTAATCATTATTATCAGTATCTCTCTGGTAACATCGATTGTACGAAGAACTTAACAAATGTATTTTAACGAACGACGATGGACACAAACATGATATCGTGATAACAAATGTTAGGTGAAATGCGAATCATGAATCAACTAGACATATATTTAACAAGAAATATATTTAAAAAAGATGGTCGGCGCAACTTGAATTTTGCAAATTCGTTGCAATCTGAAGGTTAAAATTTGTTGTACAACATAACAAATGCTTAACGTTACGACTGTCGGTCATTCAATTACGCTATACTACAGAAAGCCCGAGATCACCGAGTAGGAGACTAGATACAAATCACCACGCAGTGTGATTAGTCATAGACACAGTATAGTCTGTTTCAATATAGTTCAATATTAGTTATTGCATAAGTCGTGAACTCACACATCCATGTTAATAAACTTGTTACATAGCGATTTACCCGATTAAAACAATAAAAATGTTCGCGACTGGTACATAAAACCAAGAATGTCTTCTTTCGTCTTTAAGCTACGTATTCTCTCTCTTTTAATTCCAACACCGGACAATTCCCCGTAGTGATGAATAACAACACTACTTACTGGATAAATCTTGAAATACACTATATACAATGTTAACCAATATCCTTCAACGTTACAAGTATTTTTCGGTTGAAGAGATATTGCGCGAAATTTCCTAGGTGGTTAATGTACAATTAGATTGGTTTACAAAACACTGAATATGCAAATAGCAAAACCATGTTTGTACGACTGAGCCGAAAAACTGACCGGCGCAAATTGAAATCCGCAAAGATGTAATGTTATTGGTTAGGTGTCTGAGTTATAGCATCAACACATGTTATTAGAATTAATAAACAAAGACAACGCAATTACATTACTATTGTGGTTTTGTCCATTGACCTTTCAGTAAAATTACTACTTAATTATTTAAGTTTTTAAACAAGTTTATTTATACGATATTTACACATCTATCTCGTGTCTGAATTGAAGACAAGCCACAAGGTATAACAATTAATAATTGGACCTGTCTACTCAGAGTTAAGGCTGATGTTACCCCTGATGGAACACATTATTTAATGTCAGAATGTAAGGGATTTGCAATTCCTAAAGTCAATGGTCTTGGAAAGAAATATTTTGCTTTCAATGGTTGTTGTCTTTGGAACAGTGAGATGTGAGGGATGCCAAAAGTATTTCTTCTTTTAAATGCAAAGTTAAAAAATACTTTTTAAGCTCGTCTTAAATATTGTATTGTCTTTCCTTTTTAACAGTTTATAATTTGTAATACATTGTTAAATTTTATTTGTTTAGCTATTTCATCCATTATAACCGTCAGTGATAACTTATTGTTTCATTGTTTCATCGTTTTATCTATTTGTTTATAATTTATGTAACACAATGTCTTTCTTTGATAAACTGACTGTGATAACTTTAAATATAGCTTAAAATTCTTCCTAAGTCACACAATACTATATATTAAGGACCACAATGGAAATAAGAGTTTTTACTTGTTGCTTTTTTGTGTTATCCTTAATATATAATGTTGATTGATATAGCTTTATTGAATCATACCTATTGTTGTTACTAATATATATAATCTATTTTGCCATGTAAATTGTACATTTTATGTTGAAATAAATCTATCTAAATATGTCTATCTACATAAAACTATAATTTTCGAATTGATAAAGGGCGTTACATATTCAACAATACTTATCATGTAGTCCTTTCGTCAAGAAAGTTCTTATACAATTCTAAAAGCAAACATTAATTTTCAAACATGAATCTTATTTTCATCACACTTTGTGTATGACTATCACAACTACAGAAAACGTCTTAATTACTAGTGACTGATTAACATAACATTGTTTTAATTTTGAGTAACATAACATTGTTAACAATTTCACGAGTCACGAATATATGCATAGAATTTCTTCTATATGTTCTCCTGATAATATCTACTTCTTAAGTACTCGCGACATTTCTGGTTAAACAGAAGTACTATCACGAATGAATGTCAATGAATTGCAGATGTGCGTGGCCTTGAATAACACCTTTTATTAATCATTGGTGATTAACATGCAGTCTTTCAAAAATGACATTTTTTACCGGTCATAAAAACGATTGAAACTGCAAAAATTAGTCATAAAGTGTTATAAAATGTTTTCCTCAGCCGTAAAAGTCATCCTTAATTTTCACTCATTAGCCGGCAACGTCATTATTGCAAAGTACCATCTGCGGCTCACGTCATCATATTTATGCCTACCAGGATCCCTTTGGCAGGATCAAACGTCGGTTTAAGAGTCGGAACTAGAGCTCAGCATATTTGTTCCAGAGGGCAACGGGAAAATCAAACAAAATTGAGTTTCTGTGTGATTGATGTTCAGAATAAAATTCAATAAAGAAGACATTGGCTCAAAGACGAATGTTATTGCACAGACAATTAGTTTGGTTCTGACCCATTTTTTTCCAAGAAATGCACCAGACGTATTTCGGATATACTAGGCACCTCAAAAAGTGGAATAACAACATTATTGGACGTCATACTGATGTTTGCAAATTATGATATTTAAGAATATTTTGCTGCGATGTCTTACTTATTAACATATTATCTAGACAAATACCGGGGTCTGTTCGAATACTTAATAATGTCGTTGAACTTTTCAAGAGTATCTATAAGTATGAAATAATGTGTTTCGAAAGTTGTTTAACAATACATGAAAAGGTGTTCCTTAATTTGTTTCTACAGTTTATAGAAGTCGATTCAATGATGCGCCGGATTATACACTGTTGCCGCACGCATTGCTAATAAAATACTTTGAAAGCAAGCAATATAATTGTATCTTTGTGGCAATTCTATTTAGAAAAACTGTTTCACATGAAGTAAGAGATTCTCGAGGAGTCCTAGAGGCAAGAGGCCTAAATCTTCTAACACTATAACAACCAAAGAACAACAATCAGCTTTAACCCACCGTGCTGTAGAAACGAATATGAAAGTATCTATAAACGAGAAATATCTTGAAAAATGATGGTCGGCGCAATTTGAAGGTTAACATTTGTTGTGCAACTTAAAAATGCCGAGATGTTACGATTGCTGGTCACTCCTTAGCCAAAATGGAGTTCGGTAATACCACCGAAATTCAGTAAGGTTAACCAATCCGCGTCAAGGTTACTAACGTTGTTTGGTTGAAGAGAAATTGCCTTGGTGGTTAACTTAAGATTTGATTGGTTTTCACAGCACTGTTATGCAAAAAGAAAAAAAACATGTTAGTACAGCTGCGCCGAAAACACACCACATAAAAAGGCATCACTACATCAAAAGCACAAGGAGGCAAGAAAATATACATACATATAACCAGTTGCAGAGGCAAACATCACACCACCGTAAAACTCTACCATGACGACAATTTTAATTTAGAAAACTTCAGTTAAATAAAACTACTAATTCAGTATTTCCTGTGGCATTTATTTATTTAAATTGAAATCGTTGTTTTGTTTGTTTCTGGTTGCAACCATGAAACAAATTTGTTTCCAACATGAAACAGAAAAAACTGAAACTTAAATATTTAGACTTATTGTCAGACGAATCTGTGTTTCGCACAAAGAACTATAACACTGTACCTATATATATCAACGATTTAATGGTTACATTATTTGATCTGAATTGTTTACTACACAGAGAATATCAGCTATACACTGTATTATACTTATCAGTAAAGAAATAACAGTATCTACTTCATTATGTGAGCAAATAGCGTGTAGTATGGAACCATTCATCCTCTTGTTAAATTGATTATATCTTCACATGTTGAGTTGTATCATACAAGTGTTATGTTTTGTAAATTGAGCATGTTCCTAAACCCTATCAGTTTTACTGGAAGAGCCAATTTCCACATTCGTATGTCGCCGCAATTCGAAGAATGCAAATCCGTGCAAAAATTGGTTTCCGATCAATATCTCTCGAAAGGATTGGCGGATTCAATTCATATTGGTCGCATAAACATTAGATAATTAAAATACAGGTCAAGCTGGATTTCAGTTACAATTTGCCAATTTTTGGAGGAGTTATGGCCCTTTTTTAATTTAAAATTGGTTTTCCAATGAATCTTGCTACAAAATTGTTTGGCCTTTGCAAACAAAGTATTTGCATTCTACTGAAAAGCTCATAGCAGAGCATCCGTGTCCTATGAACACCTCTAGTTAATCCTTACTATTGCAAGAAAACCAAGAAATTAATTACATTTTGAAAAGTTGAGTTTGTCTGATGTTCATATGCGCCTGATTAGCACATTTCGCAGTTTATGTTGCACCAAAATTCATCTGACGATCATTTAACTTGTCTTTGACCGCTGTAAAGTTATTTTCGATTCATATACTATTGACTAAGATCACGGTGAGATTTTTTTCACAAAATTTACATTTAAAATAAATGCCTTGGTCACAATACGTACATGTCATTTAAACGTTTGTTGAATTTGTTGTTAGCTGGAAACATGTAGTTGGTTATGTGAACTGGCTTCATCAGATAAAGTAGAGCAAATAACTGTTCATAGTAATAGGTTTTGTGACAATAACAAAGAGATGAGAACAGTAACACGAGTCTATTAAAATAAGATATAGTTTGACAATGATTTGCACAAAATAGAATAATTATATAATATGGAGAACTGTAATAAAGAGTTAAAAATGCCACGTTCAACGTGCAGTATAGACATAAACTAGAATACTTTAATGTATCGCTCGCCTGAGTTCAGTGCTTTCATATCGTTTAACCCCGTCCCCTAGTGTCGCCCAAGAAACATCAGAGGAACATAATTTATTTAAAGATACTATCAAGGAAAGTTTCTTACAAGGCCGTGTGTGGGCCTT
This sequence comes from Mactromeris polynyma, assembly GCA_032209605.1. Lineage (NCBI taxonomy): Eukaryota > Metazoa > Mollusca > Bivalvia > Venerida > Mactridae > Mactromeris > Mactromeris polynyma. Next base: position 896,273 of record JASFXZ010000009.1, read on the forward strand.
AGATTGCGTCATTGGAGAGAAACGTTATAGGTACACCATTTTATGTTCCTTGTCTCTGTCAATAAATCGTTATTTATTATCAAACAGCTATGGGAAGAATGTCTTTATTTAATAGTTTGTTTTGTTTTAATTATGTGTACCATGTCATTTCTCCGATGTGGTACATCTCATACGTAATTGTGTTCCACTGCTAAACTTTCTCTCGGTTGTACATACATTGTTATATAGTAAAAATAGGCATGATATGAAAAACACCAGCTGGTTATTGACATATTCTATAATATCTAATAGTAGTAGGCAGCTGTTGTTTTCAATATTATATCAAAACTCCATAATTATTGTGAATTTCATCTTCACTGCGCTTGGCTTAAAGAACCTGTCTCTGTGGGTTTCCTTGCATTCAGACATGGTGGTATGCAGCTTTTCCCTCGTAATTTCGTTGAAATATTATCATCGACGACATAATCGTTGTTGTATTTTACTGGCAGATCCAAGGCTATAAATTGCTATGTAGTTATTATTTCTATATTATATTATTTAGATGTATGTCAAGTTTCCCTTCCCAATGTGCAGTTTTTTGACTTGATAATGTACGTGTTCTCTCCCCTTCCGACTCATGGTCGCGGGCTTTTTTAGTTTGTCCTTTATATTGTTATTGACGGCGGCCTTCAGGCCGTCGTCTATTTGAATAATTTTTAATCTAGGTACATGGAGTTGCATAATCGAAATGGGAGAAGCCATTGGTATTATGCTTTTTTAAATTGTTCTTACAAAACGTGATTCTAATTATACAGATAAAAAAAGTGTACTAATTGATAATAAAAAAATGTCAAAATATTTAAAATGTATTTTTACCGTTAATAAAAAGCTTTAAAAAATGTTTTACGTATGCTTATAAGAATTTACAACAGCTAGTCACGAAAACGGTTAGGCATCGTGTATTACATAGCTTCGTTTCACAACTACGCTCAATTCATCATCAAAGTTCAGGAAATGGTTCCTAATGCTGTGCACGCAAATTGAAATTGTACTTATAAAAAAGCAAATTGTTAAACAAAAAATGTTAATCCATATTAATAAGTTCATGAATGCAGTTTATAATGTACAAATATAAATACAGTGACCAAACTATGCAATATACATTGCCTTAACTTGACCCATATAAGTTATGTACTGATGGTAATATGTAAACAAAATTCAGCCAATGAAAATTGTCGTTGAAAACGTCATAGCATTTGTTGTTCAAATAACGCATTGGCAGTAAAACGGATTCAGTACATTCGAGATCAAATGCTGATGGTTGAACTGAACTTTTAATTACGTTGTTTTGACATTTTTAGTGGATATTTTTCCCTTTTGATATCCCAATAGTTCTTTTAGATCTGTAAAACTAGAAGTTATAATCATGTATATTTTTAGATCCGTTTCGTTCTATCTACGTTTCGTGTAATCGTTTTTTTTCTTCGTTTCGTGTAAATCGATGCACCAGCATTTTCCCGCGAAACATTATCACCGACCAATGGAAAAAGTCTATTTAATCACGTGGTTTATAGAAGCGTCATTTTCCGCCATATTGGTTGAGTGACCACACAAGAAAACAAAAACAAACATGGTAAGAAGTATTTTAGGTAGTTTCCATCAAGGTTGTCCAAATTTTGCACCATATAATGGAATGCAGTGTACTGCAATGGCATTAGTGGCGCTGTTGGCATTTTTTCAGTACGAGCCTTGCAGTATTTTCAATTATTGCAAACTGATCTGTCACATGATGAGTGCTTGTGATCATATATAGTCCTTCTAAAGGTTCCAGTTCACAGTTTTGACTAAATATTGAGATTTTGTTTAATGGTCTACGTACTGAGTTAAAGGTCTTCTTTTATCAGTATAAACCTATATCTAGTTTCATATTAGTTAATTTGAACTGAAGAAATTAAGGCACTTTTAAAAGATTACAATTTGACACAATTTTGTGACACTTGGTCACAATTGATTTGTAAGGAATAAAAATTTGTAAGCACATTCTACCGTTTCCTTTACTTTGAATCCAATGTGAATACTTTTTTCATCACATGACAAATAATATGTTCCACATAAACTAAAAATTACACATTGTTATTGTATTGTCTCACTGTCTGTTTAGATAAATGCATGTCACAAACTGGTCGGTTTGTTTTACATAAACAAGTCATATTCCAATTAAACTACAAATGATTGATTGGTACCAAGACTATTTAGGCAATTGTCATGAATTGTGGATGATTCTTACCAGAATTATGGCTTGGTGATGATCATACTTTCTTATTTATTGATAAACAAAATAATAAATCTTCAATATCATGCTTCCTAAAACTTGTGCCGCCGTTTTGATGCTTTGCATCAAAATTAGTCTTGTTATAACATTAATGACGTTGTCATCACCACAATTTCTAGCATAGTAAACAAGATTATTATCGGAACATAACCTTAAAGACCACATTTATTTCGCACTCTAACAGATCCGTAATATGTGTATGACGTCAAAAGTCTACTGTAAGTGTAACATTATAATTATGTAACTACATGTATAATGACGTTCTGAAAACTATAAAACCTGAACAAAATATTACGGACGCGCACCGAAAACGAAGTAAAAGCAATACGTATTGTCTGTAGAATATGTCGTATGTCCTAATCATTGAATCTGAAAGTTCACATTTCTAAAGAAAATCGAATAAAGTATCACAAAACATAACATATTATGTAATTTATTGTTAAAATGCAGATTCTCCCGTTAAAAATATATAATTACGAAACTACCTTGTATGACAAACTCCTACTCATACGCTTTAAATAAATAGTACACGAACATCCATTTTTGAAGACGTGAAAAAACTATCACTCTATAAGCTTGGAATAGAATGAAGTTATATTCTTAACATGCACTGTGGAATCTAAAACAAACTGATATAATCACAATGAAAGAAGTCAACCAAGAGTTTAATCTAGGTTCTCGTTAACCTATACACAGACATTTACGGAAAGGACTGATATCACAATGCCCCGCAATCAATGAAGGATGCCACTTTAATACAGTAATCTGTAGAAACAAAACCACATTACACATTTGTACAACGACCGTATTATGAGTGTAAAGTATTTATAAAAAATATTCCTCAAGGTCATGATACATTCTCTGAAATCATTTGTTTGAAAATAAAATTTTGTCTGGACGTTATTATAAACATACATAAGTAGTCGCAGCGGTAATGGTATAGGAAAGAATACAATCAACCACGCTACATCAGCTTTATCCTGTGTTGCATTATTGCCTCTTAAATCCGAATATTCAGCTTGCAGGAAATTGTAAATTATCGTGTGTCTGAAGGTAAAATTGCTTTATCACACGTTATACTGGCTCATAGATAACCTGTCAAATAAATCGTTTAAGCTAATATAGGTCTTGTAAATAATTGTAAGTATACTTGTGTTCAATGTTAACGCACCAAAATGTTTTGCTTATCATTTTCAGTTACCTGTTTTGTTATTTTTTACGTATATACAAGCTTACTGACCACGTTGCAATAACATTTCTGCTTTGGACTATCAAAACGCCAACAAAAGCCTTCAATTTAATTCACATTATGGGACATTTAAATGACGCCCAACGTAATAAAGCCGTCGGTATTGTAACAGGGGGATGTCATATCACGCTGTTGCACGTAGTATGCATTGTTCTCACTCCGCGGTCAGTAAGACGTCAGCAAGAAACCGGCTCTGTTGTCGATATTTCAGGTCCAGGACGCCAAAGAGTAACAAGTCGCCAACAAGTCCGCCTTGTTGTCGTTACGCACCTCCGAGATCTCTTTCAAACTGTAACACGGACTGTCCCGAAAACAAGGGGATGTAACCAGGAACGCATTACTCGAGACACCTGCGTCGACGGCTGTTAGATGCCGGAAGTTCAGTCCATGATCCGTAAGTATAGGGGTACCGTATTGACACCAGAGAGGCGACATAACCAATAGTGTGGTGTCGCCAGCATCTACATGATGGACGCACTATCAGTGTAAAGGTTTTCTTTTTACTGGCGGGGTCCAGGTTCTGAGCTAAGTGGAGGCGTAAGGTGTGGCGACGCCGAGGTGAGCGTTACGCAGATTGCTGCGTCAGGCAGCATGTACGGTGAGGAGGGGCAGTGTAATTGTGTGGGTATATCATGGCACCACAAATTTAACTTATATAAAGTGTATTAAGGGTAACTACAATTTGGACGAAGTACTGGGCAAATTGGTACATCCGCCACACAAAACATACAGAAAAAAACACGCAGATATAGATAGTATGATATGGTTGCGCAAGTCTGCATAAGTCCACCGTAATGACATTGCAAGACTGGAATTTTGAAAATTCACTGTTTGCCGTTGTTTGTGAGTTCCACATCATAGAATGACCGGTTTGTTAATAAGTCTGACACTGATGGATGTGATTGCATGCTCGGGTTATCCTAGGAATCCCATTTGTTAGATATGCGAGACGGGTAAAAAATGTGTCAGACAAAACGTCTAAATGATATACCAGAGTGTACCTACCTAATATGGTAAAAAAGTGTACAGCATAATTTGAAATGTTCTAAGTGATATGTGGCGAATACCAAGCAGCTATTCCACTGACCGTTCCAAGGCAGTACTCATATCTTCACTCGTTGTGTATGTGTCAGTCTTCTGTCATTGCGTCATGTATGTATCCTGGTACCTAAAAAAACATCAGCCGTGAAATTCTGTTTGCTGTTTATTTTTGTTTTGATTTCAAAATGTTTATATTTTTACGCTCGTATCAGTGCAAAACACTATACTTATCAGTGGATTTAACAAAAAGGACATCACATAATTCGTTCTAAAGGTGACTGCAAAAAGAATTGGTCATAATCACTATTCTTTGTCGATGTTTGCTATATTAAACAGCTGAGACACGTACACTATTGCTGAATTTCTTGGTATGAGGACTATGACATTTCAATAAAAAGAATGAACGGTTTTGTGTTGATTGATGTAATATCAGAAAAACCATAACGAACATATTGGCACAGCTGTTATACAGATATGATAAAGGATAAAAATGATAAAGGAGAGGTCGAAATGTAACTGTATCCGCTTACTAGATCAGGATACATTTTGAAAAAAACAACGTTCTGTCTGGTTGTTTTTGTTCCTTGTTTGTCGATGTTTTTATGGTTATTAAGTACGTATGACCAGTCAAACGTTTACTATGCTAGTTTCTGGTGTTTGTTTTACTACATTGAAATAACCTCGAGAACATTTGACATTTGGTATCGAGTCATTGCAGAAGGAGTGTACTTAAGGGTTTAGTATGCATTTATGAACAAAGCAATAAGTGGGTGATAAAATACAATCAATATGATATTAGCTTCCATACGAATAGATTGGAGAGACATGTCGCAATTTCAGTTATAATTTTGAAATTAAAATTCGAAATGGATAGTTTGTTTGTTTGTTTGATCGGGTTTAACGCCGTTTCTCAACGATATTTCAGTTATATACGGCGGCCGTCGAAATTTATAGAAAAAATGAATAAAGCAGTCGGAAATATTACGTTTATTTGATGATAATGTGATACACGTAAATTCGAAATGTCTTGGGAAGTTAGTGGGTTGAATTGCTATTATAGTGCCTTTGTAATGGACATTAGATCGTATATGTCTCATTGATTCATTCATTAATCATCTTTAATGTTTCACATCTGGTGTTTATGATGTGTTTGTTTGCATGATTAACAACCATAAAAATGGTTTGATGGCCGAACTGTCTCACATATTGTTTTTCTGATAGCAAAATTACTGAATATAAACCATTTTCACAGCTATGGAGCCAGCTCAACATGACAGTCTTCGAAATACAATGATGAAGTTCGTTGCACTTTTCGTTCGTTCTTGAGAAAATTTGAACATAATAAAACTTTCATTTCCATTTTTTGTTTTATGTTTTCCGCTAACACATTCAGTCTGCTTTAATCGTTTTGCGTCCCCGTAAAAGCGTGCAGTTATAACAATTCCATTTCTTTTTTAATTGCATTTCTTTTTTCAACCTTGCTTCTTTTCTTAGCACAATTATAAAAGCTATTGTTGCCCGGTAGTGTCGTCAAAAGGGAATAATTGTCGTCTAATAATGTATTTCTGTTATAACCCGAACAAAATTATGAAACTACAATGTACATGTATTATGTGTAGAATCAAGAAATTCAGTGTTATTGATCATAACATTATGTAACTTTGCACGCACATTACGATGTGACGCGCATAATATCTTAATGATTGTATAACATGTGCATGCTCAATTACGTTTTAAAGAACGTGTGTCATCGGTTAATGTAATTGCGATACCAATATTTCTATTACAGGTGTCGCACAGCTTTAAAATGGTGTATTTACCTTCACATTTTAGAGAGAGATAAATATCGCACTAAAGTCATTTTCATTATCTCTAAAAGTCTCCGAGTCATCAGCAGTTATGCTGATTTCCTTGTTACTTAAACTTTAAACTGATATCATACGAACTGCTCGGCTGCATTCTTCTATTGACATTCTGACTATGTGCTTTGTTTTACAAATTACTATATTGTTAGAGATTACTTGAGTTATATGGTACGCGCGACATTCACGAGCCATGAAAAGCAAACATTGCCGGTCAATGCTACTTTTATCTGAGGGATGGTGATCCATTACAGACCTTGTCTTTTTTTAAATTACCCATTGTACAATGTTTATTGTATACCTTTCTTGGTATGAGTAACCAAATCTTTATTCAACGTGTATGCTGCTCTACCGATTTATTTATTGTATCATATTTTTATTGATTAAAGTGTATCAATATCATCTTTGACAAATTCGTGGGGCTGTATTTCATAGACGTTACAAATGAAGGACCGTATTGACGTGCCAGCTCGTGGTCATCGTTTATTTACAAATATATATATAATGAAAAAATATTTTCACATTATTGACAATAAACATACAACACTTAATGTTTCGGTGATATTTAGACGAGGCGCCTGCGTGATCACTGAATAGTGATATGTGCATGTCTAAATAGCATTTGTTTTCTCCATACAGCAGAATTTGGAATTGTCTGTAAATTATTATGTAGGCCATACCAATATACCATACACCGATGCGTGTCAGTCAGATGTTGCTAGACATTGTTGTGGATTTCAATTATACTGGGCGTTAACGCCTTGTATGCAAAGAAGTGCCCATTCCATATAACGTAAATGTGTCGAACCGATAGTTGTTTGTTTGTGTTTGCGTTTATTTATCGTAGCCACCGGTTTCCCATATGGGCGACGCATTTATTATATAAAATAAATCATGCCGCTTTTTGAATGGAGTAAATTAAAGCACGTTGACAGATGCTAGAGAAAAGGGCGTGATGGAAACTGGACATGCTTGATGAGTATACCATTGCATGTCTAAATTTCGGTAAGTATAACTGAAAGACCGAATTTCAGTGGTAATTTCGTTAAAGTATGGAAATAACAGCGTACTTAAAAAGGCTTCTTTCTGATTGGAAGTAATGTTTCCATTTCTTCCAACACTTTTCGAGTTTTATGTCACAAACTGAATATTTTGTTCACAATATTATGATAGCTTGTATTTAGTTCGTTCAAGCGTTCGGTTGTTTTGTATATATTTCCCATCGAATAAATTTGATTTCATTGCAAACATGTCAATTTACGTGTGAATAGAATTTCAATTCAATGTTTCAAGCTTTAATATAACAAAATTTCTATCGGACAAAGACTTTGCATTCAAACCAAAACATATGGAGGATAGCAATTCATTATTTTCTTTTCATAAACGAGTCGATCAAGTATTCGCATTACCAAAGGGGAAACAATACCAACAAAAAATGGAATGCTCAAGACATAATAAACCTCCATTGTAATTTTGAATAAGATAGCTGGAGAATATTTGCATTTACGCGACGCAACATAATGGCTGCATGCATTCTTTATTTCGATTTTGTCGAGTCATAATGAATATTAAGCTGAATTATTTTATAAAAAAAATGCATAAAACTTGAAAATTCAATTTATAGATCAAAAGCATGAGTTATCAAAGACCAACATCGTTTTGTTTCTTTCATAAACGGAAAATTGCTTTATTAAATGTTGGTTATAAATCTCCATACCTCGCTTCTATAGTACAATATGGGCGTTTTTTATTGATAAAGATATTCCGTTTATGACTCGACATTAAATTTGAAATCTTTTATAAGTGTTTGTTCATAATAAAAATAAGTTTAAGGCTTGACCAGAGAGAGTATTTTGAGCTTCGGAAAAAGACCCACTCGGTGTAATACAATATCGAAATAACAGAACTTATTGACTTTTTCTACATTATTAATATTGTAGTAAAGTTTTACATTTTGTGACACCACTCAAACTCCGTATTTGAAGATTGATACGTTTGTTTTGTTTGTATTGTAATACTGTGACAAACCATCTATAGACATCCATTGCAGCAAATAAAACAATATCATCTGTATATAACATCATAAATATTTAAAATATGTTAACATCTTGTCCATCGAATCCATTCGAATTGAAGTTATCTTCAATTTCATAAAGAAACATTAATAATATAATTGTTTACACCCTGCCTTCCACATAATACACAGTCATAGTGAACACTTAATTGATTACCATATTCAACTTGTGATTTAGCTTATGAATCCACAGACTACATACTATTTAATATATTTCCCCTGACGCCTAGTTTAATTTAGCTTAAGTAGTAAGTTTTCCAGGACTACTTAATCAAAAGCTTTAGTTAAATCTGTAAATGCATAGTATGACATTTAACTATATTTGAGTGAGTAATTATACCATGTATAACAAAAATATTGTAAATAATTTTCCTAGCATGCTTAATAATGTAAGCTCCCTTTAATTGTTTTTTATCATTGATACTACCATCCTTATTGAAAAGTTTTACCATTCCTGTATATATTCCACTTTTTATAAACATCAAATACCCAGATGATACCCAGTTCCTTTTTCGTACGTTAATAAGAACATTGTTGGAACAGAACAACTAGTCACACAAACAACCACATACTTTCTTAACCGTTACCATAGCCTATGTTATTAACTGATTTTCAAACGATATTTGCTGCTGTTGCGTTACCAAGTTGAACGTACGCATCTATGAACTAAAAATAGCCATACTTGAAGAATAAAATAAATTTCCATAAGGAACAACACGTAATACGTTACTAATTCAATTCAATCGGGACATGATGACTGACAGTTACAATAAACGGCGAGTCTTCGGTTATTAGAGAGCAATTAATTTGGTAATTCTGAAATCAAAATTGTCAGATTTATGTTTTCGTCTGTGAGTTTAATGTATTTTAAGTATTTATGCCGTAACTTATTCAGGAATTTATTTTACAGGGCTTATAAATGTCATTACCCTTATATAGGAAATAGGTTAGACGAAGAACACACCCTGACCTAGATATAATATACTATATAAGAGAACTTTTAAGAGTTATATATCTACAATACATCCAATTTAATTAGAAGTGTCCAAGGAATTGATGGACACCGCAAGTTAATTCGAAAAGTGGCCGTTGTGTATAAACTCTCACTTAAACATAATTAAATAAGTCTCCTGTGGTCAAGTCGGATTCGTAACATTGCATTTTACGCAAAATTAGTTTATGTAATGACAAAATGTCACTCCACTTGACCAATGAGTGTATTTATTATAACTAAAATGTCTTGGTAGATCCAATCATTATCAATATTCAGATTATACGACTGAACGATACACAAAAATATCTTCATTTTTTCACATGGTGATTGAATAGCTTATTTCCAGCTTTGAAACACACTTTGATTGAGGGTTTGACGCTTTGTAAGAACCTACTTACCTGAACGCTAATCCGACAGCTAAATACGCTAACCTGACATCTAAATACGCTAACCTGACTGCTAAATGCGCCAACCTGACAGCTTAGTACGCTAACCTGACACCTAAATTTGTTTCTCTGCTAAATATGTATTCATGCACTAATTCTATATGCGTCTGAAATCACTATTTGACTTGCAACTTTATGCATTGCAGGAAAGCTAATAATGATTTGTGAAAGTTAAAACTTCACTCAGGAAAAGGGTTTTGAAAACCTCACACTTGTTATTTACAAATAGAACATAAAAGTGTTTTCATGGCATTTCAAGATGATAGCAATTATTGTTTGTTATTTAAAGATTATCGAGCCTGGGTTGATTATGTGTGTATGTCATTGATGTAAGTACTTTAAATACACAATGTACCATTGTCCTTGTCGACTTTTAACGGATATCTTGAGCGTGTTCAGATCAGAAAAAAGTCGTGCCGATAAATTGTTAAATGAAGTCATGAATTAATACTGCGAGAATAACAACATACTTCAAATTGTATAGAATATGTTGAATAGTTTTTAGGGGTTGCTGTGTAACGTGTGTTTGGAAATAAAAGGTTTGCCTTACATAAAACTGATTCCATTGTTCTTGCATATTAGAAATTACCAACTTAGTAAAACCTACTTTGAAACAGGAAATTTACATAAAGCTCATTGTAAACTGTCTGGTAATAAGCTCCATAGATCATCATGACTGTATGCTATGGATCTGCATAAAACTCTCCTCCTCTGATATTGTACTCTCACAAGTCTTGTCCTTAATCCAATAAAATGTTTGGGACAAGTCTTGAGGAAAAATAAAGACAATTATGGATGCTGATTTTTGTTTCCAGTAAATCATTGACTGATATATTAATGGATGTGTCGTCTTTTTGAACGACTAATTGTTTGTTTCATCTATCAGGACCATAATGACGGCTTTTAGTGTTGTATCATTCTAATGTTTTATTTCATCCTTGCACGTTTTCTGCGACTGAACATCCTATACTATAGCGTGATTACATATTGCTGCCGGATTTCGTCAGAATAAGGATATTGCCTGAATGATGACTCTAGTTTTACATTGTTAGTGTTCTTACTTGACCTATATGTTTGTTTATTTTCACGTCTCCAAGTTTTTGGGGTAGCTATGTCTTGTGTATGTGGCATTTCCCGCTCGACATTTTCATTCATTTTGCTGCTAATGTGTTCATATGTAAACTTACTTTTAATTTTGAAAGTCGATTTTTTTCCATGACACAAAACACATCAATGCCTACATGTTAAAAATAAACATAGAATTCAATGAAGAAAGCCGCGTACAAGGTACAGTAAAACCTCGCTTAAAGACCACCTCAATAAAAAGACCAACTCAAAATTAAGTTTGTTTTACTGTTTATCTCTTTATTCAACTTACCACAATATTAAGAACAGTTTCCAAAGGTCCTTATGGTGATTTTATTATTGAGGTATTACTGTATATGGTGACATGAAAATATGTTCATGTATGTAAACATTTACCAATTCAGATGGGACGTAGGACATAAACAAAAATGATGTTTGAGATTAGTATGTACTGCCATGGAACGGTCGCTGGCAAATACACCACAAAGGGTTTACTGCTTCTTGCATTCTCGTACTTCTCACCCGAGACATATTTGCTGAAATATGAACTTCGACGATGAACACAATTAAAACGGAAATCGTGCTAAATATGTTTAAGACGTCATTTAAATGCCATTACATAACGAGACCCGTGTTTACATAATTTATTATAGGACAACTCAATGACGCTAATATTTGCTTCGTTTCTCCATATATTGACTTGTATTTGTTTATTTTGTCTAATCTATTTAGATACTGAAAATGAAATGATGCGATTTTCTACACAACACACTGAATGTTTAAGACACTCGCCCAATACATCAATTGATTTAGAATTGGGCCCGAGATTATAAAGAATTTTTTTGAATAGAATTTTATAATTTAAATAAATTGCAAACCATAATATTTTGACATTAAATTTTGTAACCTGTTTTATACTTGGTTTAATGAGCAACACATATGCAACGTAAATGACGTACACCTATTAGGGGTGTTATACCTTAAACAGATTACTAACAAAAGTGTAAGTTAAGTGTCTGAATAGTTGATTTTTTCAAGAAATTTGGGAATAATAGTTTTGTATCGCATTCATGTAAACCATTCTATAACATACAACGTGTGATATTTAAAAGATACGTTTTCGTAAGGGTCTGAATGTGTGGAACAGTATTCCTGACAAAAGAATAAATGCCAATAGCATTATACATTTTTACAGTGTCACAGATTGCACAACTATGAATATTATGTCTGTTTATTTTAATTATTTGTTTTATAAGTCCAGGTTTCAAATGATTCACATTGAAAAATTAAAAATGTCATAATGTTTCAAAATCACTGGTAATAAAAAATAGTAACATACTTCCTACATTACTATTTTATTGAATGTAATATAAACACCGAGTTCACAAGAATCAACATCAACACTCATGGTTAATGATTTAGTGACTTTTTGTTTTCCTTTTTTAAAATAACCTAACAACAGTAATTTCTAAAATATCTGCTCTACATTGTATTTGGTTATCTGGAAACAGATGTTCTTTTCACTTATAGACACAAATGTTTAGGTAAATTTGCTTGACATTGATGCAACCCATCCTTTATTTACAGCTATATCATCTTTCCAAAAAGTAATTAAACCTTCTCAAATCTCAACAACAAAAAATTGGGTTATCAGCATTTGCATGTCGCTATATGTTCGACATGTTTCTTAACTTGAAAATACGAATTTCATTTCTTTTATATCATCATCATTGATGATATTGCTAGAAATATGAAGTTTCATTTATTTGAATATACATCTACTGTCTATCAGTATATTCAAATCTGCTTAAATAGTATTTGATTGAAAAGTGACTGCATGCTACTGCTAGTTTCAGAAATGTGAAAATAATTTTCAAGTTTTAAAAAAGATCTATTGAAATAATTTTCTTCCATCAGATTCTGCTCTTGTAAAAACATTAGGAGGAAAACATTACAGCGAGGTACTACAGAAATTGGTTGCACGTGGTATAATCGATACCACATCCACCGTGAAAGTGCATTTGTATGAGCCTCTGTCACGCTGCACTGCCTTGATGTTGGGATGGCAACATACCTCAACAGTCGAAGAACGCCAAAAGAGCCTAACATATACGGACAAAGTTAGGCTCATGCGATAGGTTCGTCAAGTAGTGATAGACCGCCTTGTGGAGACGGTACCAACAGATTGGGGCAACCAGAGACCGGCCTCGATCAGGACGTCCACGCGTAACGTCTATTCGCCAGGATACGTACATCCGGGTGGTTCATCTCCGTGACCGACTCAGAACTGCTTCTTTGACGGCTAGAAGTATTCCTGGCCTTAGAAGAATCAGTCCCCGAACGGTACGTAATCGATTGCGTGAACGAGGCATACGTCCACGACGTCCTGCCATACGTCCTGTTCTGCAGCAACGTCATCGTTTTGCCTGGTGTAGAAGACACATACACTTCACGCAACAGGACTGGGTACGTATTCTTTTCACGGATGAGTCCAGGTTCCATCTCGACAGCAGCGACGGCCGTTCTAGAGTGTACCGTCGTGTTGGTGAACGTTTCCATGACAGTTGTGTGATTGAACTACGTCCATTCGGCGAAGGTAGTGTCATGGTGTGGGGTGGCATCTCATCCCGTGGTAGAACAGCACTTGTGGTTGTAGACGGCACACTTACAGGCATCAGATATCGTGACGAAATCATACGGCCTCACGTCCTTCCATTTGTGCAGCAACGTAACGCCACGCTGCAACAGGATAACGCTCGCCCGCACGTCGCGCGGGTCGTCACCGACTTTTTGACACAGAACAATGTGAATGTGCTGCCCTGGCCTGCAATATCACCGGATTTGTCGCCTATAGAACACGTGTGGGATGAGATGCAGCGACGGTTACGTGGCCTCCAAAATCAGCCGTTGACGTTACCTGACCTATCACGTGCGCTTGTCAGAATCTGGAATGGTATTCCCCAGGCATTTTTCAGAACACTTGTCACATCAATGCGGCGTCTATGTCAAGCATGCATCGATTCCAATGGTGGACATACACGGTATTGAGGAGCTGAACTTTGTTTAGAGAACGTCTCTGAAAACTGATCTCTATCTAAGACGCAGCTGATTCAATAACCATATCAATTGAGCTGGTGTTAAATAAAGGTAAGATAAAACCCTGTTGAAATTTTTATTGCGATTCCTTACATACCTCCTAAGTTATAGCATATTATACACATGCACAGTTTCTTTTTTCCGCTAGTATACTTCTGACCAGACATACCAAAACAAAAACCTAATACATGTAACACCTTCAGTTGAATAGGTCACATGATGGATTCAAATAACCAAACGGCCTGTGTAGTGTAGTCTGCTTGACTACCAATCCGAATGTCCTCGGTTCAATCTTGGGTCCATACAAGTTTAGAGTCACTGCCTGCAGTGATTTGATGGAAGATTGTTTAGTTACTAGGCTCATTTGCCTCCCTCTATGCAAAGTTGTCAGTTCGTTGAATTGAAATTAAGGTATGAACTGATTCTGGATGCAATAGACATCCGGTTTGAACTGTCAACACACATTATTAACCAAATAAGTTAAGTTAAAAAAAAATTAAAACCAACAAATCAAACAAACAAAACCGGTAAACAGCCGGTCTATTTTGTAAACAATATTTATAAATCGAAAATATATGGTATTAAAAATGATCAACTGAATTATTATTAAAATGCAACCTGCAGAAATAGGTTACATTTGTATTGGTCCCAAATTAAAAGTAATAAAACATATTTCGCAAATTTAACTTAGAAATCAGCATGTTTACTTACTCGGCGGTCATTTTGATTCCCTTCGCTAGCTACCTCCGAGTTGCTCGAGCGAGTAGGCGCACAGTGGACGCGTACTTTTTGGCAAACAGAGCGTTCAGTTGCAAAATGCGTGCACAGTTTCTTAACTGGAGCGAGTGTTAGCCTTAACCGAACGCAAGGTTGACCTTGCTCTCAGTAACTAAAGTATGCACACCAGAATGCCAATGACGTCATATGTACTTTCATTTAATGACGTCATATGTACTTTCATTTAATGACGTTATAAATAGAAGACAGGTCACGGCAAACTACAAACCTGTAGTGGTAAGAGGAGACAATAGTGGAGAAAAAGTCATTTGTTCACATGAACCGAGATGACATCTCGCGACAAATGTAGAAGGAAACCCAGTATCCAAGCGCCATCTTCTACTCGCAAAGAAAGAGGATTACATGAAATTTCTAAAGGAGCAGCAAAGTTATCCCCTTCACGAAAAGTAGTCATCACACTGACCTATCAATACCGATGTCGTTTTATGTAAAATCGAGCCAATGTGATTATGTCACCGAGAGTGATCTAGGAAGATTTATTATGCCAAAATAATGGAAATTTCTCAATCCTGAATGTATTGATGGTGTTCAAAATTATGCTTGACTATTAAAAAAACTACGGGGGTGAAAGTTGTGAACCATTATTGGGGCCTTAACGATGGGATTGAGGCCACCATGAAGCATGACTAAGGAATGCTAGTCATACGGACAGGGTCTGACTTAGAAATGCATACGAGGCATATCTACCAGCGGCACAGCTTCTTAGCGCTGTTGGCCGAAATGTCGAACCATCCAAGCAAAGGCTGTGTAAGAATTTCAAAGCGCATTATCTTGTATGTTCCTGTAACAAAGACAACGTACAGCAACTGAAAATGTTAAACTGATCCCCGGTACATTAAAAGTGAGTTTTATACAGAACATATCGGACCATCATGGCGTAGAGACGTCAACCGTAGTTGTATCTGTGCTTATTGTCTACATGGGGCAGGTGAGCTATGTGCATACAAAAAGTGGAAAACAACCGAAGGAATTGATATTGGAAGAAACACACCTCTTCAAACAGTGAACAGAGTGGATGGTGTCCTTGCCATATATAAAGCAGACGTATGACTTGAAAACATTACACTGGTCCTCTTGATTTCTTTTAGCATAATTTAACAGTTGACTACTTGTCTATATTGGTTTTCAGCTTACTATGTGTTAAGTGTTACGAATATGCACATTATATACTATAACAACATAGGTAAGTTTGTTCTTGTATAGACATCGATACTGCATGATTGGCTCAATGACATCAATATATTCTGCGTAAAAGCTGTCAGGATCAGGTTATTGTTTACAAGCTATACATGTTTCACAAGCCCATATCTAAATTTCTTCCACTTGGATAGGGCTATAGTTGCTCTTTTGTTGCATTTGCTGTTTACAGTTCACCATATATAATTTACTCGGATAGTATACGCCTACTTATTAACAAATTAATATCATGTGATGGTGTCATTGAAAAAGTATGTTAATCTGTTTCCAAAAATCAGCATTTGAAAGAAACAGTTTTAACAGTACACACATTTGAAATGAACATTTCTGAACTGGGTTGGCGTATTAGTGGCAATTAACCTGCTATTGATAACTGCTTCTTTTGGGCCATATCCTGTCAGCTAGACAAAATCGGTGCAAGCGGTGTGGTTAGTTAGTTATATGTCGTTTTATGGCGCATCGACAGCTTTGGTCATTTAGCGCGCAAGAAATGTTAAAAATATGTGAAACTAAAAAAGGTACGTGATATTATTATCATGTTGTTTTATGGCGCATCGACAGCTTTGGTCATTTAGCGCGCAAGAAATGTGAAATTATATGAAACTAAAAAAGGTAAGGTGATATACTTGTAAATGTTAACTAGTTAGCGGACTGGTTGAAGGTCAACACACAGCCAACAAGAAAAAATGTACTGTGAAAGGCGTATTTCATGGAATACAGTCCAGATTTATTAACAATAAGTTAAAAATAAAATAAAAGACTAAGTTTCTTCATCAGAGAGCATGCTCTCACCCCCTGAGACAGAGATTCCATCACTGTCATCCTCCATGTCACTAAGACATTCAAACTTGTTGTTGAGGGGGGTTTCATAATTTTTTGTTTTACATGGTTTTGGTGTGGGTGATGGTGGTGAAGATTTGTGACCTGCAGGTTTTTCTTTAGGAGGTTAGGAAGTGGGTTTGTTGTTATTTTTGTTTACTGGTGCAGATTTCACCTTAGGTTTGGTAGTAGTAGGGGCAGGCGATGTGGCCTTAGATGGAGTGGATTTTGGTTTCTTGGTAGTAGGAGGGGCTGGTGATTTGGTTTTTGGAGGAATGGATTTGGGCTTTTCTGGAATAACAGGTTTTTTTGGTTGATTGGATGTTTTTGGTGCAGGTGGAGGAACCATTGGGGCAGGCTGTCTCTGTGTCTGTACAGATGATGAGGCCAGACCTTTAAGGTCCTCTGCAATCTGAGGATACTTTTCTATCAAAATTTTGATAAGTTCACTACAAGAGTGACAAGGAGGGATGTACGCCAAAGGGGCAGCTTTGTTGGCATAGCTAGCACTACTGCTAGCCTGTGTCTGGTCCCTCTGGCGGTTCTGCACAACCCTCCTTGCCTCTACGAAAGAAATACCCTGATTGTATTTAACTTCCAAAATGTCTTTTTCAATTTTCCAAGACTGGCAATGCCAAATAAATTATACAATTCTTTAAAACCTTTTTCTTTCAAAATATTCTATGTTTACACTAAACCCCAATAAATACCATTATCAGCATTTATACGAGCGACAACTACGTTTTAATTGTACATAAATTTGAAAATATGTTACTAAAAGTTTTATCAAAAATATAAAAAACATCCGCAGTTGTAACAATGCATTGCTATGTTTGATTGTACATTGTATTATTGCTAAAAAAAAATATTAGAACAAATTTTTTTTAATAAATGTTCAAATTTAATTTAAAAAAAAGGAATTTCCAGTTTACCCGACATTATTGTTCATAAAAGTATCACGTCAAAATATGAGAGATAATATACTGTTTCTGTTATATTATGGTTTTCTTCATGCAGCTACACACCAGATGACTTTATTTCAGTGTACACTGCATATGTGTATTCTCGCGGTACTTCATGAAGAATGAATAAGAAATGGTTAACTTACCATCAAATACCGGCACAATATCATGAATTTCAATCATATCCAAACAGCAAAATATTAATGTTAATACGTCACAAGTTCGTCAACAAATAAATATTGGGTCACCGCCATTTTTAACGGATGACGTCATCACTATTCTCACGGCTTTTCAAGAATGTTCTAAAAATAGACGAAGTATAGGCGTCAGATTACTAAATGGCGCTGTTTTGAGCACAAATGTCGTTTACAATGTAAATCAAATGTAAATATGAACTTTAAACAATTTAACTGATAAACTTCAACAAATTTTGTGAGGCACTGTCAAAATTTTATTATTCTGGAGAGTGAATGCATCTGATCACACTATCCCTCCTCAACACCTTGACGTTTGAGCAGTGTGTTAAGTGGACCCAATGTTCACAAAAATCACATTGACACCACTTACAATGGTCAATGACATGCATCCTCTAAGTTGGGGAGGAAAGTTTTTGTTACAAACACAACAGGGGTCATTATCTTCATCATATCATCACTTTCTGAATCGTCCAAATCTAGAGGAGCACCCTTAGTTTTTGACAGACCTGATGTTGATAGCTTTGGAGATGCATTGGCTTTTTGGTATGTATTAACGATTTTAAAGGTTGACATGAATTGCATTCCGTTTTCTTTAGGCTAACATTATACTGTCTTTGTTGTTCTAGTTCGGTTGCAGTTTCCATGTTATTCTGATCAAGTAAGTTGCCAAGAATTGTTTTAGGTTGGACAAGTTTTTTCCGTGGTCTCTGGACACCTTTTTATACTGTCTAAGAAATGTGTTTGATATTTTTGTATTTCTACATCAGTTTGACTTTCTATTTTCTTGTTTTCGACCTGTTCATTAAAAGTATTTGTTCTTTACTGCTCATGATATATATTCCTGGGTTACCTTTTCATTGGCCCAAACACAACCACATCTAATGGCTGAGTGAGAGGAGTAGAATGTGGAGGGAGTACAAATAGTCAGAGGTTGTGCTCTTTTGCCAAGGTGGTCAGGGTAAGGGAAATATGGGATTTAAGTCCATCATATAGAATAAGGGTTGCTGCCCTTTTCGGATCCTTGACAATACCTGCATATTTTCCAAAAGAGTCCACGATTTATCCACCAACACTCGGGACTTCGAACCTGCTGGGGCTCCATCTTGTAGTTCATCTGGCCAACGCTTCCAAGAAAATATGATAAAATAGAGGAATATGATTTCCTATAGCATTAGCCCTACCGACCACTGTACCATTCTTTGTTCTTCGAGATGTTACAGCATGGGGACTGTGTTTTTGTCACATACAATTTAAGGAGGCAAATGCTCTGTAGAAAAGCCTGACTCGTCAATATTATATATTCTTTCAGGAGCATGAAGTTAGTCATTTAATTCTATAATTAGTTTAAATTCTGCAAAATAGGCAGTGATTACTTGTTTTGACGTACACGTTGCACGAGCCATACATAGCTTCTGTGGGGTAACCACCTTCAGTTGCTCCCAGCGATCAACAAAGGCATAAAACTAACCCTGACTTAAGTCCTTCTTTTGCCTTAACATCCTTCCCTAAGGATCTAGCATAGTCTGCTGGCATGTATTGTATGTCACATATGGAATATCCATAACCAATATTGGCCATATATACAATACGGTCTACAAGGTTTTTTTCCTCATCTTCTGAAAATAACCTCGAAGGATCAGACCTACAATCAAGAGTGACAGTGTGTCTAGTTCTGTCTCCAAGCGTAGATTCAGGAACACCATATAACCTGTATGCCCTGTAGACGGATAAACCAGACAATATTGCTTCATGTGCTCTTTTTAAATTGTCTTTGTCATATGGCTTTTTCTCCTTGATTAGAGTAAGGTCGAAATGGCACAAACATAGAGTTGTTTGATTAGTCTGAGGTCGAAAATTACACAAGAAAAGCGGTAACAAAGGACGATAAAACATATTTAACATATGGACATGGCTTTATTTGAAAAATAATTCAGTGGTCTTGCTAGAATTAGTGGAGGGGGGAGCAGACGAACGTGAAACTAGGGTATTTCTTTATTTAATAAAAAATATTAATTGGGGATTTCATACTATTTCGGTAGATATTTAATAATTGTAAAGAATTTATAGCAAATAATCACCAAAAGACGGTTCATACTGATGGATAAGATTGTTTTTTATATGCGAAAAAAAGTAGGTCACCCGCGTTTGTTTGTAAACACCGATTGGTGGAGTTACGCAATTACCGCGAGAATAGCGATACGACGAGAATAGTGTTACACTTCCAGGGTGTATCCGTATAATAAACTTTGTGTTGTGTCGCATCGTTGGCAAGTACTCGGGGAAACACAACTACATATATAGTCAACAAATGACTAACAACAAATAACGTTCACAGTTTATTTGTCAAACTAATTTCTTCAGATGAAATTTATTATCAGGTACATTCAAACACATAAATATTACTTAAAGAATAAACTTATTGACGTTTTGATTGATCCAAATTATTGAATGTACTTTAGTATTTGGTTCCTAAAATTATCCAGTTCCTAACAACTAAGATTGGTCCCGATACTAACTAGCTTTGGTCCCCCGCCACACTTAGTCGATATGCATGCGGTTTATATAGAAGTTCCAAGAACAACCATTGCATAATGTACCTTTATCAAAGGTTAACCTTAAGAAGTGGTTTTACAACAGTCCGAAATATAAGATACACCTTCAGAATTGGTCCGTAAATTAAGGTAGACCTTAAGAATTGCATAACATACCTTAAGAATTCGGTAAATATAGAAATTATACAGAAGGGTCTTCAAGAGTGCCACTACTTAGACACTTATGATGAAACACTTAAATTGAAGTAATATCTGTAATCTATGACATTTGAAGATAATCCTTCAGAAGCAATTTAGTGACCTCAACATGGAGTCTTTTCACTCGCACAATCGGGTCAATTATTACTGAATACTGTTATAAAAATTAATACAGCCGCATGTAAATTACGCAATTTGCTAGCATAATTATTAATAAATATGAGTATCAGAGAATCATCTCATTTGCATACTTGAATTATAAGATACTTCTACATCAATCCAAGATGTGTAACAATAGTGATGGCGACTATACCTTTCGTCCACTCGCCAAAGGAAGAAACACTTCTACATAACAAAAGTAATCAGTTATAATGCTGTCAGATCGTCCTTGTCATCACTATTTACTTTTTTGAATAAAGATTACAACTACTAAGTACATTCAGTTTTGATCTCAAAGATGTTGAATTTTCTCTTTCATGTTATAAATTATAAATGGCACACGGTGTTTTGCGGGTATTAGAAGATGCTTACACCGAGGTACGACTCAGATTCATGAATGAAAAAATTGAAAAAATCTATATCTGGCCGAACAGAGATGACATCAGCTGGCAGAATAAGACTGATATTGGAATGGATTTGACTGTGCCCAAGCTGATATTGTCAGCAGAAACTTATAAACCAGTGCTCTACATAATGACAGTCTTGAGAAAGCTTTATCTTGTTAAGTGTTATAATCTGACTTAACAAGACCGTAGTTTTAAGTTATAACCAACGGCCTATATTTTAATAAGCATTTATAAAAAACAGACGCGACCACACCAGGTCATGTGCATTAAAAGTCGTTTTTATACATTTGAAGCACTTATATATTATGTTGCATTTATATTATATCCGAGTCTGAACACATCAACTATAGTATTGTCACATTTCAGTTAAATGCAATTTCATTAAGAAAACCAAAAACTTTTACCAGAATTATTTTTCCATCTTTTGTTTAAGTTGTGTCCCAACAGTAACTTTAACGTCCAAATTGATTGAATTTATTAATTCTGAAAATCAAAAGTTAGACTGAAAATTAGGTCAATTTGTATTTCATACTTTTAAGTTGAGAACTAATGTGATAAATAATGACGAATAATTTGTTTAGTTCATAACAAGTATAATTCGTTTCGAATTTGTGATATAATCGCTTATATATATACCGAACCAAAAAAGAAACTTTCGCTAAACTTGAATGGGAGTATTTCGTAACATTTCAGAGTGATCGTTTTGAAATCTGTTTGTAATTGTGAA
This sequence comes from Mactromeris polynyma, assembly GCA_032209605.1. NCBI lineage: Eukaryota > Metazoa > Mollusca > Bivalvia > Venerida > Mactridae > Mactromeris > Mactromeris polynyma. The sequence goes on from JASFXZ010000009.1 coordinate 918,448, forward strand.
CTCATTTATTAACAATTCATTAAAAACATTAAATCGGGGAAAGTTATCAATTCCATTGGTTTATTTGATTTCAACCTAGGTAGGGCTCTGATCTGAAATTCTGACATCGGTAACGTGTATTGATGACGGCTTGGCTGTGGCGTCGAGTTGAGTGATAAAGTGTGTTGGTATCGGATTGAGGGATATTATTCCACTCTACAAGTAATGCATCTTGAAACTCATTTAGGTAGATTTGGGCGTCGCCATGGACGTCTATCAAAGGTATCCAAAAGATGTTATATCGAATTTAGGGCCAGTTGCCTATGAAATCGACTTTGTTACGAGAATTTGAATTTGCGGGGGTGAAAGTTTTCCGATTTTTCATATTTTCAACTTTCACCTTTAAATGATTTATATGTAATCACCTAAACTACTTTTTACAGCAATAACTGAAAATATTTTTGTAAAATGTAACACAACAAATGTATTTATTTTATTAATGCACGTGCTAGGATCTTGAGATATTTATTTCATGTTCGCGAGTTATTTTACTAGGATTGTTACTAAGCTGGGTTCCTAAGACAGTAATATGGGGGCTTCTTGTTACTAAATAAAGGTCATTAATTAGTTATGTTGCCAAATCATAAATAACAAAATTGTGACCTTGACTTATTTCCTCTAACCGATATGCTAGTGTTAATCATGAACATGTTGCTTATGAAGTATGTTATTGCAAATAATCAACTGACCTAAGAGCAGATGTCGCCTAATGTAATGCCTAAAACCCTTTATGATTTAACTGTTTGTTTGTGCTTTGGATTTTGTAATCCATTTTTGTTTTTGATGTGAAATCGGATTAGTTTCTTCTAGACATCAAAACGATAATTTACATTACTTGTCTATTTTAAGCTATTTCCATTTTCATAAACAATTTTAATTTGTCTGGGTTATTTCAAGACTATACGAAATTGTACAGTAACTGCAGTTAGTCTCGAACTCTGTCAGAGCAGAATTATGTCACAGTGGCAACCAGTCTACTTCAAACAAAAGTTGCGTACATCCGGCATGTCTTCTGGTTTGCCTACTTATCTGTCCTTGTCACCCGTTCTGTTTATATTTGGAGTATCAAATACTGTAATATATAGTATTTTTTCGGTAGTATGATATATAAAGTACTTGAGTTTGTATTAACCTTATAGAATACTCTGTCGCTGTGTGTAAAATTTTGTTTTGTGCAATGTAACAAACGCATTATCATGTCACCGTTAATTTGTAGTTAACATCGATCGTACGTTATCTCGGTTTTGAACAAATTGAGTGATTTAATAATTCGTTAATAGTAAAGAACAAACAATAATAAAATAACACGCTGAGTCCACGTGATAACATTCGGTTTTTCAAAATAACAACATTTATTTCATAGGCAACTGGCTTTCAAAAAGCCCGGATTTAAATCCGATCGAACATCTTTGGGCTACTCCTGATAGACGTCTACGGCGACACCCAAATCCACAGGGTAACGTCAATGAGCTCCCCGAGATGCATTGCATAAAGAGTGGAATATATTCCTTAATCCGATATCAACAAGCTTGTACTCTCAATGCGACGTCGCTGCCAAGCCGTCATTAATGCACGCGGTGGTCATACACGTTACCGATATCAGCATTTCAAATCAGACCCCTACCTAGGTTAAAATCAAATAAAAGAATGAAATAAAAATCACCGATTTAACTTTTTTAAATAATTGATAATAAATTATTTCACAATTACAAGGATCATTCTATAAAGTAACGCAATATTCCCATTCAAGTTTGGGCTAAAGTTTATTTTTTGGTTCAGTATTTATTTGTTTATACTTAAAATAAATGAATAAATGCATGTTTGTTCAGTGTCATGATGTAGTGTTATGTTTTATAACATTATCACTCACATGTTTGAATCATTTTTAAGAAACATGTTGATATTGATTATACATTGTTTGTGTACTTTTGTAGACACCAGTATACAACCAGGCATTGATCTAGTGCAGACATTCCAGTTGACGATATTGATTATTAACCTTTTTCGAACTGATGAGACTAATCACTTCAGCAATTAACGGTTAATTTCGAGGCTTCGTAAAATGGATGTTACTTAAAAAGACAATTTCTGTACGTTCATTACTGCAGAAGTCGATTATAGGGTTGGTTGTACTCTATATCCTGGGGCTCGTGTACTTTCGCTCTAAATCAAACTGTCATCTCCCGTGCTATTATGGAGTTATTAATAAATATCAAGAAAACCGAGTCCTTTGTATTTGTTCTGCATTATCAAAGCTATTAAGTTCGTTTCATCTTAATTACATAGTTAAGATGCGACACTTTCGTTTATTTTCCTTTTCACTAACAAAACATGCGATCGACCTGGGTCACACATCTTTTCACAATGGTCGACCGATTTTCTTGCTCAAGTCAAATTTCCGGCAGCGTAGTATTAGTTCAGTGTTGACGTAAATAATATCTGTTTTCCGTCCTCGCTCACTTTCTAACGATGAAAATAATAACTAGTTCAGACCGTTCAGTTCATGTTGCTAAAAATACCGGCAACACCATGCATTTCAGACATTAACATGTTACACTATAGCATAATTGAACTAAAACATGTACATGTATAACCTTAAATATGTACACAGATATTGTATTGGTAAGTTCATATGTATAAAGTATATATGACAATGAGTATAAGTAAGATGGACACTGAATACGGCCCCTGAACTGTCTTCCCCCACACAATGGAGACTTTAAGCAATTATGTACGTCATTGCTGAAAACCGCAAATTACTCGTTCTTTTATAGTAAATTATAACAAATTATACGTACACAATATAAACATTCGATTATGACATAGAATTGTATCAGCATTAACAACAAGAACGAGAAGTACATAGGATTCAAAAAGGACGGAAATAGATCCTTACTCTTACGGTAGCGATATTGATCGTGTCCGCCATTTTGGATTTGCCTTCTGCCGTAATGTAAACGGCGTGTTGAAATCGGAATGAAATACGTGCTTATAATGTGATTAAAGTGAATAAAATGGACATGGATTGTACAGATATGGATAATTCATTCTTCTTGATGTGTTTTAAAGGTAAACATTGCAAATTATTTCGTTTAATCGTCTGTTGAATATCAATGACATGTGCAAGCAGCTTTTTTGAACGACGCCAGCAAAATGATCACGTGCGTTGTATATCTCGTCCTGATTGGTTGTTATCTTAGAAAGGTCATGGTGTGATACGTTTTCTTTAAGGGGAGGCTATGCTCTCTTCAAACAGATCACATGTTTCTAATAGCAACTCAAGAAAAAGCGATGAAAAACCAACACAAGCAAATTTTGCAATCTTTTAATTAATATATTTCAAGAATTGACAGGTAGAAAAGAATAGAACATAATTAATGTGTAAATTTAATCTTTACAATGTTCAATGTTTTACAGTTTAAATTTGGGGGGAAACATCAGAAATGTACATGTTCTCTGACGGGCAAATCCAACCAACCGAAACTCGTAAGATTTTATTCAGCCCATTGTTAAAATCATGTACCTGCTCACGATTTACTCGTGGCAATCCGTGCGTGTCAAGCATGTGGTTTTATCTAGTGAATTTTACACAGGCACATATGTTAGTCGACATGCAACCATATTTTAAGAGTTTTCCTGACAATTATCCAGTTTCTGATAATGCCAAGGCTAAATTTTGAAGAGGGCCCGAGTTTTGGCCATGCTTGAATGTGGGCGAACGCACGAACAAGTCGCTAGAATTTAAACGTCTCTCGTAAGACAATTTTACGTCTCATTCGACGTGTCGGAGACACTGGAACGTTTGCCGATAGGCCACGTTCAGGTAGACCGCGTGTAACGTCAGTGCGGCCGAATAATTACAAACGTCTACGCCATCTGCGTGACAGATTTATGTCGGCTGAAACCACGTCACGTTTAGTGGTAGGTTACCATAGACGGGGTCCGTTAGTCGACATACAGTCAGAAATCGGCTTAGAGAACGGAAATTAGCTGCCGCTTGCCCTACCGCGCCTAGTTCCTATGCGACGTCATCGTCACCAACGTCTTTTTAGGGCCCGCAACCATCAGCGTTGGCAGAACGTAGTGCTAAGTGACGATTCACGTTTCAACTTGTCAAACGTAATCTCACAGCCAGGGGTTACATCAAGCAGATAGTATGTACTTTTGTTGTCCCTATGTTCCGTCAAAGTCTGGTCTTCCAGCATGACAACGCGCGATCTCGCGTGTCTCCATGAACTTTTTACAGACAAGCAAACATTGAAGTCATGCCTTGGCCGGCGTGTTCACCGGACTGCAATCCGATTGAACACATGGGATTTCCTTGGACAGCGGTTACGTCAACGTCATCGGCAGCCTGCTAACGCACAGGAGCTGACAGCAGCGCTCCATCACGAGTTGGCCAGAATACCACGGTATCTGGTACGTATATTGTGCGGTTCTATGGGGCGACGTCTCGCTGCTGTCGTTGCCAGTAGTAGTGGCCACACGCTCTACTGATTGGGTCAGTGAAATTGGTTTACTAGTCAATTGAATTCAAGATTTAAAGCATAATGTGATCATGAAATGATCAAATTTGTGAATGGAATTGTTCTTTTCTAATTGTGAATCACAGTTAACAAAATAGTGTACATTGAGTAAGAATGGGTGCGTTTCTTTTTCTCGTCAGTATATATTCATTGTTGCCGTGTCAATTTTATTACCTAAAATTTTGTCTTTGGGTGTCCAATTTGCACCAGTATCCGGACATTTTAGGCTGATCAATCTCTTGACTTACTCTCAGTAAGAAATTGAATATTGACAGTCTCAGATGAGATGTTTGATAGTTTTACATTTGAACATAAATTAGCAGTTTTACAATGTAATACACATTTGTATAATAGTTGATTAGTAGCAAGAATTGTGTGACATATTTTAAATTGGAACCATTGTAATCTTGAATCTTTTGTTACTGTAAACGGTAACCTGTATCTATATTTCCAGTTGAAGTCGCGATTTAAGTCCAGTTCGTCGATCTATTTTATTCGAGCATTGGAAACAGTATTAGCCTTGTTTATAAAATCATAAATGTATCTACATTATTTACTTTGATTTTTGATGTTTTTCATACTACATGGATGCAGAGGAGTTTCTTCATTTACTATTTCAAGTGGTGAAACGACATAGGAGCTAAGCACCTTCTAATAAACCCCTGAATAGTTTGGTATTATAAAAAATGTATTGATATCGAATTTCCGTCTAAGAAGTTATTAAAATCTTAATTACAAAAATGATGGATTTTTCCTCAGAAATCCATTTTGCTCTGGATCTAATAAAAAAACATGCATGTTCTTTTTTTCTGATTTCATAAAATCATATTTTTTTTTATTAATAACAGGATAACCAATTATGCTCTGTTTATCAAGAGTTTATTGAGATATCGAATAATCTTGCCGTTTGACATCTCGTATCTTTTTGTATGATGACCATAGTTTTTCCTTTTATCTCCATCATCAGTGTTTCATAAAACAATTTATACATGCAATCCGTATTGAATGTTATTAATCCATTTCTAATGTGTTCTAAAGGCTCTATATCATTTTGATCAACTGCACCATGTGCATATGCACATAACTTGCATTGTAAGATATTTGATGCGGTTACAGATTGCATGTCTGTTAAAAGTGAGTTGTTAAATTTGCAGTATGGATGTCTTTTTATAAAATTGGCCAAATTTAATATAATTGACAAAATGATGAATGATCAGTTCATTAGTCTGACTCACTTTCAGAATTATTCATTCTGTAAACAGATTATTCGAAATTAAGAAAAACGTCAAGTCAAGCCTTTTTTATGAAATTTCTTTCAAACTAGTTATATTGTTTTTCTTCCATATGATGCTGTCAATTGAGTTACATTCAACACTCATTTCAAGGACTATTTATATCATCATTAAAACAGTCACTTCTTGGGTCTATGACTCACACTGAAATCACCTACTACAAGAGAGAATAAGTTGCTACAGGAAATGCCTCATACGTTCATATAAGACAATGTCCCTCCACACAGACATTTGAGGATGTGCAAGGGAAAATACACTAGGGAAGATGGGCGCAAGGAATGGCCTGGCCGACCATAAAGGACAAACAAGGGGATTAAATGGATGGAATAAATCACAAGACAAGACAGATAGCAACAATAGGCCGAAAAGAGGGGAGAAAATTAAATGAGCACTATATCTAGGAAATAATTGCACATGGGGAAGGGGAAATTTAATATGTGTCTGAAATAATAACCAAACAGCGAGTTACAGGCTTTGAACTATCAGTAAAAATAATTGCTTTTAATGATAAGTTACAACATACTTAGTCTATGAATGTGTATGTTGGTAATCAATGACCTTATAGTTTTTAAGGGTGGGTAATGCCTCAGTCACATTTCCAAAGGAAGATCGGAGGATTTCACCGATGTCTCAGTGTTTCAATATAAAATGGATTTTTGAAGAGTTTACAAACACATGCAATGAGTTCATGTCTACACATGTTCGCGTAGGAGTGGTTTTGACAAGTATGTTTACATATCCTTTTTACCATCTCTAAAAAACGCGGTTATTTTCCGTTCCTCAGACCAACAGTATGTTACTTTCTCTCTATGTTTGGAATTTTTCCAGGAGTTTTACATATTTCCCGGTAAGATCCTCTCTGATGACATAACCTGTTCCTTTTAACATTTTCCTGGCACATATTACTTTATGTGAATATATTCTGTGCACAAATTTACAAATCAGATTTCATCCCACCATGTATGTCTTTTTAGATTTAGAGACGAATGTACAAATTGTTCAGACACCAAGTCCTCTAAGCATTTATTTAAGGCTTGTTTTATGTAATCTTTGGAGATGAAACGGGCCATAGGTTCACCTAAATCCAGATTGCATCCATAAATGTTGAGACTATTTTACCAAAAGGTAATGTGCGATACATTTGCTTTTATAGTAATTACACTAACACGAATAACACGTTTGAAAATATGTAATGTTTAAACCATTTATGTAAATTCAATCCCGAAACGTTCGTACAGTCTTGGCATTTTCTGCCTTATAAAACGTTATATATCTCGTGATGCTCGCTCATTAATTCAGACAATGACCATCTGAAGTTTCGTGCAAGAAAACGCCCATCCGCACACTGCAAGAGTTACAATGGACTTCATGTTGTCGTTGCATCAGCGGAAGTACAACATGACGCAAACGTCGATGTACCGTCTAGCGTCAATAGCAATGAGTTCCGATCAGCTGGTGATTGTGCGGTTAAAAAGCGATCACGCAGATGACGTTGACGAATGTATACGTCTTTTCGGGGAGTGGTGCACTGGAACGAGGCCTGACCGTAACTGTCCCAGTATCACTATATCGTCTCACAAGACGCACAATAGAGTTGCAACATCACTCGGTGAAATACCAGCATCTAGGCCTAACATTCTATTCCGATTTTCAAAATTCAAACGTGGCATTTGTAATTTCACCACCTTATGACAAATTTGCAGTGCATATGATTGTAAATCGTTCAAGGAACACATATCAGTAAACGCGTAACATCTTGTTAGAAATTATCAAAAAATCAAGCCCCGAGATACCCGTGCATCCGGCGGACATGTTTACACAAGCTGAATAATGGAAATATTTTTACGATTTACACGCATTTGTTGTGTCAAATGGAATTTAAACGCTAAATATACAACAAAATAAATCTGTAAAATTAGCTGGCATTTATGAAATTCATGTTCACATTATTACAAAATGTATCCATGTTAAAATATTGTTACAATTTATGGTATTTTCATCTTACGATACACCTGATACCTTCATATGTTTTTACAACTATATTAAAGTTTATTATTAAGAGGAAACAATACAATATTTCACCCTAAAATGTATATGTATAGTATACTGTATATACCTCTAAATGTGTCTATACCACCATTAACACCCTCTATAACACATGTAAAAGACATGCAAAAAATCAAGTTTTAGGAGATACACATTGGAAATCTATAAAAAGTTGTCCTTTTTCAAGATGTTGAGGTGTTCAGATTTTTTTTAAAAGGCTGTTTAAAACAGTAGACACATTACTAAATGTACAATCTCTAATATGAACTTTTTTATCAAGCAATTTCGGAAAAATTCTTTATAAAGAGTATTAATTACAATTGCTATTAATGTTGATTTAGTTTTAAAACACCATTTTAACTTTTCTTCCATAATTGACATATCCTTCAATCTAGGTCCTCCACCAGTCTGCTTTGCTGCTTTAGAACGCTGTATTGCATTATTTTTACTGTAAATAACCATTATGTGATAAAGTATTTATAATTACAAACCTAAGCATGCAAGTCAAATATGTAGCAAGTGTAAGACCGACCAAACCATTGAACTAATGTATTCTCATCACAATATTTAAAAGTTTTTAATTAAGTACAATCTTATATACAACCATATTTAGAACATTTCACATGTACATGTACAATATTTTGTTAATAAATGTGGGTAGAAAACTGCCAGTGGTCATAATAGTCCCCATGAACAATTTATCAATATTTATGATATATCTGGTTATACATAAATCAAATTGCGGTAGATAAACACTACCAACCGTTCAGCACTTCATAATAACATTCTTTAACAGTATTGCTGTGGAACATGTAATGCCAAGACAGGATGGCAATGTAATGATGAATTTAATAGTGTCATTCTTTATCTGTGCCATGCCAATATTTCATGACATACTCTGCTTTATAACTTTACAACAACATTCTCATCATCTAATGAGTTACAGTATGTTGGGCGATGTAGTTCAATGAGAATGTGAATATTCATAGTTTAATATAACCATACGACATATTTACTTGTATTTCGGACCATGGACATTTCGGACCAGAAACGTCGGAATCTTCTAATATATATGTCTTTAATAAATGAAATGTGAAAACTAAAAGACTTTTCGTCAATTGTCACGCACGTAAGAAGAAAACACAATTTTTTTATAGTTTATTTTACATAGTAATCAGTGAAATATACACTTATACATCAACAAAATACATAAAACCAATAATGCGAGTACATGTAATAATATGCATTTTCAATGTCACCATATACACTCATATTGTTAATCAATATCCATCTATAGCACATTAATCAAAACACATATAACATCAATCAAGATCCCATCAATCAAACTGTGTCACCATATACACTCTTATTTTTAATCAATAGCGCATCAATCAATATCCATCTATAGCATATTAATCAATCTTAACATTTTCACACCGGGCCGAATAGTCGGGCGCAAGCCTTCAGGAGGCTGCTTGCAGAACGCCCATTCTCTGCGTACTCCGTCCACAGTTTCACCAGTCGCCCTTGGTCATCGCTGCAGCTCGTCGTTGGTGTCGGCGCAGCTTCCCCTCTTTCACCAGCTTGCACTGTATGGGGATGTCCTTGGCTTCCCGGTATAGCAGTTCCACCAGCAGGTAGAAGGGGAGATTACCTTTATTGGCACGGCGGTCGTGCCGACCCTCCACGTCGTTGTTCGTACGTATGGACCGTCCGTACACCGACCATGAAGTGACCGGCCAAATCTCACTACGCACCCACATTTCATATGGGTGGTGTTTAACGTATTATATAAGTAAAAAAATGCCACTTTAACAATTTAAAACTACTTACTGTTCAGCTAAATCGACCCAAACTTGTTATTCATTTCGGACAGCTGCTTATCACAACAACATTCCACCAACGCCTGTTTCTCATCCTCTGACCAGTTTATTTGTCTGAACGTTTTGTTGCCGCCGCATCAGCCATAGTTCTATGTAAACGTGTTGGAAGGATGACAGATGGTGCGAACTACGTTATTTTCTACCTCCAATTGAAGAGCGTTTGCGTACGAACGTTCTTGATCGTAAAATCGTTGTCATACGTACGAACGCGTTGATAAAAGGGTCGTCAGTATTTTAGTAAGAAAATTCTTACGAATATGTCGTATCTTACGAACGCTCGTGTGTACGAATATTGATAAAACGGGCCCTTAGTACACGTACATTGCAGAAAGCTTTGGTTATTGTCATTTTCGTCGGCATCCAAGATCGCAATCGGCATAAACCGGTAATGTCTATTTAAAGATTGTTCTAGATGACCAAAATGTGTAGTGTTCCACAAACATGACCTTGTCCTTTTTCCCAGACGAATAAAATCAGTAGTTAAGAAGTTAAGTCTGTTATCAGTTCTGTAATTCAGTTTTCTCAGCACAATAGAATTGGAATAATCAAGAAGATTAACATCATTAACGCGGTTCGAGAAAAATGTGTTCTTCAAGCCGATCTTTTCCATGGTGGATCTATAATGTTTTGGGCGGGCATTTCCAGCAAAACGGCGGTAATGGTTGTTCATGGCAATTTAAATGCAACGCGTCATCAGCAGGAGGTGATTCATTTAGTATTGCAATCTGACACTTTCAAAGCGGCGCAATTGAGTTGAATGTTTATTATACAACATTGATTGAAATCAATTTTGTGTATCATATCAGAAAAATGGACCTCAAATTAGTGCATTTCATATAATAAATTTGACAAATAAATAGGTGACCGAATATAAATTGTGTTCAGTGTATGCACTGTATTAACCTTCGCAGCAGCACGAAATTACTAATATTTAAATTTGAAAAGACGAGTTGTGCTTTCAGGTTTAATGCAAGTTAATCAACTTAGCAAAAGGGAGAGTTTGTAATTTAACATGGAACTTAATATTACATCCAATAATTGATACCTGTTGCGCAATTACTTCTTTAATAAAGTCGGAGTCGCTTTCATCTAACTGTTACATTTATACATCTGGGGTTATATTCACAAAACGTCTAAGATTAAAATATTTCTTAAATGTGCTAGAAAATTCTACCATCTGACAAAATAGGATTTAAGTCTAAAATATTTCATAAGAGCTATTCACGAATCATCTAAGAACTAATGTAGTATTAGATAGCTTAATTATTGTTTCTTAAATATCCATTTTCAACTAAAATTAATCAGATATATTTATAGGTTTTATCTATTTGAGTAATTTCTCACAAATGGGGACAGTACAATATGTGATTTTGAATACGGATATTGCCAACTCTTTCAACGCATGTAAGGTAAGTTTGTCATATTATTCGAATACTATGCAAAAGTCCGTTTAGATAAAACCTGTATATTTTACTTCGTTGCACGGTCGGAAATCAGTTGTCAAAAATCGAATCGAGAGAAAAGTGCTTCCACCGAGCGGATATGTTAACGTCTCTCTGTCTGTAAAGTTATGTATAATGATATCGAGAGGGAAGTGAAGGTATAAGTGCGAATGGGAAAGGAGCGAAATCTGGGTTCGTCCTTTTAAATCGGACATTGTATCGCTCGTGCCAGGATTATTGAAATATCGAATATGAGAGAGTCGGGCGTTGAAATCACATGAAAAATGAGACAGACACATTCAAAATATACACAATGATAAAAATAAGAAGATTACGAAGATAGCAACGTTTTGTACGAAGGGAGATATAAATCCAGCTGATTCTGGTACTGTGATTTCCCCTGATGCTGCCTTCAACACCCACAATGCTCCAATCATTTATAAGAATGATACCAGCAGAATGATACCAGCACAGTGGCCCAAGGGGACATAATTAACACCTGCACAAGCCAGAAGCCAATATCTCCATACGTTGAATCATTTGTACATCGTACTATATCGGAATGGAACAATTTGCACAAAGACATTGCGAATTGTAATACAATAAACTACTTTAAGTCAAATTCAAACAAGCTGTGAATTATGAAAGTTTTGAGGTCAGTGATGTTTACTAATTAATGAAAGGAAATCAGATTTGAAGTGATGAACATGGTATAGAAGATATTTCAGGGGATTTAAATTAGGGGTGGGGCTGAAATCCGTTATCCGGGATCCTCCGGGATCGCTTTTTAAAAATTGATCGAGTGGAACATATGTTAACTGAAGGGGTGTGAACGATAAACAATTTAAGTTTGTCAAATAAATGTAATTTGGATGCTTTTTATATTGTTAATGGGATGTTATTTTAAGATTGTAACAGATCTTAATTGAAAGGCTGTGAACGATGAACAATTTTAAGTTTGCGAAATGAACATTTTCAGTTCTTTTTGTGTGTGCATTGCTTTAGCAATAAAGATTTTAACTGGTTTATATTGATAAAAACTTATGCTTTAGTTTAAGTTATGCAGACTGTTTAGTACTTAAATTGTATCAGGGCTAGTACATCTAGTATCTTTTAAGATACTAATCATGGAAAGGGTCCGTTCTGATATGACCAGTTGATGAGCCGCGAGCTAGTTAATAATGGTAACCAATTTATCGATCCCGGATTTTCCCACCAAAGTCCCGGATTTTGTTACAATCCGGCTATCGGTTATGGACCGTTGTTTACTACAATGTAGTTCAATTTATCGATCCCGTATTTTCTCACCAAAGTCCCGGATTTTCTTAAATTCCCGGATTTTAGTCCTACCCTTAAATTACGCTAAGGAGCTATGTATATAACATCCTGGTGACGTTTTATGTATTATCGTAAGAAAATGACCTAACGGTGTGCAGATAGAGTAACAAAATGAAACGAATTATACTTCACAATAATGATGAAGAAAAATCGCGTAATTCGCGACATTCCCCCGAAACAGTTTCAACTTAAATGTTTAGGTAATATGATAATACTTTGCATACTCAGTAAATTCATCGTGAACATATTCAAAAATGTTTCTTAAATTGTTTCCAATATCACTGTCATGAATATTGTCAGAATAGCTGATTGATGACGATCTATTCTCGGAAACAATTTCTGCTCTTCGAAGTCTTTCAGTTTTGGAAAGAGTTAGATGTATTGTCGTGAAACGTATCTAGTCATAGTCGTCGTCCTCACCACTACTAATGGTAATGTAATCAGGATTGTCATCATTATCATCAATGTCCTGTAATTCCCGATCACTACCGTTTATATTGTTACTACTATTATGAACAGGTTTTTAGTGTGTGGTCGTGTTCTGCTTTCCGAGCGTCACCTAGACTTTCACTATTCGCAAGCAATGTTCCAAAATCACAAAGTCAGCTTATGTTTAACAAAATTATTTGCAGTTGCTAAATAACATTAAATATGATTTTTCCACAGAGTTAATAAATATTTCACAAAGTTATCAAATAGTTCACTAAGTCCTAAGATTCATAAATAGAGTACACAAAGTACAAAACGTTAGAGAAACACAAAGTAAATTTACATAGAGCAATATTCCTAAACCTAACTGTATTTAATTATCTTATATTATTATGAAAAGTTTCAGGCCCTTATATATACTGTTTCTCAGATGTGACATGTTTATTAGAAGAGGAAGCCAGTGTCAACACTATACAATTAAACAATATGAGATAATTATGTTGAGCATCATAATACTACTGTCCACGCTGTCCATTTCTCTGCCAATATCAGTGTTAATGCTACTATTATCTTTCCTCAAGCGCTCGTCGTCATCTTCGCTCCAGTCAACGAATGGAATACAATCAGCATTACTGATTACGTCACTACCACTTAGCACATGATCGTTATTTCCGTCACCACTTATGTCAACGTCATCATCAACGATTAAGTCCTGAATTTCCTTATCACTGCAAATTACTTCAGGCAAATATTCATACGCATCACTAATAACGTCATTCCCGAATTCACCGATATTTCCATCATAACTCACGTCAACGTCATCATCAATGATTAAGTCCTGAAATTCCTTAAAGCTGTAATGTCTTCAGGCAAATAATCACAATCAATCATTAAATACAGGTCCGTCTCTGCGTCCGAGATTTCCTCAAGCACCGGTTTATATGGTGATTTCAAATGTTCAAAAAAAGATTCATCCTCACTTCTGTCTTCTAGGTCATTCCTCAATCTTACACTTTTCACACCTTTGGCTAAGTCATTTGCTGCACTCCGATCAAAGTCGTATAAATTTAGATTTACAAGAAGCTATTGGATATGAGTAGTGACTCAAATTCACATGTTTTTCATTAATATGTATTTTTAAAATGTTCAAACTTTTGTATTCTCTGCGACAATGGTCGCACACGTTCATTTTGTCAAGTTTAAAACAATTGTTCACGTCTGACGTCTTCAATTTCTGAACTAAAGGTGACCTGTTACTAACTGTTGTAGTCATATACTTGACCAATCGCAAACATTTGTTTTTTTTATTTTCTTCGCAGCTTCTTTGGACGCATGTCTTACATACCTTGAGCTATGCATGTTATTTTGTTGTTATTATTGGTCACGACGTCTTGTTCAGAGACTTCTTATGGGTAAAGCAGGTTGATCGGCCGTCGGATTTTTCTACCGGATGGCACTAATACCGACGCCGACCTAACAAGGTCGTCTCTACTTTTTGCTAACTTTGTCACGTTACCGAATTTCCATTGACCTCTATGACGCGTGTCTTTCACAATGACGACATCATTTACTTTTGGTTCAAAATGTGATTGGACTGGTCAAGTTTTAATTTGATTTGAATCAATTGAATTTGGTTTAGTGGTTAACGTAATGTTTGATTGGTTTTCACAACGCTGATATGCATATAGCAAAGCCATGTTGGAAGAGCTGCGCCGAAACATTTGTGGATTATACCATGATTGTTTTTTTCACTATATTAACACTTGTGTTTTATTTTGCTTTGATAAATAATAATTGCATTTCCAAAATCATAATAAGATAAATTATTTAACCTCTGTAGATTAATTACAACATTTCACATTACATAATTATATCCCTCCTAACACTCTCTCCATAATTATGCAACCTTATATTTCAGCACTCCATATTGACTAACAAATAAACAAAACCACTTATAACTAGAAACAATATTCATAATTAATCTGACCAATTGCATGTCAATGCATGTGTGGTGTACTTAGTAGGTACTTTACTGTACAGTGTACCCAGACTGTAATAACAGCAAGATCATCTTGACCACCCAGATGACTACATTTGCAGTACACTTTAATATATATATTACAATAACCTTTTTATCCATAAGAGTCCCACATTGGGGATTACCATCACAACATTATGAGTCACTTAAGTCACATTCTAGCTGTATATACGTATAGTCAACTGTTCATGCAGTAGCATTTAGAACACATTTAATACACTGTTCATGTCTTGAATAACTGCATTCCAACATTTTATTTTGGATGTTTAAAACGCGGAGCAAGAATGCATTAAGATACATGAAATGATTCAATTACTCCCTGCAAATGTTTTATGTTTATGTCACAGAATCTTAACCAAAATCTTTACAAAAAAGCTAAACATATATGTACTACATAATCTGTATGGTACAATGTTTTCATATCATATAGTGAAGGTAGTTATCATTTCATTAAAAACATTGCAAATAATTTTACAAGAGGGCTTACTGCTATGGATGCTGAAAGTATTATTCACTGCAGTGGAAACTATACACTTAACAAAAGTTCTAATTGGTCACTTTTTAAAGTGCATTATTTCGAAAACCCTAAGTTGTATTAAAATAATATTTTACAAGTAATATTGTAAGAGTTATCGCTGTCGAACACAGATTTCAAAACCGGTTTATATTATCAAAACTGACCATGTGTAGTGAAAAGACAAAAACACATTTCAACCACGTGCGGCACGTGAAAATATTGTGTGTCGTTACATGTGGACAGAAATGGAATGTGTATCGATTAATTTATTTGAAAAACAAAACAAATGGCGAGAATGTCATTACAGGAGCGTGGTCGCGCTGTTGGAATGTTAACCGCTGGAGCCTCTTTACGCCAGGTAATGACTTTTACCTAATAAATTGATTCAATTATTAAAACTATTGAATACATTTATGTTTTATTATGACATATTTTCAAATAATGATTATTTAAACTAAATCGCCTTTGTAAGCGGTCATTTTAAAGTGTCCAGGTTGGTTTGCTGAAAGTCAGTGGTTCTACCCTGTTGCCCATTCGTATATTAAAATTGCATATGTAACATTGAAAACCGGAAGTCACAATAAATTTGACTGTTAATGTGACATTGATACATTCACTAAAATATTTTTTTGGATTTTTATTTGAAAAAATACAACAGCTCTTAACATATGAAATCCCTTACCTATTGTTTATTTATTTCAGGTGGCACGGGCATTAAACCGGAGCTTATTTACCATACAGACACTGTGGACCAAATATAATCAGACCGGAAGTGTAGCAGATCGCCGCAGACGACCTAGACGCCGTGTTACAACTCCAGTCCAGGACAGATACGTCAGAGTTTCACACTTGCGTAATAGGTTTACTACTGCTACTGATACGGCTAGGCAAACATTTGGTGTACATGGTCGTCCTGTTACCGCTCAAACAATACGGAATCGTCTGCGTGAAGTTGGAGTCAAATGCCGACGTCCACGGAGTTATGCAATGGCCAGCCAAATCTCCAGATTTGAACCCAATTGAGAATGTTTGGGACCTGCTTAAACGTCGAATAAGAGCCCTTTCACAGCAACCCAATTTACAGAGATTGGGTGGAATTGTCCAGCCAGCATGGAATGGAATCCCTCAACGATACCTCCAGCGGTATATTACATCTATGAGAAGTCGTTGCCAAGCTGTTATAGCTGCGAGAGCAGGTCATACAAAATATTGACAATTCCCAGTAGTTATGTGACTTTTCAATAAGAGGGTTACTGTCTTTAAGACAGTGTAGCGGTTTCAATTTCTGTTATATTGTTATGATTTTTTTACACAATATGCGCAAATTATTGATGTAAACGATGCATTTTGTTTTGTTATATTTACTTTATCCATTTCCGAGAAAAGTTAAAAAGTTGTAGGTGACCAATTAGAACTTTTGCTCAGTGTAGACAGTGAGCCAAACATAGCAAGTTTGGTACATCAACATTTGTTTTATAGCTGTGTATGCAAGTACAGTTAATAAATGTTAACTGAAAAGTCATTAACATGGATGAACTTTCATAATGATATGATAATGTCATGTCATCACAGGTATTGCAGTAACACTATCAATTAATTGATAACAAAGTTATGTTTTATACTTAACAAAATGTGATATGATGCTTTAAGTACATGTCCTTCTTCGTACATCTATACAAATTGTAAGTGTCTTGTTAAAATGTATAATATCAAATATTATGCAAGACATCATCCCTGATGACACATAACTACAATGTAAAAACTATGAAGTATGTCATGGTATCTCGCTATGTCCCCGTATCTCGCTATGCCATGGTATCTCACTATGTAAGCTACACAATATGTTTTAATTGGCTGCATTGCAAGATCGACTTCTATGAATAGATACATTAAATGTAATTTTCATTATAATTAGTGCTTACTTCCGTAACAACTTGTAAATGTTTGTGTTACCTGCTGTAAAAGAGAGAATAAATTGATATAGGGAACGCCACATGCATAAACCAATGCCTCTCCTCACAGACCTACGGGAAACAATAGTCCATAAAACATCAGGCATTTGAGGAGGTACAAGGGTAAATACGTACAAGGGGACAGGGGCGAAAGGAATGGCCTGGCCGACCATAAGGAACAACTAAAGACTATTAATGAGGACAAATAATAGGGATTTAATGGATGGAATACATTAACTTGTCAAGACAGCTGGCAACAATTGGCCGAAAGGGAGGGGAAGAAAATAACAAGAACACTATGTCAATTGTAAGAATTGGTTAAAGTTATGCTTCGAAGACATGCGACGTAATACAGGCCTTCTATTTTACGCCCCCACTCTGAAAAGGGGGTGCATACAGATTTGCCCTTGTCCGTCCGTCCGTCACAAAATCTTGTGTCACTCATATCTCCAAAAGAATATGAGCTAGAGTCATAAAACTTTACAGGAATGTTCACCAGTCTATGTAGTTTTGCACCTGGGGTTTCATGTTTGGTTGTGTCCAGTAAGTGAAGAGTTATGTCCCTTGACTTAGTTAAAATATAGCCTACAGAGTATGCAATCTTGTGTCACTCATATCTCCAAAACTGTCAGAGCTAGAGTCATTAAATTTCACAGGAATGTTCACCAGCATGTGAAGTTGTGCACCTGGGGTTTCATGTTTGGCTGTGCCGAGTAAATGCACAGTTATGGCCCTTATGGCCCTCTCAAAAAATATATGAGCCAGAGTCATAAGACTTTACAGGAATGTTCACCAACCTGTATAGTTGTGTACCTGGGGTTTCATGTATAGTTACGCCCAGTAAAGTACAAAGTTATGGCCCTTGACTTATCACCATAATCAGTACAGGTGTTCATTTGGTAATTTTAATATCCATTCACAAACTATGAGCAGAATAATAGCATTTGCTTTTGTGACAAAGGCTGCAAGTGGGGACATATGTGTCCTATGGACGCAGTCTAGTTGTTAATAGCATTAACATGTCTTGGAAATGATTAAAAGTTATAATATCCAGATGCGTAATAATGTGTCTGGCTGAAAGTCGTCTTTTCTGGAAAATAATCCATAATAGAGATATACATGTAGTTCTGGTATAAATACGAATGTTGTAATACACGCTTTGTGTATTCACGTGTTTCAATGCAAGCGCGCCTATGAGACTGTGTTTATTATCTTATATTTCTCCTTTAGCTTTATATAGACAACTTTTAAAAAATTATATTTACGTCTCGCATGTTTTAATTAGTAGGTTATCTTTATATTCCAATGATACATCTTAAAGAAAAGGGAAGTCAAAACTTAGCATTCATGTGTTAATCATAGCCAAAGCTAGAGTCTTTTTATCAGCATCTATTTTGCACGTTCATTTTTGGAATACTATTTGCTACAGATGTATAATACGGAAAGTATCTCTGCACTTTACATATGCATTGATTATATATATCCACGGCTTGCTGAAGGAATTTTCGAACATTTAGCCGAATGTCCAGATGCACTATATTGGCTATAGTAGTATATATGCATACGTCTGACTGACTACGGAGCTAGTCAATGTACTTCCGTAGGAACAATTACAAAAATCGTGTACGTTCAACTTACCAGCATAAATGAGTACTGAAATACTGAGGAAAAACAAGAAGTCAAACACATAACAGAATAGAACAACAATTACTGTTCTTTATCGCTTACAGCACTTCCCAAAGCCAGTCATTCCATTCCATATATAGCTAAACAAAATCCTAAAGCAAAAATAAGAGGAGTGTTTCTATGATCTTGTCTGGTTTTATTCCAATGTTGAGGACCCTAACTGCTTATTTTATTTACATTTCCTAAATCAGACATAATTATGCAACTGTAATTATTCTACAATTATCTTCAGACAGACATTTTGATTAAATATGTTCTCCTCAGACTACAGCATATTGTATAGGGGCTAGATGGACACTGTGAAATAGTAAATGACCGTTATGTGTATACTGTATATATATGGGTCCCGCTAAATCATAATCAAATCAGTCTCTATTAGGCTGGTCTGACTCGTAACACCGATTGAATTGGTCGCCAAATACGTATGGTTGATTGCATAACGAGATTAAACAATCTCTTCGTTTCTGTTGTATTATCCGAATGGTTTATTTCGGTGTCCTGCTTTCTCCTCGGTGATGAATGATTGTTCTTAAGTACAGCATTGTGTAATCCAATGCTGATGTATAATATTAAATTTCTGAGGATTTTGAAGACAATTGTGTCATTATTTGTGATTCTGGAAATGTCAAACATGTCACTATAAAAACGGTGAAAATGATGAAAATGTCTTTGAATTATTCAGTTATAAATGATAGTGTCTTCGGAAAATAATGTAGGACTTTTAAGGAAAGTGATAAAACATGCAAAGCAATTGATTCACAATAAGTCTCCTTATTGAATGAAGCTTCTAAGGAAGTCATATGTGAAGAAATTTATCAAGACATTTTTATAAGGACACTCTCGGACCTGAAAACTGTGAAAGTTTGTAAAATACTACAGTTAATCCTGCTGTACGGTCTATGTTACGTTACTTGACAGGAATTGTGTTATTAAAGCAGTTTGTAAAATCATGGACTATTTGATAAATCTACTCTTACTTTGGGTAAGCATTCAACTGGATTGCTAATATATGGGTAAATTGCCACAGAAAAGAATATCACAAGAGAGCTATGAGCCCGAAACTTTATAATTTATGTTCTGCGTCCCCATGATACACAGACATGTTGTATGGAGACAGAATTGTATACACAGACATGTTGTATGGAGAGAGCATTGTATACACAGACATGTTGTATGGAGACAGCATTGTATACACAGACATGTTGTATGGAGACAGCATTGTATACACAGACATGTTGTATGGAGAGAGCATTGTATACACAGACATGTTGTATGGAGAGAGCATTGTATACACAGACATGTTGTATGCAGACATGTTGTATGGAGACAGCATTGTATACACAGACATGTTGTGTGCAGACATGTTGTATGGAGAGAGCATTGTATACACAGACATGTTGTATGGAGACAGCATTGTATACACAGACATGTTGTATGGAGACAGCATTGTATACACAGACATGTTGTATGGAGACAGCATTGTATACACAGACATGTTGTATGGAGAGAGCATTGTATACACAGACATGTTGTATGGAGAGAGCATTGTATACACAGACATGTTGTATGGAGAGAGCATTGTATACACAGACATGTTGTATGGAGACAGCATTGTATACATAGACATGTTGTATGGAGAGAGCATTGTATACACAGACATGTTGTATGCAGACAGCATTGTATACACAGACATGTTGTATGGAGACAGCATTGTATACACATTTGCGTTCTATTGGTAGGTTAGACCGAATTCAATAGAAATTATGCTCAAAGCATTACACATATGAAGGAGGTTTGGTACTCGTACACTAAGACTGTCTCCCGATAATGTACATTGTGCAACTTTATTGTAAGCATATTCAATGGTTGTATTTCAAAAGGACATTTAATGAAGCCATGATGATTATAGCAAAATAATCGTTTGTCCCGTAAGAAGTCTGATCTCTGCTGAAATAAAAAGAAGACTTACGATATCAATAGAATCGCCTCGTCACGCGAACTATATGCGGCGCTGACTATATGTGGCACTACAATGCATGACGTCAAGGACAAAGGTACACAAAAATTGCTATCCAATATATTTACAGACTGTTATCTTGTTGTGACATTTAGTTTGTTTCCTTGTCGTTAATTGAATTTACTAAGGATGGATAGAAAATGTATCTGAATCAGTAGTTATTCTATTTACGTTGCATGTAATATATAGGGAATGAAAACACGACGGTATCTAATTTAGTTGTTGGTGTGTAGCTCCGAGACTAAACTAGAGCTATCTCTGAATGTGATAAATACCCACGCAATACCGCACTGGAAGACATACATGTATTTGAGAAAATCCAAGATGGCTACCCAGGCCAAGGACCGGTTTATTGTCGTTCAGACTCGACTCAATCATTTCCAGAATGCTGCCACGTTAAGAAACGACTTCCAGAATGCCACTGGTATTAGAGTATCCACACAAATGGTCAGAAATCGTCGCCATGATGCTGGTTTGAGTACTCTTAGGTCAGCCATACGCATTCCTCTGCAGAAACATTACATTAGGGAGCGTCTGGAACGGACCCGTGACCATGTCACATGGACCCTGAAGGATTGGATCGCGGTCGTCTTTTCTGATGCGTCTAGATTCTGTGTTTATTTTACAAATAGGCGGTCGAGAGTTTTGAGTATGAGAAATGAGCGACTGGCGCCTGTCTATATAACTGAACATGATTGTTACGGGGAAGGTTCAGTTGTGGTATGGGCGAACATCAGCGTCCAGAGAAAGACGGACATGCATATCATTGAGAATGGCACGCTTACGGTTGTAAGGTACGTAAACGACATTCTGGATGCTTATGTTCGCGCATACGCCGTTGCTATTGGCCCAGATTTCATTTTATGGACGACAATGCCCATGCATATAGGGCTTGTATAACCAATGAGTACCTGGAAATAACAACACTCGTTCGCATGGACTGGCCCGCTCCATCCGCTGATCTTTATCCGATAGAAAACGTCTGGAACATGTTTCAGGCTGCCATATCAGCCCGACATGTTCAGGCAACTCAGGCAGGCACTTATAGAGAAATGGGATCGAATCACAAAGCAGAATATCCGAGAGCTTAATGGCAGCATGAGGAGGCGATGCCAAGCTGTCATCAATGTGCGTGGTCATAGAATGGCAGCATGAGGAGGCGCTGCCAATCTGTCATCAAAGTGCGTGGTAATATAGTGGCAGCAGGAGGAGGCGATACCAAGCTGTTATCAATGTGCGTGGTAATATAATGGCAGCATGAGGAGGCGATGCCAAGCTGTTATCAATGTGCGTGGTAATATAATGGCAGCATGAGGAGGCGATGCCAAGCTGTCATCAATATGCGTGGTAATATAATGGCAGCATGAGGAGGCGATGCCAAGCGGTTATCAATGTGCGTGGTAATACAATGGCAGCATGAGGAGGCGATGCCAAGCTGTTATCAATGTGCGTGGTAATACAATGGCAGCATGAGGAGGCGATGCCAAGCTGTCATCAATGTGCGTGGTCATATAATGGCAGCATGAGGAGGCGCTGCCAAGCTGTCATCAAAGTGCGTGGTAATATAATGGCAGCAGGAGGAGGCGATACCAAGCTGTTATCAATGTGCGTGGTAATATAATGGCAGCATGAGGAGGCGATGCCAAGCTGTTATCAATGTGCGTGGTCATATAATGGCAGCATGAGGAGGCGATGCCAAGCTGTTATCAATGTGCGTGGTCATATAATGGCAGCATGAGGAGGCGATGCCAAGCTGTTATCAATGTGCGTGGTCATATAATGGCAGCAGGAGGAGGCGATGCCAAGCTGTTATCAATGTGCATGGTCATAAAATGGCAGCATGAGGAGGCGATGCCAAGCTGTTATCAATGTGCATGGTCATAAAATGGCAGCATGAGGAGGCGATGCCAAGCTGTTATCAATGTGCGTGGTCATATAATGGCAGCATGAGGAGGCGATGCCAAGCTGTTATCAATGTGCATGGTCATAAAATGGCAGCATGAGGAGGCGATGCCAAGCTGTTATCAATGTGCGTGGTCATTTTTCATGCATACCATGTGTTTTGTTTATAGCACTTTTCTTGAAGTTGAGTGTATTTCTGGGACAGAACTATGTAGTTTCAGACGTTTAATACATTCCCGTGTACATGTACTATACTTATACATGTAATTGAAAGTTTATACTTGTTGAAATCGTCAGGAAGAATAGTCTGTATACATCCATATATTTAAAAACATAGAAAACTATGGATGTAAGTGAGTTTTAGACAAAAATGCTATATACCCAAATTTTATTGGATATACTGATATACCATTACCACACTATGAACCTCGTTCTCTATGTTCGGTTCTTTACTTTAAAAATGATCCTTTATCAGGCTTTATTCTTATCATTTAGTGCACTGTCGTTAATCAGTTGGAAGTAGCTCTACACATCAAAATGTTAAAACAATTTTTATCAGAAATCATTGCCAGTAAGTAACATTGTATTGGTGCGGACGAGAAATTGTTGTATCAATAATCTGATGACAGGAAACAAGACTCTCAATGCCCTCTGCTCTAAATACGGGGGAAATGGAAAATAATTTGAAGCAATTCATATATGTTCTATTATTTTTGTTAATGGAATCGGAACCAAGCTAGAAGCATACTTTACAATCAGACTCGGCGCTTCTTATCATGTAGAAATTTGCAGTAATCACTGGATGTGATTAATACCCCACCAATACCGCTCTGTCAGACATATATTTGACAAATGCCAAAACGGATACTGTGAAAGTGCTTTGCGCCAAAATAGTTTGGCGACACGTTATAAGGTCGCCAGTCGGCCATCTTGGATCTGATTGAGGAAAGATCACCTAACAGAACTACTCATCATGAAGAGTATATCCGTAAAGTCGCATGAAAAAAACTCCAAAAAAATAAAGGAGTTTGCTCCACAAGTGCTTGAGAAAATCCAAGATGGCCGCCAGTCGTTTTAAAAATTGTTTTATAATCCTATTAGGAAAGGCCGAGACATGGCGTGGCGTGGCGTGGCGTAGAGAAGCGTGAAGTGGAGAGGCGTGACGTTGCGTGGCGTGACGTGGCGTGACGTTACAACAAGCATGATTCCTATGATATTTTCATTTAATTAAGTTAATATGTAAAGATGTATACAAAACAACCATAAGATCTTAATTTAAACATGGTCTTCCAACAGATAACAACATAAATTAAACACACAATAATGTATCGCACATTCATTCAACTAAGACAATCACTCATCAGAGTTTTATACACTAAACAATCCATGTATATTACAGTAAGTATAGATAGCAGATGCGGCAAATGACATTTTGAACAAACATGTTAGAATGAAGTCTATTATGGCAACAGATATGTGTTTAATGTTTTATCACATTGACAGACCGGCCGATATTACTGGGAATTTTATTTAAGTCATTTTCACTTGCTTAAATGAATCAGTATTTATGTTTTACGACAGCATTTGATAAATATCATTGTGGAAAACGAGTTCTGGTCTTCAAATTCAGCACATAAATCTTTAGCAATTTATGCAGTTTCTGATGTTATTTTATGTTTATTTTTATAAATCAAGATAGAGAAGACAATTTATTATTTCCTGCAGATTTTATATTGTTGTACATCTTATTTTGTAATGAATGCTCGTAATTGTGATTTGTCATTGTTTCAATTAAAGCACATGTACATGCTTGTATTATATTGCTCTACTAGACGGATAATTGGGAGACAAATACTATAAAATACAACGCACGAGTTTTCAAGACATTAATAAATGCCCCGAACAGATGTGTCCATATTAATGTCGAATCACAATTCCATAATCACCGTATCGACGGATGCCTGCAAAATGACGACATTTCAGGAAGCAATAAAACGTATTTTTCTCTAAAACCGAGTTATATGGAACAACGTCTGTTAGAACAAAGTTTAAGTTGTGGTTTGTGACCAAGTGCCATACCAGATTCACACCATAACATTTGATGACAGAAAATGTACTTAAGGGGTTTTTGGCTTTCACTACAGTTTATGCAAATATCGGTGCTACATCATATGGTGATACTAATACAAATAAGAATGTTTGTAGAATATGGCCTTAATACAAGTTGTATTGCTAAATGGCATGTTAGGTATCCATTTGTAAGAATACTATGAAAATTCAAAAACATTATAACTGGAAAGCAATTGTCGTTACATACAAAAACAATGTATTAGTCTTGTCAAGTACATTGTACTTAATTATTATATTTTATATTATATTTAAGTTTCTGATGTTGCATTGACCAAGATGTAGTCGCAGACAGCCATATACCCCGCTGAAAGGCTTAGTTAAGTAATTTGAATTTATGACAAACCTATACTCCAAGTTTGATCACAAAATCTCATTCCTAACAATAACAGTTACAGCGCGAAACTAGTTTATTTCAATTTTGGTACCAAATATCTTGACCAAATCAAGCCAAAACATGAACGAATCGTATACACCCGACAATATTCACTGGGGTATTGCTTTAAACAAAGGGCCACAATTCCGCCAAAAATGATCGAATCACAAAATCTCGACAAAATGCGCTGGTGCACCTAATAACAGTAGCTTTGTGTTACAAAATCTCTTAAGAACAGAAGATGAGAGTGACAGTAACACGCACGACAAGTGGTTGCAGTTGTGGGCACTATCAGACAAGAGTGTGACAGTAACACGCACGACAAGTGGTTGCAGTTGTGGGCACTATCAGACAAAAGTGTGACAGTAACACGCACGACAAGTGGTTGCAGTTGTGGGCACTATCAGACAAGAGTGTGACAGACACACGCACGACAAGTGGTTGCAGTTGTGGGCACTATCGGACACTTTTTCGTGTTAAGATATCTATCTGGTTTGGAAATTTATCACGATACTTGTCTAGTTAACCTCATAATTATCTAGTTAATTAAGTAGTTAACTGGTGGCAGAAATATGCCACCATATTAAAGAATACACTAATGTATTCCTCTGTATTAGTCACAAAAAAGAAGTATGTATTATCATAAAATTAAAAAAAACACTTCCATTTTGTTTAACAAAGGGGTCTTCTACAAGTTTTGTCTTTAAGTAATAACTTAAAAATAGAACAAGATCATTTTAATTGATTATACATTGCAATGATTCTTATTAATTATGTTTTCGCCTATGTAACAACAATACTGCATGAAGCATAAACAAGTTTAGGGTTCAAATGGGCCGGATACATTGGCATACAATTTGGTTGGATAGTTTATATGACCCAGACATTGCCAGGGAGATGTTCGGAAAATCACTAATTGAGACAAAAATAAATTGGGATAGATCCATCATGAAATTATTTAAGGCGATTAGTGTATTCTACGATATGAAAAGGTTACTGTTCTTTTAATTGGGCAGTTATTTTCTGTGAACATATTCTCTGTAATGAAACAAGAAGTGAATGTCACCGCCAATTAAGCCTTGTCTGGCAATCTTGCACCCTTAATGGAGCAATTTTCATGGATAGCTTTTAATAAGTTGATTTTGTTCTTTAATACAAATGTTAAGATGTACTCGGTCAATAACAAAGGCGGATCCAGGCTTATGGCTTGGGGCGTAACCTTTTAGTTATTTTTGGTTTTGCTTAAGCTTTATAAAACGGCCGGATAATACATATCTATAAACTTCATCATTATAGAATATAATGTTACAATAATTTGTTATCTTATAATTAACGATATATGTATATTTTCCATGGATTCGTTGGTGGTCACTAACAAATTGCAAACTACGACATTAACTGAAGCGAACTCCTCACAGTAGTTTCTTCCATTTGCGTTTAGAAGTAAGCACTGTCGCCGCCAACAAAGCCTTCCTGATCTGGAAGAATTATATTGATTAAAACCCTCAGTATTCTTACTGACAGTTCCAATGCTGTAATTCGCTGTATGGTTATTATTTCGTTTTATGTTTTGAATGTATGTTATATTTCCCTTCCCATTGTGCAATTATTTCACTTTTTATAATACTGCAAAGAAAAATCCAGTAATTTCATTGGTTAAATGCTCGCGTATAGGATTCTATATACACGGCGCTGACAGGGTATATGACGTTTTTCCCTTCATGCGCCTCGTGACAATTTTCGCTGACGTCTCGACTCGAAAACTTTTATCTCTTGATATCGGCAAGTTACTAGAAATTGACAATTGATCTTCACACATGATTCAATAAATATTGAACAGATTACATATGTGCTAGTATTAATATTCAAAACGATAGATTGTTTAAGGTTTGAGCCAAATTCAGTTTGATAAAGTCCATGCGATCAGACGCTTGAAAATAAAAATTAGAGTGCAAGCGCGCGCTTAACCATGTGTATTGAGGTACCTTACGGGGTAATGCAATTAATGTTCAGGCATTATAACGTGTGAGTGAAATAAAAGAAATTTGATCTACAACAAGTAATTCCCGATATATTTTTAAAGGAATACGTTTTAATAACTGATATTTTACAAAACTAAAACACTCTAAACAATTTTATGAACCAAAAACACCAAAAATACACAGATCTAATTATTAGATCTAGAGAGCTAGGCATCGAAACATTGCTTGTTTAACTAAATTCGTATGAAAACATGGAATTGCAGTATTATAAATTCGTTATACAGGTTGTTGACAGGGTATATGTGGGAATATAACCAGTCTGTGATTCATATAACCCTCGGCTAACGCCTCGGGTTATATGGCACACAAACTGGTTATATTCCCCCATATACCCTGTCAACAACCTGTATAACTAATAATATAGTGTTCAGGTTATTTTCTGCCCAGTTTCGGCCTATTGTTGCCAGCTGTCTTGACTTGTCGTGTGATCTTTTTCATCCATTAATGTTCCCCCTTCACTGTTTGTCCTCTTTGATTCTCCTAGTTATTCCTTATGGTCTGCCAGGACAATCCTTGTGGTAAGCTATAACTCAAGTAAATGATGAGATACCTTTGATTAACCAACCATCTCTAAAGTGTCGGTCATTTAAACTGTGACGCTGTCTATGTCGATGGTTTATCTGTTTCAGAATGATCCTGAACATTACCACAGGACTGACATAGATGTTGTGCATATTGCATATGCCATACAAGTATCATAACGCAACACGATTAGTGCACCGCATTAAAATAAAATTAGTGGTAAATAACATGGTATTCTGGCGTAAACAACTAAGAGGTGTGTTGTCAAGAAAATATTTACCACGTTTTATCACAATAATTCTGACGTCACGTTAAGAAACAACGTGCTTGTATTAAGTCCGTTTTTTATATATAAAGTAGATATTTACAAATATGTCTTGCCTATTATGGTATAATGGAGAAAACACAGACAAAGTATAAAATATTAGTAACATAAATCTGTCGAGAAGAAAATCTAACAGGTTCCAGACTTTTGTATTAGTGGCAAAATCAAGAAAAAATAACGTCGATACAAGGCTTGTCCCTAAATACAGTGGAATCTAATGTTGATTTAATCTAGGAGAGATGTGTAGATTTGGAACTGTGACTACGTGTATACATACCTCAACGTTATGGGAATCATTTGTTAATATACTGCAAGTAACAAGGTTGTACTAGATCTAGTATTATCATTAATGTTTCAAAACAGTTTTTGACTTGAACGAAGAAGACCGCTAAATGGACACCGTTTAAGCAGGCACACCATATATGTATGGAAGGGAGAGGCGGAGTTACGTCTGGATGGGTGGGACTTTAATAGGAACCGTTTCATTGTTTTGACCTTTATTGTGAATCTGGGTGTCATATAGCTTTAAGGGCAAGCATACTGCTGGCACAGAGTGACATGTTAAGAAATGTCATTGAACATTGTAGCCATTTAGGAATGGTGAATAATAACGTCGTATCTATAAACCGTGTTTTATTGTTACAAATGAGTAAATCATGTTTCAATAAGAAATTAAACTATGGCCCTAGTAATCATATTTAATAATTGATGAAGTTGAGGAAATTATATTTGAGAATCGACATAATCATTTCTTTATACTTCCGCTGTGCTGTTGCGGACACTTTTTAGTTTCTTTATTAATGGCGTGGATTTTATGTGAAACTGAAAACTTGTTTGTAAGATAATCAATATTTGCGAGAATAATTCTTCATGATTTATGAACTTAAAAAACAATATAGAATGAGCATGCTCGTTTTTCCCAACCTAATTCCTCTTTCTTAGAATTATCAAAACGTTATAGAACCAAACAACTAAAGTCGTGAATCATGGAACACGGTAAGCTACTAATTGAAATTTGATTCCTCATTTAGCGCTGTTGATTAAATATGATGGTATTTTGACTGATTTGCCTTGTTGAGTTGTATGCCGTGGGCTGTGTACTCTGCGTAGGTGTTGTAACGCTTGTTTGACATGAGCAAGACCTCACATTTGTCGGAGTTGAATTCCATTAGCCATTTCTT
The DNA here is from genome assembly GCA_032209605.1 of Mactromeris polynyma. Classification (NCBI taxonomy): domain Eukaryota; kingdom Metazoa; phylum Mollusca; class Bivalvia; order Venerida; family Mactridae; genus Mactromeris; species Mactromeris polynyma. The sequence goes on from JASFXZ010000009.1 coordinate 948,128, forward strand.
TTGTATCATCTCCAACATTACTTCTAGTAAAATCTAATTAAAACATTGTTACATCAATTGTAAAATCCAAGTCATTCGGTTTTTTTTGGAATTCCTAATTACACTCAAGGTTCTAAATTACGCCTGCTAAGATGCGTCTGAGACTAATAGCGGGTTATCATTTATTCTTGTAATCTGATTTCCTTTGTTTTATGTAAAATGCGATAATGAAGTATGCATTTTAACTCGTTTCCATAGTAACATAATCATTACCAATAGTGATAATATAGAGCTTAGGCCACACACAATTCTATCTCTGTTTAGTGTCCTGTTCATTTTACCAGGCAGGAAACAAAACAAAGTATCGATAAAAAACAACATTTATCTTTTGTATCTACCACATCTTTCTTCCCACAAATAAAGACATTAGACACTGCTCTATAGAGCTGCTGATCTTGTGGATGGGTATGAAGCCCTTTTCCGACAACAACATGTTCGACAACCAACCAATAAATAATTATATATTGTTTTCAAGTATAAATGTTTTATTTAAGAAATGGGTGATGTTTTATCATTGCTTTCAATTCTATACGAATGTTTAGGTACAAGAGGACAATAAATAATTATATATTGTTTTCAAGTATAAATGTTTTATTTAAGAAAGGGGTGATGTTTTATCATTGCTTTCAATTCTATACGAATGTTTAGGTACTCTTGTATTGACTAGCCGCCATAATTTATGTAATGCATAGTTCAACTCTGTGTGTATTTGCGTTTATTTATCATCTCCATCGGTTTCCCATATGGGCGACGCCTCAGGAAGAATGTTAATCGTTTTAAGATTTGGAGGATGATGCATGATACAGAAGATGCCCCGGTTCCAGAACCACCCATGGTTCTTTTACGCACCGGATGTATTTTGCATCGTACACGGGACCACGGTTTTTCAAAGTCTCATCCGAAAGAATGTTAGTACTGTTTATGGTGGAGCGGGGGATCGAACCTGGGGAAGCGTGTTACCACTAGACTAAGGATCCGCTACATTTAGTTCGATTTTGTATTTGCGTTTATTTATCGTCGCCACCGGTTTCCCATATGGGCGACGCCTCCGTAAGAATGTTAGTCATTTTAGATTTTTGGAGGATAGTGCATGATACAGAAGATGCCCCAGTTCCAGAAGCACCCCTGGTTCTTTTACGTGCCCGATGTAAAGCATCGTACACGGGACCTCGATTTTGTGTCTCTATCCGAAAGAATGTTAGTACTGTCAGTGGTGGAGCGTGGGATCGAACCTGCGACCCCTGAATTACTACTCCAGCGCGTTACCACTGGACCGCTATTTTTTAGTTCGATAAGCCGCCGTGATCCTTTTATAAATCGCGCACGAACCTGATAGAGAGCATAGTCATACGCGCAAAGGATTTACTTGTATATGTATACAAAAACATTTTCGTCTGTGTGTTTGGCACAGACATTGAAAAGATTTTTTGTCATTCTAACCAAAGACCTAAATACCTCGTTCTAAAATGAAAGATGAACGAGGTTTTAGTCGAAATGAGTAAAGCATACACAAAGAAACTTTGAAATAAGGAAACAATTTCGTCTTGTAGGGTTTTAGATAAATTTGAGGCCAAGGGGGTCTTTTGACATTTTTTCGGTCAGAATGCCGAAAACTTACAGGCCTGAGGACGTTAATTATAGATTTATATTGGTATGTCCTAAGTATGCTGTTGTCAGGGAAAAACATCGACTGCCATTTCAATGAAGCAGATTACAGCAATTAAATTGGAAAAATAAATGTTTAAAGTCAAATACTGACAGAAAGATATAAACTGGCATTAATTTGATGAACGCAAACTAACCTTGTAGTGTTTGATTTTTAATGTTTGCAACCAGTGATACGGTATATATGTATTATTCAGGTGTTAGAAATGTAAGTAGGCCTACTGTTGGTGTTTTGTTAGGTATCCACATAATTTGCATAATCATGGTAGAAGGTCGCCTAAGGAGCTTTTATATCGACAGTTCCATTATATACATATACGGAAAGAAGCTCCGACCGCGAATGGTTGTGTTTTGACGATTAAAAACTGAAATCGTGGTGGAGGTCACCAGTGGAACATTTGTGTAAAATTCTATCGTCAGGTCAACTCGGCCCACTTACCAACTCGGCCCGGTCCAACTCGGCCCTCTTACCAACTCGGCCCAATAATTGTGGCGTTATGTTTTGACCTTTTTAATGTTGAATATTTATATTTTTGATACATTGATCATGATCATTACTATTTAAGTTTAAACCAATTAATTATCAGTTGAAATCATTATTGAATATTCTCAGTGCATTGAAGATTCGCGGTGCAGTGGAAATTTCCAGCTCAATGGAGATGAAATTTTCAAGAAAATTTATTTTGGTATCTGTTATAGGTTAAACATGTTTGTCATCATTTCTTTCACATTGTATCATTAATTTATTCTGTATAGATTTGAAATAAAGTATATGAAACCTTTAATATTTATTTCATAATACTAGTACATGTATAAATAACAAACAATATATAAATAATGAATACAGATAAAGCACAAATAACAAAAGACGAACACACAATTAAACAACAAATGTATTAAAATACATGTAAAATTAATCATAATCTGACGCATATAACAAAATATACACACAAGTTGAAAACAGTACACATACATAAAAGACATATACATACTATAGCGTGACAATGAAGAACGTAGAATAATAATGAATACAACACATACATACAGACACATAAACAAACAATACAATACATTGACACATAATTCACTTGTATACACGTTCACACACTTTATTCACATAACACAATCACACACGAACTCCGTAAATGTTACCAACAGCTGAAAGAAATCCATATGTTGAAACATCTCCACGACGATAGTTGTCCCAGCACTTCTGGGTGGATGACTCCTTCCTATTCCAGTAACCGGCCCTTTTCAGGTCCCCTCTTTCGACCGCAAGGCGGACCACCTGAATCTCACGTCTCAGGAGTGGCACAAGTTTGTAAAACACCAGCCCCGCATTCCCAGCCTGACCATTTACCCTGTGGTGCCATTCTGCAATGACAACAACAGACAAATATTGAGTTAATGAGATATCTTTATATTTAAGATTTTTCACATGCAGATGATTTTCGACGTATTTAATGTTCAATGTTCACCACCATCACATATGTATCTGACCCTTATGTCAGCAATATTGACTTCAAAATTTACTTAAAATAAATATAATTCTGATGAAATATAATTGTCATATTTTTTTCATGTGTCTGAAAAATGTTATCAATAAAATTTAACGCAATTAATACTTCAAGAAAGAACATAAAATTATATATTTCTTATATTCAGTAAAGGGCTACAACATGACATAGATTCCTGCCTGGCATGGCATGGTTTGGCAAATATGAATATTCTTAAAAATGTCAAAGGAGATTACCTTCTACATCTTTGTTAGTTCTAACAGTCAGGTCGAAGACCGACCATGACTAAATGGGGAAGACTGTATTCCTTAACCACTGTCGTTGAATATATAACATCAATGCTCTTGTAGAGTATGTTATGGTCCGGACCTGCAATAAATCTGCTGCTCTAAGGATGTGGGCCGCAGGCAAGACTGACAGAGCCAATAACATTCGCATGAATGTGTAGAGTCCTCGTCGTTTCTTATATGTTTCTGACGGCGCCATACAGCCTGTCCCCGGTGAAAGACACACTCTTTAATATCTTTCGGCCGGGAAAAACTGTTCAAATCGCATGCCACGCCGCTGAAACAAATATTACATTGTTACATTCTTGTATTTACGTATAATTACACTATATCTAATGTCTTATATTGACATGTAAAATGGATGGCCGCTGACCTATAACAATAATTGTAACACATAACACAATTAATTGAGTAGCATTGTAAAGCACATAGTTATATTTATGATATCATTTTATGCCAATAAACTACATATATTGTTATGTGTTATTTAGAAATAATATTTAAAGTACTGGGGGGCGTTTTATCAACGTGTCTTACGACGTTTTTTGTCGTAAGTCTGTCGTAAGACGACGAATCTACGACAAGGGCGTTTTATCAACGTTTGTCGTAGCTAAGATGTCGTAACTTTGCCTATTTTTGTCGTAACTTTTAAGACAGGTCTGAGGCTGTCTTAGCGTGTCGTAACTCAAACAAAAATGGCCGCCATGTGAGTCCGCTTCAAAGACATTTTAAGCATTTTCAACAAATAAAGCATAATTCGAATACTTTTGGGACGAAGTGTTAATGACGGGTACGTAAATTAACGAGAGGGAATCGCTTAAATGTGCTAAATGTAAACACAATTTAAGTAAAACAACTGAAATGCCTTCGCTGGATCCATGCCAGGTAATCGCTTTGTTTTTTCTCTCTTTTCATAGATAGATCAATATCACGTCCCACACTTTGTCATGACATATTGAATTTATGCATTTTACATTCAATAGCTGTCATTATTTCAAGGGAGAATACTCCTTCATTGACATGCCGAGAAAGCGCCAAGTTTACGTATTATTTCATTAACTTGTTCGTTTATAAAGCACTTACGTAAGTCATAAAATAAATGCATCTATTGATTTCATTTTATGGGTTGTGTGAGGAATATCTGTAACGTGTTAGTAAAAAGTAAACATTACCCCACCCACTTGTATCTGACTTATCCGTTACTGTTGCTGAAAAGAAGACTTATTTTCAATTATTTATTAATAGTATGCAGTCACTGAATGGCATATTTGTTCTATTGCTATATTCCCTTGACGGTCCCATACCCATAATATGTTACCAATATATACAGGGATATTGGTCCCAGCAAAGACTTATATTTAGGTATTTAAGCCCTAATGTTTAGAACTTTGTGTTTTAGATCCTCCTCTTACCATTATTCTATTATATGCACTCAAGTGATCTGTGTTGGAGGCTCTAATTTAGACATGCCTACTATTACTCATTTTATGTTACAACAACACCTACTATCATGATACTCAGATATACTGGAATTAATGTACAATATATAAACAAGTTGTATTTTGGTTTTAGATTTCAATCATCAATGAGGTGCACCAGCACTCACATGATGTTTATCTGTGTATTACATTATTGCAATGTTCATTGTGTCATTAAAATTATGAAATTAATTTACAACACACTTCTTCATTGCAGATTTACATCCAGACAGAGCATACTTGTATGCATAATATACAATGGTGCAATGTCATACCATGAAATAGGATCAAACACTCAATTAGATGTTTGTCTAAACAGGATATATGGTAAATATTATGATTGAATGCAATAGTTCTTATAAATAAAATTTAGCATTGATTATATGAAATAAAATTCTTGGATGACAGTTCACTTTATAACTAAACATAGATAAATTACTTAAAATATATTCATTTAGCCAGATTATGGTAAAAGTTTATATTTCTATTGAATAATGTACTGCTTGATATGAATTAATGAATTTAATTAATTGAATGTAAGTAATAAAAATAAATATTAAATTTGTGTATATTAATTATTTTCAGGTATGTACATATATGACCTGTTGGTTAATTGCAATGGACACAGGAACACATGATATAAAATAAGGAGCTTATACCACACAAGGAAAATAGAGACAAATCAATAGGAAATAATCAGCAAATCTGTCATCATACCAACACATGAGTAAATATGACTATAGTGTCAGTTATTGAATTTGTGACATTCAAATTTAAATTGCTGTTTAAGGTGATTCAATTTTAATGGAAACTTTACATTTTGTGTGATTAGTGATTATTGGATGGTTTAGCATTTCTATTGTCTTTATATTCCATATGATAAGCTGTACAAATATTCTAGTGTTTATTGCTCAGTACAGATAATGGTTATAAATGTGTCCTCTTGTACACAAATATACATGTAGCAAGGTGGTACTTTCTACAGCCATCTCACAGGGATTTATTTGTGATTCTTCCCATATCTACTCGGTGGTCTGAACAAATTTTTATCTCGACTTATTTGATAACACACTTATATGGCCTAGAATGTTTTGAAATTGTACTGAAAATAAATGGATTTGCATTTCTTGGATATATGCATATTAACGCTCTATTACAATTACATGTAATGTTAAGTTTAAACAGTATCATTAAATATTATAGAGATTATTTATGCTAGTTTTGTGCTTGTAAATGGAATCATTTAGATAAAATCAGGGACTATGTGTTATTGTGAGTTCTAGATAAAAAAGAAAATATGAAATCATGTAGTAAAATGACAATCACATTTTTTAATATAAACATTCAACCCCTACAATTATCTTTTTATTCGTTTAAACATATTTATTTGTCTAAATTGTCATGTAATATGCAATAAATACAGGATAATAAAGTGCATGTAATAGACAAGTGGATAGAATTGGAAGCTAAAGCTTATTGAAATTCTCTCCACTATCTTTTTATTGAGGTAACTGATAACAAAGTGTACATGATATATAATTTAGTGATGAAATGAAGACCTGTGAATATTTAATAAAAAAAGGATGAACCAGCATTTGTGTTTCTTGTATCATTTCTATGTATATTCTCAAACATTGTCCAAACATCTTACATATTGTCCTCAACATTTGCACCTAGTAACATTTAATTGTCATGGACTGGGTTTAGATCAGAATTAAAGTCTCTATCAACAAATAAAACAGACAATTAGCTACTTGGAACACATCAACATTGAATTTTATCTCTAGACCAGCAGACAACTTTTGGATCAATTTTCAGATTTTTTAAATCAGTTGGAAGAATATGAAAATGAATACACAGACTGCTATGGTCATACATATATTGTAGAAAAGGAAATGAGTTCAGGAATTGTCATATAATACATAATAACACAAGCCAATTACTGTTTTATGGAAAGTATTGTACACAAAGTTCCAACTGCCAACCAAACAATTGAGATTTGAAGCTTATTATGTATATAAAGCATGGTTTTTGCTTAATGCAGAGACACAGGCATGCAAGCTGAACTTCTGTACATCCATACCATGTAGTAAACACTGTAGAATCAGGTCTGAATTTACTTCCTACACATATGAAAGCTACTTTATTTTGTTGGAAATCTTCCTATTTCACGGAAATATAAACCATATATATATATATGTCCGTGCTATTCTAAATAACCATATTTGTGGCTTTGATACTGTGCAATACAATTGGTTGAACTAAATGCAAGTAAATACTACCAAGCTGAAATATGGGTACTCTATTGAATACACAGTGTAGTGTAGTCATATACATAAAACAAAGATTTAATCATTTAGATGTAGGCCTATATATATATTTAATTGCAGAAATTAATATTGTACACATACATTTTAATTAAGGTGGAGTTAAGTTGTGACCATTACTATATATGACCCATATGAGGCTCATCAGGATAAAGTAACATAATCACAAGGGCTGAAATACATTGTTAATGTCAACAACACATGTGTGCATCTGTATAATATTCACAGAATGAACTCTAGTGACGGGAATATACCTTTATCTACTTGTACCTTACGTACCGTGATGCATATATACACCTTCTAGACACAATATGCTCCTCTTATTTACATTGATAAATGATAACAACCACCAGTATTCTTAGTCATGTTAATTACAGTTTTATTTTCATGAGATATATATCGTGAACAGCTTAAGTACATTCACATATCCGTGCTATTCAGATCGGATCCACACAAAAATTATACATTTTTGAAGTGCTTATGTTAAAGTGAATCGGCAGTGGTTTTCATGTTTTATTCGTCTATCTATCGTCATTAACATATTTTTGTTCCATGTTGTATGTATTCTGATAACTTTATAAATTAATCTATCTAAGTTTCTCCGATAATCGCAGATATAAGCGTTTACAAAGTCCGTTTCATGTTAACTATTTACATTGACGCCGCGAATTTGACAGGTGCGTGGCAGAATGACGCACCGGAAGTTACGTATTCTTGACCGCGTCCCGATTTTTACCGTCTTACGACAACATTTTGTCGCAGCTACGACACTCGAGTTACGACACCGTTGATAAAACGGTCTGACGATGTCTTATTTATTTGTCGTAAGTTCTGGAGTTAAGATAAGACATGTCGTAGCTACGACATCTTGATAAAACGCCCCCCAGAACAATAATTTTACAACTTTACCTGATTCGAAATCTACCCCGAAACCCTCTTTGGCAGTAATTTCTAATTTCTCCATTACCACTCGATATCGATACGTTGGCGTAATCAATTGTCGCTCTGTGGCTCATGGTACAGAACACTAAAGGTACCTGTTTCCTTTTACCGTCCTTCTCTATAAAAACATGAATAGAGAAGAGCTGGTCCTGGTACCTGAACGGTTCCCCACTAAGCTGAAGTAGAGTAAACATTTACTGATTAATGTTTTTGTACACATTACATTTATGAATTATAACCATCATCAGCAGTAACATCAACATATTAAAGCTACCTGATAGTTTTTACCGGATTTTTTATTTGACAGTCAAATCGCATGTACTAATTATATTGTAATTACATTTACGAATTATAATCAGCATCATCGTGATCATCATCACCATTAAAGCTACATGTCAGTTTTATTGCAAAGGAAACGTCGGTGACATTCATCACTATATTTTATTTTACAGTCAAATCACATTTACGAATTATATTGTAACTACCTTGAACGTGCCGTCGACGAACCAGCGTGTTGCGTCTCTTAGAATAGACAGCTGATATTCCGTAGCGAACACAAAATGTCGATGGTCGTCGTCCATCTTTATATCTGCCACAAGAAACTCATCAGCATCAACGAATGAGCTGTCAATCTGAAAGAAGTATATTTATTGAATTATATCGATAGATAGTTTATTCAGAAATATAAGGCATACTGCCCATAATTTAACATAAACAATGCAAATATATATACACAAAAATAACGAAATATTATACATTGGTCAATTGTCATTTGACATGCAAATAGTATGACTGGTTAACATAATAGACATCTTAATATAGTACTTATTACATTTTCATTGAAACAATGTGAAAAATAATAGAATAGTGAGGAGAAAATACAATTGAATTACTTATTACTAATACAACTTATTTCTTAGGTTAAAAGCTTTTTGGATGAACAATGACAGATTTTTAACATTATTCTTAATTTTGAGCTTAATAATTCAACAAATTTTGGTACATGTATATTGTATTTTTTTCTGTAATACTGTTTTATATATGTTTACGAATTTCATGGTACAATGGACATTCAAACAAAAAATTGAAATTCATCTTCGATTACATTGCATAACTGGCTTTTTCTATCTTGAAGTGGTATATTTTGCTGGTTTGTGCCATTGCTCAGCTTCGATTTCTAATATATGCGAAGCTACTCTTAAACGTGTAAGTGATTATATAACGTATACTACATTATGCTAATAAGTAGCTCTACTTATAAAGTACATACGCATAGTAAAGAATTAAAAATTCAGCACATGTAGGCTAATTATTATACTGAAACCAACCCGTGGCCGAGCTGATAAATTTGATGCTTCATATTTCAAAATCCAACGTATTTGGCTCATGTGGTCTAAAAGCTGCTCTCGCACGATTGGTGGTCCTCTTAAGGAGTGTCTTCTTCGGTCGCTGCACGTCATCTGACTCACAAAATTCTAGCAGAGCATCCTCAGCTATCATCATAGCTTTCTTGAAGCCTTGCGAGCCTGAAATAACATGAAACAATGGGTTGCAGAATGGTAAAAGATATAAAAAGTATTAAATTTGGGAACTCAATTATGTGTAATACATTATGTGATAAATACGGTTTTAATAGTTTTAGTTATCACGTTAGTTTATTGAATATTGTACTGGAAAAAAATGTTGTGTGTTTATTTCATTCTGTTATATATTAATAAAACGTCTAACATTGGTTAGATGTCAGACATTTCCAATCCACACTTGTGTTTGTGTCTTTACTGTGACATAAATGAACTACATTGACAGGGGAACACAGATATAAACAATAATATACGGGGAAAACGAGATCAATATGTTCTTGAATGCTGCTTATGGACATCAAAAACATATAACCCGAGGCACAGGTATATATATATATACATTAGTCAAGTACTTATGACCCGAGGCGCACAATTGTATGAGAACAATGTAAAGCGTCTCTCATGTATGAGAAATGTATAAACTACCAAAGAGAATTTTCGACTTTTCTGTCGTTTTGTCCTAATCCTGAAAAATGATAGTTGTGTAAGGGAGATAATCAAACTAGATTCTATGCTCAATCGGGAACATTACGGACAGAACGGCAATTATTCCAATCTATCGATTATCATAACAAATATGGCGGTGTAATGCACAGATGTTGGTAGATTTTATTAGAATTTGCCACGTAATTAGGTAATAGATGCTCAAATAAATATTCTGATTGTCATACCCATACATATACTAAACTTCGCTTAACTGACACCGATGTATCGCCAATGCGTTCTCCATTCTCAATTTACAGACTCCATTTCTTTTGGACTGGGTTTCACTTGTTGACCATTGTTGACGTTGAAATTATAATCAAATATTGCAAGAAACAGATCAATTATTTTCCCAAACGGTGGACAATGAGTGTTTGCTGTTGTTTTTGTTAAAGTAATTGATAGTTTTGCTGTTATTCCGTATTGTTTGATCATGATACTGATAAAAGTGAATATTCATCCCAATTTATTCACTGACTTCAAAGTCACATTTGTAATGGTAGTGGCTAGGGGTATAGTTTTGTACCTCTAGAACCGTATTCTACTGAAATGCCGTACTAGTAGACATCCCATATTGAACACGCTATAGATGCTGGTCGTGGAGTTTGACAAATTATAACCAGCATAATTAGTTTAGTCATTATAAATGTACATAACGCAATGCTGCCAGTGTTTTATTTTAACCCCCTGCGCATGGCCATAATGTTTCAGTATTGGATGCTTGTTATTATCATAAAAGAAAGAAAGAAAATCAATCTCATAATCTTTCAAACTGTTTACATTAGTTCTTCTGTACATTTCATGATGGAACAGCCATTTTGGTTGGAATAAAAACAAGTATTAAGAAATATTATAGACTAGTCGTAAGTGGATCCATGTGCAATAATAAATGGTTTATTCTGTCACTGAAATCCAATTGAATTAAGGCTTGAAAGTATTATCCGCATGACAACATTTTTGTTGTTATTAAGACGACAGTCATGCTGATAATTTATATAAATGAATCGTTTTTCGCACAACAGTATTTAAATTAGTTCAGAATTGACTATGTCTTTTGGAATTCGCCAAGACTCCGGTTCTAGAGGTAAGGAACTGTACCTCCCTAGCCACTGCCTTTTTAATTGAATAACACCATATTAACAATGTACTGTACGGTTATTGAAACATTGTATACTGTCTGTGTCACCACTGAATATATATATATATTTTTATGAAAGGATTACTTACAAAGCCATTCTAATGCATTTTAATAAAATTCACTACAGGCAGGCCTCGCGCTGGCATCTGCCAATTGAGCCATTGGCTCAAGAAAACAAAAATTGACTCAAATTGGGATGTCAGGAGATGATGATTGCAAATTTTGATTGCATTTTTAGATGGGAGTGGCTATGATTACTGGCCCTTAATCCTAGACTTGCAATCTAGGATTATGGGAGTCCCATAATTGTAGATAATGAACACTGCACAGGCAAGGATTACGGGGGTTTGAGTCGGCGGCCAAATCTCGGGTCGGTCAGTAAAGGGCAAACAAACCTAATTTTAGTTTAGGCCTTAGCACTATTTTTGTCAGAAGCTGCTGGAAAGCCTGTTACTGCAGACAAACGTTGAAAACTGCATTTATTTTACTGACTAACTACCTGGTAATTAATATATATACATGTATTTACAATGTATATAATTTTCAAATTAGCGAATGCAGTCCCTTCATTGACGAATGAAATTTTATTGTTATCGTCATCAGGACCAATTAATTTTTGGAAAGATTACCATTCATTATCATTGTCATTACCATATAACAAACATGCAGTCTGTATATGTGTACAGTTTGTATGAAATTGATGGGGGGTAGCAAAAAAGTCTGTTGGCTTCTTTATTCATATGCAGACTGATGATTTTCAATTTCGTCCTGTGATATTTACATTCATAACCTGTTTCTAGACAACAACAATATGCCGTAACACATAAATACAGATTATTTCAATATGATGTAAAAAAGTAAATAAATAACATGTATATAATATTATGATATTAAATGGTTACATAAATGTTATTTCTACATTATTTACACTAGTTTGCACAAACCCTTTTTATTTGTTTATGACTTTAATAAATGACATATCATGTACAACATTAATACAAACTCCTGTAAATCGTTCAGTGTTGATTATCTACAATAACAGGACTCCTCAGTCCTGCAGTCCTAGAACATGCATCTAGGATTACGGTCCCGTAAGAGTAGAAGCTTAAAAATGGGCTTAAATAAAAGTCAAGCTTGGTACTGCACCACTTATACCGTTATGTCTTGACTTGATCAGCTTGTTCATTATATACTTCATCCATGGTTTGTGGCGTTGGTTTTCCTTCCTGTACTCTTGTATTTTACTTTGCTGTTGAGTCTTACTCTTATAAATACCATAGTTGAACATGGAAGACACTGAAATCCGCCATATTTTTATGGTCTATTTCTATTATTGCAGATTGAAGTGGAAAGAAATCCAATATGTCGTAAGTATATTAATTAATAATTATTGCTGTTGATTGTCAGTCTCAAAATAGTTTTATATTTGTTTGGCAACAAGAACATGGACATTATCATATACATAACTATACTGGGTCAAACAAAAGCCATACTTAAATACAAATATACAGAGCAGTGGACTCTCGTTCGCTGGAACTCAGTTGCATTGAACATCTTGGATGACTCGAACTGATTATAAACATAAAATGCTATAATTTCCACTGTTAGGTAGAACTATACATTTCTCACCTCATAATACATAGTTCTCACATCTACAATATTTACCTCCCTTGTTCTGAATTGTCGGCCATTTTGATAGGCAAATTTCCTTAAAGTTTATAGACAATATAATGTAAATGATCATAAACCTATCCGATATTTAAAAATAACTTATTCATTATGTTCATGTGGGCATTTGGCACAGTAAGTTGAAGAAAAAGTGGTTGTCACATGCAAATTATCTTGGTATTTTCTCAATTATCACATATTGGAAATTACTCCTATAAGGGCTTATCAGTTTTGCTTATCAAAATGGCCGACAGTTAAGATCAAGGGAGGTAAATATTGTAGATGTGGGAACTACGTATTGGCTTAGCTCTATTGTGCTTAATAGTGACACTTCACATGTTATGTCTAATTTCGTCAGTCCAGATGAGTTCGAGCCAATGAGAGTTCACTGTATAAACTGCCAGTTACAACCTACCTTATCATATATGACCAGAAATGATGGTCACCGCAAAAGTATTATTAAATTTATATGAAAATGCTCTGTCTGTTGATAATGACACGGTCTGCAACATGTTTCAACGTGTAGGATGTCTCAACTTCCTATTTGAATGTTTTTCAATAGATGAACCCAACTAGGAGTAGTTTTGTTTTGTGTTATCTATATCATATGTAGAGTGTCTTACTTAGGCTCAGTAAAATACCAATGATAACAATATAATGCAGAAATATTGAGTCCCTGACTCCCTTTTCTTCTAGGGACTCCCATTTTCAACATACAGTGCATCCCTGGGACTCCCAGAATAAACTTTTGTCAAGTATAAACTGCATATCTGGGACCCTACAAATTTACCAAGGACCCCTAATTTATCAAACACAAGGGTCCAACGACCCCTAGCTGAAAAATCCCAGGGAAAACCCTGTAATGAATACATTTTTACTGATAGGAAAAGTATGTTTGGAATATTTGGTCATTGGTAAAAATCAAGACATCTATGTCAATGCTTTGAAATATAAACATGTCTCGATTTCTGTTGATGTTTTTTTTCTTTTACTCGGATTAAATGATTATTGATAAATATTTGCTGACAGGAATCAAGGCTACTCTGGTAGTCAGTATGACAGATTTGTGGAACAGAGAGAGACATCCACTCTACACAAGTTTAAGGAAACATTCTGGACAACAAAACAAGCAGTGATACAAAAACTGGGGAAGAAAGAAGACGAACATGTTGTTGCATCTGATTCAGAACTTGATTCAAAGTTAGAGGTTGGTCTGCTTCGTGTCTTGAGGGTTCAATGCAAGATTATCGTAATTCCTATGTATTTATATAGAAGTTGCAATAGTCTTGCACTGAACCCTTGATCTTCTCTTGTACAGTAAAACTTCAATAATGCCACCGCCCTTCGGACCCTTGAAAACTGATCATATAATTGAGATGGTCTTAATTTTGAGGTGGTCTTTTTATTGAGGTGGTCTTTAAGTTACGTTATATTGTACATGTAACCTTCTAGTTGCTCTCTGTTATATAATTATCAGGGTTCCCATGCTTCCTGGAAAACTGGAAAAGTGCTTGAATTTTAAAATAACTATATAATAAATTATAAAAACGGGAATACGTCAGGAATTTTGTATTTTCTGGACACTCGCAATATTATTGTGTGCTTTAAAAAAAACTCACTTTAAACAGATAAAAAATAGCAGCTTTGCAAGCCTTGGAAAACTTGCGCCAGAGTGAGTTTAACATTTCCTTTGTATGTAAGTTCCTAATTTGAAGTTTAATACTTAAACGTCTTGTTAACGTTAAGTTAATTTGAAAGACATGTCGAATGAATAAAATAGCTGTACAAATGCTGTTTTGGGCCTTGAAATTTTGTGAAAATACCCTTGAAAAGTCCTTGAATTTTTTTCTGGGGAAAGAGTGGGAACCCTGAATTATGTCTGTCCTTTTGATGTATGCATCAATGTCTAGACTGGTGTTAATGATAACAATATAAATTAGGAAGAGATAGAAGATTGTCTAACTCCTGATCTGAAGGTTATGAGTTTGAATTCTATGGAACATGTATGGTATTAGTATGCCCATTTGGGGAGGTGGTAGTATATTGTTTTGCTCTTGTTTGTCCGTCTGTCTGTTTGGTTTCTGGTCTATGGCAAGAGAGTGCTTGGGCCAATGGCAGCAAAATCTCATTGAATGATTGTATGACTGTGGTCAGCAGAGGACCAAGTTGTTTTTCAGTCAAAATGTTATTGTGACCTCTAGACTGTAAACAGTTTTCAATCAATAATTGGTGAAAGTTGGGGGTGTACAGCCCTGAAACATCATAGAATGATTGCTTGTGTTCAGTGTATGATCACTTACGTTTTGAGTTCTGTAGCTGATGGTTCAAGGTCAATGTGGCCTTGAGGATGGAAAATTGTTTCAGATCATTTACTGGATAATGCTTGGGCCAGTGGCTGTCCAGCTTCATATGATTCTTTCTGTGGTCAGTAGATGACTCTGTCATTTAGTAAGTCAGGGTCACTTGGTTGGTGATTAAACTACCCCGAACCTCCTACAGACTATCATGGGAATGTACATGTACATGATTTATAAACATCTCTTGTTTTGCAGGTGTTTAAAGCCATCCAGAAATCAAGCATGGAGTTATTGAGATCTATTGAGAAATATCAAGAAAGATTATGTTGTAAGTTTTAACATCTTATCATGGTATAAGTCTGATTTTGAATTTGATAAAAGTTAGGTTTCAAAGATTCAAGAACGCCATATAAGAGAAACTCACAGAGCGAGAATGTGTTTGGTTTTCTGTTTTAAATTTCATTGTTGTAATTGTGTCTTCAAACAAATTCAGAATAACTTGGAAATTTTGTTGTATCTATAGGTGTCATCATGTTATAGAGTGTTTTACTTGTATCAGTGAAATATTCATCATTTGTGTACCCAGTGACCAAAACAACTTTGTTTGTTGTATACAATCATTATGTGACATTATATTCTCTTCTATAGCATTATCAATGGAAGAAAATGCAACTGGTAGATTCTTGAAGTGTAACAGTGGACAGGATAAAACTCGTGCTGGTAAGATGATGGCTGCTGTTGGAAAATCTCAGAGCTTTGCTGCTCAGCAACGGTAAGTTACAGTTTGAATGGTGACTTTCTTTTAAATGTAATGAAAGTGATGGTATGTAATATACTATACGTTCGTGTTTTATTCAAACCAGCTATATTTAATGAATGTGTGTTTTGGTCCAAAATTTTCATCTCACATTACGCTCTATTATAATGAATTATTGAATTATTCTTGCAACTTCTAGACAATCGCTGTAATCTTAGCCCCTGTTTTGAGGAGAGAAAAATTGCACATGCTTTACACCGTTAAATGTGCACATAAGGTATCATAGTTTGATTATTTTGCTAAATTCTGGGTATGATTGGGCTGTAGAAATTTCATTGATATTATTACAGACTGTCATTGCGAGTCCCGCTGGTGAGATTATACCAAGAAGTGGAGACGTTTCGATACAGAGCTATATCTGATACCCTTATGACAATAAATAGAATGGAAGGTGCCAGGACAGAGTATCGTGGTGCGTTACTTTGGATGAAAGATGTGTCAGAACAGCTAGACCCAGATACCTACAAACAGCTGGAAAAATTCCGAAAGGTTTGTGAGTTGTTACTTGACGTGTTGTTCTAACTGTCGGTGGAAAATATAGAACAATGAAGCACTTTCAGCCTAGCTGTATTACAGATATATATGTGTGAAGGACCATATTTAAGTATTACACATGTAAAACTTGCATGGAGATGCTGCTATGTCATTTTATTGAACGTCACTTGTACAACTTGAGGGGTGTAAGAGACACAAATCTATCTTCTCGTTTTCTTCTATGCAGATAAACTAGTCTCAGTATCACCCCTCAATCTTGGTCTGTTCACATGTCGGTACAGAAATATAGATGGATGAAATCTCAAACATAAATACAGTGGAACCCCTCTAAACCGAACCTCGTCCGGACCGGATAAAAAGTTCGGTTTAGAGGGGTTTCCGGTTTAGAGGGGTTTTAGGAAATGCATTAACTTCAGGATGTCAGAAACAGTTGATTTGCCAATCCCAAACTTTGCACTTTACCATGATTGTCGGTTTCGGAACAGATTCTGACTCATTGATCAATTTAATTTTGTCATCAAGTGACAATTCTATTCTTCGGAGACATAGACATGTTGATTGTGTAAATGATAAAATCAATCTGACAGAAACTGATTGATAAAACAACAAAATTGTTCCACATTATTGTTAGTTTAAACAACAATACCTGCACTCGTCTTTACTCTGCTAATACGCTCATTAACTAGAATGATAATTTGATTCTTTTAACAAAAGATCAATTGGACAGTCACCTACTGTAGCATTCATCATTAAATAAATTATTGAAAACATCGATAGATGTGTATGGTCGACAATTAAAAGTTGTTAATGATGTTTGCAAACTGTCACTTTCTTTTGTCGTTAATAATTGCGATTAACACACTGTACCTATTTACCCGCGCACCGTCATAAAGTTAACAAACGTGTAGCTACTGCCGATTTAAGTCATAACAGATTAGGATAAGGCGTGAAAACGCCGTGTTAACACATTTATTGTCTAAACACTTTAGGTGTCATAAATTGCTGTTCGGTTTAGAGGGGTAAATTACTGTTGAAATTGTTAAGAAATAATGGAAATCTTGTTCGGTTTCCGGAATAGAGGGGTTCCGGTTTACAGAGGTTTTTACACAATGAAAATAGAACAGAAAAAATCGGGACCACGCAAATTGTTCGGTTTAGAGGGAATTCCGGTTTACTGAGGTTCCGGTTTTGAGGGGTTCCACTGTATTGTCTTTTATTTGATTTGAAAATTTTTAAAACTGAGAAAAAATATTTCTTGAACAGTTTTAAACAAGGTTCTCTAGAGTAGAGTAGTTCCCTACCCTGAAGTATATATACGTCTGTCAGCCATACTATTTACACCATATTTCTTTCTGTCATTGACAATTTGCTTGCTTTCCTTAGGTCCAGGCCCAAGTGAAGAAGACGAAGGCACGGTTTGACAAACTAAAGTTGGACGTAATGCAGAAAGTGGATTTGCTGGCAGCCAGTCGATGTAACATGTTCTCCCATGTTCTTGCTAACTATCAGTCTTCTTTGCTACATTTCTGGGAGAAAACGTCTCGTACCATGACAGCTGTAGCTGAAAGTTTTAAAGGCTACCAGTATTATGAATTTAATATCATAAAAGTGAGTAATAGTAGACCTGTAGAAAAGTTTGCCAGAAATCTTAAACTATTGACAATGTTTTCACAATTTAGGCATTAGAATTTGTTTGTAAACTATGCACGAGAAAGCATTACTATTAATTTAGAATGCAGTGTAAAAGCAGTGGAGGGCAACTATTAGCCAGGACTCTATGTACGTATTATTAGCCAAGACTCCGTGTATGTACTATGAGCCAGGACTCTGTGTACGTACTATTAGCCAGGACTCTATGTACGTACTATTAGCCAGGACTCTGTGTATGTACTATTAGTCAGGACTCTGTGTACGTACTATGAGCCAGGACTCTATGTACGTATTATTAGCCAAGACTCCGTGTATGTACTATGAGCCAGGACTCTGTGTACGTACTATTAGCCAGGACTCTGTGTACGTACTATTAGCCAGGACTCTGTGTATGTACTATTAGTCAGGACTCTGTGTACGTACTATGAGCCAGGACTCTGTGTACGTACTATTAACCAGGACTCCGTGTACGTACTATGAGCCAGGACTCTGTGTACGTACTATAAGCCAGGAATCTGTGTACGTACTATGAGCCAGGACTCTGTGTACGTATTATTAGCCAGGACTCTGTGTACGTATTATTAGCCAGGACTGCGTGTACGTACTATTAGCCAGGACTCTGTATACATATTATTAATTGAATTTATTGTACAATAATTGAATACTTAAAAGGTTGGACTAGGCATATCAATACCAATCTATAGCAAGGTAATACACAGGTATCTTTCATGATTTGTATTACTCAATATCACAGGAGTTACAAGAACCATCCAAACAGTTATCAGATAATCCACGAGAACCAGCAGAAAGAGATATTGAAGATGATTTTGATCCAGAAAAGTAAGTAAATTGTTTGCAAACATGAAACACAATACTTTTGTTATAGAATTCTATTTAAAACTGAATGTTACAGTGGTCGTTGGTTTGATGAAAATGAAAACAATGTGAGAATAATTCCTCTTCACTATTTACTGATATTGTTTGCTAGATGGGAGAAGTTACCTTGGTCTGGAGATAACACTGTATGAACTGTTCCTAGGCTTCAACATTTATTGTCATATTCTGCAGGTATTCAGATTTCTGTTTGCTTACATATATATGAAGCTCGGTGAGTCCAGCCATTCCCTTATAATCTGGCATGAGAATTTTCCGCGGATTCACAGAAATCTACGGATGTGACGCTCGCTATGGCCATTTTTGATACAATTTAAGACATCTTAGATGCTTAAAAGCCAGGAGCTTCAACGGCCCCCTGGACCCCTTGCCGAAATTTCAGCTGATTTTGAAATTTTGCATTCTCATGCCTGTTATTACTGTAATCATTTGGCTGTCATTTGAATGCATTTATTTGTCTATAAAGCCAGTCACTTTTTAAATCATAGCTGTAGAATTTTAATCTGTATGGAAAAATCATGTTTGATGAATCTGTTTATATCAAGGTCAGAAAGTGAGTCATCTCTAGGTAATGAGGAAGTGTTTTCAGACACGAATTCAGACAGGTATAACAGAACTACCGTTTGGTACATACCCTGGATTACTAATACCATATACTATAGCGCTGTTTTATTAACTGCGAATGCATGAATTTATTAACCACTCGGATACATTTCACAGTAGGTTTATTGATATATTTGTGTTTTCCCACATGCTTTTCGGTGAAAAAGCCATGACGGGATTTTAATAGAAAAGTAGACCTAACAGCTGTTCTAGTTTTACACACAAGCGTAACTATGTTCTTACACAAATTGACATAGTTTGGTCCAGAAAGTTCATACACTTAAATGCGGTCGATATAACAACGCTATATATATATACAAATACCATACACTCCTTATTGCCTTGGATTATATCCACACTATAACTGTTCCCTTGTAGCTATTGGCTAGGTTTCTTCTTAAAATATATACTATACTGATCAAAAACTTTATCCTGCTGCTTCATAGGAAGATTATATTCCCAGAGCTCTCACTGGAACTACAGAACAGGGGAACAGGGAGAAGTTTTTGTGATTTTAGGGGTGAAATTACAGCATTTTCACCCTGTTAAAGGCATTTTTATATAGGAAAACTTCTCCCTCTGTTCAAATTAGGGAGAAGTCAGATCATTTTGGGGGACTATTTCTCCCATTTCTCCCTCTAGTAAGAGCCCTGATTCCCAAATTGCAACAAAGCATTCTGAAGTTTTGAACGTTACTTTGGTTCAACATGTTCTGATTGTTCATTCCAATGCTATCACAAATAGTACCTCTCACAATAATCAGAGTTTATCATAGAAGTATCCACTAGTTTACAATCTGTTTGAAATATTACTGGTGAGTCATCTCTTTGACCAGTGTGTAGGATCGTGTACCAATGTACTGCTTTAATACCCTCGTACATACATTCTATTTTATATGCAAGCATTAATTCATTACCCACAAATACATGTAATGACTAGGTCTTAGATAAGGGTTTCATACACTAATAGGCAGTATTGCAAATGTATTATATCATTTTCTCCCCATAATCTACATCATATTTGACACTTGTTTTCAAAGTATTCTTTTCTAATTTATTATATAAGAAATATTATTGAAATATTATTGAATCCATATAGCTACAACTTATTAATTAATACCTCAGTACTGACTAACCATATAAATATAGTTGAGAATGCTTTCTTGATTAGAAATAATTTTGCTATTGTATTGATATTTATATGGTCGATAACAAACATGTTAAGATTCCTGTTTGTAACTTTGGGTTAAAAACTTAAATGCATCTAGGTTAATATGTAAGTCTGTGTCATTATTGGTCCTATATTGTCGGTTATGGTTGGTTGTGTGATTTTACTATAAAGTTAGCTTGATAAATATAAGTGCTTAATTTGTATCAAACATTTACTACTTTCCCAATTAAGTTATATATATATACTGTGTTTGATAAAATATCTGTATATCTGGTTGCATGTCAAAATTCTCATCTCTGGTGACATGTAAATATATAGGCAAGTAGTTTATGTAGAGAGGTGGAAGTTATTATTTACTTTTGAAGGTGCTTTTAGTTCTGCTGTCACTGATTAGTAGCTCACCTGAGCCCTGGGCACACTGTTCTTTAGGTGCAACATAAGTGTTTGATTGATCTGTCATAACTACTTTAATATCATCACTACTACAGATTTGCTCTGTATTGCTTTAATATCCATGTTGTTTAATACGCAGTTAGAGAAGTATTTCACAGAACTTTTGATATGAGTATTTTTGAAGATTTGTAATGCAAGACTTTTGATTGTAAGTTTGACAAAATTAATAATGTTAACAATATTGTAGCTCACACTGTTAAACTAGTTGTATTACTTCATGTTTGATCATACTATTATATCTAACGTGACGTCACAATGCAAACTTCCCATTGGCCAAGGAGGTGTTACATGGTGATTAACCTGCTATTAAACTTACAGGAGGGCACCTCTGTGAAATAAGTGGGGCATTATGTTGCAGTTACTTCCCCTTTGATAAAGTGGTACTCAACTTCCAGTGTATAATACAAGCAGAAACATAGTGAGAGTGATTATATCTAAGTGTTAGCTAATGTTCAATAAACAATGTTGTTAACACTTTTCAGGTTAATAAGTTTGGATGAAGAAAAGGAGGACAGTAAACAAGATGAGAATTCTAGCTTGCAAAATATGTACACAGAGAAACTGGATACTCAAGGTATGCAAGATGCCATGATATGTCCATCTACATTTGAGCACCGCTGTCGATTTCCAACCTCTTTAAGTGAAGTCATTTCCAGATAATGTCACATGTGACGTCACCATGTACTGACAGTAAGCAATATTTGCCCCATATGGCAATATGAAAACGAAGTGACCATATGGAGTATATATTGTTTCTTGCCTGCTGATAGTGACATTACATGTTGCGTTTTTCTTGAAAAGACATCACTTATAGAAGAGGTTGTAAATCCCATAGCTGCGCTCATTTGAAGATGGTCCTTGTTTACTTTTGTAGATTTTATAGAATATACAGTCCAGACTGCTAATAGCGATTCCTTGTCTGAAGTTACCCAAGGATTTCCTCCCAAGCATTATACTATATATTGAGACTATATGTAACTTCTCCCTGTCTGATGCAACCAAGGACTGAAAACTTGCTCTCAAAACTATCGTCACAATCAAATGAGACTGTTTATAGCAACTCTGTTTCTTAATGGCCGACATCATGCGCAAGGTGTAAAAAACAAGGTTTACAACCTACATAATGTTATTGTCAAACAGACCCCAATAAACCATGTTCAGGTGTATTTTTTATGTGTCCCTTTACTGAACACAACTTAATGAGGATAAAAACCCTGAATGCGTAATAATGTGCTAACAGATCAGTGAAAGGATTCTGAAATAGAAATGACTGGCTTTGTCTTGATTTATGTTTAATGCTCTCTTACTTTGTTTCAGGTTTGTGTGGCAGTGGTGACCAACAGACAGGGGACACAACAAAATCAGATTCTATTTTAGATTTTTGTGAAGAAGCCAATGTGTCACAAGAAAACTTTGATTTTAGTGGAAAAATTCCTCCTATGGAGAAAAAGCCAGTCCCTAAAAATGGTAAATGACTTTGTTATATACATTACATCCTCCTCTCTATATGGAAATCTCTTAACTGTTTTAAACTGTACTCACGTGTTAAGCGTTATGAAATGACCTCACTGGCTGAGTTCCATAACTCAGACTTAAATTTTAACAATATCATGTCATTATCAGCATATAAGCCAGTTATCAGCTTCTACAGAAAAGAAAGTCCCATAACTATTTACTTGTGGTTTTGAGAAATATGCATTTTTATGTCGCCTGAGCACCAACTGCTCTTGGTGAGATATTAGGATCATTGACTGTCTGTCCTCCATTATTGTGCAACGTCCGTCATCCATCAGCATTTTCTTGAAACAACATCTTCTAAGAAGCTGCATAGATTATGTCTAAACTTCACAGGAATGATCTGTGGGTGGGTCTTTTTCAAAGTTTCATTAACCGTTCTGGTCTGTTGCATAAGTAGTTTGCAAGAGCTAAAAATCTATTTTTAAAAATCTTCTGGTCCAAAACTGTATGGCCTAGAACTTTGATATTTGATCTGTAGCAGTCTCTCATAGTCTGCTACCAAGATTGTTTCATTTTTTTACGTTCTGTCAAAAAAGCATGGCCACCTGGGTGTGAGACTTAGTTCCCCTTAGATGAAATAACATATCTTGATTCTTGATAATCAGGGTCACATTTGAAGTAGTTGTATCTTAACTGTTAACAATTCATGCAAACAACAGAAGTAAGTTAGACACATTTATGGGCAGTGTACTTACATGAGCGATATAGGGTCGTCATGAAAAATTGGTATTTTTGTCTATTCTGAATCATTGGAAATTGCAGACAACATCCTCAGCTTCTAGCATTTTCACAAGTTATGCCCCTTTTTACACATGATTTAGTTTCCCTGCAAGCACCTTATTTTTCTTGCTATTACGGAAAGGGTGTGATAATGTTTTTAAGTAGTTGAATGCACTGTCATTAGACAAACTTTTGTTTCAGATGCTACCAGAAGATTGTCTGTTTTTATACAAAAAAGATTGTACAATTGTGTTCAATAGTCTTTTCAGCCTCCTTGTCTGTAGTTGTTAAAACCAATTTATCTATATTAAAACAATTAAGGATTATAAGTACTTGGATAGAGACAGTATGTTTGAAATGTTGAATTGTGGAAAGAAGAGTAAGGACTGTGTTTGGTTTCAAATGGTGTACACTTTAAAGGAATTGCTGATCTGTTTCCATGGTATTTTTCTTTACGTATATATGATTAATAAACAAAAAAGCCTTAAATAGAAATTTATTGGTTACTTAAGAATGATGTGGTTTATACATGTATACTTGTAGAAGAATAATGCCATAAAGAAATGATCATTTAATCTGTCCATCAAAAATCACATTTTCCGACTAATTGTTTGACAGAGAGCCACTGTTCAAAGTATATGTGGAAAAATGTTCCTTATAATTAACTTATATGAAAGTCAGAGCTCAATGCATGTCACTGCCTGGCTATCATATATATTTGTATACTTTGATCTTGCCTAGCGCTTCCGTCAACACAAGGTAACCTCTATTAGTGATTGAAAGTCCCATTGGATGCCATAGTGAGTCAGTCTTAGTAACCAGAAATTTGGACAACTTTCCATCTGGTAGTAATAGATGAATTCTATGATTTTGATTGTCAGCCACCATAATATATCCATAATGATCACAGCATATTCCATATGGTTGCAGTATCTGGTCATTTCCTATTCCATAATCACCATAGTTACCTATATACAATCCTTGAGCGCTGAATACTTTAATGTTTGGAGAGGCAGTGTCAGTGACAACGATGTTGTCTTGTGGTGTTACTGTTACATAATAGGGATCAACAAGAACTTTCGAACCTTTTGTGTCTTTTCCTTCTATTGTTTTCTTTACTGCTCCTGATTTAGGGTCATGAATGGTAATCTGATTCAATTGACAGTCGAGGATAATGATTTCCCCCTTTGAGTTAGTAGTTACTCCTCTTGGGTACTTGATGCCTTCAGTTATAGTCAATAAATGATCCCCTGTGACTTTGAACACTTTGACATTTTCTGCTTCATGGTCTGTTACTGCAATATCCCCAGATTTTAGTACTGTTACATCAAATGGGGTCTCCAGTTTATTTTCATGCTGTCCCTCAATTTCTTGATTCAGTTTCCCGGTGCTGTCATATATCTTCACCTTTTTGTTGTCTCTGTCAACCACAACAAACTCATCTTTCTTTGTCATGGCAACACCTGTTGGCCATACTTCCTTGCTGTCTTCCAGGCCCTCTGCATCAAACTGTAAGATCAGTTCTGGAGTATTCTTAACATTTGGCAACATGCTGGATATCTGTAGTGCACCTTCAGAAGCTAACCCATTGTCAGAGTGAGTCATTGGTACATGGTCTATGGACACTTTACCAAACACAGTTTGCAGGTTACGCTGTGAAGAAGAACCTAGGTTGAAGCCAGCTCTCATTCTTGCTGTTATACCGTCCATTTTCATGTGTGTTAGTTGGGTAAGCCTCCTTGTGATATCCTGATGAAGAGAAAGAATTTCATCTGGCAGTCCATGTTTCATGAGTTGTTGAAGATACATCTCGTTGTTCTCTAGTGAGTTTGCTGCTGTCTGAAGATTGGAACTTCTGGCTTGTATCTCGCTTACCTCTTTATCACAAGATTCTTTTATCATATCTAGACAATTGGCTTTCTCTTTCTCTATCATTTCATGAAGCATGTCAGCTTGCTTGGTGACATTAGACACTAGTTTGTCTCTGTTGCCTTCTATAGATTTCTCATAGTTTAAAAGAAATTGGACATATTTATGAATTGCTGGTATCTGTTGATGTAAGCCTTTCAATAGGTTTGCCAACTGTACCTCATATATCTGCACAGCCTTGTCTGTTGGACTCCATTTATGGTTGTCATGGCAACCAACTTTGCATTCTTTACATATGATCACTTCACACTTTTCACAGAAAATGTTCAATGGTTCGTCAACATGTTTTATACAAAGTTGGGATTGATATTCTCTAATGTCATTGTCGTAAAGTCCCTTCTGCACTTGAGCATACGGTATGACCTTGTGAGTTCTGGTGACCTTTGTCCTGTGATGGGCTCCAGTGCAGCTTTGACACATGTTGTCATGACATTCTAGGCACAACGATGTTGCTTTTGATACCTTGCCATCATATTTACAATAATCACAATTTCGGTCCTTTTCACATTTATAACCATACATCTCGCACAAATCCTTCATAAATGTGTTACTTGTTACAACGATTGTACCTTTTGTATTGAGTTTAATTTGCATTGAAGACACACATATTGGGCAGGTCAGGGTTGTTGTTTCATTGCTAACTTCTGATTGGTCGGTTTTGTTAGACTGGTTGTCCGATTTCCATAATTCTTCAGTCTGCTTCTCAGGATCAAGTAATGATTGAATGCATTTATAGCAAAATGTATGAAGACATGGTAACAGTCTAGGATCCTTGTAGACTGATTTACAACTGAAACATTTTAAGAAGGATGTTTCCAGAAGTTCACTGATGGTTATGTCCTTTGAGTCAGCCATTGTCACTTGACCTGACATGATGTCCTACTGATGCTTGTCTTTTCTGTAAAATAACATAAGAATAATGTTACCACTTATATTCCAGTAATTATCAGCAATGAATGAGCCATAACTGTATCAAAAGTTTCAATTTAATGTCAATGGGAATGAGATAATAATACAAAAAAACAGCCATCAACATCAACTGTTACTTATAACATTGCATGGCCTCTAATGCATTTTATAGGTAATTTGGACAGCTGTATACATTCATTAAGAAATAAATAAATTTGGAATGATACATTCACGTTTTCCTAATTTCTTACTCAACTAAAAAGAAATTTCAGAGAGAGAGAGACAGAGATTTTTGTTTCAGTTGCTAATATCGTGTTGTTTTAGAAATATTGACAATTGAATACATCATGAAACTTAATGTGCAGAGTTGCTTTGTCTTGAACTATTTTGTATCGTTAAAGGAGATAATTCTTAAGTAATTTGTTGACAAACGACTTGAATTGTTTTGTTTCACATTCTGTTCAAAGGTATTAATTAAGTCAAGTGATAATAGTGTGTGACACAATACATTTATAGTATAAAATAGTTTACCTGGTATCTCAGTTAATACTTTCCAATTAAGAGTTCCACACATTTAAGATGATAAAATCTGAATGATCTTACAGTAGTAGATGATACTGTTGAATTACTATGCTATGGTCATTTGAAACCAGTGACGTCAATATACTGATGGGATACTTGGAGGTAACTTGTTCCTCCATTGCTTTCTATGGCATTTGCTAAGGGAGTTCACTATAATGGGATTTCAAATGTACACACATCTATTTGTATGCCCCCCTTCGAAGAAGAGAGGGCATATTGGTTTTTATGCCCCCCTTCGAAGAAGAAAGGGCATACTGGTTTGCACATGTCGGTCGGTATGTCTGTCCGTCTGTAACCTTTTCATTTCCGATCAATAACTCGAGAACCCCATGACCTATCATCCTCAAACTTGGTCCACACATTGATCTTAGGTAGTAGAGGAACCCTTTTGATTTTGGGGCCACAGTGTCAAAGGTCAAGGTCACAGGGGCATAATATTTTACAAACATCTCTTGTTTTTTGTCTGATTTGAGCCCAAGCTTATGTTAGGGGAAAACTTTTAATACTGTAGCAACTTTAAGAGATTTAATCTTTTAATTAAGGGATAATTATGAATTGATGTGCAATTGTTAAACTAGGATTTCTAATTTTCTGCCTTTTGGAAATTTTATTAAATTGTTACGGATTTTTGTTATTTTCTTGTACCTGGCTGTATTATTATGATTTGTTGCTGTAACATACCATAACTGTACAATGGCGTCAAAACTCATCTCATCAATGTAAATTAAAACAATTGTGCAGTTTCATTTGGACAAAATGGATGATTAAAAATAGCTTGACACTTGGTCGGTGATGGTATGATTGTCCCACTCAGTCTGTATACAGTATCTGTGTCCTATGGAGATCAATAATCAATCAAATTGAATTATCTCTATCCATTAATTAATCATGGATAAATATATGAGAAACTCCCTGGTCTACCTGGTAACAAGTCCCATTTAAACTATCTTGTCAAAGTTACATGCCTTATCTTAACTTGGATTTTATATCTTTCAAGCTATTCAGTTTATGAATCTATTCCTTTGGTTATTTCATGGTTGTATTTAAATTTTGCATTTTTGTTAGCAAATGATTGAGTTTCTTTCAGTACAGAAAAAATTGATTCCCTATATTATTTGTTGATCATAGTCTTTGAAAGGTTGAACTTACATTTTCTTTGTGTATATGGATGGCTTTGCACTGTTACGTTGTTTAAACTATTGTAGTTATTTCAGTTATTTTTAATAAACATCTTGCCTACATTAATGTTTGCTTACTGTTGTTCATATGGCACAAGACGCTCAAATGTATCATTTAAAAATGTGGTAATCTCTTATTTTGTATAGAGCAACATTTTAATATTGAGACATATCGTACGTAGGATATATTGAACATCAAATATGTTGAGACTAACATTTCATAATTGGATTTTCAATCCCTTGAAATTACCTCATTTTATTGGACAATGTAAGTTTTGTATAAACATTGGTAAACTGATAAAGACAACTATTGCTATAATTTTATATAAAATCAATCCTAACACTTAACAGTTAGAGTCATGGCGAGATAAAATATTTGTGTAAGAACATGCCACCTACTGTTTTTGTAGTTGATATATTTGATATTGCGTGGTTTCAATGTCAATATTTTATGATATCAAAATCAATATGTTTGGTTTGTCATGCATAGGCAATTAAAACCTGTGATGTTATGTGTTACAAACGATCTAAAATGAATGGATTATTTTAATCTTCATATATGTATAGATAAGAGTGATGAGAAAATGTTGTTATTTAAGTCCTTGATCAGTTTCTATATAAATGATTGAATATTGATGTGTATGATACGTATCATGTTATATTGATAAGTTATTACATATACGGGTAATATTGATGGTCTTATATCGCTATATATGGTACATAGGTTCATACATTATATCATATCTTGAAGCAATCACATTTACATAAAACTGATGCTTAAACTCTCCTTATATCAAACTGATTCAATTATTATTGTAAGGAATTACTATGCGATGTATGATATCTAGTTTATGTTAAGACAGATTAACCATTTAAATCAACATGACATTTTATAATTTACCCAAACAACCATGAACAATGTCTTTCATACAGTTTAAACATCAAAGAATGTACATTTGAATATCAAGGAAAACACTAATTATGTATTCCTCTGTATTTGGTGAAAGAGAAAATTGTAACATTTTTATGTAAAAAGACTTCAGTAAGTTTTGTCCGTGCGTAACTTTATAAAACAAGATTTTTTCATTGGTAATTATAAATACATATTAATTTTTTTGTAATAAAGATGTTTTAGCCAATGTAGCAACAACTCTGGATTGAGACTGTTATGTTATGCTCAGATAGGCCAGATACGGCTTTAATTATAAACTCTATATGAATAGTTTTACCACTTTCTTTAAAAATGAATATACCGGTGTAAACGGAACATGTTCAATTATATTGGAAATAAACCCATTCTATCATTACCTACACATACTGTTTGCAGATCAATTGGTCTTTCAAAGACCTTTTGTATATTCATAAAGTGAATTATTGATTACCAAATTATTGGGTATGCATGCGAATAAATATTATCCCCCCCCCTTTGAATTCTTTTAGGTAATTTTCTAATACTGTGGGATATATGAATGGGGTTTATTCTTTCTATTGTTATGTATTGTATACGAAAACACTTAACATATAATAGTCGAATGTGAAATTTCTAATTTATAAACTCATTTGGTTATGGTAAAATTTAAAACATGTACCCATTATTGTATATTTATTCTTGTACTGCTGTAAAAATGCTTTTTAAATATTGGAAGATTTTAGTCATATTTATCAAATGGCTTGAAATCAAACACTTTTATCAAATCTACGGTATATGTATTTTTTCATTTCGCTAACTATTGTGAAATGTAAATTAAACTGATAACATCCATTCTATGATAATAAATTACCTTTCTAATTATTTACTTATCTACCAGTCTATTTGAGATATTCAATATGTTAAATAATTAATCATTTAATCAGTCAGTTAATTAATCACCTGGCCAGAATGTGAATCAAGTGTTCAAAAAACGAGTTTCAATGTATATTTTACTGTTGGCTTTAATAGTGAATATGTAAATATATGCATACTTTTTTTAAGAAATATGAAAATTACAATCAGGTTTCCATTTCTGTAACTATTTATTTATCTATCATATTTGAAATGTTTCACTATACGTTATTATTCACTAATTACCAAAAACGTACAAACCCCTCTTGTCAAAGTATACAATCACAGTACTGGTATATCATATTTAATTTCTGTATCATAATCATGTTATATAATCAATTTAATTCCAATTCCACCCCGATAATGTTTTAATTTGAAGAATGAAAATAAGAAAAATATGATGAAATAAACCATACCTTAAATTTTCTTGCTACAAATAGATCTTCCCATGGTTTCACCTATGTATATTTTAAGCTACCGTATATAATCCTGGCTCTGTTCACAACATTGTGGTGAGGAGTGACTCAAGTTTTCTATACATTCATTTTGACCCGACAAGTAAGGCCTGGCTATGTAGTATTCGGTACTGAACTAGTTTTTCCTTTATCATGAAATAATTGATTTTAAATACGAAAGGATTAAGGGTTCAAAAGTTACAGAATGCTTGTATAAAAACAAAACAGAAAGTTTTTCATATGAAAAAACTTTTTGACGTTTTAAAGAAAAGCACAAACTGCATTATAACATGAACTTGTTTTTTATTTTCACATCTGTTTAAAATAGGTCTTCTGTAATTTTGTGTTTATGCAATGTGGTTAACATTAATTATATTTTGATCAGATGTTAAGCATTTTTGAATAAATATCAGTTTAAAGACACTCTTTCTCATAAAACATGTGCTATATATTCGTAGCCTTACCAGGTATAGATAATTTAATCAATAGTTTAGGCTATAATCATTGAAGATCACCATAGTAAAATCCAATTATTTATATTAGATCATATAGCGGGTTTTATTTCACTTTCCCCGACACGTATATACCTTTGAAGACGAGACACAATTTATAGTAGTGGTATAAGTAAGAAGCTATAATCCATTGTGTATATACTGTTATTTGTTGAAGGATTTAACCAATAAATGCTTCTATTTACTTTCAAGTTCCCATACAGAGCTTTTGAAGAGGTGTATGTAATTAAAGTCTTTAAAGTTTCATTATATTGACCCATAGCGTAAAATACTGAAATATTGGCTGTATTTTTTGTCTTTTTATTGACATACAATGACTGACGCTAATAGACGTTACAGGACATTTCATGTATCTTTTATAAGCTTCTTACAGAAAGTCACTGACAATTACAGACTTAACTTTCACATGTATACAGCAATTACTGGTTATATAGCTGATGTACAGTCTGAACAAATAAACCTGATCCTTTATGTATATATTGTACAGGGATCTATATGCAAAATTTATCAAATTTCATGAGTGAATCTTACATTATTGGTCATTTTCAACTTCCAGTAACATCTCCGCTAATACATGTATGCTAACACAGATGTAAACATCTATCATGGATGTCTTGTCTTCAGTAGTCTTTAGTAGTTTACACCATTGATAATGTCTGCCTCCATTTATTTGGGAGACATATTGCTTTAGCCTACTTGTCAGTCCAACAATAAATCATGGCTGCCGCATATGTTTATTGAAAAATAGTTGGTAAATGCAACTTTTTGTTATGTATGTCTATACATAGTTCTCACATCTACAATATTTACCTCCCTTGTTCTGAATTGTTGGCCGAACTATGTATTCAGAATGAATTCCTATACAGTTGTCTATTGTTTCTGTGTCAAAACAATTACAGATATCTATTGTAAACTTTCAGTTCCAAAAGACCTGTTGTCTGATGACTTACTAGCTGATGATACAGATAAAGATGATATGGCAATATTGAATGAAATCCTGAATGCTCCATCTACTGCGGGGGAGGATGATTTCTCGAGAGAATGGCAGGCAGTATTTGGTCATAATCCACTGGGTACCAATACTACACTGACACCTGGGGAACCAGACAAGGCAAAAAATGTGTCTGGATTCATGCCTTCAAATTTACTGGATTTAAATCAACAAATGGGAGACATAAACATGAATGCATCAGGTTTGTATCTTCATACTTTATTTGGCTCAGTATTATTTGGTTTGCTTGTGTGAAGTGTAGATACTAAAATGATGTATTATCAGGCATGAGAATTTTACACAGATTTTACACTTGCAGGGGCCATTTTTGAGACAATTTAAGACATCTTAGATGCTTAAAAGCCAGGAGCTTCAGCGGCCCCCTGGACCCCTTGCCGAATTTTCAGCTGATTTTGATATTTTGCATTCTCATGCCTGAATTATACACTGCAATGTATGCTTCGTATTGTACCCGTGTTATCTATGGTATTGATATAGATAGATTCGTACTTGGCCACCAGAGATGAGGAACATGGAAATTGTACTGTCCATGTGTACATTAATTCCAAACCATTTTGTATCTTAGCTGTAACTTTTAAATGATTAAGGAATTTCAATGATACTTTGTACCAAAGTTAAGCATTATGGGGGGTGTAGTATGCTAGAGTGAATGAATTATATCCAAGGTCACAGACAAGCACACCCCACTTTGGAGGGGGACTACAGTCACTTGCGGACGGGACGTCACTTGCGGGCGACATATTTTTTGCTTCACATGAAGTCATTTTGCTCTAGCTGGTGTCTTCTATTCAAATATTTGATGGAAGTTTATGTGCTAGTATTCACAATAAACTTGATTATAGCTATACATAAAAAAGTAATTTTGTACTATAATTTTAGGTGGGACTGACTCCAAAGTTTCTTCTGCATCGGAATCATCAAAAGGAGGAAAGACTGAAAACCAGTCAAAGAATGAAACTGGTGCCCGGCCCAAAACTAACAAACAGGTAAAATACATACCATACTTAAGAGTCATGTGCATATATATACAGTTAGCAGTTTTAGCATAAGAACATGGGCCACACCTATGTCTAGTCATGTGGTCAAGATAAGTATTTATCAGTACATTTTTTGGTGTATGTAAATTTCATTTTTATATTGACTTCATAGCTTTCATTTATC
Source organism: Mactromeris polynyma (assembly GCA_032209605.1). Classification (NCBI taxonomy): domain Eukaryota; kingdom Metazoa; phylum Mollusca; class Bivalvia; order Venerida; family Mactridae; genus Mactromeris; species Mactromeris polynyma. The sequence continues at coordinate 981,429 of JASFXZ010000009.1, forward strand.
ATCAGATGTACATATACATTATGAATCAATATATTGCTTCGAATCAAAGAGTCATTTTCTGTGGGAGTTTTAAAACTAATTATTGTTTTCTTGCCACGAAAGAGAGAGTTACATTGGTAAGAGGTGTCAAACTGTCTGCAGAAAACAATGTTATGTCAAACTTACCATTTACTGTTTGGTTTGCTACGAGTACGATACATTTTGGGTTGTCAGGCCAGAACTTATGGGATAATATCACATGTATGTAGGTAATATAGTTTCAGGTTCCATTGAGCAGACAATGACCTCTTGGTGGCCTTGAAAGCTTCGTATTCATTCTTGTAATAATCACGTTCCTCTTCCAGTACTCGCATGATGGCTTCATACTGAGCAGCAGCCTACAGGGAAACATTCAGATCTTACACGATACATCTATCAGTTATCTAAAGTTATGAATATTTGGTGGTTGATACTGGTGTGTTAACTTGGTGCAGAGACTGCAATTGCAAGAATTTCGATACTGACATTAATTGATGTCAGTTTGACGTAAAATTAAAAAACTTGATATAAAAATTTATTTGTATATTTTTCCATGTTTTTAACTGCATTTCCATTATCTTTCAGGGCCAAAAATCTGATATGTCTGCGTGGTTTAATTTGTTTGCTGATCTTGATCCTCTGGCTGACCCTGATGCTGTCGGCAAGAAGCTTGAAAACACTGATGAAGCTTGCATGGGATAGCTCTTTACACTGACTTTACATAGGATAGTTCTTTATTTGCAGTATATACTGTAGATTACAAACATTATGTGATTGATTTGGTATCATAACGATGTGGCGATTCATTCTAGGTTGTTCATTTACTATATTGCTGCAATATTTGTTCATGGTCACTTTACTATTATTACTTATTCTCATAAGCGTTAAAATATTGCATCTTCATTTATCTTGGTCTATGTCCAATTTGCATTTGATATTTAGGGTGACAATGGATGTATATAATATACCTTGGATTATTGATATTGTTCTTTGAAACTGTAGATTGATTGATACTTAGTTCGCATAATTGACCTAAACATCGTCGGACACTGACGACAATTTCGTTGGTCACCATTCATCTGCATGATAAGTTCACATTTTGTCATTTTCATTTGTATCAGATTCAGTTTTTCATTGATGAAGTTTAGTTACCCATGACATTGCTTGCTCTTCAAGCAATAATGCAAATTTGTCAAAGTGGCGATGGCCATAGAAGAAGCATATTTTTTGGCCAAAGTTTAATGTAGAGATACTTCTGCTAATCCTATTTGTACAGACTGAAACTTTTTCAGTTCAAGCATTTAACATTTAAGCAGCATTTTGATTTTTTTGATATTTATGCTCCCTTTCGAAGAAAAGAGGGCATATTGGTTTGCACATGACGGTCCGTAACCTATTTGTTTCTGATCAATATTTCAAGAACCCCTTGAAACTTGGTCCACACATTCATCTTGGGTAGCAGAGGAACCATATTGATTTTGGGGTAACGGGCTCAAAGGTCAAAGGGGCATAATGTTTTACATACATCTCTCGTTATTAAAGTCTAATTCTGTGAAAAAGACCAAAGGCTACAATTACCTTTAATTGACAAATGCTTCGGAAGTCCACAGTCAGTGAAGCGTATCTGACAGACCTGTCTTAAGGGTTGTGTTTTGTAGAAATATATAATTGTGAAATTAATGAAATGTTATGCTATAATGTTTCATGAATGATGTTGATTTGGCCTTAATATAGCTGACACATGCATTGTATAATACTGTTATACTGGTAAATGAATACATTTCAGAGATTATGTTTTACACCATGCATGTTTCTGCTGCAGGTACTTTTAAGTTATACATACTTGTGTAAAGCTCAGTAGTCCCAGTACAGTGTTTTACTACCCAACTTCCATTTTTCTTACAAACATTTGAGAAAGTCATATACCAGTAGAATGCAACAACTCTAAACCTAAATTATTATTCATTGTCACAGGGCAGGCTCGTGATGGTATCTTTAATTAAATACAGTTGTGTTTATGTTCATGTAATATGTAAGTTGTGTATAAACTAACTTTGTGTTCTATCACAACATTTCTACATTAGATATCCAAATCTCTCGACATCTAAACTGTGCCAGATTTTGTTCAACATTCTTTGCCATGTTTGTGTTGAAGTTTCATTTTTTGATAATTTCAAACTGTGTACTCACTCCATATCGATTCTATTTGTTACAAATCGTTTATTCTTTTCGCATCAACTATGTGACCACCAATGCTAAGATATAGCAGACAGATGAACGAGAGTACTATGTAGCTGCATGTTATCCATGCATTTTATAGAAGTTAGTGTATAACTCAAATTCACTAGTTCTTTCATTATTGTGTTTACCTAAAAATCGATTATAGGGGGGTTGTTTACAACCTATTTACAGCGAGTTAAAATGATATCACATGATTTAAACAACCTTCCCACCCTATACCCAATATAATGGATAAATCGATCATGAAAGCCTCATCGAATTGGATTTATACTTTGTATTATTATATCTACAGCAATTGTTAGTGCAATATTGATGTAAGACAAGTTTATTCCAGGTGTGGGCAAGTTAGCATAGAGTCCTATCAATGCTGATCTACCTGTACTGACAGAATACAAAGGTTGACAGAAAACTGGATCTCTGTGTCTTGAAATTATTGTTAGATTTTCCATGTGTTCGTTCTTAATTGTTTATTAATGACATAATCCTCCTCATTTAGTGAGTCTACTGTGTTCTTATTCCAGTTCTATTTATTGGTACATGAAATCCAGGTCTGATTTTTTTTTTTTCTTTATTATTTGTTTATTTTCCGTTGCGTCGTTAGAGATTATTAGAGAATAATATAAGTTGTGGATTTTATATTATTGTTTCTTCCTTGTTCCTGTGTTGTTACACAGTATATATTTATATATTCCAACGGATAACGAATGTGTCATAGAAGTGTTCCTGGTGTGCTTAATGTGTGGAGGGACCAAACTCAAGCTATAGATTTTATATTATTGTTAAAGCGTTCTTACATCCTATATATTTCTATCAGATTTTAGAATATGTGAATTAAACTGTTTGTCTATGACTCGTCAGATAGTAGTTCTTGTCAAATTAGACCGAGTTGTATTGGTACATATATTTCTACAGTTCTATGTTAAAATTAATAGAAGATACCAATTTGTATTTATTGTCCGTCGTTTATTTAATTTTATTAGTCCGTCTTCTTCAACCCGTATGTTGGCTTGTTTTGAATCTGATTATTGGGTACTTTTTTACACAGAATACAAAATTCATTTCATTCTGATAAATTTTAGTTTGATCTTAAATTTCTCATTCCCGGTCTGATAATATGAATCTCACAAGACTTAATATCTTTTAATTAGTATTTAGAGAGCATTTTGGGTTGTGCATTTTGTGTTTATTTGAGATATTTTTTATGTTCTCAAGGGCAACATTTGTTAAAATACCACACTGTACCAGCCTTATGTAAATGTAGAGACTTTAACACAATGGTTTGTCACGATGCGTTTATTCGTGTCCCTGATATTGTCTCCTTAAAATTATGTAAACATTATATTTCATGCATTGTAAGTTTATGGAATACTAAGTCTTCATATATAATGCATTTTTTTATGAAATTGAATCAGTACCAAAATAAATACACTTAAGAGTACATTGTCAACCACAACCAATCGTATATTCTTTACTACATATTAGTAGCGTTTATAACTGCAATAAAGTAATCCATTTGTTTCTTATAGATGCATATTATGTCAGTCTGTTCACTTTTTGACATCAAGCTTTGAATGGGCGAACCAAATGGGAGGCCATTATGTTTCAGGCTTGTTAGTTTTTCCATGGCTTTAACGTTTTTACATGTTTTACATTCCGTTTCAAACATGACCAATTTTTGTGTTAAATGTGTTCTTTTACGTTTTCTTTGTTGTATGATATTACTGTATATTGTGTATGTATATTATTATACATGACAGAAAAGTGATTTAATGTGTTGTTATTGTCAACTGTTTAAATTGTGTATATCAAATTAAATTATTGAAACTGTTAAAAACTGGTTAGTTTTTTAGTTCTATTGACCAAAGGCCAGTGAGCTTGTATTACAGCGAATTGTCTGTAGTATGTGGGTGCATCCGTCTGTCCATCTGTAAACTTTTCATTCTAATCTCCTCCTCCGAACGACTTCACAGGAACGTTCCTTGGGTGGTCCTATCTTCTTGTTCCAGAAATATATCAGTGGTTGCTGAGAAATAGTGCCGACAAGAATTGATATGCAAATTCAACAAAAGGCCTTAATTCTGTGATAATCAAACCAGAAAGGCTTGACATGCATGGTTTGATGACGGGAGGGGTTTCAAATTTTGTGGACAAACAGGTTTCAAACTTTGCCAAAGGGCTTCATTCGAACTTTGCTTACAGATGGGGCAGAAGGGGTCAAACTTCGTAAACATAGATGACAATGAACAACAATTAATTAAGAAAATTTACTATTTTTTGGTCATCAAATGACTTCTATATATATACAAAAATTCACATAAATACGACATTCAGATTGTATCTAATATATACTGTTTTATAATATTATGGTTAAGTAATAGTAAGACAGAGCTAATAATGACTTCAAAACAAAACAACATCTGCAACAAGCTGCGTATAAAGATAATATTTGAAAATGATGAGTGTAGATCATGTTACTTGAGAGATCATCTTTTGCTGAAGCCACGATCCATATCAGCCGTTGTTCTGAGAATCTTGTGTTTATTACGTTTGATCCGGTCTTCAACCGAGCTGCTGTCTGCATGCCTCGACATCAATGGACTGAAAGTATAAGATGCATTTTAACAATGGATGACTTCTCACAACTATGATAGATGTTTGTTTGTTTCATCGGGTTTAACGCCGTTTCTCAACTATATTTCAGTTATATACGGCGGCCGGTTCACCTAACCAGTACTAACCAACCCTTCCACAAGGAGCCGGCAACTTCTCCACATGTGGAGGAAAATCAACATTTTTGTCAAATTTTCATGGAAGGGTATGACCTGCCGCGACCGGGAATCGAACCCGGATAGCCGGGTTACAAGTCCAGCGCACTAACCACTGGACCACGGCCCAACTATGATAGAATAATATGGATAAAATCAAATCTGGAAACAGGATATGAGTGATGTAGGCACTTAGCTTCAACAATCAGGTCAACATTTACTGAAGCAAAGTAGATCAGTCTAGCACATGGTATTGTGTTGCTCGTTACTCTGTATAATATCCCTCTTGGACTTGATATTTCTTTCTGATCAAGTACTTGAAAAAAGTCCAACAATGATGATAATGATCTGGTGAAATGTTAAATCTAATCTCACAAACTGTTAGGCCAAAAAAAATAATATCTGTGTTAAGGGTAACGTTCTCAAAAGTGCTAGGTAGGGTAGGGACAAAGTTTTTGTTTTTTTCAAAAACAATTCAAAATAGAAAAAAAATTCTCCAGGGTCGTAAAAAACTCTAGGGTAAGGGTTTAACGCCAGGTAGGGTCGGGTTACCCAAAACACAGATATTTTTTTTTTTGGCCCTAGCAATATCCTAGCAATATATTCCATCAACAATGTAACCCAAACACTTACTTTATAAATTCAGAGCTACCAGTTGTTTCGAAATTTTTGGCATAATCATCAACTTCCTTCTTTTCTTCTTTAGCATAACGTTTCACATTTGTTTCTCTTTGTTCTTCACGCCATTTAGCATTTTCCATCATTTCCTCGAGTCGTCTTTGCTTTTCTTCGGATGTCAACTTTCTGTTATAAAATACAACATAACTTCATAATAATGTGAATTTGGCAGCATCTGCTATGTTTTGCACCATTCAAGTCTTTAAAAGACAGCACTAAGAGAACACTTACTCACAATAATGCTTAAAATTAAATTCAATGCTTTCTATGACCTTCATATAATAGAATTTGACCTTACTTGCATGTAACAACTCGGGGAGGGGGGGAATAACCGACTTCAAACATTGTAAACAACAGACACTCCTTCATTATATAGATACTCTCCTTTAGCATCGGGCGCTTATTCCGATACCTTCATAATCACCCTCTGCTTTAAATAACTCCTGCACAACTGATATTTTCTATATTTAGACAGGCGAGTCAACATGTGTCCATTCAGCAAGCCGCTAACAACGACTCGCTAATGTCCCAAATGTAGGACATGTGTAAATAAAGTTTATGCGAGTGTGCATTGAATAGACAGCTTTCACTGTCATAGAAATGCCGCTGTGACTATGGAAATTGCTAGAAAAACTAAATAAATCAAACATAAGAGACTATCGTTTCGTCGGCATGCCAAAATTATTCCGATGCCTGTAAATGTGTAGTGATTTAAGGTCATTTAAACATCTGTCGATGCGGAATCTGCGTATATTTTAAAATGCGTCATATCCTTACTTGGCATCTTGTTACTCAATGCGCCACGCTATTTGTAATACGTATCAGTACAATCCTCGATGAAAGAACGAAACACTGCCTTCTGTAAATGCTTAACTTTTAATGACATGAAATAAAACCGATTAGCTAGATAGTCCAAATTTCCTTCGACACAAAAGGCTATACATTGTGTACACATTTTATTGGTTTAACACTGGAAAATACCCATCGATTATAAACTCAGTAGTCACGTGATCGTGCCGACCAATGAAATTTAGTATCAGGAACGAACTGTGATTTCGTAAGGTCAAATATAAAAATATACTGGGTAATACAGCAGCGTGTGAATGTAACGGTAGTGGAATCAAAGCGTTGTGTGCAAGCGTAGTATATGGGTAGCCTACACATATTTCAATGAAAACAACTTGGTAAAAACATATTGTAACAAGACATGCTTGTAAAACATTATGCCCATCTGTGACCTTGACCTTTGACCCTGATACCCAAAAATCAATAGGGTTCCTCTGCTACACAAGATGAATGTGTGGACCTAGTTTGAGGATGATAGTTCAAAGGGTTCTTCAGTTTTTATCGGAAACGTAAAAGGTTACGGACCGACGGACATGTTTTCGAAAGGGGGCATAACAAATCTATCAATTTTTACCTCTTTGGCTGCCGTGGGGGAGATCTGCTCTTCGATTTTCTTTTAGCTGCTGACCTCTTTAAAGGTGATGATGACCTTGAACTTCGTTGTCTTTGTGATGACCTTGACCGTGGTGCATTGTCTGGGTTCTAACAGTATGAACAATGATACAAACATAGGATGTAGAGAAGTATAATTATTCTCTTACTGTATCAGGCTAACAATGTACATCTGGCATGGCAGTAATTATGCAGTTATTACAGAAATATTTTCTATATATATAGATTTCCAGCTGGCTTCATGATCATATCCTACAAAGTGACTAAATGTCATTCAAGGTTATTAATTATATACTATTGACATCACAAATGCAAGGACAATTACAAGAAAACAGTTAAAAGCGTTATAAAACAGCATGTACCCACTAATGCTGATAGATCAGATGTGTTAAAACCACAAAGAGTCCTCCAAAGGTATTATAATCAAGTTGTTTCATAGTTCATGCTATCAATTAATCAAATTTTATACAACAAATATGCTGAAATTTCAGGGAATAAATTCACATATAAATTAATTTCTAAAGAAGAATGCACTCACCAATATCACTAGTCCATAACTCTTTGGCTTTGGTTTTCTTTCCGTGTCAGAGTCACTGTCATACTTCCTGCTTTGAGCTGCCTTTCTTGAATCCTCCGAGTCAGAACCGGAGCTGGAGACCTGCCTTCTGCTGACAGTATTTTCATTCCTAAATTGTTTGTTTTTAGAACTTCTTCTGTGACCGTTGCCATCACTACATTCCGATGACGAGTTGTCGTACTTTCCCTTATTAACAGCAGATTTTACCTCAGAATCACGTTTCGACACATTTTTCCTTCTATCATTTTCACTCTCACTATCTGAGGACGAAGAAGAATCACGTCTTTCTTTCTTTACATTTTTTCTGACAAAGTTATCCCTTCTAGTTTTACTACTCCTAGACATGTTTCTATCACTACTTGAGTCTGAGTTACTCCTTCGACTATATTTAGGATTCATTTTCATGCTTTTATGCTTTGCCGAAGGATCATCATCCGAGTCGTAGTCACGATAACCTCCCTTATCGACCCTTCTATATCTGTCCCTGTTCTCATGGAGATCCCTGCCCCTGTTTGGTATATATCTATCATCTGAATATCGTCTTGATTCGTAATTCCTTCCTGAACCATACAATTGATCTTGATGCCTACCGTGATTCATATCCCTATTTCTATCCATCCCCCTATTATTTCTATCCATCCCCCTATTATTTCTATCCATCCCCCTATTATTTCTACCTCTATAATTTCCTCTCATTCCCCTATCAAATTGTCTCCCCCTATCTCTACCATAATTTCTTTCCCTTTCTTGTTGACCACTGTCTCTATGATTAAAGTTGTCACGAGGTGCTTCCCTCTCATAATTGCTTGATTCCCTTTGTTTATGTTTACTGTATGCGGCTTCTTGTCTGTCAGGACTTCTGTCTCTGTCTCTCTGTTTTATCTCCACATCAGCTTTATCTCCCCTCCCACCCTTGCGTTTTTCATTCAAAATGCTCAGATATTTAGACATTAAATCATCAGCACTATCGCTGTCAGAGTCATCTGCCTTTCTCTTCTTTTTCTTAGACTTTTTTTCATGTGTTTGTTTTTGTCTTTCAATCTGAAGAAAAACAAAATGACACACATACATGTAATGCCATCACTTCCATGCTAGATAGATATGCATTTTACAGCAGGTATGTTTATGAATGAGAAAACACAATTCAACCAAGCACACACTAGAGGTGCAAGGATAGGTCCAAATCACTAACACGATAGTAAAATGTCCTACTACAATACTATTGCGAGTAAACAAACTATTGCAATACTATAACACTAGATTTTTCAAAGTATAAATGCCTTTTATCATCTGGATGCTTAAAGTAGTTAATTGATAGTGAAAATCAAGCATCTATCAAAAAATATGGGTCGCTAAACTTGGCAGAAGGCCCATCAGTAACAAACGGATCTCAAGTGTAAAGGAGATTCTGTATGCAAATTTCTTCTACTGTGAAGGTTTATTAATACAGGTACAGGTAAACATGGGTAAAATTGTGACTGGAAAGTACTTATCAAGTTGTGGTACTGAAAAGCATGAAAAAGTACCATGAGAAATGTTGATTCATATGTGACAATGCCACAGCACACACCTCTGGCACTGTAACAGACTTTTTGAAGTCCGAGATGTTACAATGCTACCACATTCCCCTTAAATTGAAAAACCTCCTCTCTGGTTGTAGTCAGGACAGGTTCTTGGTTCTGCCGTTAACCAGTACCTCAATCATCCTTCCGTGGTTCATGGACAAAAAATGTGTATTCTAGCTGGGGAGAGTATATTGAAGGTATAAAATTGAGACATTAGCTTTTCAGTTATTTATAAATGGTTGAAGGGCAAATACACAATACATTTCCAACACCCCTCATACACAAGATAAATGTAAACTAAAATAAATACAAGAAAGCAACTATTACTTACTGCCTTTTGAAGTCTCTTCATCTTAACTGGATTTTCCAACAAACGTCTTTTAGCATCTTCTTCCTTTTTCCTATACAAACAAAATAGTACATTGTAGCAAAAAAACAACTTAACATCCATCTAATACAATGGTTACAAAAAACTTGTTTCTTAATAGATATGACTGAAGTAATACCACAGAGCAAATGAATGATTAACGTCTTGCAAAAGTTATTGGAAATAAATAATTAAGTCGAGACAACAAAGCTAACACTAAATACAACAAATACCAAGGTTTCTGTTGATTCAGAGGAAGCTTATTTAATTTGTATCAGGAGTTATCTACTTTATTGCACCTGTGTTTCTTCATATATTCTATTCAAATCTGAGAACAACATGTAAAAACTGAAACACGTGCACGTATATACTGTAGAACTATCAAGACCTCAGACATTTTAATGATTATATTGATCATGATGATTTAATCCAGTGCGGAAAAATGAATATTTAAATTGAACATTAACTCACTTGATAGCAAACAGAGGATCTTCTCTCATTTTTGCGGCAGCATCCATCTGTATATTGTGCTGTATTCTTTCATTGAACAATGCTCCATATGGGTCTGGAACCAAAAAAGAACACACTACAAACAATCGTTACATCAATATGTGATGGTGTGTCAAATGAGAGCCTCAGGATTTCCGCTAGGAATTTATGCAGTGTTTTTTTCCACCCTTTTGTGAATGGGGCCGGGGCCCGTAGAATTGTGAAAATAGCGTCAAATTGCCCATAATTGTGAATATCATAGTTTGGTACACTACAGGCTAGCAGTGTATTAATCTATTGCATAGCAGTTAAAATAATGTTAGTAAGATTGATCAACATTCATAAACACAAACCTGAAAATATTAAGTGGCCTGAATTGTGAATTTTAGCCACATTTTTGTGAAAAAAAACATACTTTTGGTGATAGTGAATGGGGCCCAATTTCGGCCCCATTTTAGGGCAAAAAAAACGCTGTTATGGCTTGTTAGACGACTACTTGCCAACAAGCATAGAGTACCATGGCATGCCTAATTGTCTGAGCAATATGCCTCAAATCCATTCTTAATCAGCCCAGAAACTGACATGATAAAGACGCATGGGTGCGAGGTCTTATGACGTTTTAAACCGATCAAGTGTGCAAATATTAAACCACACTTACTACCATATGGTGATGATGATTTGTCTCCATCATTACAGACTTAATTTAGAATGTACAGCAGAGTACGTTAAATAAGTGCTAACAATGAATGCTTGAAAGCAACACTGACATTGATCCTGCAGTTTTATTCTAATTTTAATATATATGGGCTAATGACGTTATCACATATTGGAATATTAGAATTCAAAAGCATATTCGAAGTTCTTTTTACAGGCATGAAAAGGCTGATTTATTTGAGAAACAAACCGCCTTTTAACTTACTGCAAGGGAATATTTTGGAACAATTAAAACGTTCTGTAACTTTCAAATGTTTGTGTTGAATAAGATGGTCCTTGAATTGTAATCCAGAATTTCAATCAAGGCACACAGTGAAAGAGATGAATATGAATATTGTTTTTAAATTTACTTACTGCATAAGTTCTATTAAAACTGTTCAATGGACATTATCAAGATAAATAACACTCAACTCTGCAATAGAGGCAAATTATGATGCAGTAAGCATTTTTTCCGTGTTAGAACAACCCAAATTACCTTCTTTTGCTTCCTCCTCTCCGCCACCAATCTTGTCAATACGTTTCCCCAGCAAGAAATCTTCATCATCTGGTTTACTCTCTTTATACATCCACTGTAATGGAGTGCCATCTTTGCTGCAATTGACACACAACACAGACCATAAAATAATGCTTCCAAAACTACATTCAGACTAGGACAAAGTGACAGGCAAGTGAACTGATGAATATTCCAGTTGACAGGCAAGTGTACTGATGAATATTCCAGTTGACAGGCAAGTGAACTGATGAATATTCCAGTTGACAGGCAAGTGTACTGATGAATATACCAGTTGACAGGCAAGTGAACTGATGAATATTCCAGTTGACAGGCAAGTGAACTGATGAATATTCCAGTTGACAGGCAAGTGTACTGATGAATATTCCAGTTGACAGGCAAGTGAACTGATGAATATTCCAGTTGTAAGTTTTATATGATACTGTTTACAGATTGTGCCGAATAATAAAACTAATGTGTTCTCTAGTTACTTTAAAATGGCATTGATAACTCTTGTTTGTGTATTGTATTCATTACTTACTCTTTTTCCTTCAACATAGCCTTCAACTTTCTTTTTTCATCATTGTCCATGTTTGCAAACAGCAAATATCTGTAAAAGCAAATTATTAACAATTTTTAACTACTATTAAGTCATTAAAAATCAAAAGTTTACAAAGAAACAGCAGATGAAATTTAATTACAGAATTTCTAGGTGGTGAGATTATTCATTGATTCAGATATCCTCAACACCTAACACTATACATATAAAAAAACATTGTCATTGTTATTGATTGAATTGGAAAAAAATGTTGATGAAATGGTTCCAGAAAATGTTATTCCATTGTAACACTAACAGTCATGTCTGAGATGTATTTATAGTGATTATTAGCTTGTCAACCAGGCCTCTTTCTATAGTTCCCACAGGTCAGACTATCTGACCCATTCCCAAAGCCAAATATATTTTTTCCCAATCAGAATCACCTACGAAAAATCATCTTCTGGAGCGACCTGATATATCTTAAAGCACTTTCAATAAGCGGACATTTTGTGTGTCTTTTTGATAGTTGATATATAAGAATTTATGTAAATTAGAAAGCTTATGTATATAAAATTTAGATATATATGAAAAGCCTGTTCTTTAACTATGAAAATTCCCAAAATTGGAGTTGAAGTAGTTAAAGTTTTCCAATGGGCAAATTTCAGGACGCAATTTTTCCCAATTTATCTAGGGTCTTTTCCCCAAAATGGACAGAGAAGGGCCTGTCAACAATATTATAGATTTACTGCCTTGTTCTAATCATTTCTTGTATTGTTCTAGTCTGTTTTTTTGTAATAGGGCATATAGTCTTAACCTCTGAGTTTAAAAGTAAGTCACTCAAACAGCCAGGTTCATGTAATGAGTAATGACTATTGCATCTATAAGGGTAGAGGGAGACTTCAAGCAGACACCTGGGTTGAACCACTGACCTTCAGTAAGCCAGCTGGATGGCATACTCACAGATTCTAGATCCCATATGGAATTAGAACCAACAATGGTGAAGGTTAAGTAATTTGAAGGCAACTGCCAGAACCATTTAACCACAGAGGCCCCTCTGTCCTTCTAGTGTGTGGAGGCCCCTCTGTCCTTCTAGTGTGTGGAGGCGCCTCTGTCCTTCTAGTATGTGGATAAGTGTTTTAAATAACTGTCTTTACAGTAACCCACTAGCCAGAAGCTGGCAACTTTAATTTCGGGCTGGTAGAAATACATACATAACTGTGACTTTCTGCCTCTATCAAATTAGTGTTATAATATAACTTATAAATGCGTTAGGACTAGAAAGAATGATTTTAGGACGATGGTTTATTTGAGCAAGTGCTCAATAAGGCAGTGTGAAATAATGCCAAACGATTCTTCCAAACCAAATAATTGTTCAATAAAATGTCAAACTGTCAGACACATTTGGTAAACTCCAAGACAGTACAGCAACAACTTCCTCTTACTGAAGTTACTCCCGCAGCACTTCAATTGTCGCGAAATTATGTGACAATTGCACTACATTAGTTAAACGAACATTTGTTTTTAAAGTTGCAAGAATACACATTGAGATAAGTGATTAAGAGAAACACTGAAATAAGTTGTGTTTTGAAAATACGTCTATAAGCAAGATACTCACAATTTGGCATCAAATTCATACAACTCACTGATATGCAATTGAGAAATACGTCATCAATTTATGAGTAGATTGATTGGTAGCATGTAAATGCCAAGACTTCGGTATACAGACCTCGTATACAGACCTCTAGTGTCCATTAATTCTTTTATGCCCATTACGACAGTTTTTTAATTGTAAATTGTTCTTAAAGCTAGTTTTCTGATCTTATATATTCAATTTCAAATAGTGCGCAAAATAATACCAGTACTTTTTATTGTTGCCATAAATCTGGGACCAAACTTTAACAACGTGTGTAGTATACGTGTGAACTACGTTGAACAAAAAATGGACAATAAAACGAACTTTAAAATGACCATATATATAATGTTTTTTTCATAAACTGGAACTATGCAAATGATGACAATAGTAAGAAAAAAACATTTGGTGCATACCTGTACACAGCGCGTCACATGCATGCGCCCAAATGATTAGGATGTAGTTCAGGAATTGTAACGAAACGTACCAGTGATATATTTCAGGCTTCGTGTTGAATATTTTGGTGAGATTTTCTAAAATGGCTTTTTATTTATTAAAACCCTTGATTATGCTTTCTCTTGTATTGATTTGAATATGATTTAAACAGACATTCATAATTTATTTACCCGTTTACTGCGACAACAATGTTCGTATACGTTTGTTGATCGAGTTCGTCTGCTCGACAGCTCAAACACCGGAAGCTTACACATCGATACCGGAATAAGAACAAGTACCGTGCAAATAATTGTGAGTAATATCGACGTCAGGCAAGAATGTTTAAATCTTTTTCGAAACGATTAATATGCAGGTGTCCGCGTACTGATAGTGTCCGCGTACTGGTCCGGTCTGTCTAAAGACAAACTACAGCCCGATGCAATTTCAACATGCTGTCTAAACAAAGCGGGATGGACAAGTTAGTCGCTATCGATAATGATCAGGAGACGTTAAATTAGGTTGTATTAAATCGGTGATAACATGGAGCCAATATCGAGTATTGACCATTTTTGGTATCCTTTTAGAGTGGAAGGGAGACAATCCAATTTAGAGGAAATGGCTTTAACAAAACCGCTTATCAAGAGTGATCGTTCTTGATATTTATCCAGGAAAGCTGGACATGATGAAAGAATGTATTTGATAAACAAGTTTTTGAAGTCAAAAGTCTTTTTCCATGATTAATTATTCCACAAACTAATTTTTCAAACATGTGTAGATCTATTTTCTATTTCAATGCTCTTTCGTATTTAACACTTTCATAAAAGTACAGACATATTATCTTAAATTAAAACTTAAAGAGCGATTGCAGAAATGACGATAATAGGCTTACTATGAGAACAATCAGTATAGTTTTTATACAAAATAAATCAGGTAAGACAATGTTGCATTAATCTGACTGAATCAAACCTTAACGAAAATATACTTAAATTTGATATTTTGGTACTTATGAGAAAAACTAAATGGTATAGTAAAGTAGCATGTCGTCTGATGCGTATTGTAAACTATATGGATATAACTATTTGATCAATGAATGAAAGAAATGTGTAATTATGTCTGGGCTTATCTCTAATAAACTGAATTAATCAAGTTGTCATATACATTGTATATAGTGAGCATTCTGGATATATGTGGATCGGACTGTAATAAGTTATTCAGATTTAGATATTGTAATTGTCCCTTTAAACATACGTATTACGTACGTAGTACATGTATTAATTTACACTTAATGTGGGTTTAATGCTACCATAAATCAAATACAAAGATGAATAGATCATTATTTCTTTACCATTATTAACACAGCGAGCACACTGACCTTGACTCTTATTGTGTACGTTTTGTATAGCTTAATGATGTGTATACCAACATTTGCATTTTGTTTAAGTCGTACATTTACAGCAGTAGGTGAATGGGCCTGGTATGTATTCAACGCACATTTTAAATGTACAAGAGAAAATTGATTTTTAATTCAGTTATTTTGACCACACATGTGAAAATCTATTATACCGAGCAAGTTCTGATTTTGAATACTTCGAGATTCAAGATTCCTTGATTTATGGGACTTTAAAAAAGACGCAATGGAAGTTTATACGCCAGACAAAAAAACTACAGAACTTGCCAATCTGATGTATGAACGTAAGTGTGTTTATTTTCGTTGTACAGAACTATCTTGCATTGCTTGAGGGAGATGCATGCTCGCATTTTCTGGCTCAGTTCTATGCAGATATCAACTTTATCTTATGATATCTGTATAATCGTTTCAAATACAAGTTTAAAATCTTTTGACGTACGTTCAAAACATTCATTAAATTCACGAGTACTCGTGAGATTGGATTTTTGTCAAGAAGATAATTTTTAGCATAATCCATTTCCGCTTAAATCAGATTTTGAGATGGCTAGTTTTATATGTTATCAGAATTATTATTATTATATATATCCATTTCGTACCGTCTTGTAGAATTCATATTTTTTGAGTCACATTTCTCAAAGCACTGAGTAGTTATACGCGCCTTGTGAGGCGTTGCGTTGTCATGCTGGAAAGTGCAAGGTCTGTTGTTTGCATGCTTGATATCATTGTATTGTTTAAAACATTGAGTATTGAGATTTCCTTGGATAATGATAAGATCAGTGTTCAGATTCTCATATTCACCGTTCTGTAAGCAAGTGCATAATCGTTATCCACAATGAAATCGTTATAACGCTACATGTCGCACATTTATCGCTACATGTCGCACCTTTTAACGCTATATGTTGCACATTTAACGCTACATGTCGCACCTTTAACGCTACATGTTGCACATTTAACGCTACATGTCGCACATTTAAACGCTACATGTCGCACCTTTAACGCTATATATTGCACCTTTAACGCTACATGTCGCACATTTATCGCTACATGTCGCACCTTTTAACGCTATATGTTGCACATTTAACGCTACATGTCGCACCTTTAACGTTACATGACGCACATTTAACGCTATATGACGCACCTTTAACGCTTTATGTCGCAAGATTGTGTACCACGGCATATATGTCGCAACCTCTATCGATATCTACTGCACTTGTTTCATCAGTCATTTTTAATTAAAATGCATTTCTTATCTGACACGTGATTCTTATCCATGTTTTTGTAGTATGATGTCAGAGCAGTACAGCTGCTTTGATCGAGCAATCGATGACTGCTTAGTTTCTACGTCGCTAAAATTGCAGATTTTGTAGCTAGGTTTTAACGTTTTAACACCAGCCTTACTTTATATCCATCTTATGAATAAACACGATTTGTATTAGGGTTCTGTGTTCAAGTTAATGTCATTATTAGACATGTTAATGTTATTTCATTAAAATAAACGTTTCATTTCGTGTGGATGTAATTCATTATGCATTGCGACTGTCTACAACAAAATTAGAACAGACATTTTATAACAACGAGCTGTGTGGTTTTGAAGGGGCATTCTGTGTCATACAGCTCTTCTAGTTACACAACTATGTGTGGTTAAAGTTTCGCATTTCAGGAATCAATGTGTATTAATGTTGCTAGAGTTGTATTTCTATTGAAACCCAAAAATGTTGTTACTAACACTGCAAACACGTGTCAGATCTGCGGTCTATTGAGATTCCTAAAATGCACCTTAATAAGTTTTTAAGAGTTCAATGTACATGTTTTTAGAAAGGTAAACTTTTCATTGAGCTTGATAGCCGATGTAATTCTTGTAATATCTTTAGCAGAATGAAACTGATAATATATGAAGAGCTTCTTGTGTTTTGTATAAAAAGTTGATAAAGTGACTTAAGTATACTTCCGTTTGGCTGATCTAGAATTGTTACAAATGTAAGATGCCATTCAGTGAATCACTTTGGATTTAGGGCTCGTTTAAAACCAGTTCATCCACTGAGTATCGGATGATACCTCCCTGGTCTGTTATATCAATTTTATCATAGTTACTAATCAGTATATTGTTTTGTACATCCTGTTTTTATTTAAAACATAACAGATTACAGACGTCGGTGGGCGTGTCTGGATGATTAGGCCGGGAGAATTACAAGCATGTTGTTCGAGTCATACACGACACATGGCATTATAAAGCATAAACTTTGTGCTTGTTGCATTTAACACTCTATAGCGGTGCCTTGAAATACGCTTGATTTCGTTTCCGCGAAGCGATCTAAGTTTTTGTGGGGTGTGTGAGTAACTCCTCGATACATCCATGTTTGAGTTACATACGGCTGTCAGGTGTTACCCTCAGTTTACATGGCTTTACAACTTGTTTGAACTTCTTCCTCCATAAGTAACTGACATCTTCCCACATCCGACAGAAGTGAATAACTTTACGACACACACGCTATATCAATCGGGAATGTTTCTATCGTTATGTATACATTCAAATAGACATTGGTAGAATTCTCATCTTATTTTGGCAGGTTTCAAGCGCCGTGTCACGAGCATTTCAAGCTCCGTGTCAGGAGCATTTCAAGCACCGTGTCACGAGCATTTCAAGCGCCGTGTCACGAGCATTTCAAGCACCGTGTCACGAGCATTTCACTATTTTAGGAACATTCATTTTCGAACAATTTCGCCGTGCACGAAAATGTGTCTCGTTCATATTAATAAATATAAAGTTCGGTTGCAGTATCTTTCCGTGTAATACAATAAAACAATTCGATGTATTTTAATGTCACATAATCTGTTTTATCAAGTCTACTTACACTGATACATACATTTATAACTATTGTCGAATAACACAATATCACGGTATATCAACCTACACGAGTCATCCAGGAGTTGCTGTATGAATATTGTACAGACAACCAAACACTATATAGTTATTTGACTTGGCCTTCATACTTAATTCAAGACGTGTATTAGGTTACTAGTAGATAACACGTAGTTTTATGTATCATCACTGTTGATTGAACGTAAACAACTTTGTATTTTAATGCGGCTATTTACTACTGAAGTAACGATAGGTAATATGGTACGGCATACAGTCGATTATTACATAAGATGGTACAGTTTAACTAACTTTATGGAATTGTCTAACCGCTGGAATACCTTAAAATATAATGTATTTTTGCTATGAAAGACCATAATTGTAAAACTCGAATGCAGCAACGTTTTCCTCAGCCGTGGAAACTCTTTCCTTATTGATAAATCAACAACTCCCTGTAACAATTTATACAACTATTGAACAAATAGAGATTTTATATTGTAGAATATAACCGTGCAGCACTGCTATTAATTGCCTGTATCTACACTGTATCGTTTATTGTTGTCGATCTGAACGATTTTTATACTTTTAACTTCCATCAACTCAAACAATTACAATCATCTTATGTACTCTACATGTAGCTTTTATCGACACATGAATAATAAATTCGTAAATATTATGGCCAATTCTCTTGTACTTTAATTACAGTGACCGCATAGGGAAGGTTTGTGTATTTTGCTTAGAGCATCGAGCTTAAAAATCGCTTCAGGTATCCGTACCGTAACGTAAACTACGAGGTCAACGGTCGTAAGCCTAACCGTGACTTTAAGTACGATGTCAACGGTCGTAAGCCTTACCGTGACTTTAAGTACGATGTCAACGGTCGTAAGCCGTACCGTAACGCTAAGTAAAATGTCAACGGTCGTAAGCCGTACCGTAACGTTAAGTAGGAGGTCAACGGTCGTAAGCCGTACCGTAACGTTAAGTACGAGGTCAACGGTCGTAAGCCGTACCGTAACGTAAAGTACGAGGTCAACGGTCGTAAGCCGTACCGTAACGTTAAGTACGAGGTCAACGGTCGTAAGCCGTACCGTAACGTAATGTACGAGGTCAGCGGTCGTAAGCCGTACCGTAACGTTAAGTACGAGGTCAACGGTCGTAAGCCGTACCGCACATGCAGTGAATTAAGTCAGTGTAGTATGCCGAAAATAATAGCTGAACCTTCCAGCTGTGAAGTAAACAGAAGCAATGAAGGTAGTAAGCGAGTACTGCTAACTATTTTTGCATGTGAACTTGGAAATTCCAAGCACAGTGTTACTAGTGCGCTTAGTGTAAAGTACGAGGTCAACGGTCGTAAGCCGTACCGTAACGTTAAGTACGAGGTCAACGGTCGTAAGCCGTACCGTAACGTAATGTACGAGGTCAGCGGTCGTAAGCCGTACCGTAACGTTAAGTACGAGGTCAACGGTCGTAAGCCGTACCGCACATGCAGTGAATTAAGTCAGTGTAGTATGCCGAAAATAATAGCTGAACCTTCCAGCTGTGAAGTAAACAGAAGCAATGAAGGTAGTAAGCGAGTACTGCTAACTATTTTTGCATGTGAACTTGGAAATTCCAAGCACAGTGTTACTAGTGCGCTTAGTGTCAAGACGCAAAAATAATGTAATGTTTAAAATATGGAGTATGTAATGTAATACTTCACAGATTCTGAATGGATATACATGTGCTTTAATTAGTGATTGATTATGATCTATTTGTGGATTTACGTCTTGATTAATTAAACATTCAGATTCATTAGCTATACACATTCATGTATTTTACAGGTAAATGTTTGAATTTAACTACGTATAATATCTACCAATAACGCTGTATAGTGGTAGAAGTAGAATCCGTGTGTACGTGCGACGAGTATCGTGGCTTAAATTAAAGATATGCTTGCAATAAAATAAAGATAGCGTTTTGATACGACGTAGAGATGTGTCAATTTTAATTTAAGTCATTTTTTTTTCTAGGAAAAAAATCATCCTGTAAAATTCTCCGTCGTAGATTCCTGATAAGTATCAACAGTATTAACGTTGTACACGATCATTCATGCTGTGATTTCAATAGCAGTAAAATAGCACATGCTGACGATTTATGTGTATAAAAATCAAAACCTTAAATTTAGCCATGATTTAAATGTACTTATTGCAAAATAATATTGTTAGCAATGACTAAAGTTATATTACTGTGTAGAATGATTTAATATATACTTGGTTTATATTCATTCTGGTTTAACATAATCAAATATACAGTAAAACCTCAATGATAAGACAACCCAAGGGACCCTTGAAAACTGGTCTTTTTATTGAGGTGGTCTTAATATTGAGGTTGAATAAAGAGCAAAATAGTGAAAATGGACTATAAATATGTGGTTTTAGTTTTAAGGTGGTCTAATTATTGAGATGGTCTTTAAGTTAGGTTTGACTGTTATAAATCTTATCGTTTAGACAATTGTATGACAAAGTAACACCGACCGTTGCGACTGGGGTGTTACTGAATTTGGCGTTGTTTAGTATTGCAGTCAAACATCCTAACGTGGAGATAGTAATTGTTAGTACAATGTACTTGTATCTATCTGTATCCATAAATTTAGCAGAAGTTTAGCAGACATAGGTATCACAGGGGGAGGAAGCATTGCTCCAAGCAAGTTGTAGTAAAACAGACACTGCCCCTGACTGATCAGGAGGACAGACACTGAAAAGAGCTTCCAGACCACCACGTGTTAAACAAAAGTACACAAGTAGGATTGCTTACAATACACAACACTTGTATACATTTACGGCACGATAGGTGCGCCAACTTAAGCAGTTGAAGTTGCAGATGAACTTTGATAAACATGCCAACCCAATTTTGGCAGCTATTGCATTACAGTGATTGAAATATGGTGTGCTCAAGGACATTTACTTCAGTCCCCATAAAACACGTCATTCTTGTTTTGTCTACTTTGTATTGTGTACGAATCCTGTAAGTCATCGTAACCTAATCTTTGCAAATGTTGTGACAATGCCTAGGACAAACATGATATACGATACGTTAACTACCTTAAGTCGTATCTGATAAATGCGGTAATTTTCATTGTGTGAAATCTGTTGCACCGTAAAAAGACGAGGATAGGTTATTTGCAATTTATCAAAACAAAACCCAAAATATAATAGCATGTACTCGTATGTTGCATGTTTTCAAATACAAGACAAATATGGTAGCATTTTACCGATCCTTTTAAGAAGACAACAATAATTGATAATTTCCGTGCCTTTAGATAACAATCAACCACCCTTAAACAATTATGTCTTATGCTTGCTTGAAATAAACGATATGTTATTCAATAAAACGCTCATGCTGTGAATGCTCTATTCCATGACGCTCCAGTCTGTTTTATGTTCGAGCTCAGTTTTTTATAAATATGTTTATTACATTTAGGGATATTTTGAATATTCACATTGTGCCCACATATTTGAATAATAGGTGGATGAAAATGTGTTAAAAACATTCAATTTTGAAAAAGGTAAGCGAACTTCATGATTTGACTGAGAAGAGATACTATATATACTTATTATGATATGTTATTGATCATACGTCTTGTATTGCTGTGAGAGAAGTGAGTTGTCAGATGATTTAGGAGGTCCACTTGATGCTGTTTAGAGGCTAAGGAACACAATTTCATTTGCTGACTGCCGTAAATAACTAATCACTCTCATTAATATACATGTATAGAGGTCCGACAGTACTTGGTCGACCCACATGGTAACCTGGTAAACCCACCCCGGTGTTAGAGAATAACTGGTAAACTGAATACTCAGCATAAATGTTCAACTCTCTTGTAAAAGCAACTTCCATTGTTCAATATTCGTTTGAATAATTACCAGCAGTAGGCATGTATATTGACAACGCTACGATACTTATAATTATACGTACTTTTAGAATCGTATAAATTGTATATCCGTGTAGAATTATCATCTATATTATTTAAGCAGTTGGATAGCTATACCTCTAATTGCCTACATACGCAATGTGCTTTGAGAGTTATCAGCGGTTAATTGCCCGGGTCGACCCCCCATTAAAAAGTCTTACGGTTGTTTCGAATCTTCGACATTCTGAATAAATGTGGGGAAAACCATTTTTCTAAATGTTCGCGATTTATATCTGTTAGATAATTAGTCAGTTTGTCTCAATCAATCTTGTGGCTCATGCATCAGTTAACATACTTTACACAATCCCCTACACTGAGGGATTCTTACAGCATATAATAGAATTTCTCGTGAAATATTCATTATAAAAGATTAACAGTTTAATCCCGTCGATATTTTTACATGTGTATCGTTATATGCTCATTCTCAAGTTGTAAAATATTACCCTATATAATACAGTAAAACCTCTCTGAAAGACCACCTCAATATAACGAACACAATGTTCAAGCCAATTTCCTTTATTTAACCTCAATATTAAGACCACGTTAATATTAAGACAAGTTTTCTTGAGCCCCAAGGGTGGCCCTTTTATTGAGAGTTCATTGTACTTAAACACATGTAAACAGCTGGATGAATATTTGCTGTAGGCCCTACTGGGCCCATATTACAAAAGCATCTTAAATTAATCTTAAATATTTTCTCTTAAGTTCAAAACTTCGAATGGTTGTAATTCCAAAAGCACATTAAAACTGTCACTATTTTAATACTATTCATTTATCACTCTTGATTTGACCATATAATAGCCTGTATGTTAAATAAACCACTTTAGGAAAATGAATTTTAAGGATAAGGATAAGATTTTAATTAAGATGTTTCTGTAATATTGCCCCACTGATGTCCATTGTATGATAAGCTAGATGTAACATTCTGTAAAAGGGGCTGACCAACACATATTGCATTTCTTGATGTATTAGTAAATAGACTATCAAAGCATTGCTCACAGTTGTGCAACAATTTCTCGTACTGTCTAGATGTTTCACTGACTGGGCGTCTTCCCATTCCAGTTCATTATAGATGTTTAAATATATTAGTAAAGCCATCACGATGTAAGACAGTCAGAACGTTATCAAAGATTTATGATTATATCTTAACCTCTTCATAACACTGATGGTTATAGTGTGGATCATTTATTGCTCACAGTTTATTGAAGACACTTGTTCTGATATCCAGAATAGATGGTACATTGCTAGTCGCATGGTGACTTTTCCAGTGAATTGTTGGATTTTTTTTCAAACAAGTACACAACCCCCGGGACAATATTACAGAAACATCTTAAGTAAAACTTCTTCCTAATCCTTAAAATTATATTTTCCTTAACTGGTTTATTTAACATACAGGCTATACATGGTCAAATCGAGAGTGATAAGTGACTAGTATTAATATGTTGTTGTCATTACCATTAAAAAGCCTAACAGTTTTAATGTTGTTTTGGAATTACATCCATTTGAAATTTTGAACTTAAGTGAAAATATTTAAGATTCACTTAAGGTGGGTTTTTTAATACGGGCTCTGTTTATATATGCGAACAATGCGCTTCCGACATATAATTATATGTATATTCAGCATAATTTTTTTAATAATCTGTCTAAAGCTCACTAGATGTATATTACTATATATAAGAAGTCTGTCATTTCCCTTTACATGAATAACAGCTAAGGATACGTTATCATTTAGCTGTGGATAACAACTTAAATAACCTTCCCTAAAGTGCAAAACATTATGTTCAAATACCAACAGTTGTAAGCTGTTATCATTGTACTGACTGATTGAAACGTTACATACAAGACATAGGTACTTGGCATATTGCATGTGTTTT
This sequence comes from Mactromeris polynyma, assembly GCA_032209605.1. Taxonomy (NCBI): domain Eukaryota; kingdom Metazoa; phylum Mollusca; class Bivalvia; order Venerida; family Mactridae; genus Mactromeris; species Mactromeris polynyma. The sequence continues at coordinate 1,005,482 of JASFXZ010000009.1, forward strand.
TATTGTATATTCCATTTTAAAAATCGGAGAACAAACTAAGCAGACAGTGAGGCTTATTGTCTAATTACTTGTTGCCTGACACCCCCGCATTTCAGGAACTTATACCATCGAGTATAATTATTGTATGTTTAACTTGAACATTTGTTGTTACTTCATGTTTTAGGCTAATGTGCATACAACGCTTCTTATAATCCATATAATAGCATCATTAACGTACTCAAAGATTGTGTAGTGTCAGACTGACGTCAGAATATGTTAAATATACATATAATATACATGCCTTCATGTTGAAGTAACCACGAAATAAAATATTTAAATTATAAAAAACCAGCCGATACGATAAGTATCACAATATTGCAATATCACCAGACTCCAAGCTGCACTTAAAATGAAAATAATGTCACAACGCTGCTGATTAGTTAAAGATATATCTGGCTCATCTGAACCTAATTTATTTTAATAGTGTTCAGCCAGTATTGTTGTTACATAGTCTAAAACATCGTTAATAAGAACTATTGCCATGTATAACCGTTTAAGACAATCTTGTTTAATTATATTCTAGGAAAAAGAACCACTTACTAAAACAACTGGAAGATAATATTGACGTCTTTTTCGACAAATATAGAGAAATACATTATAAATATGCATATTTAATGAAGTCTTAACTAGATTAAGTATATCTTTCATGTTTGTTTAGGTAAACAAATGAACAACAAAAATGAGCACACTATCTTTAAGGAATTTTACTTCGAACATCTACAACAAAACCGCTTTAATAACGCAAATGTTCAATGACAGGCAAGTCGCTCTTCCTACATGGGGAATAATTGAAAGGTACAATTAGTGATTCAAATGTCACACTCTCGTAGTTTTAAATAAGATTTACCGAAGCATATCTTATACTTACCATCCTAACATTTGCAATATAGATAATATGCAATAGCCAGGGGTTTAACTAGATGTAGATTGAAACATACCAATTAGCTTTAATTTTAAGTGTTTGTGTAAGCGTACGTGCGATAGTATGCACGAGAACATCTCCCAATCACGTGTAAGGGTCTGTTACTGCGTAATGTTTAGTCTAACCACATAAACTCAGAGTTATATCCAAAACTCAGGTCGAAGCTCATTTCGACTGTTTATTTACAAAATGTAGTTCCTTTATATTTTGTAATAATTTTGAGAAGAAAAACATCATATGTGTTTTCCTTTAAAAGTTGTTACTTAGTCGTCACTGCTACCAGATGGTTGCATTTTGAATTGTTTCATCCTTAATAAAAGAAAATAACGTTTTTATTCAGGATAAAAGTTATAAAAAACAAATTGCTTTTTACGCTCCCACATTTAAAACTGTCACCATACAAGCAGATATGGTATACATCTACATCGACATTACTCGAGCGAATAATTGCAACAGTATACGTCTCTGTTTTGTATATAAAATTCTTCACGTACTTGACAATCATTAATAATCTCTTCATTGATGAATAACTTCACTACAACATGACACGTTTGGTTGAATTAACCACTTTTATTACCACTATATTTTCAGTTTAAAAGTCATCTTGTTGATTTCCGAACGTAGGAAATGGATGAAGTCCTTTTAAGGATTGGTGCTGAAGTGTTGGCTGGTCTATCATGATATAAAAGCTGCATAGTTGAGTAGACGCAAATTCTTACTTGATGAGCTAGCTGAGAGGTGGATGAAACAGTTTGACTGGAGTATTGATTCTAAGTTCGTTAACAGCGAAAAAGTGAAAGTGAGTGAATATACAATGTAAATCAGACGCCGATATTTTTCAGGTATTGAATAAGAAACAGAAACGTTACCTCTTATACATTCCACGGATAATTGTAACCCATTTTCGCGATCCATGAAACCGCTTGTGTTTCAACACACAGGGTTTCCAGGAACACAGACGATAAACACAATGGATTACTTTCATAGGATAGTATTATGTTTTCTTCTCGTACCAATCTTATCTGTGATACAATTTTCCCAAGCCATTCATTTCTTAAAAAACTACAACACGTATGCCCAATATCCACCATGGGACGCTTGCATAAACAGTTCGATTAGTTTTGAATTCAAGACGGCATTGTCCGAAGCAATCCTAATGTATACAGACGACAACGGCAAATACGATTACGTGGAAGTCATGATATTTAACGCCAGGGTTCGATTACGTATGAACATCGTCGACGGACATGAAAGAAGCATTGAAATGACTGTAGGTGACACGGTCAATGATAATAGTTGGCATCGTGTGGAAATTCAGAGGAATCGAATGGAGACGACGTTGTTTGTGGACGAAAGTCATGGAAGTAGAGTAGCTTTCGGATCCGATTTCTACTTCGGAAATACCAGTACAGGAAATAATAACGTATACTTCGGTGGTCTGCCAAACAAATATAAACGAAGTTTAGAAAAATTGTCACTACCGTCAGCTTTGCATGAAGAGCGATTTGGAGGGGATCTCAGGAATGTTATATATGGGAATTGCTCGTGCGTTCCCGTGCGTGCCGCCATGATGAAAGGGAATTCTGTAACTCGGGTTCCTATAGAAGCATGTGATGTGAATAATGATTGTGGTAAATGTTTGTGTATTAGTGGTGATGATGGACCCGGGTGTCAGTGTGTCGGATTCAACTGCCCACATGGTAAGAACAATTTGCATTTTATTTGCTTCAAGTCCGGTGAGATACAAATGAGCGCTGCTGTTGGAATTCCAACCTCCTCTGTAAGTGACGTCATTTCCAGAAAACGTCACATGAAACAATATTTACTCCATATGGTCACATCGTTATTATAATGCTGTATGGGGTAAATATTGCTTACTGTAAGTACATAGTGACGTCACGTGTGACGTTTCCTGGAAATAACGTCACCTATAGAAGAGGTTGGAAATCGTACAGCGGCACTCAAATATGCACCACATTCTGCCGTTCTATTGCACAGATCGGAATATTCGTCTGTGAATCATTCAGTCGGCTATATTAAAGTTATCTCAATATGTTTGATGAACATAATAAAATTCAGTCCTACGTGAAGAAGCATATACACACGCGATGGTGTTTCTCACTTACTTTCCTGTCGACTCAAGAATAATGATTATAGTTATTAGATAAGATATACTGCCTCCTGAGGACTCTGATGGTTCCAAATATCATTGAAATTCTTCACACAGCATATTTGACTATAAAAATGTTTAATACAACTATATAATGTAAGGTATATGACGTATAAATCAAGATAACTTCCACTACAACTTATTTAACTTGAATAATGCGGCGATCTTTAATATGCAATTAGGCGTTGTTTCCTCTATAAAACTTGCCGCCGTAGATTGAATTGAATTTTACAGACATAGAGTCATTCAATCAGAGATATCAGTTAACTTGCTAAGAAAGCCATAAACTGTTCTATGGTGATGGAAAATGGTTAACATTGAAATACCAGCTGTTGTTTTAATTTACCGATGTTGAGGCATCCGCGAGCATGGTACTTAGGGAACGAGCGTAAACACTTTAAATATGCCATAAAATTATGACACATCATAAATCAAATTCTGTAGATATTACACAACAAACTTTGGTCGTGTATTTTTAGTTTCCAATAAGTTGCTGCCGATTTTAATCGAACTTTTACAGACAATTTTCAGAACCACTCTGTTATGTTTAAAATCATATCACAGCTCTAGGCAGATACTGAACACATTTGACGTGTTTATCTCTTCACGAAATCATTGATGCGAAATATTATACAATGTAATAAAATATACTTTCTTTTCGAAATTAAGGCATTATGCCCATGATTCATTATTACAAGTTATATAAATACATACAGTTTGTTAAATCAAGAAATAATACATGTTTTAATTACTGGTATATATACATCATTCTTAAAGAAAACACATATGAACATATGCAACACATTGTACAAGCATATAAAGTATGCATACATGTTAACATGAATATAGGAACAAATGGTGAGAGAAAAGAATGTACATCAAACACCATTTAATTTATAGCAATCAAAAGTACTTAGAATGACTTAGGTAATGTAATACAGACTTAAAATACAAAAAAAAAACATAAAAAAACAACAACAATGATTTCAATACTTTGAGATAAAAGTGCATTTAGTAATAAAATATATAATGACTGTTACAACGAGTCGACATTGTGCATTCATTTTCTGGTAGGAATATAACAATGTTTTAATGTTAAAAGTTTAAGTGAGCCTAACCCCAACCTTGATTATCATCAAACAGTTTTCTAATGGGCAAACTTGTGTTCTTACATATTCTTGATAGCAAACTATTGGCATAGTTACAAAACATACCTTAATGTAATTTATGAAACAAGCCATTGTTATCTGAATCATACACATTTAAGTGAAATTAATGACAACATTTTATTGAACAGTTTATGGTAAGTGCATACCCATTAGTTACACAAGCTATTGTTCATTGTTACACAACAGTGGATATAAAAACGTTAATTTAACCGCACGTGAAATTTTCTGATTTTATAAAACACGCATTTTGTCAAACCATCCCCGCAGGTGATCTTTAAATCAGCCCACGATTTGAAATCTTAAACAAACAGGTAAAACAGGAGTTCTGTGGTTAATACCATGCACTTGTCCTTCCCAAATATGGTCACTTAATGCACTTATGCTTTTACATACAAAGTTATTTATCTATCAACTCTATCGATTTATAAATTCACAAAAAGAATCACCTATTTACATTAAAAGTGCACGATAAAATATTACAATTTTAAAGCATCTATTGGTCATTATCATCATCATCATAATTATATTTATAAGCAACTGACATCGATTTCGTCGCCATCATCATTATCGCCATTATCATCTACAGCTACAACAACAACATCATCATTAGCATCAATAAGAGCTGTAGCTGCATTAACGCCATTATCATCTACAGTTACAACAACAACATCATCATTAGCATCAATAAGAACTGTAGCTGCATTAACGCCTTTATCATCTACAGCTACAACAACAACATCATCATTAGCATCAATAAGAGCTGTAGCTGCATTAACGCCTTTATCATCTACAGCTACAACAACAACATCATCATTAGCATCAATAAGAGCTGTAGCTGCATTAACGTCATCATCAACAACACTTTATCAGGCAAGACCACTAGCATCTATGGTTGCTATGATTATATATTAAAACATATAATAATGGATATTTATATCTGAGCATGTTCCGTGTCGACTGTATAGGATTTGCCTTAGAAACAAAAGAACGTTATTATTGCTGATATCGAAAGCAGTTTGTTAGGTAACGTTATTTTTTCACTCAGTAAATGCATATTTACCACTGTTTCGCAAACTGAGTAGTCTCATAAATAACCTTTAAAATATAAGTTGCTTGATTAATATTCACACATTAAAGCTAGTTCCTCAGACGTTATTGTTAAAAAACAGCAGAATTAGTATGAAACATATCATGAACAATATATCGTATCACACAATGTACAAGTGAATCTGCATAACTTGATGGTAGTAGTAACTTAACACTGGATTGTAAGCATGGTTGGTTGGCTAACTTATGTTTGAAGAAAAACGACAAATGGAGAATTTATATATACTTAACACCATTAAAAACGCAACTGTTTTAATTAGACTTCATTTGGTACATGGTGTCAAAATATACCAACTGTTACCAATGTATAAAATATTGTTAAATGTATTGAAACTATGGACCAATAATTCATATTTCATGATTGAATAAGTTTAGGAAAATTATGTTGGTTAATTAATATAGAATTATTTCTTCTTTATGTCAAGTTATGAAGCAGACACTTTCGGTTGTGTTTTTAATGGAATTTAGTATATTATCTTAAATAATGTCTATTCGATTGTCCCTGGATGGTTTATGCCAGGTGAGTGCAGGTAATATGACAAATTAGAGCACACAAATGGATTGTTTTTCCAAAGTATAAATCGCACAGTTGTCGCTTTATTGGTTACAATCATCAGCCCTCAAACGTATACATTGTATTTACCACACTTTCATACAATATTAAACCACGGTTTTTATATCTGGTGAACTGATTACATGCATGTTCCCGTATACTGTAGGCGTTTATGCAGTTCAGGGAGCGTCCGGCCCGATTTCATGACACTGAAACTTCTCTTCCGTCCCCTTAGAATGTATTTTTAGACAAATACGATGAGAATGAGATGTTTTCTGAAGAAACATTGGTGTTTTGTAGTGAATATCGAGGTGTTTTTTTTTCAAAAACGGTTTGTCTATCGGTAACATTTATTACTAACCTACGATAAGCCTGCTTTAATTCCTGACACACTGTTGAGATAATCCTTCGTATTTTTCTTTGCAAGTTTTTGTTGATTGCTTGTTTGGCAAAGTTTCATTATAGGAACCTGAGTCAGTATCTAACCTGCTATGAACAAGTTTAGCTAATAGCTTAATCCAAGTGTGTTTTGAAGATGTTCTTCTATAAAAGATGAGAACGCAATTGTAGTTTTTATAATGAAATTAAGATTAATGCCAATGTTATTGCATTTTATGTTATTGTACGTTTGAATGCAGATTTATCCGTCGTTTTTTATGAGTGCAGGTAGAGCACTTGAAATTCCATCACAAGTCCCATGTTTAAGTATTGAAAATCTTCAAATATTTATTCTTCATTAATTACAAAAAATAAGCAATTTTATTATTATGTTCTGTAGTGTGTGTTCGATACTTCAAATTATGTTTCGCGTGAATTAAATGGACATACGAGTATCTCTGACTTAACATCGTCATTGTTTTCTCATTTCTGTGACTTACTCGATTTTTGTTAACTCAGACCTGTTTCTCGCTGTATAAGAAATAATGCTCTTCAATGAACGTAATTCAGTGGTCATATACCGCTGCCCGATAGATTGGAATGTAAGTGTGTGGCAATGTGTGGTTCTAATTTTCATGTTTGGCCTGCAAGCAATCCAAACTAATTGACAATATAAACATCCAATTATTGAAACGCTCACAGACCAGTTTGACCGGGGCGTAAAGTTGGACTTGTTGCAGTCGTGAACACGCTAGTGGAATGTTCCATGATGAACAGGGTATATGTAGGAAGTATGAGAATACATGCCATAACTCACAGAACGTACAGTTATGTACACGATTCCTAGGAAATAAATCAACTAATGTAGCCTCTCAGGATACAAATACAGTAAAACCTCACGTTAAGACCACCTCAATAACAAGACCACCTCAATATTAAGAACACACTGTTCAAGTTCATTTTCACCGTTTTGCTCTATATTAAACCTCAAATTTAAGTCCACCTCAATATTAATGCCAGTTTTCAAGGATCTCAAAGGTGGTCGCATTATTGAGGTTTACTGTATATATTGTTCATTGTTCAAGTATCTCTGTAATATCTGTTTGATTTTGAGTATATACATCTCAAGATTGAAAAATACTGAATTATGCTATTGACGTGTAACTTAGAATCTGATGAATGTATTGAAACTCACCTTGGGAATTGGTTCAAGCGATCGGCGATTACCTTCAAAAGTATAACTTCGTTGTTGACATTTATCTTGAGAAATCAGATCTAGCTATTGATGTTTACCTTACAAACTGATGCGCCCGTGTGTATATTCCTTACACTGTCCAGGCAACCTTCTGACTTGTAGTTTTATGGGAGTATACAAATTACATTCCAAGATTGTATTGGGTAATTACCCGTACATCAAAGCTGAGTCAACTACTCGTATTCACCCATACGTATAGCATGGAAATATGTACGAGTCATTATGTATCACTTACCTAGAAAATGTTTGGGAGTAACTACTTCACTCTTTGTTCCACCGGCTTGCTGGTCCCACATAACTAACTAAACAATTACATGACATCAAGTCAAAACATTGTATTCAGTGGTGAGAATGTTCCCTGTTTAAAACAGAAGAATTCTATACAAATACCATCGTATACATTGAATATTTCACAGTTGTGTGTTCAGAAAATTGGAAACATTCCGAAAATATGAAAACCTTCACGTCATTTTGTCTGCCTACAAATTTGTTTCTTTTAAATTCGTCAACAAGATCAATAGCTCCGTTGATTCAATTCTATAAACCATATACGATACTCATTTACCTACTAGATAAAAAGCACATACACGCACGCACGCGTGCACGCTCGCACACAATCACGCATGCACGCTCGCCCACAATCATGCTCGCCAAAATCACGTGTTGTTGGAAAAAATAACGCACGTGTAGTTAACCAGTAAATAAACTTGTTGTACTTACAACCTCATTATATCATACCAGTATATCTTGCCTGGTCTATTATTGAAGAACACACAGTTCATAGTGTTGGAAACCCAGAAAAAGGTTGGCAGGTCGACTGACCGATGTATGTAATGTTATTACAGATGATAACAGAATTTCAACAGGTACGCTCTCAAGTGGTATGGTAGAAATATATCTTACAATAGAATATCGTATCTTATATGATATAGACCTGTCTAGTCATTCTATTCCTACTTCAAACTAGCCAGATACCTATCTATTTTTTACTTCCGGAAATGAATGCTATACTTTACTCCAAATTTAATTATAGGAGTACCACTCGAATAACAACAGGTGCTTGCATTGATTCAATACTCTTCCATCTCTTTACTCTTTATTGTTACTCAGTTGAAGCTGGGAACTTTTTGCATTCACGTAAAGCTGAGCTCATACGATAACCAATAAATACATTCTGCAAGTAGAAGTCTACTTAGGTTTATGATGGACCAGTATCTCACAGACTTGACTTCCTTTTACAAGGCTATCGGTTCTTGGTATTTATATACATAAAATGAAACAGCTGAGCTTTTCACGACTATAAAACACGATCCTATATACATAACGCATATACACTGCCAGTTTCTTCACACTTGAATAATTTGAATTTTGTTACTTTTCCTAACAGAATTTCAAACATGTATGAACATGAAGTAAAATTATGCATCCCACTTCTGTGATGGATAGTTAAGAATTAAAAATTTGCACATTTTGGCAGCAGCATTAATTGGCCTGCATCCGAAACCAGTGTATGTGTGTAACTGATGATTTGACACAGAAAATAAATAATTTGTATCAGTACAAATTTATAAATACTTCTACTGAAAAGTATTGCTGTGTCAAAAAGCATTTTCAATTTATTGCATGTGGCACAAATATGAAAAAACACTAACTGCAATGGGAATTGTCGAAGTGTACAGGAACTTTTGGAAGAGAGCGTATATTACAGATACATTCATATACTGAACAAATAGTTTCGTTTTCTAAGAAAAGATGTTGTCTTAAGACTTTAAACATGAAAATGTAATAATCTAGAAAAAATCGTAAATTACACGTTAAGTTGTACGTTAAACCGTATTAGAGACAGTTGAGTGAAGTTGGCGCGGCAATCGTACATCGTACATCAACATTGTATACCGACCCAGATTGAATACAGAGCCAGCACTGACATCGTTATTCGACTTATATTTTTGAATACATATATTATATCGAACCCAGAGCTAGCACTGACATCAACATTCGAAACGGGTCCGCGGCGAATACATATCTGGAGTCCAATAACGAGCCAGCTCGTACATCGTTATTCGAGTGTTTTTTAAATATTTGAATACAGACCTAATATCGAACCCAGAGCTAGCACTGACATCAACATTCGAACTTGTAAGCGGCAAATACATATATGGAGTCTAATAACGAGCCAGCTCGTACATCGTTATTCGAGTTTTCTAAATATTTGAATACAGACCTATATGCGAACACAGAGTTAGCACTGACATCAACATTCGAACTTGACCGCGGCGAATACATATCTTGAGCCCAATAACGAGCCAGTTCGTACATCGTTATTCGAGTGTTTTTTTAAATATTTGAATACAGACCTAATATCGAACCCAGGGCTAGCACTGACATCAACATTCGAACTTGTAAGCGGCGAATACATATCTGGAGTCTAATAACGAGCCAGCTCGTACATCGTTATTCGAGTTTTCTAAATATTTGAATACAGACCTAATATCGAACCCAGACCTAGCACTGACATCAACATTCGAACTTGTAAGCGGCGAATACATATCTGGAGTCCAATAACGAGCCAGCTCGTACATCGTTATTCGAATGTTTTTTAAATATTTGAATACAGACCTAATATCGAACCCAGAGCTAGCACTGACATCAACATTCGACTTGACCGCGGCGAATACATATCTGGAGCCCAATAACGAGCCAGCTCGTACATCGTTATTCGAGTGTTTTTTAAATATTTGAATACAGACCTAATATCGAACCCAGAGCTAGCACTGACATCAACATTCGAACTTGTAAGCGGCGAATACATATCTGGAGCCCAATAACGAGCCAGCTCGCACATCGTTATTCGATTTTTTTAAATATTTGAATACAGACCTAGTACACGCCCTCTTAACATCTTTTCAATCTTTTTCAGAAAAGAGGCCTACCTCCCCTCCCTCTCCCTATTTTTTTTTACTTTTTCAATTTGTTTATTTCTAAACTCACAACAACAACAAAAGTCTTAGGGAGCACCCTCCCCCTCGCCTCAAACATCCCCCTCTACCTCCCCTCCCCCTCTGTGTATTTTACTGTTTCAATTCGTTTATTTAAAAAACACTCGAATAACGATGTACGAGCTGGCTCGTTATTGGGCTCCAGATATGTATTCGCCGCGGTCAAGTCGAATGTTGATGTGAGTGCTAGCTCTGGGTTCGATATTAGGTCTGTATTCATATATTTAAGAAACACTCGAATAACGATGTACGAGCTGGCTCGTTATTGGGCTCCAGATATGTATTGGCCGCGGTCAAGTCGGATGTTGATGTCAGTGCTAGCTCTGGGTTCGATATTAGGTCTGTATTCATATATTTAAGAAACACTCGAATAACGATGTACGAGCTGGCTCGTTATTGGGCTCCAGATATGTATTGGCCGCGGTCAAGTCGGATGTTGATGTCAGTGCTAGCTCTGGGTTCGATATTAGGTCTGTATTCATATATTTAAGAAACACTCGAATAACGATGTACAAGCTGGCTCGTTATTGGGCTCCAGATATGTATTGGCCGCGGTCAAGTCGGATGTTGATGTCAGTGCTAGCTCTGGGTTCGATATTAGGTCTGTATTCATATATTTAAAAAACACTCGAATAACGATGTACGAGCTGGCTCGTTATTGGGCTCCAGATATGTATTCACCGCCGTCAAGTCGAATGTTGATGTCAGTGCTAGCTCTGGGTTCGATATTAGGTCTGTATTCAAATATTTAAAAAAAAACTCGAATAACGATGTACGAGCTGGCTCGTTATTGGGCACCAGATATGTATTCGCCGCTTACAAGTTCGAATGTTGATGTCAGTGCTAGCTCTGTGTTCGATATTAGGTCTGTATTCAAATATTTAGAAAACTCGAATAACGATGTACGAGCTGGCTCGTTATTAGACTCCATATATGTATTTGCCACGGACCCGTTTCGAATGTTGATGTCAGTGCTAGCTCTGGGTTCGATATTAGGTCTGTATTCATATATTTAAAAAACACTCGAATAACGATGTACGAGCTGGCTCGTTATTGGACTCCAGATATATATTCGCCGCGGACCCGTTTCGAATGTTGATGTCAGTGCTAGCTCTGGGTTCGATATAATATATGTATTAAAAAATATAAGTCGAATAACGATGTCAGTGCTGGCTCTGTATTCAATCTGGGTCGGTATTCAATATTGATGTACGATGTACGATTGCCGCGCCAACTTCACTCAACTATTAGAGACATACTTGTAAAGCCTGGTTTATGTGTTATCATTCGACTACTCGTGATGTTGTCAAATGTTCACCGGTGATAGGACTGCGTATAGATATCGTTAGTTAAACGTTTCATTTATAGCTTGAATTGTACGTATTTGTAAAGGGAGGTAATACTTTTAATGATTGTGCAGGAAATACCCATCGTTATCAAACATTAATATTTTAATTAGACTATTTTTCTTAAGGTTTAACTGCGCATACTTAAATGAATATTAATTTATCTAATGTGTCAGATATAAAATACGTTTATTTAGGGTTAAGTAACCTGTATATAGTCTGTGTTTCGGTTATGTTACATTAGCTTTGCGCAGTGGCGGTACCATAGCCAATGAGGTTTATCCGAGGCGTGGTTATTGCTAGTTGAAAACTATACCCAATACCCAGTGCCGACGCCCTGAAATATGGGCGGCGAGCGCAATTTATGACCGTCCCTACGGGGACATAACTTAAACTAAATCCAGTGTCTACTTTCTAATTATGAAACACTTCCAGGCAACATGGCATGATCTTGGTATTTCGTTGAAATATAAGAACAGAAACAAATGTACAGATTTACGCCTATTGAACAGACGGGCAACCTGAAATATTAATAAAAGTGATCAATAATACAAAATTATATATTTTTATAATTATTTTCCAAATTCTATTTGAATTGATTAATTAATTTATAAAGTTAGTCATATCTGTCGAATCGGAGTACCAGCATCAATCCCTGCGCGTTCTTCTGTGGTCATTCTCGCCATCTTTTCTGTTTTTCATTGTGGATTGCATTGAAATGAAATTTACCGCTAACTATATAGTACACGTGATCCTCGTGCCAAAAGTTGAATCGTACTCATCGTCCGCATGGTCAACCATGACGATAAATAGGTATTTGCTTTGTGAAAGTCGATAGAGAACTAAAGTACTCATGTATAATGCTAGAATGCCAAATTTCAAGTCGGCATGTAAAACCGTTTTCTTAAATTTGTATTTTATTACATGGACGTTAAGAAAATGTGTTCAGTGTGTATAGGGATCATATATTTCAGGATCCCTGAATTCCAAGTATCAATGACAAAGATATCATAAATTACGTACATATAATGCCTATATAGAATAAAGATAACGGGAGTAAAACCCTAATTTACTGAAAATGTATTCTCTGATCTTATCAAATATTTGATTGAACAACGTTTCAGGAAACCAACTTATTACTACCTAACCTAAATGTACTATTCTTCAAAGCACTATCAGATGTAAAGATAAAACATGCTTAGGGTTCCCCATGAAGGTTATAAAAACAAATGTACCGTAACACAGGTAATCCCCTATTTTATGTATATTTAATTACGTACCTCACTTGAGAACTATTACAAACAGACCAGTGTTACTACGATACCGCATACCGCATACAACTTACAATATTCATTACTACATTCTTGCACACATCTCGTGCTCAAAATATCTGACATGATCACATTACCCAAATGTAATTAAAGGCGTCAAATTGACATCAATCTAAAGCCGGAAACTTTATCAAATTTTGTGTTGAAGAAACTGCCCCCTCATTGATATTTGTGCATGTTCGCTTGTGTGTACGTTCTTGGGACTGCGTGTTGATTTATCACACATACATGAGAGTAAATATTTGTGCAGCAATAGTTGGTCTTGGCTATTTTAGTACGAGACGGACCTCAGTTAAAATTAATCTGAAAGCTTGAACCTGGTACTCTCTGTCTGACCTCTGATGGATGGAATTGTCCGTCTATGACTCATGTATAAAACCAAACATTGTGTTTGTTACTTTGTCACTAGAATACGGATCTCGTAATTTGAGGAACAATGTGGTCTATTGATTACCATCCACATGGTCGACCATATTGAAGATGCTTTCATTATAGAGAGACGTTTGTTAAACAGAAGTTTATAATATAATTGCCTTCGTGCAACTTGGGTTTGTTGTATGAAAGATGCAGCAGAGAGTTCACAATATACTTATTTCGTATTATGAATAAATGTCTAAATGCGAGCTTTCATGATACATGACTAGCGCAATAATAAACTTATATATATACTGCTTTAAATACTTTGATCTCACAAACTTTATTGAAAGAAATTCTTCCATTACTTCAAGTGCACACTTATATACACGATTTTATAACTCAACAGCTGGCGTATATAGTAACACAACTGCATGTATCAGTCGTCTATTGTATAAGTACTATATTTTATGTGTTCTGAATACTGGATTACTGTTCTCAAACACCGCAACATACTAACACCACACCGGACCACACTCACATCAAACACCGCACCACACTCACAACAAACACCGCACCACACTCACATCAAAAACCGCACCGCATACATTCCGTCTTGAACCGAAGGTACATCGCTACCAAAGAGACAATTCTTTCCAGTAAATGTACTTTTGTGCTCTCGTGACCTTAAGAGGGTTCCAAGTAGATAAATTTGATAATTCACTGTACACACCGGGTGCTGAGTTCTTCAACCCGTTACTCCCGTATGTACGGTTTTTACTCGTTATCACTATTGCAATTCTGTGAAATTCTTGCTGGAATATAAAGTATGTCGTTTTTACTAACATTTTGTAAGGCTTGGTGATTTATAATGAATTCTGGCGACATTGAGTGGCATGTTTATCGCGCTTCAATCTTATCAAACTTTGATATACTGATATATCTCTTGAAACAGCAATGTGTCTCTAACAGCGAAACATCAGTCATATATAACAGTTTGAATGAATTCTAGACACACTACTGGTCATGTCGACAATGAACATGCTTGTAATAGTGTATAGTATATCATGACAGAATTGTTGCTGTTGAGACGTTCGTGATACTGATGTAGACGATCGCTTCATTGTCCAGTCTTGATTATGACTGCCTATGGACGTATAGAAGAATTATAATATTTCGTATATATTGAGGACGTGTGCGGGGAGTCCTTACTTTGAGGGTATGAATGATTGCTTGTCAGATTAAGTAACAACATTAATTAAAATACCTCGATCATTCGACCGCATCGGGTTCGAAATTTATTTCGAATAGATATGCATGGTTTCAAATAGCCCATTTCATTTCGACGTGCCTAGGAATATATATCGGGACCTAATATGCTGTTCGGATGATACCAAGTATTCAGATAGAAGGTTATCGAGTAACCGAGGCCCGACTCTACATGTTTGCTATTATATAGTATGCCAATTAACGTATTTACAAATATATGCAGGACTTACACACGATTAATATATCAAACAAGTAGACAAAGAGAAACGAGAGAGCTAGAATGTTTCATACTGCGCAGATACAAAACTGCAATGCTTTTCATTTCAATTCAAAGCAATGCAAAAAAAGGTTTGTGCGTATATTTGTAAATACAAAGGTAATATTATGTTTTGTTCTGAAACAACTGGTTATGTTGATATAATCTGTTACATTTTTGTTGAGGTAACGTGGTGCTGAGATATATATGTTTGTATTCAATCTCTGCCTGCTATTTTTGTTTTGTCTTACCTTTTTGCACAAAACTTATACTTAATCGCTAAGGTGAAAGATAATTAATTTCGTACCCGTAAAACATTTACCGTAAAATCGTGAAATTTAGTGAAAATACGAATTTAAGAAGCTTTTTATATCATAAAACTATTGTCAGTTTAATGTCGTAAACGATGGTATGTAAAGTCAATTATATCGCCTAAAATCCAACTGTTGTCACCATACTGCTGAAAGACCGATCAAAACAATTAGAACAACATGTATGTGCAAAATAACACGATAATTCACTGTTTTACAAAACAACATATTAGTGAAATTTATTGCTGTTATACGGTTTCAAACTGAGCGTATCCACCCGCAGTTTTTATATGATTATAAAAACTTGAACTCATTCCTGACTTAATGAAGCAAGGTGTATGATAATACTCGTGAAAAACAACTTACAGGTGTCTAGGCATTAACTGAATCCGTAAATCATTTCATTTTTTGTACCAATTTTTATTCTAAGCTGCCAAGGAATTTGAGTCATTTGTAACAAATTGTGCTATTTAAAATGTTGAATCATTATACCTGCGAGCGTTTGATTTCACCTCGATGTAATACAGCTATTTGTTTTGTCAATCTGCAGTTGTGCAAGCATGTGTCATACCGTTTGTGGTTAACCACTTTAAATTCAATACAAGTCCATAGATACCCGTTTTCCTTTTTCAGTGTTTTATT
This sequence comes from Mactromeris polynyma, assembly GCA_032209605.1. Lineage (NCBI taxonomy): Eukaryota > Metazoa > Mollusca > Bivalvia > Venerida > Mactridae > Mactromeris > Mactromeris polynyma. The sequence continues at coordinate 1,021,583 of JASFXZ010000009.1, forward strand.
ATTGTCTTAGGGGAACGTTTAAGTCAAGATTAGCTATTATATCTTCAGCTATACTGTGTTTGATATTGTGTACATGTGTGTATATATTGACTGTTATATACTCTCTTGTAACTCCAGAATGGAGTGGCAATGTACATTTATTGTTATAATATGTACTGTATATATTATACATGTATGAGTGTACATTGATGAAGACTGTAATAAAATACCATGTGCAGGTAATAGTTAACAGAGTGATTTAAAATTTCAACATATTCGACTTTGTGTTAATTGCGTGTCCGTCTCATAAGGTGTTAATATCTAATAGTGACCAATATCTGTTGATGTCACTAGAGACGATGCTCATCATTTTTCTAGTGATTTATTCTCTGTTGTTCGTTCGTTCAATAATATAAAACAAAAAAAACAACTATACATATTTCTCATACACATGTAGATAATCGAGTGGAAAAAAGCGTTTTGTTTTTTGGTTGATTTCCCATCTGTGGAACTAATTAGTCTACAGACACACACTGTATGTTTTCCGACACATATAATATGTATGATGGTGTAAAAATACTATAATAATATATGGCCGAAATATGAAGCAATACCAAATGTTGTAACTTATGAATCTGCGAGTTATGATATACCTACTGGCCTCATTCGATCGGAACTGATTATTTTTATTATCATTACGTCGTGTGTACGAAACACCAATGCTATAACTAAACTCCTAGTTTGACAAGAATATTCTCTTGAAGTAGCACTTGATGTATACTTTTATTATCATTACGTCGTGTGTACGAAACACAAATGCTATGACTAAACTCCTAGTTTGACAAGAATATTCTCTTGAAGTAGCACTTGATGTATACTTTTATTATCATTACGTCGTGTGTACGAAACACCAATGATATGACTAAACTCCTAGTTTGACAAGAATATTCTCTTGAAGTAGCACTTGATGTATACTTTTATTATCATTACGTCGTGTGTACGAAACACCAATGATATGACTAAACTCCTAGTTTGACAAGAATATTCTCTTGAAGTAGCACTTGATGTATACTTTTATTATCATTACGTCGTGTGTACGAAACACCAATGATATGACTAAACTCCTAGTTTGACAAGAATATTCTCTTGAAGTAGCACTTGATGTATACTTTTATTATCATTACGTCGTGTGTACGAAACACCAATGATATGACTAAACTCCTAGTTTGACAAGAATATTCTCTTGAAGTAGCACTTGATGTATACTTTTATTATCATTACGTCGTGTGTACGAAACACCAATGATATGACTAAACTCCTAGTTTGACAAGAATATTCTCTTGAAGTAGCACTTGATGTATACTTTTATTATCATTACGTCGTGTGTACGAAACACCAATGATATGACTAAACTCCTAGTTTGACAAGAATATTCTCTTGAAGTAGCACTTGATGTATACTTTTATTATCATTACGTCGTGTGTACGAAACACCAATGATATGACTAAACTCCTAGTTTGACAAGAATATTCTCTTGAAGTAGCACTTGATGTATACTTTTATTATCATTACGTCGTGTGTACGAAACACCAATGATATGACTAAACTCCTAGTTTGACAAGAATATTCTCTTGAAGTAGCACTTGATGTATACTTTTATTATCATTACGTCGTGTGTACGAAACACAAATGCTATGACTAAACTCCTAGTTTGACAAGAATATTCTCTTGAAGTAGCACTTGATGTATACTTTTATTATCATTACGTTGTGTGTACGAAACACAAATGCTATGACTAAACTCCTAGTTTGACAAGAATATTCTCTTGAAGTAGCACTTGATGTATACTTTTATTATCATTACGTCGTGTGTACGAAACACCAATGCTATGACTAAACTCCTAGTTTGACAAGAATATTCTCTTGAAGTAGCACTTGATGTATACTTTTATTATCATTACGTTGTGTGTACGAAACACAAATGCTATGACTAAACTCCTAGTTTGACAAGAATATTCTCTTGAAGTAGCACTTGATGTATACTTTTATTATCATTACGTCGTGTGTACGAAACACAAATGCTATGACTAAACTCCTAGTTTGACAAGAATATTCTCTTGAAGTAGCACTTGATGTATACTTTTATTATCATTACGTTGTGTGTACGAAACACAAATGCTATGACTAAACTCCTAGTTTGACAAGAATATTCTCTTGAAGTAGCACTTGATGTATACTTTTATTATCATTACGTCGTGTGTACGAAACACCAATGCTATGACTAAACTCCTAGTTTGACAAGAATATTCTCTTGAAGTAGCACTTAATGTAAGACATCGGGATTGCTTTAGGAGATTTTTGTACTGTCGCGGACTCGTTTACTTACATCAAACGAACGCGATATACTTTTTAAGCGAAACGTGACCCCATTTGTAGAACATTCTGTTGATAACATTGTCTACCTTCGAGATTATGTTGCTTTCGTTTCTTCATTTTAAGACGAATTTGAAAGTATCGTTGATTCATTTTTATGTGCGATATTTTAGATATTCAAAAGTCCGTACGATATTCTGATGTTGACTTATTTTCGTCTGTGCTGTTTACACAAGGCGTACTTTATCGAAGTCCCGTTTGGTCTTTCTTGTTTGCATTATTTATAGTTGCTAATTAACTATTTTTTTTATTTTCTTGCTTGCACCTTTGTTGTCGACTGGAGTTAATTAATAGATACATCACAATAATTAAGACAACACAACTCATGTGTCAAGATTCTGCATCTATTCAAACAAAGCAGTGTTTATATAGCGCAAAATAGCACTTAGAGCGTGATATGCATCCACATCCCATAAGGAAACTTCACAATTGAGCATGCAGAGTATTGGAATGATCTCCTTAACATTCAAAACATTTCTGTTCCTGCATTAAATGTATTCGGGTAGCTCTTAATTGAAAATAGATACATCGCATTTTTGTAACCATTCTGTCAGAGAGCCAGGAGTGCTTTCTTGGTTTTAAAATATTGAATGAGCAAAATATTTATCTTTTTATCATTGCAAAGTAAAACACGATTCACTTTTTCTTGATGTTATTGTATTAAAATGTGTTCCAACTTATCTTCCGGTCTCGATTATTTCCGGAAATCAGTTAATCTCGGGAATTTATTATGTCAAACAAGAGATGTACCGGTGATTAATAACTAATATTACTGCTTATAAAATGTCAATAGCTGATTCACATAATTAACGGTGTTATAAATAGATTGGTATATTATCATAGTTCGGAATATAACAAATCCTGATGACTACATATTTATTAAGGAAGTCGTTGTAATGACTCCAGCCCTGCGTTCAGTAAAGGTATTTGCGGCTCGCGTTTCGTAACGTTTTGCAATTTGGTTCCCCGTATGCAGTCACTATGTAGTCAATGTGATACGGTGGATCAGGGATACAAAACAAAACGTGAGCGACTGTAGCCGTAGCTGAACGCAGCCCAGGTTTTCATGACTTGTTCAGATGTAATAGAAATGACGGGGGTGTGCGATATTAACAAACAAAATCATTGGAATAGAGAATGAAACGAATGAACCTTCCTATATTTGACTTTTAGTGATATTAGTTTACGTCCACTATTACAGCAAAACCACAATAATGCGACCACCATTGGCAGCCTTGAAAACTGATATTTTTTGTTCATTTGTTTACCTAAACAATTATGAAAACTATATTTCCTATAGTTAAAACATCACTAAACATGGATTAACAAAGAATGAAATCATAATGTATTGATCCATATTTGTTGAAGAAAGATGTTTGTACATCATAAAATTTAAAAAAAAATCCATTTTTTAACAACTTTCACGATTTCACGATTTCTAATACACAATTTCACGATTACACGATTACACGATTTCAAGATTTCAAGATTTCACATTGTCATAGATTGTTTACACTCAGTATGGATCACCATCAGACTAGTAAAAGTAAATTTTGTGATTTATGATTTGAGTGCTGAGTGTAAGTGTCCGTTATAATCCCGGGGCCAAGGACTGTTACTGAACTGTACTGATATAATCACGATGTCTTCACTGTTGTAATGTTTGATTGAATGATTGCCTACAAAACTACAGCTTATATACACTTAACAAAACTTATAAGTGTGCATTTTTTAAATATCGAATTACTTTTTTATTGATTAAAAGTTCTACTCGATGTTTTTTTATATTTGCTTTTGGTAACGTGTACATCATGATTCGCGGATCATATTTATCGTTTTAAGTATCACGATGCGTCGAGTCCGGGTGGGCACACACGCTATTAGACTCTTTCCAATCAACCAGATCATCTTTAAGTGTGACCTCAGGTCCAGCCTTACTGATATTTTTCTCATCATCACATTTATTGATTGTTTTGTTCAATCTGTGGATTTATGACATGAAAAAAATAAAATATTTAAGCCATGTATCTACACTATATTTGTTGAACACCAAAATACAGTTATATTTATTCCTGGACACTTATAATTTTTGGTTTAGCGTACATGTACTCAATTGCCTCGCATCATAAATATTTGTGGAGATAAAAGTGCAGCAGAAATGTGCACACTTGAGATAAATGTTAACCGTTGGGAATGTAGAGATTTTATTCATCAGTTTAAGAGAAGCACTTATAATCAACTCTGCTTCAAGGTGTCGAACTTTCGTTCTAAACCACGCTGGTTCATTTATTCAATTTATGTTTCGGTCTTGATTAAAGAGCAACGGTAAATGAATCTAATATTATGTATTAAAGTGTGAAATGCAGAACAGCCCTTTCTATGGCAAATTTTAGGCCGATATTGGGCCCAATTCCTCAAAGAAAAAAGTATACATTTTCGCCTACTTAGAAAGAAAATTCCCCTTCAGTAATTTAATAAGAAATTAGCCTTGAAAAAAACCTAAATTTGGTGATTCATGATGCAGATTTGCGTTAGAAAAGTTGCGTTAGGAGATTTGCATTATAAAAGTTGCGTTAGAAAAGTTGCGTTAGGAGATTTGCGTTAGAAAATGTGCTGTGCGCTAGAAAAGTTGCGTAAGATTATTTATGTTGGAAGATGTGTGTATGTATGTTGGGAAGACATTGGCACATAAACGTCTCGTATCAATAGGTTGAAGCAATGCTTTAAGATAAAGTAAATATAAAAGTATACAAAGTAAATATGTACGAGTACTTTGAGAGACGTAATACGGCCCAATACCAGCAATAGCTCACACTATTGATACACAAGAGTACAGTAAAGATGTTGGACAGATTGACGCCATTATTGAGGCACAACAGACTACCACCAGCAATGGTGGTTAGGTCTGTATATTGCGATGTGTAAGACTGTGTCGATGTTCTTCTTGAATTAATGATTTGTAATGCATAAACTTGCAAAACAGTTGGAGTTCAGTTACATTATAAAACATCGAATATATTTTGTTATTATTTATAATGACGTTATATTAGCCTTCATGTTCCTCCACAATGATTGCATGTTGTCTGTACGACGTGCATTAAATTGAATATGCACGAGAATGATTACCTAGACACAAGTTGCAGAGAACACTGGCAGACATCAAAGATGTATGCACTTCAAAGTATCATTATTTCTTGTTTTTCTTACAGAACGCTTACTTTTAATATACTCTGATAATGGATAATTTCGCTCTTAATTTAGCAGTTTCTAGTGTGAGAGATATTTACATTTTGGTGTAAACATTGTTAGTACATGACACGTAGCCTGATTAGTGCAAATTGGGGGGAGTTTTGTTTTAGCACATTTTAGCATTACTATATTTGATTTCTATTATTGTTATTTCATTATCGATTTGAAAAAAGTTTGTTTGATCAATGTCTATTCTAAACTTAACAAGACATATCATTAAAAACTGATCGGCGCAATCTGAAATAAGCAAAGATGTTGTAGTTTTATTGGTTACTATTTTGGGTTATTGCACAAACACGTGTTAATGAAATCAATAAATAAAAACATAAAAATATTAAAGTTCTGCTTCCGTTCATTTAATTAATTGGTACACATATGTTTTACATGTTCAATAAAATTTAATAAAGCGCGTAAATAAATGTACATCAAAGAGAGAGAAAAAGTTGCTACAGGGAACGCCACATACATAAGACAGTGCCTCCCCACACGGACCTCCGCGAAAACAACAATCCATAAAACATAAGACCCCCGAACACACAATTACAGGTCTGGACCATTTTGGCATTTTTCATTGACCTTTCAGAGATTTCCATAAAATCACAACTTAGGTATTTATTTTCAAAAACTTGCACCAGTATGTGATAGTTACACTTTAATCTCGTGTCTTACTTAAAGATGAACTACGAGGTACAATTAATAATAATTAGACCTGTTTCCTTTAAACTATATCAAAGATATTAAAATTTTCGAGTCAACGAAGGCGATAATGATTAGACATTATTATACTGTAGTTCACATCCAGCTTTGTGTTAAATCCTTTTGACTATAATAACTATAGAAAACAAATTAATTACTGTTGACTTGTCTGATAACATTGTTTTACTTTGATGCATTTAGAACATAAAACTGCGATAATGATTCGTCTAGTTACTGTCCGTAGCAGCACACTCATGTCTACATTCTAACCATAATTTAGGAAATACGAATTCATTCATTTCCAGGCCAGTGTTTACAACGTGCAGATTTAAACAAATTATCGTCCGGCTGACCAAACTTTGCTTCAACATTTAACTTTAGATTTGATTGGCTTACGCAACGCCTGTGACTTACGTAGCAAAGGGGAGCACAATACGGCTGTGCCGAGAACCTGTATAGATGGTTTAGTAGTAACCATTTCGTACAGGAAACAAGAAATAGCCACGGTTTTGTATTTTTGTGTTTTTACCTTTGAGCACAACTATTTTAACCTTCAACCTTACAAATAAAATGTACAGCTTGTTTTAAGGTAAAGGTACAAATCATCTAAAATCAAAGACACCACAGAATTGTGACTGCTACAAGCGTGAGCGCAATACAATGTCGTCATTTCATCAATTCGATTAAAAACATAAAATGTATGTAATCAGTTTTGGATGACAACCAAGCTCAGACGATGACGGTAACAATTTGCATGAAACTATAGGCATATTATATTTTTCAAAGTTAGAAAGTTTGCCAAATGACAAACATTTCATTCAATTCCCAGGTATTGGCATACTTAATAGATTTGAGACGATATTATCTGTGAGAACTGTAACAAATGTTTACATTTTTGTGACACATATTCATGGTAATGTCTCTGGAGAGAAACATTGGTGAATTCCACACCAGGAAATAAGCATCATAACGGAATCTGATTACTTTTACGGTACTCGAGGAATCTTCTTGCGGAACAAAAATCATCTTTGATTATCGTATAAGAATGAAAAATAAACATTATATTTAGACGTGAATCATGTCTCGCAATTTATATGAGTAATATATCAATTTCTTTTGATGTTGGCACATGCGAAAAAAATGAGCGACCATTATTATAGTGGATGTTTGGCTGCGCATGCGTGGAATCTGCAAATTCAAGCATCTATCTATACGGATTTCCGTTCTAAGAATAGTGCCTGTCACTATTGCATTAAACGTATGTTACAAATCGTCATGCTGTTGTTATGAAATTGACAGGATTTATCGTCTGGCTACATTATATATTGCTGATTCGTTCTGCAGATGTTTTGCCGAAATATCCATTAAAATCGGGGGTATTGTACGAACTAACGACGTACACTTACACACCACTGCAGTGTCTTAGTGTCTGTGCTTGATGTGGAGTGGTATATTTGTTGTGGAAGGATGATCCTACAACCATTATAGCCAGACCGAATAGTCGCCACTATAATAGGGTATATTGTACAATGAGAACAATGTACGATACTATAATGTCTAAATCAGTTTAAAACAAATTTCATCTGCTCTTTGTGGGAAGCGGAAGTGCGCAGTAGTATAAGTACTCGAGACATTTCTGCCATATAATTTCATTTACAATTATGCCAACCCCTTTCTTTGTGGTTTACATACAATGGACGATTGTTTCATATTTCATTCGATGTTCATACTTTCATACTTTGTCATTGTTGTTTTCAAAGCGTATGTAATTAAACAGCATACACACGTTAGTAATAAATCAAAATATGTATGTTAATGTAATTATTATGTAATCATTTAATTTCAGCATTGCCCCTATCTCCGGGATTTGAAATAGAAACAACTATACATATATATAGCTCAGGTAGGAGGTTGATCCTCCCCCTCCCACCCGCAGTGCATGTGTCCAACAACATATACACGATAACATGTTAAGTTGATGTGAAAGAATGATTTTCATAAAATGTTTGCACACTGGTAACCTAAGTAACCTAAGTAACCTAAGTAACCTAAGTAACCTAAGTAACCTAAGTAACCTAAGTAACCTAAGTAACCTAAGTAACCTAAGTAACCTAAGTAACCTTAGTAACCTAAGTAACCTAAGTAACCTAAGTAACCTTAGTAACCTAAGTAACCTAAGTAACCTAAGTAACCTAAGTAACCTTACTCCTAAGTAATCAATCCTCGTACTTATACGACAATATACTTTTAAAATCGTCCATTTATTGAACTGAACCACGACTGACATCATACAGAATGGTATTTATCCCAGGCGTGTGTGGTTTTAGGAATGACCCTGCACGGAAGTTCTCAGTTAAATGATACGTGAATAGTGTTCATCACTTAACCGCGGATAAATCCAGGCACCAGTAAATCAGATGAAAATGATAAGCTTAATCATTATATACATTTGCCTGTTATATTTCAATAAACTATCAAGCACAGCTGCGGTGTCCGTTGGAATGGTAATGAGGTCAAACCAAGCCGTTTTGGTTCATCAGTTGAACAACTGTCGGCAGTTGTGTCCAGATATATACCCCAGGTATTTGTGGTTCATTTCAAGACGATTAATTAATTAATCGAGATAACCAGGTACGAATCATTCATCTAGATTGATCAGATTCGTTCATAGAGCATGTTAGGTTACACAACATGGTAACTTATATCTATTTCGATTAATTTTATACAAGTTCTATTCATCATAACTCACAATATGAACTCTAACTTAACACTCACTGATTAAATTACAGTCATTAAAATACAATTTGGTATACATATAAGTGAGAGAAATGTATTAGTACGAAAACATATCTTTAACATAACTATGATAAATCTATGTCTCGATTTAATGTGGGCTGGGCTCAATTACATTATTGAAGCAAATGTCACTGTGACTGCCTCATGTCTTAACCCCATGTATATACAACCTCACATTTAGCTATATTTGATATTATGATGTAGAATGGTACTGTGTGCAAACAATAGTACCATCAAATCACGTAGAATAAGGGATACTATATTTTTCCAAGCTAGCATTTGGTACCCACCATATAATTATGATTACAAGTCGTTTGGAGAATATTCGTTTATCGTTTATTGATTGATTCTCTCAGGATAAATTGTTATAGTCAGAACGTGCTGGCTTATTGTTGACGCCGACTGATACAGAGACGATTGTTGGGAAATGATTTTCAAAAACTATTTAGTAGTTTCCTGACTTGATGTTATAAAATCTAACGCGTTTGCGTATAATGATTAATTACTTTTCTATGATCTAAATGATTACCAAATATATTCACTTCATTAAATCTACATGTTTTAATCACACGTCGACTGATAGAGTGCTTAACATCCAAAATGTTGGATGTCCGAAATCAATGCTGTTGCCCTCATTTTCAGTTATGCATATGATGTAAAATCCAAATTCCCTCTTTCAGAAACATAATTATACTGACTGTTCCACATCTTCTCAAACTGGTATCTCCCGCTCCCTTCACACATATATGGACTTCCTTAGTAACATATTGTCTTATGCATCTTCAACAATCGACCTTGTACATGTATAACATCTTGTTTGTTGTGCTATGTATGCAATTATCATAACATAATTGTGTCATTATTTGGAAAAGCATCGAGTTTAAAAGTAGGGTAGATTATAATATGTGAAATTCGCACTTTTAAAATGACAATTTCTCCTATTGAACAAGATTGTGAAGTTTACTACCTTGGTATATTACGGTATATAGCGATGTTTACTACCTTGGTAAATTACGGCATATAGCGATGCTTACTCTCTGTGGAATCCACGTGTTGCACGATGAGGGTCGTGTATCTGAATAAAACAGTTTGATTGGCAGGTGAAGCGTGAATTTCCGGTAATGTAAACCAATAAAGTAAATCTTAATGGCATGTTTAGATCATTATATTCTTCGTTCATATATGATGGTAATATATATTTGAAAGATGGGTAATTCCGGAATGTTGAGTAAATTCAGAACGCTACATGTGGTGTTTTATGGGATCAAATTAAATTATGTCGATATGAGTTTTAACATGTGCCTTCTAACCCAACATTCCCTATTTAAAATCATACATGTTTCACTTAGATAATTTGGTAGCATCCAACAAATCGGATAAATGAGTTAAGCTTATGCACCGCATGTTATATGATTAATATATACACTATCAGTTCATATATTTGATATTATATTTTTTTCTGGAGTAAAACATAAAACAGAATATTTCAACCTAACTCAAGTCAATATATCATATGCAATAAATAACATAATTATCTAACCCCATGTTAGCGTGAATCCACGATGCCTTATTGTTTGTATTCACAGTATCAGCATTGTCGATGACCTCTGTAGACAGAGAGAGAGGCTATCTGCATCTCCAACCATCTGCAAACATTAAGTAGTAATAAAAAAATAATAATAACCGGGCGTGTTGATAATACAAACTATAGACCAGTCATTAACAACAGGATGATGTATTTACGTTGTTTAGATGACTTGTCTTTGAACCCCATATATCTGGACAATGTCCAGTAATTATCTGACAAAAGACAAGACATGGGTCAACTTGCAGGAATCAGACTCAAACTGCGATACCTCTATGCCTTTATTGATGGAACCGTCTATAGTTTAATTGGTATATCTGCAAGGCCGAGTGTGTATCACACCGTTCTCCATGACAACAAGAGTTTTGTAAAAAAAAAAGTGCTTCATGATTAATTATGTCACTAAAGACTAATCTCAAATTCAAATCCGAAAGTTCACAATGCAATTGATTGTCTCGACTTTGACATCGATTTCTCACGATTACCAATATCAATGCGATATAGGCGATGTATGTAACAAGAATCTGATATCTAAAAACGAAATAAAAATAAATATTTCATCACACCTCACCAGACAAAAACAGACTTTAATTTTCATACAATATAAGCGTTTTATCATTGTTTCTGCCATTCAAATGTTTGCTTAAAAACACGACATATGGTGTTCTAGAAACAATAACACAGACATTCGTGATATATTGGATAGGTTGATCGAGTTGTGCACCTGGTCGTATAACATGAAATGTTTTTTAATCTGTGGTGATCTGTTAACGTTCGAAAGATAAATAATCATCTTGTTCTGTTTTCAAATTTTCACTTTGATGTGCATCGATAGAGATGTAGTAATGTTTTCTTGTTATTTCAAACAGGAACACACTATAACATATACGGTCCCTGTTTCAACTTTCATCGTTCATCATTTCCATACTGTATTGAACAATCTTATATGGTATCCTATGTTAACAGTCTTATATAATATAATATGTTAACAGTCTTACATGATATCATATGTTAACATTCTTATATGATATCATATGTTAATAGTCATATATGATATCTTATGTTAACATTCTTATATGCTATCTCATCATGGTTATCAGTCTTATATGAAATCTCATGTTATCAGTCTTATATAATATCTTATGTTAACAGTCTTATATGATTTCTCATGTTAACAGTCTTATATGATATATCATGTTAACAGTCTCATATGATATCTCATGTTTACAGTATTATATGATATATCATGTTAACAGTCTCATATGATATCTCATGTTAACAGTCTTACATGATATCTCATATTAACAGTCTTACATGATATCTCATGGTAACAGTCTTATATAATATCTCATGTTTACAGTATTATATGATATGTCATGTTAACAGTCTTTTATGATATATCATGTTAACAGTCTTATATGATATCTCATGTTAACATTCTTATATGATATCTAATGTTAACAGTCGCATTTATGAAATATGGTTGTCTTTTTTAAATTAGTTTGCCCATGTTTCAAGGGTAAGTATGTTCAAACATGTTAGCTCTCTCCAACATGTCTAATTCATAAAACAATGTATGGCGTTTGTGTATTCAAACAATTTATGTACACTTAAATTCATGGACAAATACAATTAAATATGATACGCTACTATACGTAATAAGAAATGGACGGGTAGATATGAACCAGACATAAAATATATCACAATTTCGTTCGACTTGAAGAAATACGAAGCATTGGGTTGGATAATTGCAGTATTATATCGCTGTCGATAACAAACTGATATCTTAAATGTTTGGATAAAACAATTTCTCAACTGAATGCACGACTTGATTTGGTCTGATTTGTTTGACAGTTGTAAAGGAAATATCACAAATGCACTATGAAAAGATATTCGCAATGCAAAGCACACTCGATCTTCTGATAAGCGTAACTTTAATTGTGAACATGTTACGTATAGTGACAATATGTTTTGTTCGCTTTCTATAGAGGAAACTCCTACATGAAGAAATTTGGCGAATTTTGAAAGGCAAATGTTAATTATCCTTAGATTTCCAAATAAGATATGTTACATTGTGGTTGGTAAAACAGGCATAGGTTTCGTTATAATGCATGAGCCAATATGATTATATTTATGTGAGTGGTTGTCATTATTTCGGATTCCAGTGTGAACACGACCATGAGTTATCTATCAACTAACTGATCATAACTAACAATATCTTATACAACCTAGCACGTTTTGTAAAGTCAGAATTGAGCAATTATTTGCAATAACAACATCTATCAGTCAGTCATTCATTACTCAACATTAGACCCATTATTTGTGTATTGCTATTTTCATTAACAGGAAAATGTTGTAAATTCATTTGGCATTTCTTTCTTCCTTCAATGTTTATTACAAAGTACAGTGAATTAATTCGGAAGTCAGTTTATGTTTTCGTGATTATTCATAATTAATATGCATTGTAATACTAATTGTTTTGCAAAAATACATAATGTTGTTGCGACTTTATCCTCATTAATATTCTCCAAGAACTCAAGCAAATCTCTTCGACAGTGTTTTGGTTTAAGACTGAAAATACTAATTATGAACAATTATCTTAAATGCAAATAAATGATGAACAAACAAACTTAAGTGGTTGAGTATATCTTTAGTGTGTGACTGCCTTGCTTGCCAGTATCGTGTTTATGACTGATATATGTTATTTATTATACTAATTAGTTCCAAATTTTACGACAAAGGAAACTGCAGTTTTAACGATGTTGCACAAGGTGACTCACACGGAATACTGCCAACTGATATACACTCATTAACACATCAGTAACATCGCTAATTAATAGCTAATTACATTTTATAGTACCTATTATTCAGGCATATGCTCTTATCTCTGAGGCGATGATGGAAAGCGAGAAAAACACACGTGCTTGACATTTTAGTACGCTGCACTAGAACTCTAAGACAAAATTCTCATGAACATGTCAAAGGGTATTAGTGTTATATGTGCGCAGGTACGTGCTAGACGATATGCAGTCATGTTCATTTTTTTAATAGACGAAACGTCTTTGTCCGACATTAATTCAAGTATTTATGAGGCGGTGATACGAAAAAAACGAACGCAATCATGTTTGCCAGTCATTAGTAGCATGTTAACTAGTTTCGGGATTTTGGAGATGTGTCAAAGAAAGTGCAGCAATTAGTTACAATGTTTTGTTGTTTCTTTGACAAAAACAAGCGAGATTCTGTCATCTGTGAAGTTAGTATAGCATATTTCCGTGTTGTGATGAAAAATGTGTCAAAAATAATGTTCATTCACTGTTTTAGGCTTTGAGTGCCAAGTAGGTTTTATACTTTCCGAGTGACACAATGTAAGTGTGTTGGAAACGATGATTATCAACGGCTAATATGATTATACTGAATAATCTTCTAAGGCATAATTCGTAGAAACGAAGATTCACTGATTTTGGACATCAAACATACACTGGGCATTACCTTCAAAACCAGATTTCTCGCCATCATAATTTGGGCAACTTAAGTTCTAAACTATTTAATATCCTATCCAAAATTCCAAAACTTGCAATGTTCATTATTTATTGTTCTACAAATCAATTACATTTGTTGTGTTTGTCGAACATTCAAGATTTACTTCGCGATTTGAGACATAACCAAAAAACACAATGTTTCGCTCTGGAATATTTCAAACTTTATATTAATGTAGAACTTATGCCAAAAGATAGCATATTTTAGATTTCCCTAGATGCAGAAGTACAACAAGTCAGTTCAAAAACAAATAACGAGGGGTAGTTCTTTAATCATCTCTGCATATTTTCAGTTTTCTAATTTAAAATCTTCAGAGAAATGCACGATGCATTCACGCATCTACGTTTCGAGTAAATTAAGTCATTTTTCATACACCTGTGAAAGATTTGAACACTCCATTCTCATGCGGAATTTGTTCAGCAACAACATTTTCAATAGAATCTGACAGGCACAACTGTAAGAAGTGGAGTGGGTTGTTTCTGTCTATAAGAGCATACCTACTTTAAAAGTTATTTTAGATGTTGTTAACATTTGGTGGGGGTAAAAAGATATGCACACGTTGCATTCTCCCGCATGTTTAATCACTTTATTTTAACATTACAGTTATATCAAATGATAGATGCTACTTATTTGCATCCTTATCAACATCATCGTTATCCTTGCATCATTTCCGCCATTATTGTTTATCATCACCAGCAACAGTTCCACCAACACATTTTCAAAACAAAGTTTGGCAGAACTAAATAAGAACTTCTATCTAGTTTATTACGATATTTCATCATCGATATTGCCCTAGTCCCCCTTATAACTTCAGACAATCACGGCATGGTTAGAGCCAACAGGAAGTGTTATGAGATATTGCCCTAGTCCCCCTTATAACTTCAGACAATCACGGCATGGTTAGAGCCAACAGGAAGTGTTATGAGATATTGCCCTAGTCCCCCTTATAACTTCAGACAATCACGGCATGGTTTGAGCCAACAGGAAGTGTTATGAGAAACAACAACCGGTATACACATTTACTGACAACAGTCTTTCACAATAGTGATGTTAACGCAAATAGTTTTTTAATGTTGAAACAAAAGAAGTAAGAAATAATAAGACAATAGAAATTTCACTAGTGGATGATCAAAGCGTAACATATAAGGTATGACAGGACTACAGGGTAGTTTCAAACCGCCAGAATTGCATTTCCTTCACAGACAAACTTTCTAATACTTCTAATCTGTTAGTTTTTATATTGAAGTGAAAGTAGCCAAATTTAGAAACCAAATTATAAGCGGAGATTTTCTGTGACTTTAATTAGAAAATCTAACAAACTAGAAATGAATCTCTAGTTTATCGTTTAGATTATGAACAGAGAATGACATTACGTGAAATTAAGAAAACATGGACATCGAATAATGTTATCTACTGGTCAAGGTCAGACAGTTTCAGATGCAACATCTTATGCTTACAGTTCTACAGTGGCATTGTGTTCGGATACAGTTTGGAGTTAAATGTCTTATTTCGTGCAAAATATGCCAATTTCAGTGAAATTCTTAGTCACGGACATCATTCCTTAACACATATATACAAAAAAATGTTTGCCACTTTTACCTGCAGATAATCAACAATGACAAAAATTCTAGTGTGCGGCAGGAACAACTCATAAGAAATAAACCTATTTTTTATTCAGGATTTAGGGTAAAATAATCTGCAGATAATGGGAGATAGGACTCAATTATCTCGTCTTTATTTTTCGGTGAAAAACAGCAGCCGCATTATCTTTGACGTATTTCACTGAGGTGGTAAATTCTGGATACTTTTGGCTCAGACATCTGTTCAAAACGTTGATCTCTTCTGATAATTATTACTGATTATCTTCTGTCTTAGTGTCTCGAAAATTTGAGTCGAGTTTCTATAAGAAGGTACGAAATAATGAGGGATATTACTTCAAATCTTGTTATAATTAACATGTTGTTTTATGTATCGTCTTCTGGGTGGAGTGAGACATTTTGGCGAAGGAAGTTTATTCTTAGACTTTTGTTTATTTCCTGACTGATACAATTATGCATCCATCTATCCATGTTTCCTACATCGGGGTACATATTGCGTCCTGTCGAGGAGATGGGATATACTCATGTTGTCAAATGTAGGACTGTTGGTACAGGGTGCATCGACATTGTCCGCGAGACAAAACACCGTCCTGTGTCGGAAAATGTTTGACTTTATATCAAATGAAACATACTTCTACTTGGCCAATGCGGCCTACAGACGTAATGTATAAGCTCCGTGTATAGTCTTGTGAGTTGTTCTTTGATTTAACATTCAAGGGTGAATTCAAATCTGCGTGACTCAAATTATTCTGATATTTAACATTGGGTCGACTTAAGCCAAATAGCAATACATGTTGTATTAATAACCTTCAATACATTTAGAAATACACACACAAAGCAATAAAGGGAATTACGTTTCCCTCTGATAAATGACTCATTATTTGTATTCTTCGAACTGCAAACTTACACGGACATTTGTAAATCATTTCCACGTTCAAGTAAATCAATATAAGATGTCTGCTTTCTCAATTTATTTATATATATATTTATCTCATGAATGACAGCACGTATGCAAAAAAGTAAGGCATTGTGTACATTTGCTAGTCAGACACGGCGTATTAGTAATATATAATCATATTTTCAGACTGTGTGCACTAAATATGTTATGCCGAACACACGATTCACCTTAACTGCAATAACAGATGTGTTCAAACTGTGTCAAACAGACATAGTCTTTGTACATCGTCTTGCTGAAAAATGCATGTTCACGCTGATAAATCAGTCGGTGGTATTTTAAGTATACGTTGTCGGATCATATCCGATCTGAATACCATCTTCCGATTTGTTTGAGGTGCAAACTTCGTGAACCGACTACACATTCGTACTAAGAATATTCGACCTTACTAAGATATGGCAAGAACTTAGTTAAGAATGTCTTTCTACGCTGTAATAAGACTGAAATGTCAATGGTGGATTGTGGATTATCTACTCATAAGAAAAATATGCAAATAATCCTGGTACTCAACAAAGATGGATTTGTCTGCCATTAATAAACAATTGACGTAGATAATTGTTTGTAGTATTTTATCTTCAAATAAAAGAAACCACCTCGCACTTACAAATACTATAACTTTCGTGACGTTCTTTGTTATACTAGTCTATTTGAGCTACATACATAGCCAAATATATAATATTCACAATGTATTGAAAATATTTTAACTCCTGATCCACCGAACATTGTTAATTAGTTAAGTTTAGTTTAAGCTTATTTATTTTACATCGATTGTGAAACAAATTCTTACAACTTCTACTTATCACTCTCGATGGCAGTGTTTCTCAAATAAGACTTTACACAAAATAAAAGTACATCGTGAGTGGACTTCCTTAATTGTATACATTCCTTGGTAAATATCTTGGTAAAGTACACTCGAACAAAACACTTCATCAAACAAGTAGTATCATTTATTAATACGATGGTCTCTCTAGTTGGGCAATGTAACTTAACCACAACTTATCGGGGAACCATCTGTTTATCTAGCAAACGATTCTTAAGTTTATTGCTGATTAGTTGAATGCTGACTTGTTTATAAACAAATGCATTGACACTGTAGAATAGCAAGATATTTTCTCAACCCCGACCATTCCCCCTTTTACGTTTTTACTGTTCTTTAAATTCAAACAAGAATATAAGTAAAATAATGGTTAAAACATATTAACTAAGATGTGTGCATAGGACACGAATATCACCGCTATGGCCCTTTAAGTCGAAAAAGGGCCATAACTCCTCCAGATACAAGTGGATTGTGACAGAAATCGAACTTGACTTGCAATGTATTATCCTACACTTATGTGCTCATTATGAGTTAAATCCACCCGACCTGTCATGAGTTATTGATTGGAAACCATTTTTTCGCACGGACGGACGGACATTTTAAGACCCTTCACCATTCTTCGAATGATATAACTCATTACAGGCTCATACAAAAAGACGACATGTTATGACGTCATTCATTTTAACAGAATCACTAACGTGTTGTTTCATTATTGTGTAGTAAAAAAACGATCAATGTCGATGAGTGAATAACAATCATAACTTGATGGCGGTACAAGGACACGTGGTTAAAATCTAAATAATTATAACAACTATTATAATGTGTGCATAAATGAATTTTATGTGAAAGACGGGCGTAATAAACAAGATAATAAACATCCATAGAATGTTAACACATATTACTGTGATGCTGTCAAAGAAACAAATTATATATCTTCTATGCTCACAACAGAGTCTGATGCCAAAAACAACAACATGATTTGATTATTATTTTAAATGATGCAACAATAAACAAACCTAATGTTGTGTTGTTATTATACGTTAAAATTCAGTCATGCCAGCATAGCTATTTATCTCTCCATTAGAAACAATATCTTGAATAATCTGTGAGTGCATGTTTTATAGAATCCGCCATGAATCTGGTAGAAAAATAAGAGATCTGGTAAAATGAATAAAATGTTAAATTCGTTGCTTTAGGTGCCAAAAAAGCAGACACGCGGTTGTATGAAGACGAGAATGATTCCAATTCTAAACACTGTACAAAACTGATATTGAAACACTTTGTACACTTGTATCATAATCATCAGTTAATTATATCCATTAATTTAACTCTATGTGTAATGTGTTTATTTAAACTAAAACTATAAGTCTATTATGGCTAGTATTTGAATTGTTCTCATTTCATTTGTGAATACCACGCATGGCAAGGTATAATCGGTGCAAAGTCTTACTTATGACTAATGAGAACACGTTCTTGGAACAACAAACTGAATTAGAAGAAATGGTTCAATTAACGTAAACACAAGTGAACAATACACTTTCCAGGAATAAAGGAAGTATGGGTACACGCCCTTAAAATGTTATGGGGCTGCCTTAAAGTTACAAGGACCTTAGATACATCGCAGTCACCAATGTATCCAGAAGTAATCCATATAATTATGTTCACATATATTTTCAGATACAAATACATATTATCATCTTCCAATGGACGTTATCGAAGGTGACCAGATTTTAAATCCTTCCGGTCTAGACGCCAAGTTTACCGGGAGTCCACAGTTAGTTCCCGCCGTTCTCTACACAGGTCTAAAAATAGATTGCTCTCGGCAGTATGTCAAGGTCAGTGGTCCAGGACACAGACACGAATGTTTTGGAGATCTCAGTTTATGTCCTGATGGTACGTATGTCTATATCAATGAGTCTGAAGATTAATCATACATTAATTATGAAAGTAGATAGTCTAAAAAACTGTAACATATTTTATGATGATCATATATATTTTTTAAAACGAACAATTACGATTGTATTCTTGATATATTTAGTTAAATCGTCACTTGTCTTTGCCATACTTTTCAGCATCATTTCTTGAAATGAACGTTGTGAAAAATACGAAAATTGCAGAATTTTAGTTATAAATCTTTCGATCGCGTTTATGAAAGTTTACTACTAATAGAGTAGAGAGAGAAATTTAATCGAAATTCATTTACTTAATTGAAGGTTATACAATCGGACTGTGGTTCAAATTTGACCGTGCCGGTACAGGGAATGGTGTTTATCTATCAAACGGGGGTCAAACAACCAAGTCACATGGTGTCGCCATGTACTATCAAACTGGACGAATGGAGTGGGTGTTCCGAATGAAGAATGGACAAGAATGGCGTGCAGTAGTTTCGGACATCTTGGCACGTAGATGGTACCAGGTGATGGCCACGTGGCATAAACGACGTGGAGTCACCATATACATAAACGGAAACAAAGTTGCTCAGGGATCAACGCCAAAATTAAGGTAAAGTCCATGTATGTCAGCATTCACGTGGTTATGTTTTCAGTGCAAATTTAAATGTATTTCTACATACAGCTGCCGTCCATTAGAACGGTTAGAACGTCGTCCATCAAGGAAAATGCAAAACCTTACAATTTTGGTAGATAAAAAAAAAAAAGATTTTGGTAGATAAATGACGACTTATCATGGAACATTATTTAAGATTGCAAGTGTTATAGACGCATTGGCTGTGACAACAAGATACCAGTTGCTTTAGTGTATAGAAATTAGTATCTAATTTCAACGTTAATTTCTTATACATGTTATAAGACACATACATGATATTTCACATAAGTATATGTTGTTTTTAGAGCTGCAACAAGATCATCAAGTTCTTATAATGACTTCATTATTGGCCGATCAAATGATCAGATAGCAATACGTGGTCTGGGCGTCATGACGGTAGATGACTTCCAGTTCTGGTCCTATAGTTTGGACGAAACAGTTTTGAGGGAAAAGGGTGAGTTTGGTGTAAAACATATTAATTAGATTAAAAATGAACGAAACAGCAAAGTAAATCTAATGTTGCCAGAACCAACCTCATTATGATTAAGCATTGAGTTAAAATATCCAAAGGGAAGCAACTCGTATTGTCATACGTCAACCTTTTTCAGGAGTAGTTTCCCTTAAAAAAAATCAAATAATAGTGCAAGTAAATGCGAACCTTTCAGACTTCGTCTTTATTATTTTACATTAACCTTTCAGGACCAGTCTATGAGTACCATTTATCGATGGACCAACTACAGAGTGGACAACTGATTGTACCAAACCTAGAACCAAGAACACGTGGTCAACTTCGGCAAGTTCCGGGAATTATCGGAAACGCTATTCAGATTCCGGGGCGTGGACAGTACATTGATTTCGGATCTTTTACAGATACGTGTCTCGGCAACACCACTCTCTGTTTGTACGGATTTACAGTCACATTTTGGATTCAATTTGACCGTCTCGAAGACAACACCTATTTTATGACGTCAAGCGTCTCTGGGTTTGGATTGTTTTCGTATGGAGGTCGACTGTACGCCGTTGTCCAAAATGGCGACCGACAGTATCAAGCCACCGTTTCCGGAATAGAAACAGGAAGATGGTACTTCTTGGAAGTAACATGGAGTCCATCAACTGGCCTGGAAATGTTTAAAGATCAAAAGCTGGTTGCAACACAAACTGCCAGCAACCATTATCAAGTTAAAACGACCAATTATGATAACTTCTACATCGGCCGTGCAAACACTGTTATGTACACGGAGAAGTATGCAGCCATTTCCATTGATGAACTGCACATTTACAACGCAGGAATTGAACTTCTTTTAGCTATTGACTTCATACAAAGAGGTAATTGAATACATTAAATAAATTATGAAAGAAAGGCTGAATTTATCTCAGGGGTAAACAAATATGTTTGTTTCAGGTTACCCTTTTTTGGCCCCGATCCTAGAATATTTTTTCGCCTGTTTACATTTGGGGGTGGGGAGGGGGGGGGGGGGTAAAAAATCTTCTTTTATGTGATATTTCTTTGTGTGAATATTTCTTTAGGTTCATATTTCCGCTCAGTTATTAGACGCTTTACGAGTATTCCAGTTATAGAGCATTATATTCACATTGATTAAAACATTATCCATGTCAAAAGGGAAATGGGATTTGTCTTTTAACATATATTTATTTAAATCTATGTTTAATTTGTAAAACATTTTTTCGACCTACCTGCCCTATTATTTTGGGGGCATGCAACCTGAAAGAAACTTTGTTTAGGCCTGTTTAGGCAGTGACTAAACAAATATGCAAATATCCTGCTGGTCTGTGTTCCAGTTTTAAGTGCCATCCATTGTGTCCAAGGTAACGTTATATGCTCTGTTTCATTTAATCATTCTCTACTTATAGGCAAACCCACGAAACATTACTATGGATTCGATTCAATGAATGGTTCCAGGATCGATCATCCATCCACCGTCATTGAAACTGAGGGAAACCCCAAACTGGTACCCGGCAAGATCGAACGTGCAATCAGACTCGATGGACGCACGCAAACAGCTGAGTTCAATCACGGCGACGATTGTCTGGGAAATCTAGATTTCTGTAGACACGGAATGCTTCTGGCATTTTGGTTCAGGTATAAATGTGTGCTAACATTTAAAACAAGAAATATCTTGAAAAAGATGGTCGGCGCAATCTGCAGCAAACACATTAGTTGAAATATGAACGCTAAGATTGGTTGAGCAACATACAATACATGTATATGTGTACCGGAGAATAGATTTCGGTAAATTTACCAAATTTCAATGGATTTCGGTATGGTAACATACCCATTATCGAAAGGTTTACCAATCCGCGTCAAGGTTACAAACGATGTTCGGTTAAAGAGAAGTTGCTTCAGTGGTTAACGTAAGATTGCTGATATGCAAATAACTAAGCCATGTTAGTACGGCTGCGCCGAACAACTCGGTATTTATTTCATATCTAAAATCCTGTATTTGTATTTGAATGGAAACATTGTAACTCGCACGGCGATATATTTAGATTTTTTGCTTTGAAAATTGTCTCTTTTAATGTGTTCGAGTAATTTTTATTATTCTTCCAGAAAAAAACATATTTGCAAACTTTCATATTACAAAGTTCAATATTTTGTGTGCGCCAGGTGCTGGCTGCAATGTTTGCTGCTCTGCAAAAATTGGATTATTTTGCAAAAACTAGTGATTCTAGAAATTGGATTTTTGGCTGAGTTATTCATGAACTTGTGACCAACATACTACTGGAATTATTTTATGAAATAATGTTTGGATTTATGAATAAGTTGAATGTAAAACAATTGAATATTGACATATAATGATAAATATTGAAGTATCGCGTCACTAATTTCATCAGTTTTAGTGAACAACATCTCACCCATAGTTATGGCTAATCCATGTACAGTTAGACAGTACAGTAGAGACCAATTATTGGATTATAGATTTGTGCCTAGAAGGTGTATACTACCAAATGAAAAAACATTGACTGTGTTGAAAAAGTATAATCTTTTGAAATATAGAGGTAAACGAGCTGGTCGCCCTAGGGTAAAGTCTAATGCTGGTGTTCACATGAAAAATTTGACACACATTAAACTTGACCATACATTGTTATTGAATGCCAAAAGAAATAAACAATTGAAACTTTCAACTGTAAATGTTAGGTCTGTGCGAGGAAAATCTGCTGACCTTATACAACACATATTTGAGGAGGGTATTGACCTCTGTGTTATTACTGAAACTTGGTTACGACCGGATGGTGATGACGTTGTCAGGGGAGAATTGTCTCAGGATGGTTACTGTTTTGATGATGTCCCTAGACCTGATCGTAAAGGTGGAGGACTTGCCCTATTATACAGAAGCAATCTCAAAGTGTCAAAGTGTCCAGCAAAAACATTTCAGTCCTTTGAATGTGCTGAATGGAGAGTATGTAGCCAATCGTTCATACTTTACATATACGGAATATATAGACCACCGTATTCAGACAGACATCCAGTGACACAGGCTATGTTCATGACAGAATTCACTGATTTTCTGGAACAAGTAATGACTAGATCTGAGTCGCAAGTGCTGTTAGGTGACTTTAACATCCACATGGACAATAAGTCGGATTGCTACACCAAACAATTCCAACAGTGTCTGAAATCCTATGGACTGGTTCAGCATGTCAATGCTCCAACTCATTCCAGTGGTCACATTCTTGACCTGATTATCACAAAGCTGGAAGACAAACTTGCAAATGTCTCAGAACCTTTATCAGACTATTATATCTCCGATCACTGTTTTGTCACTTGTAATATTGAACAGTGTCGTCCTCCTTTGATTAAGAAAGAAATCCAATCTCGAAATTGGAAATCCGTATCCAGTGAAATCATACGAGCAGATTTTATGGAATTAAGCAACATCGTAGTAAACACTTCCAATGTAAACGATCTTGTGTCTGAATTTACAAGAATCACCTCAGACATTGTTCAGAAACATGCTCCTCTGAAAGAGAGAACTATTCTCTGTAGGCCGACAATACCTTGGTATTCTGGTTACATAAAACAGCTGAAACAGTACCGACGATCAATAGAGAAAATCTTTATGAATGACAAATCAGACCTGTCAAAAAAGGTATATACTGGAGTAAGAAACAGATATACTGCAGAACTTTCTAAGGCCAAGGATGAGTACTATCAGACAAAAGTTGGAGAGGCAGAAGGAAATATCAAGAAGTTATATGCTGTAACATCAGATTTGTTGGGAAGGTCAAAGGACAATCCACTCCCATTACACACAAGTGCAGTATCTTTGGCAAATGACTTTCTGCGATACTTTGCTGATAAAATAATCACACTGAGAAATGATCTTGACAATATACCTAGTGATATATCAATCAATGGTAATTCTTCAGACTCAAATTCACCTGTGATTGGAACTACATTTTCTTCATTCAAACCACTCTCTGAAAATGATGTCTTGAAGCTTGTATATGCATCAAAATCTACAACATGTGAACTAGATGTGATTCAAACTACAAAATTGAAGGAGTACTTTTCAGAACTGGTTCCCATAGTGACAGAAATAATAAACCAATCACTGCTATCTGGGGTGTTCCCTGAGGAGTGGAAAAGTGCTGTGATAAAACCTCTGTTGAAGAAGAAAGGTCTTCCACTGGAATTGAAAAACTATCGTCCAGTGTCAAATTTAACATTCCTATCCAAAATACTTGAAAAATCTGCATTAAACCAAATTAATGCGCATATTGAAGGCAACAACCTCCTTCCTGCGTACCAAAGTGCTTATCGAAAATATTATGGCGTTGAAACAGCAATGGTCAAAATGTATAATGATCTTTTAGAAACCATCGATAAAAATCAAGTTACAATTGTTGTCATGATCGACTTGAGTGCAGCGTTTGACACCATTGATATCCCGATACTTATTCAAATCCTTCAAGAGGAATTTGGTATTCATAGCACTCCCCTGGAATGGATTGAATCCTATCTCACCAACAGAACTATGAAAGTCTTGGTTGAACAGTCAGCATCTGACACTGAGCCATTGAGGTTTGGTGTTCCACAAGGTTCTTGTGCTGGACCTGTGATCTTTACTCTGTATATAGCGGCTCTCAACAAAGTGGTGCAGAAATATCCTGCAGATCTCTATGGATACGCTGATGACCATAAGATTGCTATGAAAATTCAAGCGGGTAATTCTCAAAATGAGATAGCTGTTGTTCAACTACTTAACAGCTGCCTCAATGAAATCATACAGTGGATGACCACCTTTAAACTGAAAATGAATCAATCTAAAACTGAAATAATTATGTATGGAACCAGACAACAGTTAGCTAAACTGAACATCACAAGTGTTAATGTCGGTGGGTGCGACGTAAAATGTGTGGATCATGTCAGAGACCTGGGTGTTATAATGACCAATACACTCAATTTTGACCATCACATTCAGAAAAAGTGTCAGATAGCTCATGTGCAGTTACGAAATCTAAGAGCTATACGTAATCATCTCACAAAAAAATCAACTGAATTATTAGTGCATGGATTAGTCCATTCACACATTGACTTCTGCAATGGTTTATTTACCGAAATTCCAGCCTACCAAATCAATAAACTCCAGCGCGTCCAAAATCATGCCGCCAGAGTTGTCATGAATGTTCCATATGACACACCAAGTGCTGATCTTCTGAAGAAATTACATTGGCTTCCGGTTAAAGCAAGGATAATGTTCAAAGTTCTAGTGATAGTATTTAGAGTCATCAAAGGTACAGCTCCCCTATATCTGAGGAAGATGTTTGTACCTTCCGGGCAACGGTACAGACTACGTTCACAAAGTGACATAAGCTTTCACATACCAAGACGGCGAACAAAACTAGCCGACAGATCAATGACTGTTATTGGTCCAAAATGGTGGAACAATTTACCTAGTTATGTAAAAGAAATTCAAACTGAAGCCGGATTTAGATCTAAACTGAAAACCCATTTGTTCAGTATGTTTCATGGGTGTTAAAGGATAAATGAACACGAGAGTGGTATTATATACATGTGTCATGATTAACTGTGTCTTAATCTAAGTTCTAGAATCATGTTAATGTAAATGATCTTTATGTGTGAAGCGCAATAGAATATTTTTATAATGTTTGCGCTATATAAATGTCATGTATTTGTATTTGTATTTGTATTATATAGACTAATGGACATATGTTTGATAATGAACTCGATGATTTTATGTACTGATAAAATCAAATCATTTGGGTTTTTGCCGAGACATTCGTTTTAGACACCCTTAGCTCTATGCATTGTTGTTGATGTCCTGTTATAACTGTCTAGTTATAATTACGAAACATGCACGTGGTCTTTAAGTTTGTGATGTCACTGTTATCTATTGTATTACAGACCGGAAAGGGCGTCAGAAGGTATGACCTACCTATCCACCGGAATAAATGGTGTCGAAATATCTCACAATGGTCGCGAGTTTAGAATAACTGTAGCGAACTCCGTATACGTATGGGAAGTTTTAACGACCGTAATGAAGGCGAATACATGGTACTATGTTGAAGTCACATGGTCGGGTGAGATGGGCCTGCAACTGTTCATTGACAATAAAGATATTGTTACCGACACACAACCAAGTGGTAAGATCGTTGAAACTCTTTTATGCCAAATAAATGACTCGAATTCGTCTATAAATGCAAAGTAGCCGCGGCCGTGGTCCAGTGGTTAGTGCGCTGGACTTGTAACCCAGCGATCCGGGTTCGATTCCCGGTCATGCGACAGGTCATACCCTTCCATGAAAATTTGACAAATATGTCGATTTTCCTCCACATGTGGAGAAGTTGCCGGCTCCTTGTGGAAGGGTAAGTTAGTACTGGTAAGAATTCAGTCCAGGAAAAACTGGTTAGGTGAACCGGCCGCCGTATATATAACTGAAATATCGTAGAGAAACGGCGTTAAACCCGATGAAACAAACAAACATAAATGCAAAGTATATTTTGCAGGCTTTTAGTGACTGGGGTATATTTAGTCACAACGTTCTTATTTGGTGCCTATTTAATATTTCATGAGATCTGATGATTAGCATAAACACAACACAACACAACACAACACAACACAACACAACACAACACAACACAACACGGTCATTATTTCTATTGATTTAAGTGTTTTTTGCTACATCTGAACAAGTTATACCAGTGGTATATGCACACAGATATGTTGTTATAAGTTTTAAATCAGATTTCCTTTTTTCCAGAGAACACGGCACGTGTCGGCAGTTCTGAAATATCACGTGACAAATTTGTATTGGGTAAAGGCAATAAAGCCGGAAGCGTGAACGGTGCTGCCACCTTTGATGAAATGGAATTCTGGTATAACACACGTGGATATCTAATAGCTTTCCAGTATATTCAACGAGGTAAGCATTCGATAAAAGAACTAAAATAAGAAATTCGAGCTTCGTTTGAAGTATCCAATATTATTGCAAGTATATATCGCCAAATCTGATAAGAACAGAACGAACCCGCGATCTCCATCAGTCATGTATAGTGCCCAACTGTCTGAGCAAAAGGGGTATGTAACAATTTCTATTTTCACTTTCACTTTGTGTTCGTATACTGTAATATATATACAAAGTGAAAGTAGAAATTGTTACAGACCCCTTTGGTCTGAGCTACACTGCTATCTGGTCTCACAGTCACACGACTTCATGTTGATCTGTTTGTTGCCATTCAGGTGATGAGTTATTCTGCTTCAACGATCTTCATTCACAAATGTTAAATCCCACTGATTATGTAATAATTAGGATTGGATCGTCTTGATTGGACAGAATGAATAAAATATGACACACTGTTGTATACAAATCAACTTCTAAGCAATTGCTATATTTAGACGTGGAACGTTTGAAAAGAAAATGCACTAAAGAACGACCCGGCGAGCAGTTTAGACAGTTTGTGTGAAAGAATTTTGTGACGTATTCGTCCCCTTATTTCTGAGTAATTGTTATCGTTGAAACCATCTTTCTAAGCTCTTTCTATCTGAACTACCTTTATTGTTCTGGAATGCACATAACTCAAATAAAATGCAATTCCATAGCCCCGTATGTAACTATTCTCTGCAGGAGGGTTAAAACGTTAAAGTTGTTATTCTTTAAAAAACGAAAAACAAGTTATGGGGTTCTGGGAGTAAGGTGACGGTATGGTTAATTATCCAACGACATATTCAGATTAACTGTAGATGGGTTATCAATAATTGCTTCACCTCGCGTTGTTCATCGGTAGCAATTTTATTTTGATTTTTTTTTCAGGTAAGCCTGAACATAAAACAATACGAATGGACACTATTATCGATGACGGCAAGCAACTGGAGAACGATGACTTTATTGTCAAATTATTTGGTAGACCGTTGCTTGTTCCTGGTAAGATAGACCGAGCGCTGAAACTTAACGG
The DNA here is from genome assembly GCA_032209605.1 of Mactromeris polynyma. Classification (NCBI taxonomy): domain Eukaryota; kingdom Metazoa; phylum Mollusca; class Bivalvia; order Venerida; family Mactridae; genus Mactromeris; species Mactromeris polynyma. The sequence continues at coordinate 1,050,207 of JASFXZ010000009.1, forward strand.
AAACACGCAGTTTATAGATTTCGGAGAACACAGAAATTCCTGCTTAGGAAATTTAGAAGAATGTAAATTTGGTATCTCGATATTCTTCTGGGCTAGAATTGAATCGTATAATTATAATATGTACATGCTATCTACTGGTGCTGCCGGTATTAAAATGTATTACCTACATGGCTATATAGTTGTTTCATTGGATAACGAAAGAAAATCCTGGCGATTAAGTGTACCGAGAATTACCGAGAACGAATGGCATTTTATTGAACTCTCGTGGCATCCGGAGTTTGGTTTGAGTCTTTACGTGGATAACGAACTGATCGATCACGTGTCAGACATATCAATCCCAGAAATCACCGCGACCGGAAATGAACATTTCTATATTGGAACCCCGAATACTGAAGACGTACAAGGACAAAGATTTAGCTATGCAAACATGGCAGTTGATCAGATGGAGTTATGGTACGGACGTCGGGAAGAGTTGTTGGCCTTTGGTTACATCGTGCGAGGTATTGTATTCACTGTGTTGTAGACCCATCTACCATAGGACATCCTAACATATCTGAGCTTTCTCGATGCCAATATACACTTTACGACGCAACATCACTTTCACGTAAATTTGATGCGAGCAAAATTAATTAATTACTTGAATTTCGTTTACTTGTTTAGTTGAATTAATATAATCATTTGTATTCTTTAAATCATTCGATCATTAATCAAATTGGCCCTCAATCAGTCTGTGAAATGTGACCACTCGGTGAAGGCTCAGATATGGCTTCATGCTCTATTTGATGGGAGTTCACAGCGTCCATTTCGTTACATGTATTTCGTTCCGCTTTCAATGTTGTACATTCATGTTTCAATACCATATATAGAGGATCTTACATGAGTGCTGATGTGATATTGTTTTTAGGAAACGAGTCGACTGAAATAATATGACGCGAGGCTCTGCCGAGCGTCATATTCGTTTCAGTCGAAGAGTTTCATAAAAACAATATCAAATCAGCACGAATGTAAGATTCTATTTATCACATAAAACCATAAATCTTTAAATAAACAATATTTTTAATAAATGCCGAAATTCAGAACAATTGTAAACACTATGCTGGCATTTAAAGTGACGTCACACTGGCCATTTATGACGTCATAAGTGACGTCACACTGGCTATTTATGTAACTAGTTACATATGATATTTATGTCACTGCTTTATGCCACTCCTGGAGTGCAAGTTATGTGATAAAGTTTAGTTAATAATTTAATTTAAATAATGAAAGTAAATATATCATTTATGTCACAGAGAGATGCATACTGTTTTATTTGTAGATTTTATTTAAATAATGAAAGTAAATATAGCATTTATGTCACAAAGAGATGCATACTGTTTTATTTGTAGATTTTATTTCACTTGTAGATTATATTTTCTGTTGCAGTTTTGTAGATTTTATACTGTGTACATAGACAGTGTATGTTATTATTTCGGAATGAAGCATGTGCAATGTGTTGTTGGTAACACTGTTGGTTTTATTTTTAAGAAGTCAGCACCAACATACAACACTCCCTATCTCACATGGTATTATACCAGCCTTGCAACCTCCCATCCCCTGTCTCACCCCTCACATCCCTCTCACCCCTGTATCACCCCTCTCACCACTAACACATGTTTTACCTTTGTCTCCATTCTCTTCCTTTTGCTGTTTATTAATTGATTTCAACTGTTGTCAGTTTCTGTTATTTTGCATGGCATGAGCATGAGGAGATTCAATTCTCAAATATTTCGAGTAAATAAAATAAAATTTCTGTGAATTTTTGTTTTTTCAATCTAAACAAACATTTCATCTTAAGTCGAAATAAGTAATTAAGATATATATAACATTTGTTTAAGACTTTATATAACATCATTAGTTATGAAGTTTAATTTTAATTACATTTTGACAACACCATATAAGTAAATTGTTTCTTTCTTTTAAATTAAGCAAGACACATATAATTGAATAATTATTCTACCTTAATATTATAAGGCAACATTTTTTAATTAAACAACGCATGATCTGTGTATTTTCTAATGCGTGCTATCTTTTCCAGTTTTCATGGCTGAATGACTAAGTACTTTCACATGGTATGACGCCATTTTCCTCAAATCCTTTACAATAACTGAACTATTTCAGTCGAGCATAAATTTAATGTGTGATGAATTTTCTAATCCAACGTCTTTCCTACAATCTCTATTCTAATAGTCCTCTCTCACTCTCATAAACTTTGCAACAAACTGTTCCCTCTTCCTTTTCTCTTGTTGTTCTTTCTACATTGAGTACTAATGTCTATTACCTCGTAAAGACAAAAACCCAGCATTTACAATAAAACCCGACAGAGCTGAATTAACGTTTAGTAAAATGTCCCAGTTTTCCTGTCCTACAAATATTTGAGTCAACCTTGACCTTGTATCCTCGATCAAAGTTTAACAATGGAGTGCAGCAGTTATGCGTGTAAATTTCTTTCTCTAATAAGCAAGACGCCTTTGCACATGCTGAAATGTCCGACACTGTTTTGGAATGGTACTTAAATAATGCCCAAATAATAATTGAAACATGACCATGTGACGTTTTTACACAGACAATATAGGTTACGAGTCATTCTCCATGGAAACTGCAACGGACGGCGTTATTGACCATCCGAAATATCGTGTTACTCTAGAACGAGGCGCTCGACTGGCTCCCGGTAAAATTGGAAGCGGTGTATCACTACAGGGAACCGGTGATTACGTCGATATGGGTGAACACATGGACGAATGCTTCGCCAACATCGACCTCTGCAAAACTGGTCTAACCGTATCACTTTGGTTGAAACCCAAAAGTTCAAAGTCGGATCAATATTTCCTTTCTACGCCAACATATTCAGTTTATTACGAAAATGGGGAATTAATAGCAAAGTTTTTGTCCTCCGGCAAAGTATGGAATGTGAGTTCCGGACAGATACAACTAAATGATTGGAATAATGTAATGTTGTCATGGGATCGTGAAGTAGGGTTGAAATTATTCCTTGACGACAAACTGATGAACCGAGACCAGGAACCACATGATATGATGCAAGGAGACAAGCCGAGAACCGGAAAAGTATACATTGGGAAATCCTCGGACTCGACCGTTACACAAACAGCAAACATTCAGGCAGACGAGGTACAATTCTGGTATGCAGACATCGACCGACTTACTTCACATGGCAAATACAAAGGTTTGAAATAGTACATGTAATCATTTAATACAAAGTTACCTTCATATTTATTCATAAATACCACTAATGACTATAATTCAGAAAAAAACAATGTTCCCTTCCATCAAAATGAGTAAAATGTTTGAAAAACAATATCAAAACACAACAACAACTATTCCATATTTCCGTTTGTGTTCGTTGTCTTCGAAATGTACTTCATTTTTCACCAAGTATTATTTAACAAAGCTAAAGATGTTTCAATTATTGAATTGACATATGTAGCATTCTTCTTTCTGTTCATACCTACATACTTAGGGGAACTACACGTGTTTTGAATTGATTAAACGTATATGAGCATTGTGTTTTATCTGTTGTTGTTGTTGTCTGTACACACAGTACCATTGCGTGAGGAAATACCTTTAAGTAAGATGCCGGATTCTGGTGTTCTGAAGCTGCCGACAAGAACTGTAACTCTGAAAGGTGGCGCCACTGTAGTCACTGGGACCACGGGCCGAGCAGTTAGGTAAACATCTCTGTATTCTTGGATATAGCGACATATATATTATTACGTAAATGCTCATAAAAAGCCAGTTAAAAATATTTTCAAAGTAAGAAAAAATTAGTAGATTTACAGTCGGACCTCAATCATTCGAATTTATCGGGACCGAAATTATTACGAATAATACATGTTTTCGAAGTCCATATCAATTCGTAGTGCCGAAGATTTATCGGTACCTGATATTTATTTCGAATTACACCAAGTATTCGGATAGAAGTATGTCGAATAAACGAGGTCCGACTGTATCGCATTTACCGTCATGTGATAAAATAGATATTTAATAATGAAAACAAAATTGACCAACTCGCTATTATCAGTCTGAAGATCGGTGACCGTTGACTCGTCGTACCTCATTGATTGTTCAGCACATCCTGACTGTTCATCCACGAATTGTCGTTGTTTTCAAAACAAACTTGTATTGAGCACATTTCTACCTTAGATGTAACGTACGGCAGTTTCCAATTTTCATGTATTCACTTTACAGATTGAACGGCAATGCACAGTTTATTGATATGGGAGAGAACCTAACATGTGCTGGTGATCTAGAAAACTGCCGACAGGGATTTACTCTAAGATTTTCGACCAGACCAGAAAAACTGTTAAACAACATGTTCTATATAGACTCATACCCTGTATCAGTGTTTTATCGGTAAGTGTCTTCATTCTTCTTCATCGATTTGATTGACAGTAATCATCATTATTGTCAAGTTGTATTCATAATTACCGTTATGGCCAGTAGCGTGAAACTCTCTCAAGCACATATACATTTATTTCGCAGTTTACTTATATCCATAATTGTTTGCTAACAATGGTATATAACATGGAAGTGGAAATATCCCGTCACGGTGTTTGAAATATCCCGTCACGGTGTTTAAAATATCCCGTCACGGTGTTTGAAATATCCCGTCACGGTGTTTGAAATATCCCGTCACGGTGTTGGAAATATCCCGTCACGGTGTTTGAAATATCCCGTCACGGTGTTGGAAATATCCCGTCACGGTGTTTGAAGATTGCATGTTACTCCGATTTAGCTACAAAATCGCGACTTATCAAAGTACTTATAAACAACGGACACATCGTGAAGCTTAAAAAATAAAATATTATTGAACACTATAATTATATACTAATAATTATACCACAGTAAAGGACATGATTTTATTATTTCTATAGTGATGGTAAGTTATATGCCACAATACGTACATCAACTAAGACATGGACTGTTGGAGCCCCGGGGTTACGTACTGGAGAATGGCAGACTGTCGATGTTTCCTGGCATCCCGAAATTGGTGAGTTAATATAAATATCCTAGTTTATTTGCTCAATTTCATAATATAAAGTCTCTATTGTTAAATTTATGATTGACAATATGTTTTGCTCGCTGTTCCATAAAACAGAATTAGTGTTATACGAAAAACGAATATTTGACTGATATTTTATTATAGAATAGAACAAATGTTGCCAATAATAGAAAGACAAACGTCATATATAGTTTATGATATCTTTCACTCCACGTACAATTGCATACGAAAGCGATAAAATCACTAAATAATGCGATTGATAAATTCTTTGGACGGGAGACAACTCTAAATATCAAACAATTTAGTGAAATGAGTTAGTCCCCTTTGATATGAGAGTGGTTGTTATTAGTGCGGGAATACAGTTTTTAACGCATTGATAGAAAAGTTGTAAAGTGTCTATTTAACAACAGAGATGCAAAAATCATTGTAATTGTAGTTGATATTATCTTGTTATCTTCATGCTTACTGATGATGTCTGTATTGTGTACTTCCAGGTTTGACGATGTTTGTGAATGATGAAGAGGTGGGAGCACATAAAACCCACGGTACAGATATAGAACCTGTGTATGACTACGATAGAAGAACATTCTTTGGTCGAGCAATGACTACAATGATAAATGAAAGGTATGGATTGTTTTTTTTTTCAATTTCATATATGAACAAATTATTACTTGACCTGCTTTATCTTCCGCTTAAACTCAACAAACAACATTGTCAACAACAATATAATTGTCATCCAAAAATAGGATTCTTTATTTTAATCCACACAAAAGACCACCATCATCAGCAATAATATAATTATTGTCTTCTTCCTCTTCATCATCGTTATTAGAGCCACCAACATCATCATCCTGATACTTAGGAAATCATCGAAAAGGAAATACATGCACACGATACGTATGACTAGAATACCAAGTTAAACTATGCGTTACTTCAAAGTTAATCATCATTGCAAAAACCTGGGTCTTTCTGTTCTGATATTGTGAAATATTGTGTTCTTTGCTCTTGATAAAGGCCTAGTGTGGCCGAAATATTGAGCGTGAGGTGATTTTTACACCAGACATTACATTGATTCCCTTTTTGGGGATTTCAACAATTAACACGATTCTGTTCAACTGTTTCTGATTGGTCTATATTCCCAATCAATGAACACCAATTTAACGTCTGTCTGGCCTTTTAATGATTGCACTTTATAGTATTACTTCCGATTTCACTCCAGTAAGAAAGGTGGTCAGAATGTTTGTCATTACTATGATTTTAATGTCTTGTTTAGATATGCAGACACCACTGTGGAAAACATTGAAGTGTTCAACATAAGGCGAGATGTGCTGGCAGCCAATAATCAACTGAATGTCGCTGATGGAGCTGTGAACACGGACAGACCGAGAGTGCCGCAAATCAACACCACACCCAAACCGTCAGATGGTCAAACAACACGAACGATTAATAAAGGTAACAGTTATAAGTCCATGAATTGTACTACTTTTATTCAATATAATTTAAACCATGAGTGTGCCATCACAATACTTTGTATCAAGCTTTTCAACACATATACATTTGTTTATTGTGGTGGGACAAACGTGTATTGTTCTCTTATGTTGGTCAAACACATTACATCCTCCGTGTAGCTCACAAACATACCATTTACTGACATGATGTGAAACAAACACATACCCTTCCCGGTATGGAGCGGCAAACACATGTCCTTTCTTTGGTACAAACAGTCACTCTGCACTCATTAGGGAACACAGCTATATACGTAGATATATTAGTGTACATAATCACTGTTCAAATTATTGAAACCTGACTTGAGCTTTGCATTGAAAAGTATCTATACAAGACCCAGGACGAGATTTAAACGTATCTATACAAACGTATATGAAAATGTTACATATGTAGTGATTAGTCCGTCTTTTACGATTATCCGACACCTAACGCTGCATCGCGTGCAATGTCTTTATTCAGTAATACGGAAATTGAAATTTCTTTTTTACTTAAATTTGTAGGTTTTTTTCTTAGATTTACAAAAAAGCATTCAGTTTAAACCCTGATCACTGTTATAACTTAACACCTCTCCTTATGCCATTACATTGGAGTTTTGATTCATGTGGCATCGTGCTTACTCACCTTCATCAAAGGGAAGTAACTCTATGGTTCTTGTCAAGTTTATTATCAATCCGTTTTTTCGAAAAGTACTGTACGGGACATGATAGTGCATGTTGTAGTATGACTCTTACATGAAACATTGCTACAGGATGTTTAGATAGAGGCCTACGTATAATTATGCAGTTTCAAATTGGATCCTTGTTCCATTGATGTGGTAAAGAATATACATGTACATAGATAATCACATACCACTTGTATGTGGCTGGAAAAGACTGTTTCATGCGAATTGAATGCCCTCATTACCTACTATATATGTAAATCTCCAACAACTTTTGTTCTATTGAGCATATTGCTTAAATATAAATCTTTATATACACTTATATTATACCCAGTACGTAACATAAATTTAAGGATAAATTGTTTATAATAGCAAATGCCTTAGTTAACTTGTATCAACAATAAACCACATTCATGTCACTATTACACAGACCTATACGATATAACCACTTCTAGATGAAACATTTGTATCATCCGAGAGTACATTTTGTTACATGTAATTAGGTGTGGTGATATTACTTCATGCCCGGGGTGCATAGTTTGGTTTCTGACATCAGTTATAAATTGCCGTCTTTGACATGACTGTATCAACGCCTTTCAACTAATTGTGGTCATATATTACAAATATCCGAATGTAATGTCTCATCAAGTGAAGTGTGGATACTGACCGTTAACTTGACACAGATACAAACAATGTATGTGGTATAACCGAGAAGATGACTGTCTAATTCATATTAAGAACATATTTGAAGTTTTCAACTTCTCAGTGTGCTCACCAATGTAAACCATACATTTTAGAAAACGCTGAAATAATTCCGGTGTCTCTGAAGAGAGTCACGCTCTACAACAACTATGTTAACAGCTAACAATTTTCCTTCAACAAGCTACGTTAGTTATGTATATAGTTTTTAAGCAGATAAATGAGTCGTCTACACACACTCTCTCTGTTTGTTTTAGGATACAAATTCCATGTTAAACATTGACAGTAAAATACAACGAGTGCAACAGATTGCATTTTAAACTCGCTTGTCGGCCGATCATTTACTTTACAACGCCCATATAGCAATATAAATTATCATAATATCATGCAAGTTAAGGACTGCGATCTTTAAATAAACAAACGGTGTGGTTTTCAATATAAAACAATACATGTATATCATTTTGTGTGTTAGATAATTTAATGTTTAGCCACTCTACTTCGGTGTTAACGCTTTAACAGTATCTATCTATAGTTAATGTTAAAACATTAACACCGAAGTATAAGATCTATTATAGTTCTAGAATTAATTTCTCGATACATCTTGTATGAGTTTCCTCTAAAACAAAACGAATCATGTTTATACACTCAGAATACAGTGAAGTGTTCCATTATTGAGCACGATGCCAATTATTGTAAGATGATAAGTATATGGTAAGATTATGTGGTGTATGTTTTGTGCAATAGTGTCCTCGACCTTCCACGTACAAACAGGAGACACAGTACCTAATCATTGATGTAACCAGTTTACAATAAAACTGAATAGTGAAACAAACCATTACAAAATACTGGACATGTTCATGTACTGTATACGTGTATGCGAATAATTCGAACTTAGTTCAAGTAATACTTTCGTAGTTTCAAATGGGTGTTTGTAAATTCGTTAGGTTCTCTGTTAACACGAACGCCCGAAATCGAACAGATGGTTGGCAATATTGGCTATCAGATGAAGATGTTGCGAGGCTTTCATTTGTTTTTAATTGCTCTACTGCATATATGTTTTATCGTGTCAAACTCTATACCCATTGTGTCAGACATGAATGTATCGCCTTTCTCACGTGTGTTCTCAGCAGTAACTTAATACACTGAGATTCTAAAAAAATCAACCAAATGTAACAACTTTAAAATGACAGTTACAAAAAGACTACATATGTAGTTTCAAGCAATCTTTTTTATGTACAAGCTCGATAAAGTAAGATATTTGATACATATAATTGGTAACAATGTTGATTTTATTGGCGCCCGAGGGCAAGTTTACTCTTCGCTATATAATTGCTACATTTTAACTATCACTTTACAACATAGTGGTTAAACATTTTGTGTTTCACCTTGATCGACAATCAAATACTGTTTTATCACAATTTAATGTCTACTTTACAAAATGAAATTGTTTTCGAGTGTGACTGAAGATGACACTTGCTTCAGTATAGAGTGGGTATGGACAATTTAGAATGGGAAATATGAGCTAGGTCACACCATTTAATCACTACTGTAGACGTAGGTAACAGTAAATGTATTACCGAGTCTCAATACATTGACGAATGAAATGCTTAAAAAATATGTATTGAAACAACGGTGCCATTTATCGATCGGTTGGTTAATGTGGTCATATAGATCGCAGAGAAATGAACAAGTTACTAGTATTGTATAATATAGAGTGGCATCTTTTAAAGGTGTTCGTTAACTCAGCGTTGTATGTACGAAACTTGCTTGTGTGTAATGTTTTGTTTTGAAACATCGAACTTATGTAACTTTATACATGTACCAGAAGGATCGATCACACCATTATTTGGTTAATAATTGGTCTACCAGTCCAGTCTTGTAGGATCAGTACAACTGGTGACGTGCATTACCAGCTCAGTCTTGTAGGACCAGTACAACTGGTGACGTGCACTACCAGTCCAGTCTTGTATGACCAGTACAACTGGTGACGTGCACTACCAGTCCAGTCTTGTATGACCAGTACAACTAGTGACGTGCACTACCAGTCCAGTCTTGTATGATCAGTACAACTGGTGACGTGCACTACCAGTCCAGTCTTGTATGACCAGTACAACTGGTGACGTGCACTACCAGTCCAGTCTTGTATGACCAGTACAACTGGTGACGTGCACTACCTGTCCAGTCTTGTATGATCAGTACAACTGGTGACGTGCACTACCAGTCCAGTCTTGTAGGACCAGTACAACTGGTGACGTGCACTACCAGTCCAGTCTTGTATGACCAGTACAACTAGTGACGTGCACTACCAGTCCAGTCTTGTATGACCAGTACAACTAGTGACGTGCACTACCAGTCCAGTCTTGTATGACCAGTACAACTAGTGACGTGCACTACCAGTCCAGTCTTGTATGACCAGTACAACTGGTGACGTGCACTACCAGTCCAGTCTTGTATGACCAGTACAACTAGTGACGTGCACTACCAGTCCAGTCTTGTATGACCAGTACAACTGGTGACGTACACAACCAATCCAGAATTGTGGGGTCTGTCCTATAGACTATGAGTTATAACAAAATATTCGTGACAATTACTTCTATATATCACAATCCTTTGAGATCCGTTGTACCAGTATGTACTTTAAACACGAAAATGATTGTAAGCCTAGGTCAGATATGGAATTAGTTGCCATATTTTGCACAAATCACTATATTCTGTATGACACAAAACGCCACATACATTGTGTGTGCGAACAAAGGTTGCGTAATACATAAATAATTCATGTTTAGTCATCAGCTGATTACTATCTGTTATTGTTCATCAAGTCTAGCGGTGTTAATTGATTGCAAATCAATAACTGTGTCGTTTGAAGATGGCAGTTTTAATTGACAAGTGATCAACATGCACGTAGGTCGATGTGTCGTTAGTTTAATCAAGTGCAACGTCGTGGTACACATTACCTGAAGCGAGGTTTTGCAAATTCAGTTGTCAATATTACATACATTTTGTAAAATGAATAGACAGTGTACTAACAGAGTCACACAGATAACGAAACGAACTATCAGTACATGTACGTGCACGGCTCTAGAAATCTGTTTCAACGACACTTGTCCCGGACTAATAGAATGTAAAATTTGACTTGTCCGACATAGGAAGCTAGTTGTCCTAGAATATCGGTCAATTTAGTAACAAATAAACATACACAATGATAGCTCCACATTCTAAAATTAATAATCACATGTATATATTTGTGGGATTCTAAGGTTTGACTTATAACTGAACAATTGCTGATGTTGGTTAGCATTAAAACATACTTGTCCGGGACTAACTTCAACTCAACTGTTGGTAGCCCGATTAAACATTAGACTATAGTCAGGGACGTCGGGCTAGTGGATTTCTAGAGCCCTGACGAGTTTAATTATGTTCTTCAATCAAAAACACTTGATATCAAAGTAAACATGTAATGATGTATACTTCTTAAGTTTAAAATTTCAATATTTTATATAAAAATGATCATAACAGAAGTAATGTGTGTACATGTTAAGTACCAACTTTCGAACAAACTTCACAATATGTTTACTGTGTAGAATATTTGCTGGAACAGGATATTTCCAAATATTTTCTTAAATCTGCAACCTGCCAGCATTCATAGCTGAATGAAGTCTGCTGCTTATATTGTTTACATTCGCTGCCAACTACCGTGTGCCTATTTTTGGCAAATCTCTTGAATGATATTCCATGTCGGCCGATTCCACTTTGATTAACAGGTAGAATGGGGAGACGGATTTTAACCACAACCTACCGTTTCACGTGATGTACGGATTCTGAGTAAACGGCGAAAAGATTTTTAAGCGGTACTAATATGTGTACTTTGAAACAGACAATTAAACTAAGTCTATGTGTGTAGATATATGATTATATTAATATTTATTGATGACATCATTTTAAGTATATTTGATTCATTCATAACTACTTTATTGCCCGCTTGACCTGTTCATAGACACGTGATCACAAACAATAACATTGGGTCGGTACAGACAGATCATATTTCAACATTTCCCTTAAACAATATTGTACATACACCGGCTTTAGGTTTAACCGTGTAACTATTTTGTAACAGCAATATAAATTTGGGCTTCATCAGAGTTGGGAAAAAACTTTTTTATGTATAAAAGCATCTATCATTTAACAAATTCATCATAACTAATAGACTATAATTACTATACATCCACGAAGTATTATAATGCTATACAAAACAAATTGCAGTATAAAGTAAAAGTTTATTTAAACACGTACATGTGTACAAAATCTGTGGTATACTATAATGAAAACAACCAACTAATTTTAACTACGTATTAAAATATTGACTCTCCAGCTAGCCTTTCCCACAAAATAATAACAACTTCTACTAGCCTTACTTAGCCGACTTGTCGACTTAAACTGGTCATAATCCTTAACTTGAACGAAAATTATACATATACATATAGTTTCATGCATTATAAAAATAAGCTACTGAATTCGGTTGTTTAAAACCTTATTTACAATGTGTAGGCGAGTGTTTGCAAATATTGAATCTAACACTGAACGTATACATGTATTAAACCGCATATTTGTTGCACACATGCAAACACTTCAGTAGCCATGTAATATATGATTAATTGAGTCATTTAGTACAAACCAGTCGAGCGTAATACAACGATAGACCGTATGTACAGAGAACGGGTTTTATATCTAACTTTGCTAGAGAGATTAAAACCCGTGCACAGTTCTGTTTCGATTCAAGGGGGGAGTTGTGGAAAGTACGTACAGGGTAAAGCAAACTTTACCTGTCTATGGAACATACTTGATGACTCATACTTCTTACTGGAATTTTCTTGGAGAAGCATTCTAAGGAAAGGCGTTTAACCTATTCTGACGTCTGGAAGAAACTGAATGTTAATTTACTATAGCAGTTGTTTAAGCGATAGCTCATGCGGATAGGGATTGCTGTATTAGTTGGTATTTCATATATATTTATACAACATACATTGAATCATTAGGGATAGGGGAAAACGTTTCTTTTATTTGTGATAGTTAATTCGGTGATAAACATCGAAGTTTTATGAATGGATTTATTGTTCAATTGTCATTGGAAAAGTTTATAGTGATCTTTTGATACAAGTTTTGTGTGACCGTGGACTGAGAGGATTTAAAATACTTTGATTTGTATCCAGTTTTATTGTATTCCTACTTTGGCTGGTTATATATACGATGAAAATATGAAAGGATATTTATTTTATCTTGTGGCGCTTGGTAAGTAAAGTTAAACACGAATGTTTGATTTATATCTAACCCCTGTGTGTTCTTTTGTACAAGTTGTATACAGTTAATGTATTGTCAAACTTTGAAGGTTGCTTGATATGTGAATTAATAGTTTATCGACGGACGATTTCTTCGACTCACTTTTCTTCGGGATTAATTCAAGATACATGAGTATTGAATATTACCAGCTCTTCCTTGTTTCGAGAATGTGTCTGTAACGTTTAAAACGTACAGCTTTATGCAGCAGGACGATTTTACAGACAATACTTGTAATGTCACAGACATGTAAGAAAATGTCCCAATGATTTGATACACAAGTGATCTAGTAATTGTATAATACTCATTTAAGAATATCAGCCTCATCTTTGATCCGACACAATATTATAAATTTATGGGTTGTTCCATGTATGCGTTAAGGGAACGTGAGGATGATGTTTTGTCTATATCAGGAAGTAATTAACACATCAGAACATACATATTTATGTAGATCTACATACTATTTGTTAACTTAAAGACAAAACAAAATTGTACCGGAACCAATGTAACACCTACCTCTGTTGTTGAATCGACTGTCTCATGAATGTTGCTGCAACCAATACACGGTGTTGCTACCTGTAAAAATAAAATATGGCAGGCAACTGTGGATAGACAAAGCAGACGTGAAATACTGGTGAACATTAATGTTCTAGTCATGTCCAGACAAAAGAGTTTTGATGTTGAAACCATATGAATGCATTACGAACGATATGAAATGTCTACTTCATGCAAACCCTCTCTTATCTCGCCCTGTGTGTAATATCGTTTTATATTGAAATTAAATAGTTGAATAAAATATAAATGAGGTAAAAGTATATAAGTTTGGCAGTCACCGCGAGTGGGAAGGTAGGATCGGTAAATGATAGAATTATTTATGCACAATTTACTGCTGTTTGATACGCGTAATTGACCTCGGATTACATTCCTTTACAAACTAAACTATTTTGGGGGTTTCTGTTTTCTGCCATCCAGATAGAGATTTATTTGCTCAATTTGTGAACGTAAGATTGATAAATTACCTGTCAGGTATGTGAATAGTTGGAAGTCAAGTAATGTTTTTAGTTAAGTCCAACTATGTTCAGACAGATCTGTGCGGATATAATGCTCTTCGTACAACAGAAAATAGGCCAGCGGTTAAAACATTCACTCAGCACTCAACATTTTCTCAGCTGAGTAGGAATGTGAAGATTTGCCTTACTGACAATGCATACTTTAACGCTCAACATTCTTTGTCGTCCAATCTCCTTGATATTTGAGTGTGAGTTTAATATTTGAGTATAAGTATTTAGTTGTGAATGTAGAGAAACGTTGATCTCTGAAGTCATGAATCATTTGAAACTATTTAAAGCTGATACATAATGCAATTTAAGCCAGTTTTAAGTTCGAGACTAACTGTCAGAAAGTGTTAGAACACATACTTAGACGTGTTATTCTTGTAAAACCCCATAGACATATTTTGACTGTACATGTACCCTCTCAATGAATATGGCAATGATTTGATATCATTCTACAATGGACGAGCCTGTAAACACATCTGCTTAACAGGTTGATGTATTTGTTTGCTCGTTATCATAACATATTCACTGATCTACTGATAAGCATTCTGGCTTTCATTACATGAGTCAGGAACGAATAATCATTTCGTCATAGATTTATCGTTATCTTTCCGATAAGCATGCATGCACGAGATTTAATGATATGCACGTGTTATATAATAAATGACCGGTGTTATCAATACATGTTATCTTGGAGTCGTGATGGATCTACACGCATCTAGTCTATCTGGGCAGATAAAATAAGCATTCCTACACGACAATGGGAAGACTAGCTACATTTCCTAACTAAAATAATTTCAAAATGCTGTTCTATATGCATGTACATGAATAGTGGATATACTGTTCAAAAGAAGTAGTATTGAAACTGGATTTATTACATGTCACGATCCACGTTATTCGGACTAGCACGGTCAAACATGTGAATCCAAGAAAGGATAGAGGCTTTCTGAATAGACTTAAGCAAAGTCTGCATATATGAACTCTTTATGACAAAGTAGTATCACAAATAGTGAAAGCCATGTAATGACAGACTAATAATCCCCACTGTTGTACAGAAACTTGATATTTCTCCATATAAGGCAAAGAAATCTTAGTTTTGAAAAACAAATTGGACACATAATACTAAGATACAGCAAAAGTAAACACTATTTATTTACGGAGCGGTGGCGAGGCTTGGGTTTATAAAAATATACATATGTTTACTGTAGCCGTGAGATTGTATTGTTTATTGATGTGAAGCTTAAATTTCGACAATCAGTGTTTAGGTCGATAGTTCTAAACTCTACTTTTTGGACAGTATACAAGGTCGATAGTTCTAAACTCTACTTATTGGACAGTGTACACATTGCTATAATATGATTTATGTAGGACTCCAATGCTGCAACTACAAACATACTGACTGCCCACTTTTCCTTGTACGGTTGATCTTATAAATACATAGTATCTCATTTTGTTCATGATATGCCTTATTCACTTACACCAGCTGTATAAAGATATCAAGTCATGTTTTTCAGTTTTTACTTTAAACTTATTTATTTTACATCGATTGTGAAACAAGTTCTTACAACTGATCACTCTTAATTCGTTTGTTACAAGAAGAACGTATCAATTACTGAATGCTAGAATGGTGAGCAAAACAAAAACACGAATCAAAACTGATTGTTTATACCAGATCATAAAGGATACCAGCGTAACAATGTATCACAGACATGGGTTAAATAAATGATATAAGAAAGCTGACGTCTGCTACTGTACGCACATTCCTGCGGTTTTGTTGGTTGTCAACATGTCAATTTGAAAATATTATCACTGCAATGTTTTATAGCTTGCTATTATTTCGTTCTGCGCTTCAATATTTTAGAGAGTGCGTCACTCGCTCTGCATAATGTACGATAATAATTACGATAATAGTATTATTGTACTGAACGCTAAACGTTGTAAACATTGATAATTTCAATATCAAGTTAAACTACAAAGTTGTGACAATGATGATAAACTTGTGACTCCTATAGGATAATAACAATACTAATAACAATAGCTTGATTTTCAGAAGGTGAACACAATAGACAATAAGTTTTACATTGATACATATGAGAACATAATTATAACAAATACAAAGCACTTCTTATTTCCATGCCATTTTGAAAAAGGTTAAACTGGTGAGATATACTATTATTTCTTAAAGTTATTAAATGAATTGATTATTGATTAAACATATTACATACAAGTATAGAACTAATATTAACAATTTAGACAACATGTGTTAAATATCTAAACTTGAAGAAACAACTGTTAAAGCAATATACAATACGACATAAACACAAATAAGTGGTGGTGTTAGTATTAGACAAAGGTCACGACTATGGGAGGTCAGGGTTTGAGCCCAATGTAAAAATATACCATATAGACGGACTTCTCTCCTGATTTATAATAGACATTCATTCATTCAGTACTATGAATAGCAAACATGCTATATAATTGGTTCAATGTTTGAGAATAATCAACGTATAATATCATCTAAATACTGCCGACATTTTATGTTATTTCTATACTTCACGTAGTGTTATCATACGATGCGACAGATATGCATTCTGTTAACTATAACATTGCAATGTGTTTGACTCATATATATATATCACTCGTGCTAGTTTCCTTCTTTGCAGCATTTACCGTATAAGTGGTAAGGTTTATACCAAATACAAAAACGCACACGCAGAAACACTTAACATTCTGTGCATATTAAGATTAGAACGGAACGCAAAACACTTCAGAAATAATATATGATTTCTTTGTGCAATACTATAGCTCGAACCTAAACGTGCTCTACCTAGTTGGCATGTACTCGAAATGTGCCGGATATCATGAACTGAGCCGACTGATAGTTATAGCATACTCGTACATAGGCATGACATAAGTTGCCCTGATTAAACCCCTAGTAAATACAGGCTCCGAATTATAGTTACCATATGACCACTGTGGAAATAAAATGCATACTTAATACAAGTTAATTCACGATGCAACTTTCAGAAATTTGGTTAAAATACACACGACTGATGCTAGTCTTAAAAATATCATATTTATCATAATACCGTATTCATGAATCACTAATTTACATATTTATTTCACTATTTTTTTCATCTAAAGTTCAATGACTTCTGTGTTACACAATTTGTATAAGACGAAATCATTCACGGCTCACATCATATAAACTAGGATTGTATCTCAATTTTCATTATGAACGTGTAGAAATTTTTGATAGATGTCTCAGGTCTTTTTAGCATGAAATTAATTTACTCAACTTCAGTGAAGAATGTTGACAAATAAAGCGATAAACTCTCGAAATTGTAATGTACAAAAGTACACATGTACTATTCAGCTCTCAAATGTTGTAGTTTCATGTTCGATGGGTTTTATAATTATCTTCAGGTTTTTAAGATATCGACACATAATGTTTACAATTATATACTTAAAGCCATTAAAAACGCAACCGAAAATTGTCTACTTTAAAACATGACATAAAGAAGAAATAATTCTATATTAATTCACGAACATAATCTTCCTAAACTTATTCAATCATAAAATATGAACTATTGGTCTATAGTTTTAATACTTTTTGAACAGTATTTTAAACATTAGTAACAGTTGGTAGCTTTAACACTATGTGCAAAATGAAGCCTAATTAAAAGAGTTGCGTTTTTAAAGGTGTTTAGTATATGTTATTTGAAATATTGCAGTGACTGTACATTTAAGATGTAGGTTTAAGGATTCGTACAACCTGAGTCGCACTGTGTTGGGTCTCGGGATTTTTATCATTGTTCGGTAATATATTTTCAATATTAATCTAGTGTGCTTATATTTAACGACTATTTGATCACACTGACGATACAATGGCTGACTGACTGGCTGGGAGAGAGATTGAAGGTTACAGTTTTACGTCAATGTGACAATATACGATGATATTTATTGGTATCTGTTTTGTCAATATTGACAGGTCATCTGTTAGTTTATTGTTCAATTGTCACAGATCACTGGTTAAATTGAATACATTGGCATGATGTTATGTTTGTTTTACATTATCATAGCTACTGTCTTTTCAATCAGTTCAAGTATAACTATACTTAGGTTACGTCGTCGATTTGAAGATTAATGAAGCATTATGTATCTATTCTACTTGCAAAATTGCATGAACATAAATGTGTTCAATATAAACGTTTCTTTTTAATGATAATTAGTATGTGTAAATGGATAAGCCAGATTACATTATTTCCAAAGGGAAAGACCGAGTTATCTCGAAGTTCTCTCTCGTGGTATGGAAGAGACCGAGTTATCTCGAAGTTCTCTATCGTAGTATGATATATTCGGTAAGATTTCCGTATGGAAGAGATCGAGATATCTCGAAGTTCTCTATCGTGGTATGTTTATATAATCGGTAAGATTTCCGTATGGGAGAGACCGAGATATCTCGAAGTTCTCTCTCGTGGTATGTTTATATATTCGGTAAGATTTCCGTATGGAAATACCCCCTGACGAACCAAATGCTTTGATCAATTTCATTATTTAACTTCGGCAGGTTTTGTATGAAGCGTAGACATTAGCCTACGGAATCTGAATTCACGGATGGCGGTATTCACTTTTGAAATCAACCCTTTATGTGTCGTAAATGCGATCCTAAAGTTTCTGTGTGAAGCATATTGTCAGGTTATAAATAATATACAGACCGTGTCGAGTTCATGTTTATTTGAAGTTTATACATTCTTAATGTCACATTTACATATTACCACACGAACTCATTGCCTATCTGATATCACATTCCTCATAGAATTAATGCATACATATTGTATGTGGCAATAAGTGTGTTCTATCATGCTAGTTGTTTAAGTTTTTGTGTGTATACGCACTACTTACCTATCTTGAAAAATATAATCATTTAAAATCTTAACCTTAGAGTAGAGCTGTCCTCAGTTTCAACAGTCTATATTAATAACTAATTAACATCCAGATAAGAATTGACTATAAATAATAATAGATGTGACCTACACACAACAAGGTACTGACCCATATGTTACGTTACGGTAAACATTATATATACTTACAATGCTTAACAGTCTGTGTGTAATCGATCGTACATACTTAAGTGTAGCAACAATTTAATTAATTTTTTATTCAAGTTTGAACAACTATGTAATGCATCTATGATTATATTACATATTTAAGTCACGTATATCTCGGGTTTAAATCTCTCATATTGCATCATGTAATCTCATTTGTGTTAAATCATTAACTTTATGTTGGTTGAAATTTAACGGTTTGTGATATACAACAACTGTTGAATTTCCAGCAGGGTTCTCACCCAATTACTTATTTCGACAGTTTTTGATGAAATGTCTATACTATTTTTTATCATCAATGCATCAAAGGTGTATAATTGAAAAGTCTGAATGTAACATGGTGACTATATGTTTTCAAAACCACCTCATGTACTGGAAGTCCACGATCATGATCACTGTAGCATTGTCCATTGAGCTTGCAGAAATTCCTATAAAATCACTACTACAGTAAAACCTCAATAATAAGACCACCATTGGGACCCTTGAAAACTGGTCTTCTTATTGAGGTGGTCTTTATATTGAGGTTGAATACAGAGCAAAGCAGGCAAAATGGACCTGAAAATGGTGGTCTTTTTATGGAGGTGGTCTTTAAGTGAGGTTGCACTGTATTAATGTTTTAAAACATGATTGTTCGTTACGGTATTCACACAATTATTTCCTTTCTTAATTAAAGATAATATTCTAAGAATAGTAATTGGTCCTGTCTACTTTAAACTATATCAACTATCTTAAAGTCTGTCGAATCGATGAAGGCGTAAAAAGCTCAGAGATTATTTATCTCGCAGTCCTCTTGACGTGGTTAAGTAAGTTTTTATACATTTTTATACCAATCATGTTTCAAACAGTACTCCCATTTTCACCGTACTTTATGTTGTAAGTTTGACTATCCTAACTGTAGAAAACGTAATAGTTATTGATAACATTATCTGATTAACATTGATTTTATTTGATTAAGGTTGCATTGTTTTTATTTTGATGTAAACTGCGACACTAATTCGCTAGTATTATAACGTATGTATGCGTAGCACAATCATAGATACGCATGTATACAGTCAAACCATAATTTAGGAAAAGTCCATTTCTTATTTCTTTAACAGACGAAATTATTCATTCCAGTCCAGCGTTTACGATATGCATATTTGAAATATTCCGCGTCCAGTCAAATACAAACGCAGTTCGGCTGTCCAAAATTTTAATCCACCTTTTAACTTTTGATTAGATTGACTTACGCGCCGCTGTGACGCAATTAGCAAAAGCTAACCTATAACTTATGGTGATATCTACACAAATGCACGGACGATGATGAACATGTAGCAGCGCAAATACACTATGTACATACACTGAATGATTTCGTATACTGAATTGCTAACATTGATATATCAACAGCTCTATGGTTATCCAATCTTGTGAAGTAGTATATGTGTATATGCTTATTTTGTTCGATGTTTGCATTTTGTCGCATTAAAACCTAATCAATTTATTTCCTGCTGATAAGACACAGTTTGTCACCAGTATTCGCGACCTCAGTGCGTGGGAACTTATTGTGACCGGTGAAAGTATGTTCAGTCAGCAAAGGTCACTTGTTACTCTCTCTAATTATACACGCTTGATTTGATCTGAATACTTTTAAACGTACTTAATTTCT
This sequence comes from Mactromeris polynyma, assembly GCA_032209605.1. Taxonomy (NCBI): domain Eukaryota; kingdom Metazoa; phylum Mollusca; class Bivalvia; order Venerida; family Mactridae; genus Mactromeris; species Mactromeris polynyma. The sequence goes on from JASFXZ010000009.1 coordinate 1,071,268, forward strand.
TATCCGGCTAAGATATTTTTGTTGCTAATGCGCCCGGCTAAATGCCGTTTATCAGGTATTTAACCCGGACAGTGTAACCCGTGCGTAATTTTGTACCTACTTGTAAATTATCGGGGTTTCATTATCATAGAAGTGTCTACTTATTTAAGCTTATATTGATAATTTACTTTTTAAGCGTTTACATCAAATATAAGTTAAAATATAAGGAAGAAAAAAATGCACTTTACTGAAAATACTAATTATGCAACAGCTCAACTGTCGTCTGTTTTTGTTATATTTTATACTTTAAGCCACTATGTCAACTTGACGTTCATGTTTGTTTAGCCAGGAGTATGGTAGCGTATGCCTAATTAGTAACAGCTTTTTATGATTGTGGCGAAAACTGTTTTACATGCTGCATGGGACTCTGAATAACTCGTCTGGAGGTTGTTTATCCAAGCTTGCGTCCGTTGACTCGAATTCTACTTGATATCTTACACATACTTGATTAAATGATGTAGAGATGCGGTTTTTGTATGATCGTTTTACGTGTATATAATATTGTCTACATTTTATGATGATCCCAATAGATAACATTGCATCAGTAACTTAGTGATTGAAGCATGAAGAATGGTTTACTTTCATTTTGCTTTAGGCTGATGATAAATTATCGCCTAGTTTGGTACGTTACAGCTTAATTGGTGACAATTTGTCCTTTAGTGGGGGCAATTTTGGTTAAAATATACTTCATTCAACACTGATATAAACCTGAAATATATCAGAAATAACAGTGTGCTAGAAAAATCAATAAATTTATGTAACTTCTAACATTAATCACATAGACATCAGTAAACTTCAAACTATCACATCTACATCGTCAAAATGTCAATGAATGAAACATTTACGACATTTGGCATTACAATTTGCGAGATTTGAAAATAAAATCCCAATAAAATAGACCGTCAAAATAAAGTATATTTTAATGTTAATATGACATGCTTTAATAAAAAATCTATATTCTGTAAATTTGTGTACACGTTGAACACATAAACTAACTCGGGGTACAGTGCTAAGTCTCTTGATTATGACGTAGCAAGCTTGTTCATGGTGGCCACTCCTTCTTATTTTCCTACCACAAAACATGTACATAAGAATCCTGGTTACACGTACATCATTAACACCCACACATTGATCTCACCTGTTTTACTCATCTTGTAATTCATTCATTGTATCTGACAACACCTTTCAGTTCTGATTTCTCGTTTCCCTTTTAACATTCCGATTATCTCGATCATAGTTCTACTTATAATTAGCTTGTAGAATTGCTACCGTTACGTCCTTGAACCTAACGATATACATATACACATTACATGAACTCGTAAAGTACTTCATACAAGAAGCAGTCATACAGTATTTTAGCTTATTTTGTCAAATAATTAACGTAGTGTCCAAATGTCTGTGTAGTCATTATACAATAAACTGTCAACTGTCGAAATTTGGACAGTTCACAATGATGCAAAGTTCTAGACTAACGTTCGCTTAATCGCGTACAAACAACTTTGTAAACGTATATGCAAAACCTTACCAGTTCATACAACACTGACTCTTACGAACGAACATATGCAACGATTTGTTTATCACTGTAACTTCATGCAGAGGATCTATTTCATTTTTCAACCCAACTTTAGAAGATTTCCTACGAGAATCTAACATATAAAACATGTGCTTGTATTTATTATTCTTGGTTCAATGTACGATGTTTGTACAGGTCTGTGTAATTACCTTACCACTGAGAGATATAATGAAGTCTTGGCATGTAACCAGCCTATATCTACCGGTTAATATATACTCATATCTTTTCGCTACTTATCTACAAAAAGATAATGAACATACACTTGTGTATATGTTCAGGTAGTTATATCGATTTATTCCACAAGTAGGCCGAGTAAATAATTCCAGGTATTATCTCAGTCCGCCTGATAAGCACAGTAAATAGAAAGATATTTCCATGTAAACCGCTAGAACATGGCGCATGATCTATTTGTCATTTTATACAAACGATCTGCATCTTTCATTTATGTTTACAAGTTTACATTCACTAAAACCTGCGTTTGTATCATAGTAACCGACAGAGGGACATGTCTGAGCGGCAGTATACGAAATATATAGATCATGGTCAATAGATTGTTTCTTTAATGCCAATGATGTATGTGGCTCATCTGAACATAAAATGCTTAAACTGGCTTCATCCAGTATTGTTGTTACATTGGCTAAAACATCTCTAATAAGAACCATAGCAATGTATAAACGATTGAAAATATGTTTTTTTACCATATTACTAACAGACAAAACTTGTAAAATAGCCTGCTTGTCAAAAACAAACTGGATGTTTTTTTTAATTTTATGATGTACAAACATCTTCCTTCAAAAAATACAGATCAATACATTATGAGTTCATTCTTTGTTAATGCAAGTTTATTGATGTCTTAACTGTAGGAACTATATTTTTCCTGTTTGTTTAGGTAAACAAATGAACAAAAAATGAGCATAATATTACTTTAAGGAAGCAAACTATGTAAACAATACGAGCTCACACCGACATCGCTACTAGAACTGACATCTACTGTTTCTACCACATACCGAATATTCAGTTTTTGCCATTCATCCAGTTCGGTAAGATGTATTTGACATGATGCAGTTAGTGATGGGTGTAACATAACGCATACGTCAAGTCTTTTCTTTGATTAATAGTTGTGGGCTTGAAATCATTAGTGTATGACCTCACCATTCTAAACGAGTCTCCACACTAGAATGGAGAAGTACTGAATATCACCATTTCTACATTGACTAGATTTTCTACAAACCTCTGACATAAGAAACATTTGAAGTCCTTCCAAGGAACGCACATGTCTCTGGTGTGCATGTTGTGTATGATCTAAAGGTTTTACATGATTATAAATATTCGTTTGAGTTTACTATTTAATTGGTTAAACAAATAACGACAGTTACATTTCTCTTCTATGTGTACGAACCTTATTGTCACAGCATTCTTAGGTCATTCGCCGTCCGAGTATCGACTGTTTCCCTTGCGTTCATTTGAATAGGGGAATACAGCATACCTTTTACATTTTGAAATGTTTAAATTCGCTTTACGAGAATTTACACGTATGTATATCATTTTGTTTAGAATACACATTCTATTATACATACAATATAGCATCAGACATATCTGCACGCAACCATTCCTGTATATAATTATTCCTGATAAGATAATGATGAGTTATTTTCAGGTGTTCTGTAATAATGCCAAGTTGGAATCAAGTCAAATATTTTTCTTTCTAGTCATAGATGTTGATGTGTATTTTTCCATGTGTTATACCTTTGTATGATTCATTTTGTTACTTGAAAACATACAGACATGTGTTTGAATACAAACCTTTGTATTACTAGATGTCTCTATTTCAAGTGAATCCTCATCAACTAAAGACTGATGGATGTCCTATGACATGGAATATGTCACATTTAGCCATTACCCACCTATTTCAATACAATGACACCATCAGTTGGGAGTCGTTGTTTCACATTCTGTACAAGCACCGACTGTGTAGTGGTAGGCCAGGGTTTCAGGTGCCATGTCTGTTCAACCATTGAATGATAACTTAAGGGAAATCACTGCTGTTTTAGTCTGTTATAACTTGACCTTTGTCGTGAACGAAAATATCTCTATTCTACGTTATGTGTGTTCCAGTTACCAAACCTTAGTGTATAGTCAGGTAAAAACGATTAGCTTGAACTTATTCACTTTACGTCAATTATGAGGCAAGACTACATTTATATAAATCACAGTCGATGACTGTATCATGTGTTACTAACCAGTACTAGCATCGAATTCCAGGGGTTGTGAAGTCAGTCACTCTACCCCTCGGCCACTATGCCTTAATTAAGTTATTGCGTAAAATTTATATTAGTATTTTTCTTATATTTTCAGTCTTTGTGACAAGTGCCCCACAAACTAGCGATGGACAAATCTCTGATATTGGAACAAAGTTTATTCGTACAACTCTGTCGTCGACCTCCAAAATCATCCGTTTCTTTGGCAACTCCTTCATTCGATATGACTTCGATGTGCTTCCAGTGGAAATGCTTGCCCCAACTAATACCGAGTCCATTTCTTTGCAATTTATTACTAAGACGCCCGATGGCTTGATGTGGATTTTCAAAGCCAGGAATGGACAGAAAATGCACATCAGTATGAAGGTAAGTGTTACCATGGAAATGTGACGTTTTCTTGAAATAATATTAGCAGTTTCGCTGTGCTAATCCACATAACACCGAGAGAACAAGAAAACGAAACATTTAGATTTTGTTGCCCGTTTCACACGTACCATGCACTTTTAACCACATGCCCCATGTTAAAAAAGGATCAGCTGATCTGAATCAACTTGATCCATAACAAAAATGTTTGCTATTTTCATGAAGCAATTGAACACTTTTTCTAGAACTTCTCATAAACTTACACAAAAATACCTTACAATCCTCTAATTAACATCATGAAAACATACAAAACTTCACCATGACGCTGAGAAATTAATTTATTATAATTATGACTGTAACTGATCTGGATCAAATCAGGATCATTTTTCCAAACTTTGTCATAACTTATTAATTTCCATATTTTTTAATAATATGCATGACATGTGAATTTAATGTCCCATAAGTTTTGCAGGATGTTCATTCTTGTAACATTAAGTAAAAAGACTTAGCTTTTCATATTAATTTTTAAAAAGTTTGAAAGATCCTATATTTGATCTTGATCCTGAAAACTGAACACGGGACCAGGGCATTATGTTTGTTTTCTTTCTGTACAATCTCTTGTACTATATATAACAAGTATCAGATTCTAGAAGAGAGAAACATACGCCAACATATCAACCAATTGACGTCGTGTGTTTGTTGCTCTTAAGAGCCAAACATAACAATGGCCTTAAGATTTTAATTGAACGGAAAAAAACCCTCTTCATTCTTCACTCTCAGTTCTGTACTTATTTGTTTTGTCTGACAAAGAGACAGATTCATTATTCTTGTTACTGTAGCAGGGTGTATCAACTTACACTTTGTTATTATTCTCCAGTAAGTGTTAGGAAGTAATTGTCGGGCGATGTTGATAGACTTTCCATAAGAAGGAAATTACCTCTAAAACAGAAGAGCCAACTTGATGCCCACTCGGAAATTACACTTACATAAAATGTGCTTCATTTGTATATATATATATGTGTGTTTTGACCTAATGTTTTAGGATGTTAATGAAACCAAGTCGGTTTCCAGCTCGAGTGCATTATATCCATATATACATAAAGAAGGGAACGTGCATTCCGAACATCTTTCTGTGCTTGACAATATCTTAGAAAGTACGAGTACACAAGAGATTGTCACGAGTTCTCTCCCCTAATCTCGTCTACAACATATGTATAATATACAGTACAAAAATGTGCAATAGAAGCGATAACGGGAGAGAACTCCTGACAATCGCATGTGTACGAGTATACATCTAATGTGATGGCATGTAGATTGGTGCAAACCGTATTTTGAAATTATCTGTCAACGAGATTTTAGGAAAGTGTTATGTCAAACAGAAACCTACTTCACAATCCCCTACTGGCCCGAGTACTGGTGACTCAACCAGGAATCAGTCATCGAGCGTGATTAGTACAAGTTGTAGGAACGGTTAAACATAACTCAGTATTTAAACTAACTCCTTTGTTGTTGTTTATGGTCGACCAGACCATTCCTTGCACCCTTATTTCCATACATACATACCATTGTACCTCCTCGGTATTAACTCCTCCTTTGCTATGTTTTGTAGAATGTTGTTTCCCCCCTGGGGTCTGTCTTGACAAGATTGTCTTGTGTATGTGACCGTAATATCTCTTTCTGACAGAAAATCAGAAAGTAAAGTAGGCCCCTACATGAACTGCAGGTCACATAAATGTCGGTGTCTTATATTTGTTTATATATTCTACAATTTACAGGATAGCTCTCTAGTATTTGGATACGATGATGGACGTGGATCGCCACAAACTGTCCGTATACAACACCCAGATTCTCGCGCTTTGAATGATTTCCGATGGCATGGAGTACGAATCGATAAAGAAGGAAGAAAGGTAAGTGTATCGAATATCATTAAACTAACTTGAAAACTTTAATATTGACCTTCCTTTCAGGTAATACCAATTTGTTTCATTACGCGGCAGTTCTAGTAGAACCTCACTTAAAGACCAGCTCGATAATAAAAACACCTCAAAATTATGAACACAATTTGCAAGTCCATGTTTCCTATTTTGCTCTTTATTCAACCTCAATATTAAGACCACCTCAATAATAGGACTAGTTTTCAAGGGTCCCAACGGTGCTCGTATTATTGAGGTTTTACTGTATTTTTATAGGACGTAATGTTGAATAGTCATGTTAAAGGCATTTAGTACTCGCACTTGCGAATGTCAGCAAGCACCTGAATGTGTGTCCGCCAAATTTGGCTGAAAAATACACTGATACAAGCATTGGTGTCATTCCTTCTTTTCTTCGAGTCCTTATCAACGTAAAACAATGTTTTTCATTACAGCTGAAGTTTTATATCGATGAGCAATATGTGACAGAATTCACGACAAGAAACCAGGTCCAGTTTGTGAGTGATGGCGAGGTGTACCTTGGTGGGGTACAGAACCCACGTACAGAGACCGGTGGAATTGTGGACGTCAGTTTTGATGGCGCCTTAACTGATGTAAGACAAATACTCGTGCATCTTCTCTATATTTGTTAATATAGATAAACAAACAATAAATATCTTGAAACAAAGATATTCGACGCAATTTGAAGGTTAAGATTAGTTGAGCTACTTAAACAATTGCCGAGATGTTACGATTGCTGGTCACTCCAGAACCAAAACGGATTTCGATACATTCACCGAAATTCAGTGGATTTCGGTTAGGTAACGTACCCTTTATCGAAAGGTTAACCAATCAGCGTCAAGGTTACAAACGTTGTTCGGTTGAAGAGAAGCTGCTTTAGTGGTTAACGTATGATTTTATTGGTTTACACAACACTGAATAACTGATATGCAAATAGCAAAACCATGTTAGTACGACTGCGCCGAAAAAACCGAGACAAAATTCCTTACGCTGTATATTGTCCTCCAGTATATGAGCGGTGGGATTATTGTATTGCGTACTTTTACTGTTACTAACTTATCTTTGAAGCACATCAGGTTTTATTAGAAATGCAAACAACATGATTATTATATTCAGGTTGAATCCAAGAAGACGACTGGACCAAACAAAGAACTTGTAATCAGCTTCTTGCAGATTGTTGAGGCAGCACAACAACAGGGTGATATTGTCATTTATGACCCAGATGTTTGGAACAATGGATCATTTGTTTGGGACACTACCCGCGCCCCACCAGTGACACGTGCACCTGATGTGAGTATATGATAAAGTAATGTTCCATTCAGAAAAAAGATGCATTCAAATCTGTGGATACAATTTCTCTCCAAATTTGAACGTGTTACAACTTACACCGCAGTAGAATTGAGGCCACACAATGCTTCAACAATATTTTAGGTTATATATGTTGTTTGCATCAGTCATCACCCTATAATGGTGATCACAGACATTGTAAATACATGTGTTTGTGGGTGTGTGCTTGATGCATTGAATGTGATCACAGACATTGTAAATACATGTGTTTGTGGGTGTGTGCTTGATGCATTGAATGTGATCACAGACATTGTAAATACATGTGTTTGTGGGTGTGTGCTTGATGCATTGAATGTGATCACAGACATTGTAAATACATGTGTTTGTGGGTGTGTGCTTGATGCATTGAATGTGATCACAGACATTGAAAATACATGTGTTTGTGGGTGTGTGCTTGATGCATTGAATGTGATCACAGACATTGTAAATACATGTGTTTGTGGGTGTGTGCTTGATGCATTGAATGTGATCACAGACATTGTAAATACATGTGTTTGTGGGTGTGTGCTTGATGCATTGAATGTGTACAAGGTTCAAACCTCTTTCCTCAAAATATTCCAAACGAATATTTTGGTTTAGTATTTAGTACATATGTTTCTAAATCTGTATATACGAGTATATCCAGATATTATCGGGACTGTTAAATGTCGGCCTCATTATAACATCTTTATGTAAACGTTACTTCGGCAGAACTTACAATGATTGCATCATATTCCATAAACAGTGTGTGTCAAAAGATGTGTACTGCTTTTTTCATCTTGAAGACTTATATTAAAAAAAAATCCGTACATTTTCATTCCTTTTTTCCAGCTCCCTACTCCCGTGACCTTCACCACAGGCTCCTCTGTATTCTATCTTCGTGATCCTCTGGACATGCGCGCTGGCGGGTCCCTTGCCTTCCGTTTCCGTACGCTAGAACCACGTGGTTTGCTCGCTATTGCAAGAGGAAGTTCCCAGAGCGTTAGCTTCTTCGCTATTGAAATATTTGATGGCATCCTCTACTTTGTTTACGATCTTGGTAGTTTGACCAGCAGAAAGACTTTCACAGACAGACGTGTGGACGATGGAGAATGGCACGAGGTAGGTTTTACACAAGATTAGTGTTGAAAGTTCATCATGCCAGTAATGACACCATTTTTTTGTACATTAAATTCTTACAATAAATACGCGCTCTGACAGAATACTGGTCATTAATTGTTCTTCGTATAAAACAGCACATTTTAAAGATAATTGTATTATTCATAATCAATCATTTGCTTCTTCTATCATTGTCACAGCTATTACGGCATTGACTGAGGGATAATGTTACTATGTTTAGTGTAATCATATTTTATTTGCTCTTTATGTTATTACCATGTATTCAGGTATACAAACAGAATAAATATTATTACATAAATGAAAAAAAATAGGTAAATACTTCACCATTACACTTGGTTGCCATGCTTACCATGCCCTTGTCTTCTCTTGTCATATGTAGTATCTTATGTTGGCAATATAATGTTGTGTTACAGGTTGTGATGAATGTTCAAGGGGGACGTATGACATTGACAATCGATGGACGGCCCCTAGTTATTCAACTGTCCCAGCTAGATGTTGAAAGAATGTACTTCTATAGACTGTATATTGGAGGTTTCAATGACTTCTCCAGAATACCATGGTCTGTTTATTCTCGACAAGGATATAAGGGCTGTTTGGAAACCCTTAAAATTAACACTGTTGGTACGTGATATTCACATTGCATGCACCATTCTACAAAAAAATTGCAAACTGATTTAGTTAGCTTTCGCTATATATGTTTGCTAATTCATGTTCAGCATACATTAAAATGGCGATATTAAATTGCAATATACATCGTATCATAATTATTTTGTAATCAGGAAATACGCAACCATTGTACATAAAGTAAATGTAACAGATATTTCATAATTACATCAGCACAGATAAATAAGATCGTATACAATTATCACAATACGTGTTTACGTGATAATTCTAATCATATTTTTACATAATCCTTGTACACAAAGCAAATAAATAAATAAATATGGTATCTGTAATTAAAGGGAGACATATACAACAGTCCTTAACTGTCAGGTCAGTTGCAGATGTGTGCATAGTATGTAAACTTTATATTTCGCAAATCCAAAATAACATATCTGTGTTTCTTTATGAGAATCAAAACATCAAAGTACTCGTAGTTACTTACAATATAGCATCCGGGGGCAGCCATTTTTCAGTCTGGGCATTTATAATTCTAAACTTTTAAAAAAATTACTGAAGGGAAATTTTCTTTCTAAGTAGGGGAAAATGTATTCTTTTTCTTTGGGGAATGGGGCCCAATATCGGCCCCAAATTTGCCATAAAAAAGGGCTGGAAGCAATCTTCTCAGTATATTGCAGCAAGTGGACTGCTATGTGATTACTTCATAAACCTAATATAAACCGGAGGTAGTTCGATCAGCAACTATAGTGACTATGGTTGAATGATAAAACTCAGTCTAGTTTATCTATGGTCTGGTTACTCTGGTCACTCTTAGAATTTGGAGGGTTGAAAATCCTATAGAGGTGTTCCGAATATCGACTATAGTTCAACCGTACTAAATCGGTGGTTGAACCATAGTTAATGTTCGGAACACCTCTGTATAGTATTCAAACCTCCACGTTCGAAGAGTGACCAGAGTAACTAGACCGTAGATGAACTAGACTGAGTTTTATCATCCAACCATAGTCACTTTAGTCACTATAGTTGCTGATCGAACTACCTCCCGGTATACTGGACTAATATATAATGCCTTTAAAATCCTTATACTGTTATATAAATACTATTTACAGGAGTTGATCTTCATCGTCAAGTACGTAATTCCCGGCCCCAGGGTGTAAGTATCGGGTGTAGTGCTGTAGCTAGATTTTGTCAGAAGCAGCCTTGTATCAGTGGATCATGTCGGGACAGAATGAACGGATATAGCTGTGATTGTGCCAATACACCGTACACGGGAGATAACTGCAACAATGGTAAAAATATATATTTATTTAATAGCTTTACATTTACTGCTTGATACATAAAAACTACAATTATGACGTAAAATAATCTCGAAACCCCTTACTTCCGTTTCATCTCGAATAAGTTTCTTTAAATAGAGGATGTAAGATGCTATTTATCACATAACACCATAAATATATTGTTTTCAATCTTTAAATAGACTTTAAATAGTGCTGTGATTTGGCTATTAATGTCACTAGTTACATATGATATTTATGTCACTGCTTTATGCCACTCCTGGAGTGCAAGTTATGTGATAAACTCAAATATTTGAGACATATCCTTTATAGATTTGTAAGTGAGTTACAACAAAATATTTTAAATACAATGATGCAATGTGTTTTTCAGATGCTATAATTGGTGGCTGGGATGGTTCTCTAGCAACAACATTCGACTTCCTTAACCGTGAATTAACCCACACGAATGACGTCTCCTTCCGGTTCCGTACGTTGATGAAAGACACAATACTCTTCAGAACGGAGGCAGACAATGGTCAAGATTTTATCCGGTCAGAAATTGTGAACGGAAAAGCACAAATCACTATCAGTGTGGATGGAAAAACCAAAGTAAGTTCAACAATAAATACCATCATTGAAGAAAGAGGCATAACACTTACACTGAGATGACTACTGTTGCATGTCGCTTGTTCTGCAGTTATTAATTAGAAGCTCAGACAATTTAGAAAGATAGATAATCGCGGAACTCGCTTTAACAGTCGCTGCATTTATGCTTCGCCTTAATTATCATTCAAGTCATTGCTTTAACTTGTATTTTAAATACTGAATCATATTGGATTAATTTTATGTATTAATAACTGAATATTCTACTTTACAGACATTCAGCACCGGAAATAATCTAAACGATTATTTATGGCATACACTGTACATACGCCGTCGTGCTGATGACGTCGAAGTTTGGGTCGATGACGAAACACCTACTGTCGGTCTGATTGGCGGAGAAAACTACAAGCTCGAAATAGACAGAATAAAGTTTGGTGCTGTCGGTGATACAGGATCTCTGAAAGCCAACAACTACATTGGATACCTGCAGAACTTTATCTACAACGATGAGGATTTGTTTAGGATCTTAAAGACACAGGGTTCTAACCAGAAATGGATCATCAACATGCCATACAATAACTTACCTTTACTCACGTACAAACCAGTCACCATAACAACGAGTGATGCTCACTTCCAGTTACCTTACCTTCGTATGGGAATCACCATGAAGATAATGTTTAAATTTAAAACTCGCGAGTCCAATGGCCTGATGTTGTACAATGCCGGAACCGGAAGGGACGTCATTGCTGTGGAGCTTAGCAACGGACAGATTCGATTGGCCTATAACCTCGGCGGACAGAAAAACATGTTCACTGTTGTACCAAGTCTTCAAAAACTGAACGACAATAAATGGCATACAGTAGTTGTGTCTCTAAATGAGAAAGGACAATTTACACTCAATGTGGACAGTGATACCATAACGGTATCTACAAGCGATGGTGACGGAAGATTAGATTTGAGCGGGTAAGAGAACAAGTGTCTTCTAAGTTGATCTGTAATGTGAAACGCTGACAACAGGCTCCCAAATATGTTTTAAACGATTGTATTATTGAAATAAAGCATAACATGTTCCATAAGTAAGCAACATTGGTCACTGGGTTCGGGTAACTAATTGTATGTATTTAACTAGTCAGATACGTGTTTTTATCATCGATCTTACATTTATTATTTTATTAATTTCATTCTCACAGGTCATTGTATATTGGAGGCCTTCCATCAGAGATGTTCCGAATGCCTTCAGTAACCAGTCTGATCGAGTCAAGAAAAGGGTTCAGAGGATGTTTGGCATCTGTTGACCTGAATGGGTCGGCCCCTGAACTTGTCAACTATGCCAGGGATAGGTCCACTGTGTTATCTGGTTGTACAGGTACGTGATATTATAGGCATTGCTATATAATGCTATCCTTGTCCACATATTTAGGCAAATTGCACGACAGAAATTAATTATTCTCTTAAATACCGGCACTTTTCCCAATATAGTACCTGATAACATGATAAACTACGCTTAACTATGTCTAACTAACACTCTGTGGTGTATACGTGTCTTTATTCTCGCCTCAACTAAATAAACAAGAAATGATCCTGAAAAAAGATGGTCCAGATCCAAAATGGATTTCGGTAAGGTAACCCCTTATCGAAAGGTTAACCAATCCGCGTCAAGGTTACAAACATCGTTCGGTTGAACAGAAGTTGGTTTAGTGACTATCGAAAGATTTGATTGGTTTACACAAAACTGATATGCAAATAACAAAGTCATGTTAGTACGGCTGTGCCGACAAAGGAGACTTTTTCAACTACTAAACAAACAAAATTGATGCCAGTATACCTGTTCATAATAATTGATTACTGTCATTCCTTTAACAGAATACCATTAAAAAGCATATGTGTTTTAAATCCTCCAAACATTAATTTGTGACTGTTTGTATGATTGCAGATTTAGAGATGGTATGTCAACCGGACGCGTGTGGTACTGGTATATGTATGCCTGGTATAGATGACTATTGGTGTAACTGTAACATGACTGGATATGTGGGTGTTCCATGTACTGACTGTAAGTCTTATGTTATATACTCTGATTCGTATGTATGCTTATATACTGGGCACGATAGGTAACAAGATCATTATATTCGTATTTTTCTGATCAAAGGATGAGCAAAAATGAGGAAACACTATCTTTTCTTGGTTTCAATATGTACAGAATTTAATTACCAACAAAATATACTACGAACTGTATTCAATACCAGAATGAGCACCGTACACACGTTAAAACACGTGGTCACAGTTTGCTGTTAGACATGTTAACACAATCTGGCTTTTTGCTATGTTTTCATGTGATGGTATTGTAGAAAATATCATATTTTGTCAAGAAACATCTTACAATAGAGGATTCCAAACACTGACCAGCCATTAACACAAAAAGTGATTTAAAATTCAGAGATTGTTTACTATAATTTTCGTCTAATTTATATCTCCATCCATTTAGATATCGATATTTGATAATGAAGTTTATCATCCAATCATCCTCATTGATACTAGCCTGACCGTTTTCATTGACTGGTACACAAAATTCTCTTCTTGGAGATATATCTAGTAGTCTGTAACAAAGTAAACCAGTCCAGTCTCTCCATGTGCGAGTTCTATCCAAACTTTAAAGTTATACTATGCTCATTTTTTGTTCATTTGTTTAATTAACCAAACATGAAAAATGTATTTCCTATGGTTAAAACATCACTAAACATGAATTTATAAAGAATGAACTCATAATGTGTTAATCCATATTTGTTGATGAAAGATGTTTGTACTTCATAAAACTTAAGAAAACTTCCAGTTTTTTTAACAATCAGGCTATTTTACCGGTTTTGACTGTAAGTAATATGATAACAAAAGATTTTTTCAGTCAGTTTTACATTGCAATGGCTCTTATTAGAGATGTTTTAGCCAATGTAACAACACTACTGGATAAAACCAATTCAAACATTTTATGTTCAGATGAGCCAGATACATCTTTAACAAAATGTGGACGCTTTGAACAGCGCATGCTAATTATGTTTTTCATTGAAAGTTTCTATACTACCTTGCTATCGTCGTTTACTACTACAGGGCCCAATGGTTACTATTTTGGCAAGAACGGAGGTAATGGCATCGCCTTGTACGAGTTTCCATTCGAGAAACAATCCAACAGTGCTGTCGATGAGATCGCATTTGGTTTCATGACACAAGAAAAGAACGGTGTACTGTATAGAATAGAGAGCAGTCTGAACTCAAAGGAATTCATAGAAATCAGTTTGGTAAATATTTAGTATACATGTATATATGTTTCGAATTGTAGAATACCCATGCATTGCATCACATAAAATCGTGTTGTAACAAAATTGTTCACATATAATCAAATTGTGTTATTTCTGTTCATGTTTGCATGTTGTTCAAAATCGAGGCATTGTCGGAACAACGGCATCAACAAAAGCTTTAACTTAACTTAAATGTCGGAATTAGATGATGTCATTATTCGTTTTGTTGCATTATTAATTTTCTATTTTTACTTTTTAAGGTTGACGGCTTTATCAAAGCTGACTCGAACACAGGAAGTGGATTGGTGAGTGTATCTGAGAATTCAAAAATATTTAATGACGGCCAGTACCACGTGGTTAGATACATCCGTACAGGAACAAACACAACACTGCAAGTCGATACCCTTCCCATGCAGTCAGTTAGACATTCTGGTAAGAAAATTACATTTCTATGTTAAGACATTTCCTTGTTGAAGTGAGTCTATGAAACACAACAATTATATGTTTCATGCGAACATTTACAACTATACTCTGTACATTCAATAATGCATAATGTGGGATTTTTAAATTATCATTAAATGACTTTTAGGATACAAGAAAAGAACTTGACACGATATTATTGCATGTGTACGCAACATGTATGCTAAATTTCATGACAATCGATAAGTATTTTCATAAAAAAATGAGTTTCAAAAGTAATAAAGTAAAATTTGATGAAGTATGGTTGTGCGTTTTTAAATGTACTGAGTATATTTCCACGGCTCAAATCAACAGAAATACCAATGAATCAACACTTAATTCTTTCAGGTGCCGCCTCTGTTTTCAACAAGGTATATCGTGTAATACTTGGTGGCCGTACAGATGCTAGAGGCGCTATGACTGGAAATTTCTACGGAATTATGGGAGGTATGTACGTTAGAACATTGCTTAAACAATGGAACCCCGTGAACTGGCGATTTCTCGTGTAGAAAATGTTGTCTGTCAGATGATACATCAATGTATGTTGGACATAGTTTGCCTCGTCTGTCTCTAGAACTGATTTTAGAATTTAGAAATTATAAGTACAATAAATAATCTACAATGTCAAAGGAAAATGATGTGATTGGTCTTTTTATAATATACTAATATCTTCTTGGAAAATAGGTATGACCAGATTTGAATACAAAAGAAGAAACATGCGTCAAAATAATTCGAGAACTGTCTTTTCTTGACCTTATATTGACAACGTGTTTCCAATATGTTTACTATACGCTTACATGCATCTTATTTTAACTTTTTTCTATAGGTGCATATTACAATGGTCATCGATGGTTAGATATGCTGTTAGCTGGCAAGGCATTGCATGGAAAGCTGGTCAGACTTCAAGGCGACGTTGTGCTTACCAAACCTTTCATTCTCGTCAGTGGGTGAGTTATATTCGTGTGTGTTTGTACAACATTACCTAATCCATTAAGTCAATTATTAGACGCTAGGAACGTTGTTTATATGTGTTTATGCCGCGTAGTAGCACACATGAGTGTGTGTGCTATATTTTATATGCTGTGTTAGAGAATCGAAAATTGATCACATGAATGGAATGTTAAGAAACGTATCGGTATTCCTTCTGTGTCCCCTCATATAAAATAGAATTTATGTGTATAATTTGGCCACGCAATTATAGTCTGACGGTTTCCCTTTTGAAGACCCCTAAAAGGTAGATAATTCATATATCAATGAATGAAAATATGGAAAACACTTGTCTTCATGACAACATCACTGATTTATTTATCTCTAGCATTCAGTTGATCAAAAGAAATATTAGTGTATTTATTTTTCTTATTAATAATGTAATTGATCTTATGACAGAGGAAGAAAGACTACGGCTGCTCCACCAGATATATTGATCCCAGCAGATGAAGTGATACCAGATACTATTGGTGGTGGTGGCTTTGTGTTAGATGGTATAGGTGGTGCTGGTGGTGCTCCTGGTGTTATTGGTATAGGAGGACCAGGTGGTGGTCTCACAAGTATCAGTGGTGTGTCCGTGTCTGGTGCTGGAAGCCCTGTACCTCTAGCCGTGGCTGGTGTCGGACCTGTCCCTCCTGCTCTTGCTGGTGGTGCTCGCGCCGGAGCCGTTGTTGGAACTCTTCTTGGTATGATAATATTTTTTTTTTAAATATCAAAATTTTACTGGCTATGTTTTCCATCATTGCTTGTTCAACAAAATTTATCAAAATCAATAACAAATTCTGGTTTTCCAAACATGCTTTTTCGGTTTAAGCACGGACAAACTATTAATGTTACGGACAAACTATTTATGTTACGGACAAACTATTTATGTTACGGACAAACCATTTATGTTACGGACAAACTATTTATATTAAGGACAAACTATTTATGTTACGGACAAACTATTTATGTTACGGACAAACTATTTATGTTATGGACAAACTATTTATGTTACGGACAAACTATTTATATTAAGGACAAACTATTTATGTTAAGGACAAACTATTTATGTTACGGACAAACCATTCACGTTATTGACAAACTAATTATGATATGGACAAACTACTTATATTATGGACACACTATTTATATTATGATTCGTTTTACATTTGTTAACATTGACTTAATCTTGTATTGGATGAACATTATGGACATCAGTTTAGATTTGAACTTTTATTCGACACTTATAATTCTATGTTACAGGAACTATGGCCTTCATGACAAGTTTGATGTGGGCCTTATATAAGTTGAAGCCTGGAGTACCAGCTCTACTAAGTCCCGGTGCAGGGGCCGCTGGTGGCGGGACTGGCATGAGTATCTCAGCACCAAGGGCTACATCTAACCTGGGAGCTGTACAAGCTGCCAGTGGAGGAGCTGGTGGCGGTGGTGCTGGGGCTGGTGCAGGGGCTACAAAGGTCACAATCGTGAACGGATCAGCTGCAGGTATGCTATAAGGGGTCTTGTGTTATCATAATAATTATATTATATGTAACACTGTCGACAACAAGCTCTCTAAAGGACTCGATATTGTTATTGTTAGTGTATAAGGCATAATAAGCAGTTTCTGTAGGAAACCATACATCTTTCTCAGCGTTCATCCTGCAGCAGGCTTGTTATCATAACTATCGTTTTGATATTTAATTATACTCCTCTGTCGATGATTTTAGTATGTAATGTTGGTTTTGGGACAATATCACTTTATGGCATGATCACCTGATCAACTACGTACATTGCTATCTTACTATTACAGTTACATAATGCATTATTGTATGTGAATTACAGGCGGTGGTGCAGGCGGTGGTGCAGGCGGTGGAAGTTCTACATACACCTCATATTTCCAATCAACAAACACATCCGTACAGGGAGCTGGTGGGGCAGGCGGGGCCGGTGGGGCCGGAAGTGGATCTGCTATGTCTGCTGGAAGTGGTTCTGCTATGGCTGCTGGACATTCCGACGCGATCGATTCATCAACACTTCGGGCTACTGGTAAGTGAAAGAGAATGATTCAAATGTTACTTATTGATAAGTAGAGAATATCCATTAAAGTACCATCAGAGATCAACTATGTATGGTTAAAGACTTTATATCATGAAGCTGTTATTTTATTAACAATTTGTTTAAATGATAAAACTACTATGCACACTAGAGAGATTTTCTTGACACTGTTTTGCAAGTGAATCTACTTTAAAATAAATGTATGGTGGCATATTTCTGCCACAACTACTTATTTAACTTGATAATTATGTGGTTAACTATATAAATATCGTGATAAATTTTCATACCAGATAAATATCTTAACACGAAAAAGTGTCTGATAGTGCCCAAAACTGCCACCACTTAATTAAGTAGTTAACTGGTGGCAGAAATATGCCACCATAGTAATGTGATATTTATAAATATGCAGAAGCTAGTTATCATTGTCATTATTGATGTGTATGTCACACACTCCTGCATGCATGGAATCATGTACATATAGGTGGAGGAAATACCATTGTTTTATTATATAAACATTCATTTTGCATTTTAAATGAAATTACAGATTAGATATGTATTCGAATTTATAACTTTTAGAGTTGTACTACAGACATGTGATATATTGATTCATGTATATTTAAGGGTATTATGGAGGTATGTCGCTTCTACAGAATGTAATTTTGCACTCTATGCTATATTGTATAGTTTTATCAGATTTATATGGTTAAGTTACATAATTATACAAATATAACACCATGCTTTCCTCCCTGTGTCATCTACCTACAGACAATGTGATGCGTATAAGTTTCTACTTACTGACTCAATTACAACTTTCATGTCATACTTTTAAAAGACATGTTGACATTCAAAAAAAACAAAAACAAACAAGTAGATTTATGTTATTTCAGACAAATGTTACACTGTTTCCTAGCTCCATTAAATTACCATCACTTTATGAAAACTGAGTGTAGAATATAAAATTTCATAAATTGTCATCATTTCACGATAAAGAATATAATATTACCATACTTGTTTGTATAAAACATCTTCATCAGAAAGACTTTATATCCATATATGTACATAAACACATTACTCGGTATGTATTGATCATATTTGCATGACTTTCATTTTACACTGTATATATTTCTTAAATTCATAGCACTGAGTGAGCTTTCAGTTTTATTATTTTACATTTTTGGCAATTCCCACCAAACTGTTTTTTTTCTAAATCACTTCTCAATAACAGAAACACTGGGTTCTGTCCCTCCTGCTTCTCTCTGTCTACAAATCTCTCCCATTTCTTTGGTTATGAACTTACTTTTTTATGCATATTGTAATTGGTGTGTGCTAATACATAATGCCCCTTCCTGTTAACAAAATTCCCAACATAATCCTAACAGATTCATAAGCTTTGTTTGAGTCCTTATTAAACTCTTAAGACACTATACCTGCTTTCAACAAGGAATGGCACATTACAATTAGTGATTTCAACTGATTAAAAAACAGGTTTAGATAAGAAGTTGAGCAAATATAATGATATGTCTTATATAATTGTAATACATCTTCTACGTACATGTATGCAATCATCAGTTTAATTTGTATTACATCATTCTATAATATACATTCTGTATCCTCATATATTAATAATAATAGAAGATTGTTAATCACGCTGAAAATAAGTAATACTCAATTCATTTATTTTGTGTATCTGATGTAGGCAAAATATAAATGGTGCAATCACAACATGCCAAGTTCTTGATTCAATTCAGAAAATCGGACATCTATCACAATGTTTTATCACAGAAGAAATAAAATGATGAACGGTTTCAGACATGATTTCAGAGTGCCCGGATTACAGACTTCTATGTATTCTTCATACATGCATTTTTTCTTCTTTCATTATTTTGCTTTTGGTTTGCCTGCTTTTGTTTATATTCCTCTCCTTTTGCACTAACTGTTGTGTGTTTTGCCTAGGCACGTTCTCTAACAAAGGCACAGCCATTGGCTCCCCAACCACAACTCGAGCTCATCTCGGTTCCTCTTCTACAGGCTACTCGGGTGGTAACTACCAATCCAACACCATGCAGAGTTATGGCAGTTCTATGGGAGGAGGCGGTACGATGGATAGAGGTTATGGTGACAGGTATGTATGTCTCAACTTGTCCATACTTCTATGTTTGATCCTTGAATTTATCAGTGAAAAACTGAACATACATGGCAGTATATAAAAAAAAAAAAAAAGCATTGCTTAGTTTTATGTGTTTCCATTCACAGTCTGGTTAACTCATTATACATATATTTAAAGCAATTGATGAATTAAAGATAACGATAAACACGTAACGCTATCTTTGTTGGCTTGAGGAATAATTAATTCAAACGATGATTAACTTGTTAAGTCAAATGGTTACCGTGTATATAAATACTTTCAATAGAAAACAATAGCAATGCTCAGATCAAATGTCTGGACTCACACTCAGATCCAGGGTCCGGACTCGCACTCAGATTCACGGTTCGGAATCAAACTCAGATCCAGGGTCCAGAC
The DNA here is from genome assembly GCA_032209605.1 of Mactromeris polynyma. Lineage (NCBI taxonomy): Eukaryota > Metazoa > Mollusca > Bivalvia > Venerida > Mactridae > Mactromeris > Mactromeris polynyma. Next base: position 1,091,666 of record JASFXZ010000009.1, read on the forward strand.
TCATGCTCAGATCCAGGGTCCAAACTCACGCTCAGATCCAGGGTCCAGACTCGTGCTCAAATCCACGGTCCGGACTCACGGTCAGATCCAGGGTCAGCCCTGCGTTCAGTTACGGCTATCAGTGGCGAACGTTTTGTATTGTATCCCTTGCCCACCGTATCACATTGATTGCACACGGGAACCAAATTACGAAACGATAGGGGTGATAGTCGTTACTGAACGCAGGGCTGGACTCTCACTCAGATCCAGGGTCCAGACTCACGCTCAGATCCAGGGTCTGGACTCTCACTCAGATCCTGGGTCCAGAATGAAAAAAGAGTGTCGGCTATACTTGTACAAAGGTACTGGAGATTTGTGAATCTTTGATTCAGATTTCATTATAAATGAATATCATCATTATATTGAATTGTTCCTGTTGGATTGTAGCGGAATAGCCGAGTTTTTAGTGTCAGAAAGTGTTTACATTACATGTAGTTGATTTCCTGTTCTGATTTTTGCAGACAATTTATGTCCCTCTCATCAGCTGGCGGTGGTGACAACATCCCTGATTATGACATGCCAATGCCTGGAACCTTACACTCTGGAAATAACTACTCTTCATCAACGCTGAATACACATTATAACTACCAGGTACGTATTGTGTTATTTGAAGTAAATGAAGTGTAGATCGTTCTTGTTTTTGTTGTAAATGTTTAGATGAAACAAGTTGAGACCAGCAGCTTCAGATTTAGATTGGCCAGGAGACCCGAAATAAACATATGGGTAGTGTTAGCATTTTGAAATAAATCCATTGATGAAGAACATTGTAGTTAGATGTTATTCCATGCAATTGGCTTATGTGTGATGGTATGTCTCATTTTATGTATGCTTGTAAGTATTGCTTCTTTTATTTTCCAAACCAACGAATCAACAGAAGCAAGCAGTTTTATGTATACATGTATATGATTCAATACTTGTATGATTGGTCAAGGAAATTTGTTCCATCAACTCAAAGTAAACAGCATTATCACATAAGTAATGTGTTCCACATAATTATCCTGTCATATTTGTTCCACACAGTTATCCTAACATATTTATTCCACACCATTATCCTGTCATATTTGTTCCACATAGTTATCCTGTCATATTTGTTCCATACTGTTATCCTGTCATATTTGTTCCACACAGTTATCCTGTCATATTTGCTCCACACAGTTATCCTGTCATATTTGTTCCACACAGTTATCCTGTCATATTTGTTCCACACAGTTATCCTGTCATATTTGTTCCACACAGTTATCCTGTCATATTTGCTCCACACAGTTATCCTGTCATATTTGCTCCACACAGTTATCCTGTCATATTTGTTCCACACAGTTATCCTGTCATATTTGTTCCACACAGTTATCCTGTCATATTTGCTCCACACAGTTATCCTGTCATATTTGCTCCACACAGTTATCCTGTCATATTTGCTCCACACAGTTATCCTGTCATAATTTTGGCATTGTGTTATTCATATTCTGTTTGTGTGAAGTATTACAATTACTGGTTTGGGACATAATATATTAAGTTTATTTATTAGGTCTCGGTGAGTTGATAATTTTAATAATCAAATTCACGTATAATGCGTAGTACGTCATGGATATTCGGATGTATACTTATAGACAAGTACATGTATAATTGTGTTCAGTTCCGCAAACAATGACTTTATTTCAATATTACTACAGCTGGTGTTAAGTGCTGCGTGACTTCTTCCAAAGTGTAGTTAACATTAATCAACTTTACATAAGTTAAATTTACACGCAAATGACGTTAGGTCGCTGTGGTGTAGTGGATAGCATAACGGTCCGGCAATCAGTAGACCCGGGTTAGAATCCCGGTAGCGCCATTGATCGAATTTTCGTGTTCCTCAAAACAAGACTTTATTATACATGTATCATCATAACTGACATAATTACAGACATTTGTTAATGTACATGTCATGTTGTACAAATCATAATTAAGTTCCACTGATTATAATCAGGTCAAGCGAGATATCAGGGTAAGATTGTTTTAGAAAAAGATATGTTGTCAAAGGAACGTTGGTGAAGGTGATTTAGAGATATACATGTAAATACATTCGAAATAGTGGAAGAAACTGATTTATGAACTAACATCTTATGATTTCTGTCGTATTTTACAAGGATTCTAAATTAGAAAGTGTAGTTATTTTTGGACAAAACTGTGCACGAACTGATAAATAGACAAGTATGGTATAGGTCTAGATCATGAATTTATACATTTCTAACAGTCATTTGTAACTAACAGGTGTTGGGAGTTAACAATACCACTCACAACTATGTTGCCACCATGCAGACTAGTCCAGTTACACACACGTCTGTAATGTCTATGATAATATCTGGCGGGAGGAACACACCAACACCGCCTTATTCGGAAATATATTCGGCAACCCTCGCCCCATCACGTAATCAAGGTTTTGTCGATCGATCTGAAGACATGATGATTGAAGTGCCTGCACCTGTAATGATTGTCAAACCGGTTAAAGCTAGTAATAACGCTCATTATAAATCGGAAGTGACGATTCAGACTGGTACCTTGCCCTCTGCTCGATTTACAGCTAATTCAGGAGTGGAAAATGACGATGTTAGACAAAGTCACAAATTTATGACATTATCAATGACTAGTTCTGGAAAACCATCCAGTCAACAGAACAGGAAAACGTCTTTGCAAACATCATCACAAGCGAAAGGAAGTTTTGATTATGAAAGACTGGAGAGTTACGCGTCTGAAACAAACATAGACACCACCTTTTCATCTGGACTGGTTTCAAAGAAGACAAAAAAACAGAAAACCAAACACGACGAGTCACGTGATGATTTGTATCAATCTACCACGACTGTGACGTCAGAACTGAGATCAGATTCCGTCGACAACAGTTTATTCAGCTTGACAGAAGAAAGTTCTGGCACGAATGAAATACTTTTTAACAGTGCGGATAATTTCAGTTTATTCAATATTTCTAGCGGTACTCCGGACAGTCGCACATACAGTGACACCCACCAGTCTCCCACCGACCCAACCTACGCAAAAGTCAACAAACAGCAAAAATATTCCACTCAAAGTTCTAGCAATCATACAACACAAATGACAAGTGACAGCAATACATTTGAAATGCTCGAGACAAACTACAATGTGACATGCAGTGCTCAACTGAAGGAAGATTCAAATACAACTATTTCTATAGATGACGATTCAGTTCTTGACAAAACTGAAACAGCTATGTCTCTCGACGACACTTTGAAAGTTTTGGAATCATTCGGTGACAATGATATGAGTCTGAACTTGAGTGGTTTCGATGGCACACAAACTGATCGAGCAGAAACTGTGATTGAAGTACAGCCCAATACTATCACCAAGCGATCTGCTGCAAACACTAAGGCTGAAACTGGTGTTTCATTCGAGTTCAGTACAAATGGAAGCAAGTCAGCTACAGGACAGAGGAAAGTTAGCAACACCACCACAACACTGTCAGATTGGACAACAGAAAGACAAGTGAGCCTGAACAATGTTTCTTCTGATGTAACATACACAACAACATCTAACACAGCAGCAACAAGCATTGTTGTTGATGTCACTGGCGATAAAAACAACTTACTTGAAGACGAACTTAACAGAAGCGTTAATGCTTTACTTACCGGTATAAATGTTGATGCATCTGAGTGGACAGCGGTAAAAGACAGACGCTCGTCTTCGGATACTGACAGTGATGTCTGGGAGGTAACGGCACGGACTCGTCTTTAACCACAGTTATTGGATCTCTGGTTCTTGCACTGTATTTTATTCTGCTTCTACATGACATCCGTAGAGATGTTCCATGATAGACATTCCACAGTATATGTGATATGAATGAAGCATGATCCATCTGATATAGACGATGAAATGCATGTGAAACTGACCATGTTCCTTACTGCATGTGAATATGTTCGAGTATAATAACTCTGAATTAGAATTTATGGAACCGAAATGTGTTGTTTCCTATTTGATACGCTCCTGCTTACACGGGATTTTTCTATCTGAAAAAAATATTTAAAGAAGATAGAAGGATTTTTTATATATTATAAATTTTAGATGCATTTGTACTGAAACAGACAAAATGCATTATTTGTAACAATCCTTTGTTATAAATAGACAGAAGCGAATGTTGTAGTCAAATGTTGTAGTCCTGCTGTTGACATTGGATTAGTGATATCTTAACTACAAATGTATGAACAATCATACTGGTGTAAGCGTTTATGTAATTACTTTAATGGTTAGTTAGTTTTGTATAGCTGTAGAAAATCCAAAATTTCGTTAAAGTTATTTTCAGTGTTCGACGTAGACAAGGTCTACATAAGGAAATAAAATACAATGCTAACGATATGCAATGAAAACGAACATTAAAACAAATTGCTTTCAGAATAAAGCCATTTATGTACGACATCATTGTATTCATAAATTTCATTTCACCTTCTCACAATTACAATCATACTGTCTATCAAACAAAGCAAGATGTTCATTTCATGTATATTATTGAGTCCTATACTTATATCCATGTATCCATAGATATGTATGTCGAATTCATTTATACTCTACACATACTCTCCTGTTTCATTGTCTGGTTAGATCTCTGCAGTATTGTTCCTTTCTACAGGCATGTTTATTCTGGATTGATATTTAAAGCTGTATAGATCTAAATCATATCAAATAAAGCTTTCATTTTCGTCCCTTGTTAATCAAAACCTCTTTCTATTTGTTTTCTCACTGAATCGTTTAGTGCATCAACATCTTCAACTTCGCCATCAACATCTTCAACTTTACCATTCACTTCTTTGTCATCTGTATTCATTTCATATAGAAAACGTTAAACATTTTCTAAATCCGATATTGGAATATATGTAAGATCATCATTTAGATGACACTTTCATTCATTGTGATCATATACAACATTTTCAAGTGTTCATTCATTTAAAACATGCTTGATTTCATTATTGACATAGTACGTATACTACTTTACTTTCATTACGTGCTGTCGTACACATGTATACTAAACCATCATTGTTATATTGCAGCGTTCATGGTGTGTAGATAATATACGATGTAATTCATAATTAGTAGAACATTTAGAAAATATGCAAATGTAAAAATTGTTAATATTTATGGACTCACAACTCATGTACATTCTCTAACAGAGCGTGGACAACAAGTTAACGTGTTTTCTTTAATTTGCCATACAATATCACCCAGTCAATTACTTAATCACTACTCCACTTTTATCCACAGGTCCAGAATTACAAGACAGTAACAGTGAATAAACAAGGACAGTATATGATGACAACTGCAGGAGGTGGTGCAGTCACACCTGGTGCTGCTGCTGATGAAGTCCGTGTTGATTGTTGTCTGATGACTAGTAGCGGAGGTAGCGTTATTACTGGATCAAGTTTAGGACCACCACAAGTCTGGGACATGCAGGTAATTAACACAGTTAACTGATTTACTTCATGTCGCATCGTAGTGGACTATATCAAAACGAACGTTGTCATCGGCAACCTTTGGTTTCCATCATTCAATATTACACATCTGATTGTAATCTATATCTATTTCAGACTGGAGAATTACAAAACATTATGAAAGGTGACACAATTGGATCTACTAATCTACATCTGGTATGTGGAGACCGTTTATTGGTGGGAGCTGTTCATGCAGACATGGAAATTAACGAATACTCAAGTAGAAAGGGTGTATTCAATCATACACTACAGGTATCATAACTGTTTCATGTTTGATATGACGTTAAATTGTTCATCTGTTTTTGAGATATATAATGAAAACTTTAAGTGTTGTTAAATAGTTACTTTTATCTCTATGGTCCTTTAGCATCACGTAGAAACACTATACTTTTATCATAGGGATTGCTTTAAGTATTTAAAGGCTATCAATTCTGTCACGGAGATTAAACATTATACTTACATTTTTCCAGATCTGGGATTTCCAAACCGGTAGACCATTATCAATGGCTGAAGGAGAATATTGTTCAGCAATGTGTCCAATGAGCGACAGTGACAAAGTCCTATTTGGACGCACAGACAAATTTGGTGACGCCACATCAATTATAGCTTGGGATCTAATGGGTAATCAAGCGATTAAAGAAATGCGTTACGATGCTCCTGTAGGAAATAATGACTATATATCGTATTTGAACAAGTCAAAGAATGATCGCTACATTATAGCAGGCTATACAAATTCATTCGACAACAACGCAGAATTCATGACATTTGATATGACTCTAACTAGCTATAACATTAGCGAACCATCCATGTTGAAATTAGATGCCAATCCAGAATGTACCGCCATCATGCCCAAAGACGAAGCCGTAACAGGATTAAGGAATGGTGACCTTCAGATTTGGAATATTCGTGCAGCACAGCCAAGTAGGAAGCTCATGGGTGGCGGAGGTTCGCCAGCACATTCTAGAGAAATCAAGTCTGTGACATTATCCGAAGATAGCCGATATTTGGTATCAACATCAGCTGATGGATCGGTTAAAGTGTGGGACATGCAAACCGAAAGACCCATACACACATTGCAAGGTCATTCTGATGAGGTTAGTGCGCAGTAGATTTTACTTCATATTCTTAGGTTTTTAAGTCATGGTTCAGGAAACATTTAGCATTTCTCGATCACTATTGCTTTTGATCATTATTGTGCAAGGGATATAACTTACGCCATAGGGATGAATATTTTGTGTTCATTATTTAATTCGTAACTTCATTATTATAATAAATATGCTATTATTTTTTATAAACACTACATTCAGTCCGGTGAATTGTATTCCTGTTCACACCTCTTAAAAAACTGAAGTGTTAAGAGTATAAATGACCACCAGATACTGATATGACGTATTGACTGTAACTAACTAACATGATAAATATAACGTGTGAATTCACTATTGTCTTACAGGTTTGGTGCTCAGCAATATCAAGTGACAACGAGATAGTAGTGACCGGTTCGGCTGACGGAACCATCCGACTGTGGAGAATGAAGAACGGAACTGAAATGTGTACTTTCAACTGCGGTGTGGACATTTTCTACGTCACAATGTCACATGACAAAGGAACCATCGTCGCCCTTGGAGACAAATATGGCGCCCGGAAGTTGATCATGTTGCAAGTTGTTCGTACCAAAATTAAGAAGATTGTCAGTTCCTAAATTCATGGAAGATGTTTGAACTTTATGTCGTAATTTGGTAGCCTTATTGTTTATTTTTGTAGTGAAGATTTTAAAATGAATTAATAGTAGCATGAGAATAACAAATCTTAATTCATGAAACTCGCCTTTTACAAGAAACTCTAGTACCCCACCTCCATTCATATTGCGTTTTGTTGTTGTTATTTTTCGTTGGTGCATAGTTATGGTAACTCTCTGTACTTACCGTAGTACATGACATAAATTTCCTATATTCTTTTTTTCTATAGATAAATATTGTTTTGATAGTTTTCTTTAATCCTACACATATAATTTCTTATTTGTACGATATCTTCATACTGTGACCAATGTGTTAGTTTTATAAGACTCATACACGTGTGGTTGATGACAATAACAATGTTAAACGTTTGTATGTACGTGTATTTCATTCGATATGTATCAACTATATTTTAGCTGGAAGATAGTTATACTATAACAGTATAAAATATATAAGATTTGTGTGGATATATTCACTTGACATTATGTGCAATTAAATATCAATTGTATGCTAGCTGTATTTATGAATATATGTGTTATATATGTAGAAACGAATGTTGCGTATTTCTTTAGACAATTTAATAGCTATTCTAGGAAGTAGCACCCGATTTCAAATCATTATCGTTTAATTAAAGAAGTATGGGCGTGATTTTAAATAGTTTGTCTTATTTTGGACGAAATTATATACATTTCAACAAGTGGTTTATACACGTGTTGAGTATGTCGTCAAACCAAGTGCTGTTATTATGAATGTCCAATATTCGTAGATGACAATATCATGCTTACACTAAATCTGTGTTTTATTCAACATATTTGTATTACAATTCAACGATATTCTCATATTTGTGAAGAAATTACTAGATGCCTTACGTCAGGATTCGATGAAAAATTAAATGAATTCTTATATAGTTTAAGCAGTTATCAATGAAACCGATTATTTATAAGACAATTGTCAGGCCTCCAATTCCAAACCCCCTGTAGTTCTCTGGTAATTACTAGGTATGATGAACTGGATTTTCTTAGCAGCGAAGCTTTTTAAAGGACTTGTCTCGATAACAAATACATGTGGGTACCAGTTCGATAAATTGTATGTTTGTTTGTTTGTTTGGTGATGTAATAACGCTTTCATCTTGTATGCTTTTATATAAGTTGCTCACCTTAATTGTGCTTAAATTATTACTTACAATAAACTGCTAAACTGTTTTTTATTTTGTATTTTAAATTACTTAAGTATCCGATTAGACCGATACAGAGTATTCATTACTGTGTAGGTATAACAAACGGAATCCCAGAAAACGTCACAAGCAGTCAGTTCGACCTCCTTAATCAGCCTGGCGAACCCACAAGCCGGCCAACGTTGCACGAAACAACGCACAAAACAGAACCACGCACACAATAATCAAATCGCCCAACAAATAACGCACACAGCAAGCAATACACACAATAAGACAACGCGCACAACAAACAACGCGCACGACAAAATAACACGCACAACAAAACAGCGCACGCAAGAAACAACGCGCACAACAAACAACGCGCACGACAAAATAACACGCACAACAAAACAGCGCACGCAAGAAACAACGCGCACAACAAACAACGCGCACGACAAAATAACACGCACAACAAAACAACGCACGCAAGAAACAACGCACACAACAAAAACAACGCGCACGACAAAATAACACGTACAACAAAACAACGCACGCAAGAAACAACGCACACAACAAAAACAACGCGCACGACAAAACACAATCTCGCACCATGAGAACCTAATGTAGTCGAGAATAGGTTAACACAAAATTGAGGAGATAATTTACTTATCATAAATTCGGCATTTGCTTGAATATGGCGATACTGTCTTTGTACAGCATACGAAAAACAAGAACTCGCCAAATTCAGATTTGAAGCTGCGCGAATAGCAACCGGAACAACGCAGCTTGTATCACCTGATACATTTAATACAGTCATTGTTCGGGGGGGGGGGGGAGGGTGTAATTTGGTTATGTAAATTCAAGACTCGTCTAACGCCCCAGGGGCTTCTTCACAAACATTTTAAGACTGAAACTCAGATTATGACTTTGAAATGTTTAATGCACTTTTTGCTCCTACGTTGCTATTACAGTATATATTCTAATAAAACTTGATAAACGTGTAGAGTGGCTAACAACATTCATACCGACAAAACATTCGTTTACATTCAATGAAAACGAAAGGCTGGTAAATATAACTTTTTTCAAATTTAAAATCTATTTCTGAATTTCAGTCTTAAAATGTTTGTGAATAAGGCCTCGGTATTTATATGCAATAATGCCAAGTAAAGAGCTGATACATCTCGCTATAATTTTGTACAGAAGATGACAATACTCCATCCTGATGCAGAACTACGCATTTGTATTGTAAGGTACCTCGCTACGCACATGAACGTACTTTTGAGGTTCCCTATTAGTCAAGGATGCTCGTTGATTACTATTTCTACGTGGTAGCACAGGATTGCCATATTTGGAATCAGGACCTGGTTTAAATGTAGGCTATGTTTACAAAACAAAGTACATGTAGATAGTATTAGTATCATAAACGTCTAGTTGTAGAATCTATATAGAAGTAATATTGGTGTAATGGATCTCAAGCCTTCTAGATATCTATGTATTTGTACCTTGTAGATATAATTCTCGCGGATAGAGTCTATACAATAGGTATTTCTTGCTTAAGATCAGCTAGCTTGTTTACAGGTTACGTCTGTGATGACGAAGTGGATGATCAGACGATTATGACGTCGCTGTTTATATACACTACGTTAGACGGTCACATGATCGCATGAACCAATCGGAAAGCTGGCTCTCAAGTGGGTACTTTGATCTGTCACCACAAAAGCCAGCTTAGATTAAAATACATGGTACTATAAGTGTGGCTTGCAAATGGCTTCACATTATAACATAAAAAGCCACGACAAAAGTACATAATAACAATATAACTGTACATAACAAATAAAAGCCACTACAAAATAAACCGGGCGCAACAATAAGGACAAATGTGTAGGGCTACACTCATTAAAAGTAGTGCAATAATATAAACAATGTCACACAAGACTTCATATGACTGGCTCAGACGTGCATATAATACAATCTTACATAAATACAGTATTGGTAAAGTTTCATGGCCGAAAAAGAGACATACACAAAAAGCCACGCAATGACAGATTAAAAATAGTCCCGCAGTTGACAAGCCGCCATTGTTTAAATGTCGATAAAATGGACGCTGACACTACACTCATAAAAGTTCATATATCTTGAAGAGCTGAAGAATAATGTTCACACAGAATGTTTCACGAAACTCAGAAATGATTTGAACACGTAGTAAGTCGCTTCTTGATTTCTGATAACAGTCTCATTTAGTGATGTGATGCCCAAAACGTCACTAAAAGTTCCACGAAGGAAGTAAAATTGAATATTGAGACAAACAATGAAAATCCAGTCTGTTCTTCGTAGTTAAGCACTATTTGGTGAGTTATTCACGAATTTATGATACTAGCATTATATACTGATGTTCATTTTGTTCTGTAAAGCGATGTCTGATGAGGAATTCCAATTGTCACTAGTTTTCACGACGTAAATTTCATGTCATTTGAAGACTGTCAACCTGTAGCATTATAATCCTCAATAAATACTGAAGACTGGTAATATTCACTTGCTGTGTAGCATAAACTTAGTGATGCCGTTGTATTCATACCATATTTGATGTAGATGATGTAATTGTAAGCCTGGGTGTATCCCGTACAGTATAATTCATTTTCAATTGGCTATTCGAGCATGGAACCAGATATCATACAATATCCAATCCAATGGAAATAAGAGGTATAATGTTTCTCTTTGTTGTGTTATCCCTGGTTTTGGTGTGCAGTTCATGGTCCTTGCATATATGTATAACTATATGACCATCATGTCATTGCTGTTATTTCATACATCTCGTTTTATTGTTACCATGTTTTATTTGTACACTATTACTGAAATAAATCTAAATCTAATCATCAACTCTTAATATACTTGACGCCATTAACAACGCAACTATTTGAACTAGGCGTCATTTCGTAGTACCAACTGTAAAAACGTGTTGTATTATCTAAGTGTTAATTCTTGTTCAAAACTGTATTAAACTCTAGACCAATTTTTTTAAATTTCTTATTGATCAATTTTATGAAATTTTGTTCTTTTACTGAAAGTATCAATACAATTTCTATCTAGGCTCCTGGTAGATCCAGATTATTTATACTAGATTAAAAACAGGATGCAGTAATTTAAAATTCCACTTATTTGGAAAAAATATGACTGATTCGTTTATGTGCTATTGTGATGACATCGAATGAACAGACTATTTTTTCGAGTAGTGTCCATTATATAGACACCAACGTTGCGTTCTCTTTTCAAACGTTACGAACAGAAATATTCGTATTGCTCTTCGGTTGATAAACGATTTAATTTGTCTGTACAACATCGAACACATTCTCGACAGCTCTCGGATATTTCCGTACCACTTCGTTACTCTACGAACAACCTCTAGTGTATATCAGGCGGAGCACTATGTGGCAAAATTCAACATTTTGTGCGACCAAAAAATAGTTCTCGTAAAACGGATTTATAACGTCAATAACTTCGTTAAATTCACAAAAGAAATATATTATCGTTGTCATTTCTATTTAAAAACTCACATATTTCAGTCTTCATACAGCGTTCACGCCGCCATATTGTTTACATGATATTCGAATGTTTTTCCGTGCCTTACGAACATCCGAGGTACTGGGCGTAGTTGGCCGAGGTTTTCCGAATGTATCGAACAGTCAAATCTACTTCGGTCTTAAACAGTACACTCTGTCCACTCTTATTTATTTAAATGTTAAATTTTCGTGAAAGTATAAATACAGTATAAACATTTTGGAGTTTCTTATTTCGCTGCAAACACCTTAAACACAAAACAACACGCACCTGTTGTTTAGTATGTCATTATGTAGAAGACATATTTAATTATTCGTCTTGTGATCTTATCCTATACATTTTCTATTAAACAAACATTGCCTGTACAATGTGTATGAATGTAAATTGTGTTGAATCTAGAATGTGAATAAAATAATATATTCATGTAAACTAATAGGTTGAACCAAACCAGATGTATTCGTGTTTTTAAATACACATTCATCAGGGTATACTTTTATTATACCCAACAGTTTGATCTAGACAAGCGTACCATTCAAGAGTTAACGCAGCACATTGTCTAGTATTGCTTCAAACCGTGATAGGTCATGGTGGATGTACCAAATGTTGGAGCTTTCAATAATTCATTCAATGAGTGTACTTCTCAAGGTCAAAAACAATCTTCAAAACGGTTTCAAATTGCGTGCTTAGTTCCGGTACAACGACTTCAGTAAACATTTCATAGTTAATCATAATTGCACTAGATTTAAGATTTTGACTGGATAAAAATACTTATTGCGCAGTGTTATATTGAATACACTTTGTACTTGTACTTAAAAACTCGCGGGAAGAAGTCGCTGTTTGTTGTACTGGGTTTAAATTTGGTTGATGGCAATCGATGTTGAACGACGTTTGAATTGTTTCCTGATTTCATACATTCATGAGGGTCACTGCGGCATTGGTGATGGGTTGACTAGTTGTATAGACAACACCGTGACCTCTTGTCCCAACAATGCACAACATACACCATGGGGTATTATCGAATTCTTTAATCACAATCACTCTTTTTTACATTCCATTGCAGGAAATGATATATATATATTATATATTTGTTCGTATTTATGTGACGAGAAAACTGTATGGAGCAGTTTAATTCATCATTTTCAGTGAAATGTGTTTGAAGCGTACCAGGGTATTTTTCTCAAAAAGATGCCAAGTTTCAACAACATACAGTTCGTCTATGTTCCTGTAATATTTGAAGAATGTTGACCCAAAAGGCACGTAGTAATTTAAAAACCTTAATATTTATCAGTGTTACATCTCGGTGTATCTTCTACAGGCACTCTCAATCTGAAGTATGAACAATAACATGTATACCTATATCAACAACACCAGACATTCACACAAAAATCACACAAGCATTGGAGTAAATACAAAATAAAGCGAAATGACGGCTAAAAAATGGGAAAAAACATATATTTGGCTTTGGGAATGGGTCAGATAGTCTGACCCGTGGGAACTATAGAAAAAGGCCTGTCTTCAATTGTGGTCCATAAGCATACAAAAAATCAATTTTACGGAACGCTTAAAGACAAAAGTCACAAATTTAGTTTTTTGTTAAATAATGAATATTCGGATAGCCTATAACTTTGTGGATTACACGACTGGTTCAGAATACATACTAGTGATGGATAATCGGACACATTTCATAATCGATTATCGGATCGGTTTGAAAACTCATAATCGATAATCGAATCGGAAATAATAGAAATATTTAGTTTTTAGTGTAAGTATAATGCTGAAATTTAATTTCATTTATACAACTTTATTTGTCTGTTTTTACTACATTTTAATCAATGGGGTTTTACATTACTCTTATATCATAAGATCATTTTATCATTCAATAAATATTGTTTTTGTATGTTAACTTTGTATATTTGTATTTGACTGAATACATCGAAAACTATTCTGTATAAATTTAAAATTTGAATATCTAAAAAGACTATAATATCATCTTGTTAAAATAACACTTCAGTCAAAATGTTCGATTATAATCGATTATTGTAGTTCATAATCGATTGACGCCGTCGTCTGATGTCAGGCGACGATTTTGCAATTATTTCCGATAATCGGGCCATCACTAATACATACCCCAGGGGAAGACACAGCCTCTTGATAAGCGCACCATAGACGAAAGTGCGTGTTAACTGTTAAAAATTGCAGTCAAATTTCAAATATATACATATAAATACTGAATCAACATCAACGCTTAACTGGTGTTATATTACACCATTCGTCAAATGCTGAGTCGAAATCATGACCATGAGATCTATTTTGCAATATACATATATTTTCAACCCAACATCACGAGTTATTAATAACCTGTGAGGAATGTCCCGCACGGTTCAATAACTATGGCATATACCCAGTATTTAACAAAAGTATTGGCCCAGTTAAGAAACAGTCTTGAGTTCAATTTACATAAAATAACTACACATGGATGTGCTGAATATGTTCTGTAAAAGGTTAGTGAAGGTTTAAATATTTAGTTTAAATAATAGTTCATGGGCACGACGTTAATTATATGGTTTTTGAAAATATCGTATAATATAATTATCAAGCAAAACTCTAGCTTGCGTGATAAATGAATTTGTAAATATTATGTGACAACTCCGGCCTTATGGGATATTCACAGTAGAAATAGAAAGAAGAATTAAAACAGTTCATGATAAATAACATGTTTTTTTATAACTGTAATTCTTCTCTACTGATCACAAACAGTACAGAATATTTACAAAACTTGAGAGATTTACGACAACATTGTTTTAAACATCGATGTATCGTTCAATTAATTAAACTAAACGTAGAAAATTCTGGCATTGTTTGTAATATGATAATGATTTTCACTTCGTATTAAACCTTTTATTGCATTCGCGGATAAATAGATTCTGACTACAGACTTACTTTCAGCAGTTTTCTGTTGTTCTCTAACAGATAAACCATACCTAAGCAAGTTTTCTTCAAATACCAATAAATCAATGATAACCTTATGAAAACAAACAGTTGTCGAGTTAATTTTAGCTTCCTATGAAGATTACTGCAACGAAATGAATTAACGTATTTATATTGATTTTGTTATAATGTTTACATTGATTTGCACCAAATTTAAACACCTGAATGCAAGTTCAATATGCTCTAGCGTGGATAAAAACTTGTTTTCAACAATGTTCTATATTATGCTCCTATCAAAAGCAGCTACGCATGACGATCTTGTTCAGCTCAAATTTCAGTTGAACTTTTGTGTGAAGTACAATGACACTTATACAGTACTGCGGTATTGGTTATATGCGTCGAAAACACGTGATGTTTACATTGTTAACGGAACGATATGAAAAAGGGATGTGGCCTACCCTACCCGCACAGCATTCGCTTACAATCCACAAGTAAAAAATTGCTGCCTGATGCAGCAAAGGTGGGTGCACGGCGTAAACAAAATGAAATAGAACAACTGCAATTTGAACTAACAGTATGTGTTTATTATGCTTTAATGTGTAACTATATATTAATGTATAAAAAGTACATTTGTAGTTTTAGTAGTAGGAATTTATTAAGAAACAGACTAGTTTTAGTATGGACAGTTAAATAGAAACAGAAATTGATAGTGCGGAAAACTTTCATGATAATGAACATCATGCATGTAAATTAAGACAACATTATACATATCAAAATGCAAACATTGATTGAAACATATTAACATAAATCACAATCATTATCACGGTAGAAATAAATAATGAAATACCGACAAATTTACATAATTAGTATTTACTAAAAATTAAAAAGAAGAATAATAATCACTAACAGACATCCAGCATCACACACTGAATTAAT
This sequence comes from Mactromeris polynyma, assembly GCA_032209605.1. Taxonomy (NCBI): domain Eukaryota; kingdom Metazoa; phylum Mollusca; class Bivalvia; order Venerida; family Mactridae; genus Mactromeris; species Mactromeris polynyma. Next base: position 1,107,499 of record JASFXZ010000009.1, read on the forward strand.
CAAGCAATGTGTGAATGTAAAATGAGTTTAGACATTTTGAAAGTTAGAAAAATAGTGTAATTTAGTGTAAATGATAGCTAAAAGGTGACACATGAGAGAACTATAAAATGCTACCCGAATGAACAAGTGGTAGGAAGTGAAAGCAGGCCGTAGTATATGAATGACTATTATAATAAGGCAAAGAACATAGCTAAGAGAAATAAAACCGTATTTACTTATATCTCAAACATATTTACAGTGGAAAGAAATAATGCAAAAGTGACCAAAATGCAATACAATAACTCAATACAAAAACATTAATCACTAAATGATATAGCACCTTGTCAAAATATGATATCACTTCAGTATGTAACAACCGCATGCTAGAATCACACACTGGATAAGTTATCAAGCAGTGTGAATGTATAATGAGTATAAACTTTGTGGCGGACTGGATAATGGTGAAATTGTATATGTAAATGAAAACTATAAATGATACCTGAATCTACAAAAGTGATAGGAGGTGTACACAGACTGGTTTAGCAGACTTAGTATATGCATGACTAGAGAAGTAAACAAAAAGAACATAGCAAAGAGAAATATAAACGTATTTACATAGTGTTTAGTGTTTATTTCTCAATACATTAGACTTGATAGTCTATGAGTATATAAAATCAACAGTTGGACAATTACAATATATGTGGTCAATGGCCACATTAATACTATCATAATATATGTACATAGTTTTAACAGTTTTTGTACAAAATGTGATACTATCTAAATAGCGTTAATTTTACATATAATAATAAGATCTAATGAACCTATATAAGTATAAACATTGTACTGAAAAAAAACAAAAACAAAACAAAAAAACAACAACAACAAAAAAACACCAGTATCTATAAAATAATGTAAGTATAGTTAGACATTGGATACATGGAGTACTAAGCTGCATGAGAGTATATTAATTCATATAAAATGTTTTGTTTCTCATTTCAAATGATTTGTAAGTGTACATGGCAATATTTCTTATAATAGTTTTGTTTTTTGAATTGATCAAGTCAATAAATTTAATGATATTTGCATTTTTCCAATAATATTTTTTAATATGAACTTGACGAATGACATATATCACATACATATTAACAGTAGAAAGAAATAATGCAATACTGACCAAAAAGCAAAAACAATTACTCAATACAATCAAAGCAAACAAATGGGGTGTGGGACAGTACCACTTGTCTATGTAGCCAAGCTGGCAACTCGTTGCATATAAGTTTCTGTTTTGTAACTACAGTCAAACCTGTGTTAAAGACCACCTGCGAACAAAGACCACTATTGCAAAACCTGTCTGCAAAGACCATCAAGTTTATCTCCCATCAGACCATTTTAAATGATATTTAATATGTTAATAGAGACCATCTGTAAACAAAGACCACCTTTTGCTGTTCCCATGGGTGGTCTTTACAGACAGGTTTGACTGTAAACAGTTTTATAATAACAAAGTTTGTGTAAATAGGTAAGAAGGTTTGCATGGAATATGGAATAAAACAAAAACATAAGACATAAATGTGAAAAAGAATAAAAAATTATTGAAGAAAGAGTAAACATTTTTTCCAAGAGATCTTCAATCCGACTTGTTCTAGAAATGCTAGATTTTCAATCCAAAATAAAGAAAAATGGTCAGTAATAATGGTAGAACCTTAAGACTGTAAAACAAGTGAAATGTTTGTCACGATTGTAAATAAATGAAATACAAAGATATTAGACCCTTTAAGTAACGTTTGTGAATATTTAATTATGAAATGACATATTAAATTCTATCCCTGCTAAATTAGAGTAAAATCAGTATGGCCAGGCATAAAGTTATGATAACATTAGCTTGCCATAGGTTATGAGTTATCTTGTTGCAGTGGGGTATTTTCCAATTAATTTTCAAAGCACAACTTTGATGAAAATGTAACAGGTTTTTTTAGAGATGAACAGCAGACAAGGTTTTCAAGTTTCAGACACCTGTGACCTTGACTTTTAACATTATGACCCCAAATTACAATATGAACTACTAGACTTCATACTGATACTTCCCAGCAAGTTGATGAAAATCTATCACTGGGTTTTGGAGATAAAGGGAGAACAAGGCAGACTTGACAGACAAACATACAACATGTGGAGACATAATAAATACAACATGATGAACACATAATTATGTACAAGCAATAACAAAATTTATATAATTATACATTGTAGTTAAATATTAGTACTAAACTGTTTACTTCATATGCAGCTTAATTGCAAAAACATCATCTTTTATATAGTTTATACATGAAACCAGGTCAAATCATCCAAGCTTTGTTTTAAAGGAAACTACTTTGAGCTTAGTCAGTAACAAAAAGTATGTTAGACCAGTTGTATCAAAAGTTGAAAGTAGACTGCAGACACAGCATAGGGCTATTCAAGGAACATTTTTACCCGGTTTGGTTTAAACTGCTCTATCAGCTTTAGATATAATATCCAAAATATGTCAGCGAATCAGATGTTGGATGTAATTTTGGTACAGTACAATCATGTGCCATGTTCATAGCAAATCAGCCAAAGGGTAAATAGATTTTTTTAGAAATGAGAAGCCCTAGTGGCTATTTTGGAATTCGAGTGGGGCTGAGTGGGGCTATGTGACACAATATTTGAGGACAATCATGCAATGAACAAATCTCGAATGAGTTAAATAATTAAAAAATATCAAAGTGAAACAAACAGCAATAAAACACCGGAAGACTGAGACAAGACGTGAATATTGCAAAAGTACATTAATATATTGTAAGAACTGTTACAAGTATCAAAGACAAGCAAAGTCAACTATCAAAACAGAGTACAACATATTCAAGTAAGAGGCCCAAGCAAAAATTAAATCAAAATAAGGGAGGGCTTGGTTTTTTTAAAACTTTTGAGTGCTGACTGGGTTTTTTTACATGTGTTTTTTTAACATACTTAACTTTTGCCATACAGTAAAAAGGTATGTATTACTGTGTTTATGAGGTTGCCCGTCGCCGCGCACATTTTATAATGCACATTATGGTATTTTGGTCGACCCGGTATGTCCGTTGCACACCATAAATAGACTTTTTTGATGCCAGTAGAGGAGTATAGGTCAAACAGACAATTTTTGAAGCTAAATACGGTCACTGCATAGTGCCAATGAGACCCATCGTACAGTTACCATTTTCCTGGCATCTAACCAGTACTTTCCTGGAATCTACCCAGTACTTTCCTGGTTACATGCCAAGGCGTATGCATAAATATTATTAATATTGTCCCTCAAGTAAATTTCATTGCACTAACAAGCTGATTTTATACATTTAAGAATAAAGGGCCAGAAAATACTGCACTCCACAAGATGCAATATTTTAACCCCATTACCTACAGAAATAAAGTTACTGCTAATGGTAAAATTCAATTTTTAAAAGCTACCAATGAAGAAAATTATAAAGTGGTGTGTTAGAGGTTGTTGAGGGGAGTTTTTTTTCTCTCTCTGAAACAGTCGTAAATCAAGAATAAAATCCACATTTTTTGTTTCCAGGGTTCCCTCTGTCATTCGCCAATAACATCAAATGTGAAAAAAAACAATAATTTGGCAACAGGTTTTCAATTTTGACAACAAGAATATTCCAAAAGAAATTATACTTGTAAGCAATTGCAAAATGTTTCATGCTTTTTATCAAAATTGGTGTGTACTTTGAATATGCCACAGGGAATCATGTCTTCAAATTAAAAAAATTAGCACCTTCAATACCGGGATATGAATAAATACCGAATGATATCAGAAATGGAAGTATCTAGTTTTTCGCATAACTATGATTGCAGTGTCAGTTGTTCCGAATAGATAAGGGATCACTGTCCTTGTAAGTGCAAGTGACACTTATTTAAGGTTTACACAAGGCAACAATATGAAGATCTAATGTTCATCTTGCATATCTGGGAACATCTGCTTCACCATTCCTACAGGGACCGCAACCACTTTGTCATCTATTGTTAAGAAGGAGAACTCATCTTCTTCCTGACAAACACTATCCACCTCATCAATTACGTCTTCTACTGGTATTTCTGTTTTCTGTTAAAATACAATAGTATAGGTATATTGTAAGGGTATCGAGACTTTTCAACCCCAAGACTTTTCAACCCCTAAGGTAAAATATCCAAGACTTTTCAACCCCACTGTCATTGTCAACCCCTAATTAGCCTAAGACTTTTCCACCCCTATTAAAATCAAGACTTTTCGACCCCTAATAAACCAAGACTTTTCAACCCCTAATAAACCAAGACTTTTCAACCCCTCGAATATGTTTTTAATTAAAATCTATATTTATTTATTGGGTTAATTGCAAGTTTGTCTCTTGTTAATTAGTTAATTTATTAATTGCAATTAAAATTATCGTTGTTTTATCATAGCAATACAGGCCCGGATCCAACGGGGGGGCCAAGGGAGCCCTGCCCCCCCCCCCCAGTCAGCTATGGAGTGACCTTTTTCTGTATTACTAATATAAAATGATACCCACTGAATGACTGATTAGGTGTTAAGGTTACTATTCTTTTAGCACTTTATATACAATACATTGATTTATGGTTGATTTCCTCTTGTATACTACCAGTATAGCGGAAGCAAGTGCAATAAAAGTTGGCCCCCTATTATTCTCATTGGCCTTGAGACCGTCTAGAAGAAGTCTAGAAGAATCGTATGCTTTTCACTCTACATCAGACATGCGCTTTCAATTTTTCTTATCATGTTGAAAGCATCTGTAAATACAGATTATTGAGCATCATACGTAACAGATACAGAGATCTGTTGTGGTGTATGTTTTAGTGTGAAATAGTGAAAATAAAATTTCTTAAAATAATTTTAAACAATTCAATAACTTATGAAAGGGAATGTAATACTTGGGCCTAAAGTTTTGAAAAAAAAAAATTTGTTTCATATTTTCACATTTTCCTTGTTAGAATTGTATTTCAAAATGCCTTAATCTTTAAATTACATTTTCCTCATCGTATAAACAATTTGCATTCAAACTAAAACACATTATAAGGGTTTTCTTTGTATGTTGAATAACGGTCTCATTACCGCGACGAAACATTATACCTGCATGCTTTCTTTATATATTTAAAATTTACCGAATCATAAGGAAAATTAAATTAATTCAAATGATTGAGTAATAAGACACCATCATAATTGTGGTCCTTTCATACAAGCCATACACATGGTACGGTGTATTTTCAAAACGCCATACTTGAAAACTATGGACCATAACTTTATTTCAAAAAGTTTTTTATAGAGGCAAATAATTAAATAATGTGCTCGTGGAAAAAAATCAATTGTGATTTCTGTGCCATTTTTCTGCGCTCACAGCCAATTATTGAATGTCGGAGATGATAAACACATTTATTGTGGGCGAATTTGTTTGTACCAACTAACATGGTGAAAATAATAGAGGGCTGAGCAATTAATAAATCATTCTGTTTTGTTCTGTTTATGAAAACTGTGATTTGTTCCCAAATTTTCAACAATGTTCCAGTTTCATGTCACAATATGATTATTTGAATTTAACTATTGGAAAACATTATTTAGTTTACTGCAAGCACTTGTTATCAAGTTGCTTTGTATTCCCCATTATATGAAATTTATTTCATTGCAAACATTTCAGTTTACTTCCGCATAGAATTGCATTTCAAAATGTTTAAACTAAAACGGATAGGGGGATTCTTTTTAGTAATTTGAATACGTTCACTAGAGGATGTTTGCATAAACGCGACGCAACATTATACCTGTATTCATTTTTTATTTCTACATTACAAAGTCATAAGGAAACTTTCATAAAATATGCAGACTTGAAAATTGAATAATGAGTTACAAGACACCAACACAATTGTGCTCCTTTCATACAAGGAAATTTTGTTGTGCGATATGCAAAAAACATAAATGTTGGTTGATACTTTTGTCAATGTATCGTTCTAACCATAAAATCTCGAATTATGATAATTTTAGGATCATTTTCTGTCATCGTTAAAGGTAAAACTATTGAAAAATATGCTTAGTCATAAACATGACAAAATGCCTCAATACAGTTGTACTCTACAAAACTGCATTGTGATTTTTTTAGTACACGTTTGCCAAAAACACAAATACACGAGTCTGATACAAGAGCTTTTATCAGATGTACGCGCCGAATTAGCTCTTGCTTAGAAAATATTTGTTTTGAAGTTATGGGAATCTATTAAGAACAAGTATAATGCAGTGGTTTAGCTTATGTCTGTATGAAGGCATTAACGTGTCTTTTTCAATTTTATTTCTTGGTGTGTTTAAATAAATATAAGACTATCTACCTTTGACTGTGTAATTAAAACTTCAATTTCAAGCAAATCTTAAAACGAATCATTGAAATGGGTTACAAATATAGCAGCAACTAAGTATGGGTATGTCGCGACGTGACCGTTCATACAACCTGATAAATTATAGACAGGTATGGTGTAATATAGCAGCAACTAAGTATGGGTATGTCGCGACGTGACCGTCCATACAACCTGACAAACTACAGACAGGTATGGTGTAATATAGCTGCCACTAAGTATGGGTATGTCGCGACATGACCGTCCATACAACCTGACAAACTATAGACAGGTATGGTGTAATATAGCTGCCACTAAGTATGGGTATGTCGCGACGTGACCGTCCATACAACCTGACAAACTACAGACAGATATGGTGTAATATAGCTGCCATTAAGTATGGGTTTGTCGCAACGTAAGCTCTTATACTATGCAAACCAATCATAACTGGTTTAATTTTTTCAACCAAACTACAACAAAACTGAAACCTCACAACCTTAACTAGGTCTTGCAAAACAATTTGCCCTGTATTTCAGGGAGCATCCATAAACCTGTTAGTAGTGTAAGTATATACTTTAGGCGGTAACCAGTTAATACAGTTTATAAGTGTGCTCCCTGATAATGTTCAATTTGGACACTACATAGTTTATGACGAAATGGCCTCTTATTCACTTGTGACAAGGATTTGTACTGAAGGCTGACTGGGAGGGTATCGAGACTTTTCAACCCCAAGACTTTTCAACCCCAAGACTTTTCAACCCCAAGACTTTTCAACCCCAAGACTTTTCAACCCCAAGACTTTTCAACCCCAAGACTTTTCAACCCCAAGACTTTTCAACCCCAAGACTTTTCAACCCCAAGACTTTTCAACCCCAAGACTTTTCAACCCCAAGACTTTTCAACCCCAAGACTTTTCAACCCCAAGACTTTTCAACCCCAAGACTTTTCAACCCCAAGACTTTTCAACCCCAAGACTTTTCAACCCCAAGACTTTTCAACCTCTTAGGTAAATTATCCAAGACTTTTCAACCCCACTGTCATTTTCAACCCCTAATTAGCCTAAGACTTTTCAACCCCTGTTAAAATCAAGACTTTCAAGTCTTTGAATATGTTTTTAATTGGACAATTATCACATTTGTTACCTGGAAAAATGTTGACAATCACGTTGTTTAAGTTTAATTTTTAAGTCTATTTACATTCCAAAATGAATACTAATAAAGATATATACACACAAAATACACACAGTCATTCTATCACATTTTATTTGGCCTAAAACTGCAGGTGGAATTTAATTGGTATTTAATTGATGATGTGATTTGTTATTCTAATTAAATCTAATTACGCTGTCGCTTACACTCAAACATTATTTATTTATATATACATAACTTTATTGCCTCCATTTTCTGGAGATATATGGTTTAACAATTATTTATGAATATATACATATATAAAGGAAGAATAGTGAAACTATATTACTATATACAGCATATAGAAAGAAAAAAAGGACGAATACATAGCCAATAGAATAGAATAAAACATCAAGTCTCTTGCACGTAACTAGTCTCACATTATGTTAATATTTGAGCTCACGCAGTATGTTTAGTTCAAACAAAACGAAAATTTGACACTATACATGTAAGGAAATGGTAATACGTATTATTGGTAAAGCAGTCTCAGGAATTTGCCGAGACTGCTTTACCAATTCAAACTATTCAAACACTTTTTATTCAAACTGGCACATAAATTGACTCAGAAACACTTTTTATTTCACACTGGCACACTATTTATTCACACTGTCACAATTACTTGCACATACACGTAACTGTTTATCTCGCCGATTTCACGCTGAAAATCCTCGCATACAATGTCCCGTTCATCATACTTGTCTCAGAGTCGTTACGTAACACAGTCAACAAACATAACACTTACATTGTCTTTATTGGTATAGTCGATCATTAATCATTGACCATTTGTTATATCAAAAAACTGTTATTTGGTCGATTTTAATAATTGTATTTAACTAACTATTCCTTATCCTATTCCAATAATAGCACTCCTAAATCTTATCATCTTATCTAATCACCCGCTACAGCGGCTTCTCACCTTGTTAATCACCTCGCTAAGCAAGCACGCGTCATTACGCACAGTCAACAAACATAACAATACATTGTCTTTATTTAAGCACTGACTCAAAGATTGAATTGATAAACCTTTCAAAATTAATTTATTATGCAAATGATATTAGAACTCAATAATTGCCCTTTCCTCATGTCATCTGTATATGTTGACTTTGTGTTTCTTTATTGGTACAGATAGACTGAGATATACCTGGTACATGTACATGTACATATATTTTCATTGACCACTTTGCTAATGTAACACAATTATTTCACATTCATGAATTAAGCTAATATTTTTTTATTTCTTTTACGACTTTCTCTACATTATGTATATTGTATTGTATGCTATACACATGTAGGCCTACGAATGTTTTATTCAATAAATATGATTGAGTTGAGTTATTGGTTAAACCTAAACAAAGTTCGGAAATCATTATGTTTTAAGACACATTATATATATTTATTTGTTTCAACCTGTATTACTCTATCAAAATCGGTGATAAAAGAGAATATATATCTTAATAATTATTATGGCATCTGCAATCTTAGGTACTATATGAAAAACATATATTAATTGATAAAGGCATTTTAAGAAGGACCTACTGATATACATTCATATAAGTCTTAACGACTTATCCAATTTTAGACAATTGTGAGAATATACTGATTCGTTCACCTACATATATAATAACAATACCATTTCAAGGCATTTAGCGGGCATATATCACCTTAAACAACGTACACTTGACAGTTTACACATAATTAAAAGTGTGATGGTTACATCAATAGAACACAATTGCCTTTGATCCAATAAACAAGTGCAACAAATAAAAACAAACGAACTTTAATTGTATTACACAAATAATCTGCTAATTATTATGATGATCAAACAAAATATAATGACAAATTAAAGGAATGCAATTTTCGAATTGCGAATTGTGATTTACAATAACATACATTTACTACTGTCTATACCTTTCGTTGTAGTTTAATGCGCAAAATATATATACATGCATGTTTATGTTTCAAGTGGTGTAACATTACAAAAGGAAACATGTTAATCTCCAGTACATGACTAATTTAACGCGCATACAGCTAAATATTGTCTTTTTTATTAAAGTTAAGGCATTCGTATTAATTACCTGAATAACAAATAAGTAGTTATGTTTCAAATTCAAATATCTCTTTCAGGAACATGATATGCCTTATACCCATTAGTGACAAAAACATGCATCTTATGACGTGCACGCAACGATCAAATATTTGCAATATCATTGCGTTATTTTCAAAAAAAACATCGACCATCTGTTCAGACGAGTTATCACATATCCGTGTATGTTTCTACGATACATATACTACGCAAATGAGCGGAAAAACCTAAATGAAAATTATACGTTGCTTGTTTACAATTTACAAAACGAATAATGATGAAAAATATTGACACTTTTGATGTATTAAATAAGAACCCTCATGAACACTGCAGCAAACACAAAAATAAATATGGTAACATTTATTGTTAACATGCAAGTTACTTATATGACAGATTTACTAAGCATGTTCAGCAAAATTCTTCAAACGTACATATCCAATTAAGTGAGTTCATTCCATCTCAAATGATTCATGTTTCAGACCTTATCAACACATTTTCAGTTTACACAGGAACTTTTAAAAATTATATTTACCTTTGCACAAGAGCTCAATCCTTTATCAATCAAAATGTATTAAATCCGTACACTTGATTACAATCCAAGTCAGAGAGATTCAACCTGGGACCAACATGAATATATTGGTCCCAGATTGAACGGACACGCTGAACGCGTGTATACTGAATGACGTCAGAGACTTGTTTACGTCATTAAATATATTTTTCGATGACATTTTGAGAGGAATTGTTTTCCTTTATTTACGAATTACAGTTACGCATGAAATAAGTGAATTGTTAGATACCAGTATATTTAATAAAATAGAAAATGATAAAAAAAGAAAAAGAAATAGGGGTTGAAAAGTCTTCAAAGTAGGGGTTGAGAAAGATAAATGTAGGGGTTGAAAATATTCAAACTAGGGGTTGAAAAGTCTCAACAGGTAGGGGTTGAAAAGTCTTGAAATCAGGGTTGAAAAGTCCTGGGGTTGAAAAGTCTTCATTTGAAAAGTGGGGTTGAAAAGTCTTGGGGTTGAAAAGTCTGTAAGCCATTGTAAGGGTATTAATGATACATATTTAAGAAATATCGGAACAATTTTTGCTATAGTTAGGTGTTGAACCTTTCGCCTAGTGTTAAAGCTCTTTCTGATGGAGTGTGAGGATAAGTGACCCAATCGTGTTTATGATAAAAAAAATGTGTTACTTTGATCTTGCTGCTGCATATACTCTTTGACAGTTTGTTGTTCTTTAATTGTGTATTTCTTTACTTTTCTGCTTTAACAATGGATTTAGTTACATGTTTATTATAACCATGACATATTAATGTCTCCATGTAAAATTTAATGGTATTAAAAATCATTAGCCAATAACAATATATTTCAAAAGTATCAGTTGACAGCTGCTAAAATTATTAAACTAAAACTATCTGAATGGACAAAAACAACTTTATGCCTTTTTGATGATATAAATACTGAACTAAAGTATATTCAGAATTTGTTTGCAATATTTTATTTTAGCTTAAGTTAACAGGCGACAGGATTGCAATAATTTGAACTTGCTATTTAAATTTGTATAGCAGAATATCAATGTATCAAGACACAACAAAAATCAGATTTCCCACTCTTCCCAAAAAATATTCAAGGACTCTTCAAAGGGTATTTTCACAAAATTCAAGGACCAAAACAGCATTTGTACTGCTATTTTATTCATTCAACATGTCTTTCAAATTAACTTTTTCCATGAACATTTAAGTATTAAACTTCAAATTATGAACTTATATACAAGGAAATGTTACACGCACTTCAACGCGAGTTTTCCAAGGCTTTCAAAGTCACTTTTTTTTATCTGTTCAAAGTGAGTTTATTATACAGTAGGAGAACCATGTGACATACCGTGACTAAGGTCTGGAATGTTGTTGAAAGGGAAACTTCATTTCTGTAGGTATTTGTAACACTGTCTGCTATGACAAGTCTCCAGGTTGAAAGGTTTCATTCACACATTTGCACCATAAGGCCACCTAACATTTGTTTGTTGCATCTTCAAAATATATGTTCTTTATTTTGACATTCTCAGTACCTCACATACAGCTTATTCGGAACTTCCTGCAATAAAAGGTAAATCAATAAAATACTGCATTAGACTTTCCTATGGATAATAATGCATTTTGCCTTTCATCTCAAATAATGTTTTAGAACAGCCATTCATTTACTGATCGTGTATCTGAAGACATCAATTTGAAGATGTCATCAGACAATTATCTTAATTGAGATTCTCCATCTATCATTGGCAGTGTTTACCATGGACTTTTAAAATTGAAAGTCATTGCAATTTCATATTCGAGGCCAGGGTCATTTCCAAGTATTGGAGGTCATACAGGAATATGCTAAATCGAGTCGACGCTTATGTACTTAACCACATTCAGTCTGCATGTAATAATGAAATTGAAAGTTGAAACTGAAAGTACATTTTCGGAAAATCGCTGTAAGGTTAGAACATGTGATCAGTGTATTTAATACAACCTGCGAGTTTAAACGTTTACATGTTAATTATCACGCATGTTTGAACGATACATGACTTATGAATGAGGGAAAATACTGCAAAATATTAAACAGAGCACAGAGACGAATGCTGGCTGCATCATAACAATAACAAATAAAATGTAGGTCAACCAAGCGATGGGTCAACCACAATGTTGAAACGATAAAATCCAATAATTATACAGTTGAAAAGATTAGTTAATGACATCAATCATAATATACAACAAAATGACATACCTTCATTTAGCTTTTGTAGCCTACAAAATCAATAATGACGTTCTAACGCACAATCGTTCGCTTCCCGACATAGATTCCCGCCGGTCTGCGCATGCGCACAATAGGCTCTGTGGTGGGACTGAAATCCGTTATCCGGGATCGATTTTTAAAAATTGTTCGATTGGAACATATGTTAACTGAAGGGTGTGAACGAATGTTCCTCTATCCGTTATTGACCGTTGATAACTACAATATAGTCCAAATTATCGATCCCGGATTTTCCCACCAAAGTCCCGGATTTTCTTAAAGTCCCGGATTTTAGTCCCACCCTAGGCTCTGTTCGATTTTCCCCCAAATTTTGTTCTTAACCGAGTCCATTGCACAACGGGCTAACAGAATTCAATATGCACGGCGTTGACACGCCGTGCAATAATGTGTGGGAGGTGGATTGGGTAGCGCTTCCATGACGTGGACTATGAATGTTTTCGAAAACGTGAGGCTGCTTTGAACAATGTGCGTTTATGACAAACTAGTGATACATGCGGGCTAGGTTGACCATGTGTCAATTCCACTTCGACCCATTTACAATATAAAAAAACCGAATCGCTGTTTAACGTCGCGCAGACTTTGTGACGTACATTGCCACCCTTGGTACTGGGTTAAGGTAAAGTTTATTATGTAAAACCCCAGTGTAGTAATTTCAGACTACCCTCTCCCCCCCCCCCCCCCCCCGATAACGGAAGAAAGCGTTCAGATTACCGGGAGATAGAATGAAATCGATTTAAAATAACCCCCGGGGTAACTTGAAGGTGATTTCAAGCTACCCTCTACGGTTTAAGAGTCGTTATTTATGTTTATCTACAAACATTTTACATGTACTCGTACATGTATAAATTGAAAAGAATAGCAACAAATGATATACATAAAAACGTTCAGGATAAAACACAGTAAGAAAACAACATCATCAGCAGGAACGGTAACGGTAGCAGCAACACCAACAACCATAACATCAGTGTAATTAACACTTTATTGATTTGTTGCATTGTTTTATTGCAGTTTGAGAGTAGCTATCAAATTTTGTATGTTTCATATTTTGTATTCCAACGTTTAGCTTACCATTATTTCAAATAATAATTATCACACTAGCTCAGCGAGGGGGTAAATCTAAGTCTCGCGGGGGTAATATGTAATCGCGGGTTCAGTTTACCCCTGAGGAATGACTTGAATAGGAGGGGATAGCTTGAACTCTTTATACCGGCAGTACATTGAGTACTTGTTGAAACATATCGTAACTTATATATTTACAGAACACTGATTGTTGGGTTGTTGGCTATACTACATTTAGCATCAAGTTACCCACATTTTCGTGACGAAATCCCGAATGGGCATAGAGTACCGAACCCGTGTGACCCTAGCGACATATGGAACGGAGTCGGTCACCAGAAAATACTAGGTAGTGGCACCAGAAACCCTTTTGGTCTGGATTTCTATGACAACGGCAAAGTAAGTATAACAAGTTTTTCACTGGATTAAATTATCATTGCGCTAAATTGGTTACGTTATCCATCAGCTGTGTGGGGACAAAACTTATATTGGTTCATTTTCAGGCTATGACATTTTCTAACACATATGTATATATATATATTTTTTTTTTTAATTGCTTTAAGTATATATATACTTAAAGCCATTAACAAGGCAACCGAAAATTGTCTGCTTCAAAACATAGTAATTTTATAAGCTTATTCAATAATGAAATATGAATAATCGATCCATAGTTTCAATTATTTTTTAACAATATTTTAAACATTGGTAACAGTTGGTAGGTTGTAACACCATGCACAAAATAAAGCCTAATTAAAACAGTTGCGTTTTAGTGGTGTTAAGTATATTTATTTTATGCTTTCCAGTGGTTTATAGAGATTTATCAGTGGAATAAAAATTGGTATTTTCACTGTTTCAAACAGTGAAAATAACATTTTGATATTTCTCACTGTTCCGATTTTTGGGACTATTTTTTACCCCACTGGTAACCCCAACAGGGAAATCAGTGTAGAAACTAAATTGAATTGCCTCCCTTTGTATTGAAATGAGATGACCTCTCTTTTGTACATGAACTAGAAAACCATGACGTCATCATCCGGTATATTTGTTGACATTTCGAAGTAAGATGCGGTTGTTTTCCGCTTGTATTTCACATAATTTCGAACAAATGAATGTTCTTTATATATATTTATTTACATAGCGATATCTTGCCATGCGGGTATTTTGATTTAAGTGCCTGTAACGTCGAAAACTAAAGCTACTTTATTTTTCGTCTGCAACATTTAACAATGGTCAATATAGCTCTAGTTAACATGGCACAGCTATTTTCACGGAAACGTCAATTTCAACCACACGGAATCTAGATCAACGGGACTCTCCCAAATGGTCAACAATTCAAATGTACAAAACCTGAGGTAGTATGTATCTGATGAAGCGTAGCCACGCGAAGAAACCCCTCTCGCCAGACCATTCAAGACAGTTCGTGTCATCTCTGACAGTGTCAGTGACGGTTATTCATGTGCAAAACTCGTCAGTTACTACAGACTGTTTAAAAGCGTTCTCCAGATTTCAAAGTTCTTTGTTAACAAGTTATTTCCATCTTTACGTGTTGTCAATTTCATTTCCAACATGGCGTCCGCTTTGATCATTTATCGATGTGCAATGAATATTGCTACGCCATAATTTGTTGCATAATTTCGAACACATATTTTTTTGATTTATAATTTAATGTGAAACAATAATTAAATTGTCTCAATATTCTTATCAAATGGTTGTTTTATCGATGTTTTCAATGCCGTATAGTTTAATAAATTGGTAGAGTTCGCACTATTTTGTCAGCGGTTGTGCTCGAAATCTATATGGTTGTAAAGCGGCTACAGAGGCACCGCATAGGGTAGTAAATGAGACGCTAGAGTAGTTATTTGGTCAAAATAATGTTTAATTCTTTAAAAAAGCATAAAATAAAAAGAATATTAGTTGATTTCGATGGAAGATCGAATTTTATTTCACTCGTGGTCAAAAGAAAAGTATATTTTCACTCGTGGCTACGCCACTCGTGAAAATATATATTTCTTTTGACCACTCGTGAAATAAAATTCGATCTTCCATCGAAATCAACAAATATCCTCTATATGTTTCAACTTTCATGTAATACCAAAAGTATTAAAATTGGAGGTCTATATTTCTTTTTATAGCAATTCCAATAGTAAGAACAAGATGCTAAAGTATGATAAAGTGATGACGTCGCGTCAGAATGTACATAATTCTTAAACAAAATCGTTTCCTCTTCATATACAATTAAGCCTCCAAAATATCTTCGGACACAGCGCTGAGTTTGTGACGTCAAAACTTTGACCTAGGAAATACGTGACGTCATAACCAACGTCACGAATACAAGTTTTGTCGTGATGCAGCTCATATAAAATGTAGTAATTATAATGTTCGTCTTCAAGATAGAGGTGTCCCGTTCATTACATTTCATGTCCCTCACATTTTTCAACGCTTTCACCATTTCCCCCCATTGTTGTCCAGTCTCCTATACGTAATGTCTTACTTTCAAAAGTTTAACAAGTTTCATGCTCAAAGAAATTCCTTTAATGTCAGACTTGGACAACAGAGCTATGTAATACAGACTCTGATGGTGACGGTAGAACAAATGGTGAGGAACTGGGCGACCCCGACTGCGTGTGGTCCAAGGACGAAAATGTAACCTCACTTTCAGGACTGGGTCATCCAGGTAAGTCCTTCAGGAATGACTGAAGTATCAAATATTCACAGTAAAACTTCAACTTAAAACCACCTCAATAATAAGACCACCTCAGTATTAAGACCACCTAAAAAACAATTTCAAGGATCTCAAGGTGGTATAATTATTAAGATGTTACTGTTTGATTATGTACATATAATTCTCAAGGCTATGATGGAATATGTCGACTGTTCCTGTGAGTCTGAGAGAAAATAATTGGAAAACGGTGTTTCCGAACTGATGTGGAATATGTTGGCTGTATCCAATAGTGACGGATAATCGCCAGAAACGTCCAACTTTTTTCTTTAACTTCGTACACACATTCGATATCAGGCATAATGCCTGGAGGAGAAACTATACTTAACGCCATTAAAACGCAACCAAAAGTGTGCATATATATAAAGTGACATTACAAAGGATTATTTCTTTATTTCTCAAACATAATTTCATAACATCAATCAATAATTCAATAAAAATTAGTGATGTGGAGTTAAAACAAGAATTAACACATAGATAACTGTAACACGCTTTTAAAATAAAGCCTAATTCAAATAGTTGCGTTTTTAATGGCGTCAAGTCTAATAGTAGAATAACTGATATTGTTATAGCGTGGATAGCTGATGTAAGGTTCTGTGTTTAACAAAGAGTATCGTGTTAATTGGGTCTTCTCGTCTTCCAGGTGTTTGTGAGCCGCTGGATTCTGAGATGTGTAAAGATAAAAACACGTTCGTGTCCTGTGAAACGGGTGGTTTTGTCTGTGATGCTATAGCATCTCCAGGTATATATGAGCGACGCTGTACGATTTCCAACCTCTTCTTTAAGTGACGTCATTTCCAGAAAACGCCACATGTGACATTATTATGTACTAATAGTAAGCAAAAGGAAGTGACCATATGATGTATATATTGTTCCTGCTTGCAAATAGTGACATCACAGATTACGTTTTCTTGAAATGACGTCACTTACAGAATAGGTTGCAAATTCCACAGCAGCGCTTATATCACATTGTGTTATTTTGTCTTTAACAGGAAAGGTCGACAAATACGATAAATAATCATTCAAGAACAAAGTTTAATGAACACATAAAGATAATGGGGTTTGGTAACATTACTGTATAGCGCTTTATTTCTGCGGTGCCAAATGTTGGTGGCTTTTAGAGTTCTCCTTATTGGTGGTGGTTAATTCAGGCGCATTTGGGATTTTCTGGGTCGAAAGGTTACATTAATTTTAGTTACACGTTTTGGCGAAGTTTTATGACCGCCAATAGCGCCAAATATACCCCCGCCAATATAACCCGCTATACAGAATATAGATTTAAAATGTTAAGAGCACATTTTCATTTACTCCAATTAATGTTAAAGTTATGTAAGATAAAGAATTACAATAATCAACTCAGTACTTGAAATAAATGAGTATTTATGGAGACTAGTGACAGGACATCACATCTATTTAAAGGGTAATATTTACCGATCAGTCAACGACCTTTTTTTATCTATATCGCATTGATGTTAGCAGTTTCACAATTCTTCCTTTAATTTTATTTCCTGCAATAACCCCTGAGGTAGCTAGTCGACGTGTCTCCATGTATAACGACGTGAAACAAGTCGATCAAGATTGTCATATAAGTGTTCAATAAGGCTCGACTCTCAACTTTTCAACAGCAAACCCTCCATAAACTCTATGATTTTCATAAAATCACACCAGTGCTGCACTCAAATCCACCACACGTTTACATAAATAATCTGCTATTCTCGGCATAACGTATTTGATAAAGAATTTTTAAACAATTTTAACTGTTTTTTCTCTTATTGGTCACAATGAATGAATCAACATAGAAATAAATCCGGATACATTAGTACTTATTGATGACCCATGCACGCACGTGAAAGCACGTGTCTCCCTCGACAAACTGACAATGGTCCGCTTCATAGTATCTCGGGTTAGCGACCATTTCATGTCAATGTGTTTAATATCTTAATACGAATTATTAAAACTGAAAACATATGTTCTTTGTACTTGTCAGGTGTAATAGAGCATGTGGTAAAAATCACAGAAAGCCAGGTTCCAGCAAAAGATACGACGTATATGTGTCAAGTGCTTGATCTTCCAGATGACAAAGATTACCATGTTGTTGCTATGAAGGCTCACATTGATAACATTGACGTTATTCATCATATGCTAGCATATGGTTGCACAGACGATGGTAAACTACACACCGGTTTTCGTTTATAAGCATATTATTCAAGACAACAATGTTAATTGAGATAAACAAGCAACATAGAACCAAGCTGTTTGTTTTGTTAGTTTGTTTATACAGTTCACCTTATCCTATATCTCTATTACAAACAACTTCATGTACTATTCTTACTTGAAATAGTCCACATAAACCATATGTGATTCAAGAAATATCTTAAAAAAAGATGGTCGGCACAACATGAAGGTTAAGCTTTGGTGTGCAACATAGAAAATGCCGAGATGTTACGATTGCAGGTCACTCCATTTCCAAAATAGATTTCTGTAAATTCACCGAAATTCAGTGGATTTGGTATGGTAGCGTATCCGTTATCGAAAGGTTAACCAATCCGCGTCAAGGTTACAAACATTGTTCGGTTGAAGAAAAATTGCATTGGTGGTTAACGTAAGATTTGATTGGTTTACACAACACTGATATGCAAATAGCCTGACCATGTTAGAACGGCTGCAGTGAAGCAAACGGTTCATTGTACAGAGCATACATTTTATCTTGCAGCCGATATCACAGACGATCTGTACTCTCCAACAGAATGTTTCATGAGCAGCAGAAGGGGATGCACCGATCTCATTGCAATTTGGTCTGTCGGCTCAGTAGGAACTTGTTACCCTGACAACACTGGTTTTCGTGTTGGACTGACATCATACAAACGTGTTATCTTGGAAGTAAGTAATCCATCAAACAACTGGCATAACAAATCAAAAATCAAATCAACGTTTATACCTGTTATCTATTTATTGTATCATATACCGTGTTGTAGAATACTTACACCGCGACAACAAGGCAACTTACGATATGCAGCCAATTGTATAAAACTATATAACAATTTGGTTTGGCTAAAAGAAAACCAAAACTCGATTTGATTGGTTGAAATGTGGTTTGGCCAAGTAATGAGCCAATCAAACTAATTGAAATTACAGGAAACTTCAGGTTAATGTTAGGCTATTTTTATACAATTGGCTACAGTGAATTGTGATATACATGTGTATCAACCTGTACATGAAGTGTACTCTGTATTGACCTTAAACTTGGTAATATCAGTCAGATAATCACCTGATGTAAAGCAAGGACAGCTTATTCGGCCAAAAATGCATTTGCACGTGCAAGCACGGGGTGGACATATCCGGTCCACGAGTAGAAAAGATTTTCACTGCAATATATTGCATTAGACGACTACAATCAGAAGATAAGCATAAACATACAAAATAAGAGGTTTGAGTACTGAATTTCAACGCCGCGAAGTCCAAATGAAATAAGGAAAATGGCCATGTGTGATGCTGGAGGCAGGAAGTCCTAGTGAAGAGGTGGCAGTATAAGTTGAGTCATCTGTACTGGCAGTTAGGAGTCTCAGACGGTGATTCGCGCAGACTGGAAATACCAACGACTTACCACGAAGCGATAGACCACGTGTTACTACGCTATACGAAATCATTTGCTCACTGCAACGGCTACATCTTCTATCACCCCGGTACCTATTTGGCGGGGAGCGATTTTTACGGACGTCGTCCCTATGTTGCATCCGTTTTGACGACCCATCATCACCGTGACAGACTTCAATTGGCCGAGGGATACATCGACAATTGGACAAGGCAGAACTGGCGAACGATTCTTTTCTCCGACGAATCAAGGTTTGCTTTGTCCCGGGGTGATGGACGAGAGAGTCTAACGAAGCATGAATAATTTAATCTCCTATGTCAAGGAAAGCGTAAATATATTCAATGATCGAATCTAAAATTGGAGTATGAATGGAAACAAATTCAAAACTGAAAATACGTCGTGTGTTTTCTCACGTCTAATGTTATATCAAGAGTGTGTAATTTCTGTGGCATATGCAGTAAGACCTCGTTTAAAGACCACTTCAATAATAAAACCAACTCGAAATTGTTCTAGTTTAGCGAGTTTCTTTTTTGGTTCAGTATATAATAACTTAGCCCCGCATACATGTCTCTGTACTCCGACTTTTACACGCGTCGTTGTACAGCGACAGTATAGAGTCGTGACGTCCGTGGCTGGACTACTAATAACTATACTTATATTTTTACGTATTTGCAGTTTACATGTCCATTATATACGTAAGTACAACATGTAAATACAAGATGTGCAATATTTTATTTCATTTAGGTGCATCACAATGTCATAACGTACAGTAGCAAACATTCATTACTGAAACTCATATATATTTCATTAAAAACATGTTATTGCAGGTGCATTGGAACAATCCGGACGAGATAAGCACTTATCGAGATGGATCAGGAATGGCTTTATACCTAACACCCAACTTACGACCATTCGATGCTGGGATGCTCATGTATGGACAGGGACTGCTCATTATTCCACCTAACCGTGATTCACATGTCATCAACGGAACATGTTCGTCCGAATGTACAAAAAAAAATATGGCCGGATCCATAAACATTGTTGGAGCACTCAACCACATGCACTATTTAGGTAACTATGTATATTTCATGAACGCATGACATCTACATATTATGTTATTGTCTGAACACAAATTCGAGAACATTATGTAAACCCTTTCTCATGCTATCGCGGTTTTCATGGTACCGTGAAGGCAGCGGAAATCAGACTTGCGTTCAGTAAAGGCGAACAGTCGGAGACGTAACGAAACAGCGTGCGAGTTTTGCTATTGACTGGTGTGTTAGCGAAGAACGTTCGCTATCATTCGCTATCGCAACACGGAGGTAGCACGCGAATATTTGAGCCGAACACTGCTTTCAGTTACGGCTCACAGTCGCTTACGTTTTGTTTTGTATCCTTGGTCCATCGTATCACAATGACTGCCCACGGGGAACCAAATTGCAAAATGAACGCAGGGCTTGAACCAGAAAAAAACGAGGCGGTCAATACGCTTGTTCGGTGAGCGGGCTTCCGTTCGCCGTAACTGAACGCAAGGCAGGCTATACCTGTTACAGGCGTATAGCAGTAAGTCATGGACCACAGGAGATCTCACGAGTTATCTCCCCTTCTATACTTAACAAAAGTTAAAAGTACTCCGATGGCATATTTAGGATATTGCAATTAAATATGAATATATCAAATAGAAATTCGCACACAAAAAAGTCCAATATGTCTGTAATGTTTCTTCTAATTTTCAGCGTAAATTACAGCCTATTCATTGAAATATAGCCAATTACATAACGCCGCACACAAATAAAAAGTCACAGATTAATTAATAGAATTGGTCACTACCGAGTGTGTCCGCCGTTTGCCTGGATAACGGCTTGGCATCTAATTCTCATTGACACAATGAATTTACAAAAACAATTCTGGGGAATATTTGCCACTTCTGCAAATATCTGTTGGGCCTGTTTTGTGATGGGTTAACTCATCATGGACACGATATGGGAAGATTCTGACTGGCCAACATAAAACCCAGTCAAAAGGTGATCTCTCTCGATACTGACCGATTGAGTTAATATGTTACTTTTTATTTCTGTATGGTGGTATTAATTGGCTTTATTTCAATGAATAGGCTGTATTTTGCTCTGAAAAGTAGTAGGAGCATTACAGACATATTGGACTTTCTTTGTCTGAAATCTCTATTTGATACACAACGGGAAACCTCTGCAAACCGGAATTTTCAACCGGTCCCGAAGGAGTCCGGTTTAGGCCGGAGGTTCCACTGTATTCATATTTAATTGCAATATCCTAAATATGTTATCGGAGTACTTATAACTTTTGTTAAGTATATGTACAGGATGTTAATTAGGTTTGTTCACAAAGTTTGAATTTGGGTAAAATAAGAATAATGCTGTGTACACTGGCTTTATTTCGCATTATGAAGTATACAGTTTTTCATGAATTTCTGTTTTATTTAGAACTCTCGCGCAGAAGAAAAAAAACACTTGGTCCATAGGTACGTTGGCACAGAGGTGACATCCGCAACACTTAATTTATATTGTGGCCACACTTTACTAAGTTGTGGCAACAAGTTACTAAGTTGTGGCCACTTTTGGCCACAAGTTACTAAG
Source organism: Mactromeris polynyma (assembly GCA_032209605.1). Lineage (NCBI taxonomy): Eukaryota > Metazoa > Mollusca > Bivalvia > Venerida > Mactridae > Mactromeris > Mactromeris polynyma. Next base: position 1,129,888 of record JASFXZ010000009.1, read on the forward strand.
TTGTGGCCACAATATAAATAAAGTGTTGCGGATGTCACCTCTGTGCCACCGTATCTTTCACACCTGACCTTCCGCGGCTGAAATTGCGCCTCAAACCAGAATATATCCATGAAATGCAACGAATTCTAAGCAAGAATAATTTAATCTCCCTTGTCAGGGACAGCGTAAGTCTATTCAATAATCGAACACAAAATTGGAGTATGAATGAAAAAAAATCATTAATGAAAATACATGGTTTGTTTTTCTCACACCAAATGTTATATCTGTTGCATGTGCAGAAAACCCACCTGAATAATAAGACCAACTCGAAATTAAGAACACAAACTTCAAGTCCATGTGCGCTGTTTTGCTCTTTATTCAGCCTCAATAGTAACGAAGTGGTACGGAAATACCCGAGAGCTGTCGAGAATGCTCAATAGTAAGACGACCTCAATATTAGGACCAGTTTTCAATGGTCCCAATGGTGGTCTTATTATTGAGCATTCTCGACAGCTCTCGGGTATTTCCGTACCACTTCATTACTAGGATAACAACACTTGACGTAGTTGGCCGAAGTTTTCCGAATGATTATTGAGGTTTTACTGTATACTCGTACACTTTTCAGGTTCTGCGGCATTGTCACAAGTTCGACACCATGAAACAGGGGAACTCACAACTCTTGTTGAAGACAAACACTACAGCTATGATACCCCAAATTTTTACATGTAATTAACCTCTTTAGATATTTTATTTTCTCTGTCAGTGTTAACGGTCCTTATTTCACGGTGTATTTTGTAACCTATTGTTATTATACATTATCTTCGGGATAGCGTCACAATCAACGTTTATATCGAGATTTTAGAATTTCCCCAATAATACAGAAGCATGCAAGTTTTAGATAAAATTAAATATTTGAAAAGATGATGTGATTTCAAAAATGAAATTACATTATAATTTTATAAAGGCAACATATACTCGTAGGTAGGAAAATAACCTGAAATAGTTAAGGCATTTCAAAACTGCAGAAATTCATTCATTTCAAAGGTGACTTATGCTTTCACATATTGACCCAGAAAATTGTACCATGAAGAAAAAAAATACAATATACCAACATTTGTTTAATTATTAAGCTCAAAAATAAGAATGTTGTTAAAATTCTGTCATTGTTTATCCATAAAGCTTTTAATCTTAAAGAAATAAGTTGTACTAGAAATAAGTAATTCGATTGTATTTTCTCCTCACTGTTCTATTATTTTTCACATTGTATCAATGAAATTGTAATAAGTACAATATCATAATATTTATATAAATATGTTAATCAATCATACTATTGCATGTCAAATGACCATTAACCAATGTATAATGTTTTGTTATTTTTGTATTATATATTTGCATTGTTTATATGAAATTATGGGCAGTATACCTAATATTTCTGCATAAAATATCTATATTCAGGTTTGACCAACCAGTGGTGATGGAGCCTGGAGACGACTTAGAATTGATGTGTGAATTTCGATCAACATCACGCGATCGCACCACTTTCTACGGGGAAGGCACCAATGATGAAATGTGTTATACATTTCTAATGTACTACCCGAAAGACAATCTGGAGTCTCGAGGTAATTCTGGTTTACTTTCATTGTTAGAGTGTTAAACAGTTCAACAGTTTATTTTTTCCAACCTCGGTACCCAGGCTATTCATAACATATATGATACACTGGGCAAATTGGCCAATCAAGCGGCTGGATTTAACCTCATTAATATTATTCATGAGTACGAGAGTTTTACAGTCAGTTTGCCCAGGGTATCATATATGTTATGAATAGCCTGGGTACCGAGGATGGTTTTTTTTCATGAACCTTAAACTCTCTAAATTCAGTTTATTTTTTCCAACCTCGGTACCCAGGCTATCTTAAGTTCGTGATACATGAATATTCATTAGCATTTCTCGACCAATGAACTGGACGGTAACAAAAAAGAAATCTCTTTTGTGAAGAGCTAATGCTCAGTCTAACCGCGATTTCATCCGTAATTCCTCGGCAATTTCCGTATCGCATAAGGTGTGTGTCATGCGGCCAATCAAGCGGCTGGATTTCACCTCATTAATTATTCACGAGTACGAGAGTTTTACAGTCAGTTTGCCCAGGGTATCATATATGTTATGAATAGCCTGGGTACCGAGGATGGTTTTTTTCATGAACCTTAAACTCTCTAAATTCGTCAACCATACAAAACCATGACTTAAAGTGGATTGATAACAAATTCACACATAACAATTCCATTCTTGCTACTAAATTAACCAAGCTTGAGTTTTTAAAATACAATATGAATGGAGTACCCTTTCACATAAAAAGATGGCTATTATTAGAATGTATAACATTATCTTTACAGTCTTTCATTTTTTCTGTTTAAGATTGCACAGCACAGGGACCAGTAAGCCCATGCCAATGGGAAAACCCTATCGTTGCTGGATGTGAAATGAAATACCTTGATATAAGGTGAGTATTGTTAAACAAACTAAGGGTTGCGTTACTCGTTGACTGGTTACATGTTGTTTTCCTTGACTTCTCGACTTTATGTAGATAATTCAGTCTTAGACTGGTAACATGTTGTTTTCCTTGACTTCTCGACTTTATGTAGATAATTCAGTCTTAGACTGGTTACATGTTGTTTTCCTTGACTTTTCGACTTTATGTAGATAATTCAGTCTTAGACTGGTTACATGTTGTTTTCCTTGACTTTTCGACTTTATGTAGATAATTCAGTCTTAGACTGGTTACATGTTGTTTTCCTTGACTTCTCGACTTTATGTAGATAATTCAGTCTTAGACTGGTTACATGTTGTTTTCCTTGACTTCTCGACTTTATGTAGATAATTCAGTCTTAGATTGCTTAGATGTTGTTTTCCTTGACTTCCCGACTTTATGTAGATAATTCAGTCTTAGACTGGTTACATGTTGTTTTCCTTGACTTCTCGACTTTATGTAGATAATTCAGTCTTTGACTGCTTACATGTTGTCTTCCTTGACTTCTCGACTTTATGTAGATAATTCAGTCTTAGACTGGTAACATGTTGTTTTCCTTGACTTTCCGACTTTATGTGAATAATTCAGTCTTAGACTGGTTACATGTTGTTTTCCTTGACTTCTCGACAAAGGGACTAGACCAATGAAATTCTCTGTTACAAAATTTTATCAAGAATTGTAGCCAATGAAATTTTGAGCGACTTCCGTCCAAATATGAGACGCTGAAGGCTTTGCCGAAAAAAGGTGCTAAAAGGGCTTTTGTTCGAAACTATCCGAAATATGGTATAAGCCAGACATTTGTTTACATAGTAATTACAAACAATCAACAGTTTATACAAATGGCGATTTGTTATCAAAGGAAGCGATTAATAGTCATTATTTAATTATGTCGGACCTGGCTTCCTACGTATGGACAAAGAGATGCTATTGAAACAAAATATTTATGATAATTCTGAAAAAACGTTAATAATAAAAATGTATAAATTTTACTGCATAAAACTTGACAAGAAAGTTTTCCTCGAGACTAACTTAAAATACAGTAAGAGATACGCCCGACACAAGTTTTGCACACCCTTTATGAAAAATCTAACTAAGACAATGCCCATAACTTTGCTACAAGTTGCATTGGGGGGAAACAAAATCTCGGGTGCACAACATCACATTCTGGTCTACATTTCTGTACACTGTCACAACTCGGACTAAAATACTTTTAGAGGTACGCGCGATACAAACTAAATGTTATTCTAACACATTTTTAAAGCGAACATGATTTCTTCGACTATTTATCCCATTTTCACCGTACATTGTGTTGAATCAGTTTGACTATCATAACTATATTTCGTGTTCGTTATCAAAACAATGAAGTAGAAAATCCAATTGATTATACTTTAAGTTAAATTCACAGAAATTAGTTACTTTCGTAGTGATGTCTACAATCGGCCTCCGTTCAAAATGAGCGTCGCTGTTCGATTTCCAACCTCTGGTTTAATTGACGTCATTTCCAGAATACGTCACATGTGACGTCACCATGTACTCACAGTTATGTAAATGTACTCACAGTTAGCAATATTTGCCCCATATGGCAGTATGAAAACGCAGTGAACATATGGTCTAAATATTGTTTCCTGCTTGCAAATAGTGCCATCACATGTTGCGTTTTCTTGAAATGACGTCACTTACAGAAGAGGTTGTAAATCCCATATCAGCACTCATATAAAACAAACAGAAAGTTGTTATGTGAAATTAAATGCGATTCGGCCTGTTAGATATAACATTTAGCCATCAGAGAAGACATGGAACTAATTGTGCCGCTGTAACTTCGAGTTTTAATTATTTCAGCTATCATGAAACACAGCAGATAGCTGCAGAAGTTTCCGAAAGATGTATTGTTGGCTTCTGTTTAGATGAATGCAAAGAATATACGAAAGAACTTCTGAAAAATCCATGTTACCAGCCTGAACTTAAATTTATGTTCCAACAAAGTATACGTACCGGAAGTAGAGGAGAAGAACAGCTTGCATTAATGGAATACTGGTATAAAGTGGATTCTTGTTTAGCCGAGATAGCTAAAGAAAAAGGCTGCAGTGGTCAAGGAGACTGGACCAATCCACCATTAATAGGGGGTGCACAGAGAAATAGTATCGTTTCTGTCGTTACTTTTATAACATGGCTCATCGCATTACTGATTTAGATGGCAAAATCCGCACGCAACATCTCGACAGTATTTAACAACAACTTAATATAAATGCTAAACAGTTGAATGTGAAACTCCATCATTGTACCATGTATCGAATAAATCATATATTGAAATAATTAGTTATATGACTATAAATGCATTCATTTCGCATAATACTTAATGCGGGAACCGCCGGCGAAGACGGTGAAATTAATAAAATGGTCATACAAATTGGCTCATATTTTGAATGAAAAGATAAAATGTCATGCACAAAGACAAAAATTCTGTGTGACCAGAAAAAAAACTTGGATTTATTTTACTTATAACTTTTATTATTCACTTATAAGATTGGAGCATAGCGTAGTGTAGCGACTGTAGTTGACCCCTTTTCGTCCCCTCCTTCCTTCCTCCTTAATTGGATTTGAGTGACGACTGAAATAACTGCTTTTGAATGACTGAATGTATTAGTATGTATCTAGGAATCACCATATACGCACTGAAAGACGCAGACGACAAAACGCGGCTTTGTGCGTTAGATTATGCTCGTATTGTAACGCGGCTTTGTGCGTTATATTATGCTCGTATTGTAACGCGGCTTTGTGCGTTTATTATGCTCGTATTGTAACGCGGCTTTGTGCGTTTATTATGCCCGTATTGTAACGACGTATGCGATAAATTCTTTTTCTTACTTGTCTGTCCCACTTTCATATTCGAATAATATTTATCAAATGACTACATTCGACTGAACATCACGAAATTTATTGACGTTGGCAATAAAACCGGAGCCGATCAATAGTTTATTATTCTCTCAAGTAATTAATAATAATTGACAAACATTGTCTATTTTATCTCCATACCGTACATAGTTATACATTGTTTTCCGGCTTTTAGTCGTCAATGACTCTCTTTTGTCCGTTTTAATGATATGTGTACATGTTTGATGAACACATAATGTTAAGATTATATGTTATGACTATGTACGTTTGTGTTAATATGTATTTTGGTACTGTTTTCAACCGTGCATGTGAATAGAGTGCGTGTATTTGTTGATTGGCAATGGAAATATAACCACGAACTTCAAATTGAGTGTTACTACGCAATTTGACTATATTTGCCTTCATCAGTTAAACTCTATCAACAATACTACCCATGTAAAGTTTATGTGAAGTAGTTCCCTTTTTGTCATGTGTCAGTCTGTGTATATTTAATACACGAGGGGTGTTCAAAATGTTCGCGAAAAATAATGTTTTGCTGTCATGTTTTTATTATGAAGTTATATAATTATGTGTTAACGTACCACACACATGGCAATCATAACAAATTGCAAATTACTTTAGATACAATACAAATATGAAGGATTACTAAAGGGCTCCTCCCGTACCACGACCCAACGTCATTGCGACATCTTGACGTAACACTTCAGACATTTGTCTCTTTGAGAGCTGGCGAATCGACTAGTTGATACTGTTATTATTTTTATGAGCTTGTGAAATTATTTTGTAATAGAACTTTGTGATTGATCATGTGACTATTTTGTGTCCACCTCGTTGTATTGTTACTAACTTTGTGTGTTCTGTAGTAAAATAAAATATAAGCAGAACTGGGCTTATTTGTCAATAATTATTTGCACAAACATTCCATAAAGGCCATTCGCTGGTCATGGATTGCTGTTGTGTTCATTACGGTACGTGTTGGTTAGGAAATCCACGCTGTAATAGACGTCAAACGACTCATTTTATTATAAAACAAGAAAAAGTAATTTGGAGGTGAAGATTTGCTGAGCAACATATAAAATTGCCGAGATGTTACGATTGCTGGTCACTCCAGATCCAAAATGGATGCGGTAAATTTGGTAAGGTTACGTACCCCTTCTCGAAAGGTTATCCAATCCGCGTCAAGGTTACAAAAGTTGTTCGGTTGAAGAGAAGTTGGTTTAGTGGTTAACGTAAGATTTGATTGGTTTACATAACACTGATATGCAAAAAGCAAAGCCATGTTAGTACGGCTGCGCCGAAAAGTATTCTTTTAATTTTAGTCAGAAGAAAGAAACGATATTTTCAGCTTCTTTGACTTAATTGAGTATTGTTGAAAGCAAAAACTGAAGTAATGAAAAGAAAAAAAGACATTCTCGGATATATCATATCGACCGTTAGTTCAGGGTGGTTGAACACGTGACTTTTTGTTAACTACCCGGCAAATATACAGCTATTTATGTGTCGATATGGATCGCGATGCAACCGGGTTTTGGATGACCAGGTTTTAGGCTATTAAAAACTATTTCTTACAAACAAAAACTGCAAAAATACGTACCGTTTTGTGATCCTCCGCCAGCTTTTCGTGCCGCGTGGTAAACAAAGTCACGTGTTCAACCACCCTGTAGTTCAACATAATTATTCGAATCCGGACCGTTAAACAGACACTGCAAGTTGGAACCATTATACAGTAGCACATTGTCTCTTCATTTATACAGAGGTTTGGATTTAACGCGCCTTGATGGAAAATAAAATAATTCAGCTTTCTACACAATTTAAACATGTACAATTAAATAAGTAACAAACTATTTGCAAACACCAAACAGTATTTACTCCATATGGTCACTTTGTTTTCATTAAATCTAGTCATTTACTTGGTACTTAAGTTTATTTTTTATCGACACTTCGTTTGTTTATTCCTCCTGGTATGTTGAGGTTTCGAAAAACGAAGCTGGCGATAAACGTAGATAGAATTTGGTATGGCCGAGAGACAAAAATATATGCTTCACTTGTCGCTATATCATGTACGTATACGGATAACAAAATTAATGTCTTACATCTTTATTATATATGTGTACAACATTCGTGCACACTTGAATGACGGCATGTACAATGCTATACACATTCCATGCGCGACACCTATTTGAGAAGTTTTACGAATGGAGATGTCAAGGTATTAATAATCAGATTTAACCTTATCGAGGCAAAACAATTGAAGAAAGATACACTTTTTCGGGAAAGCAATATGTAACTTTTTCTATTCGATCACTGAAACATGTCGATTAATTTCTAATTTCATTTTAAGTCATTTTTGCAAAACAAATTGTTCGATCTATGGATAATTTACCCACTGAAATAATGATGCAATATAATATATGATTTATTCTCTTAGTATCAAGAAATTTTAGAAAAGCCAAGTGCTTACTGTCGTTTGCCAATAGACATATTAAGGCCTTTGCGTGAAACCGTTGTAAATACATGTACATAAGTGTTCGAATCGAAGCCAATGTCGTCATGACTAATACATTATTATCGATGTGACAAAATTACATGTAACTATACGCATTAGCTAATAATTATACGAGACAATACATATACAATCGTGTATCAAATTTAATAATTAATGACACGTATATTGATCAATAACTTGAACATTGTGATTTAATTACAAAACAACAATATGCTTAATTTATTACGTGAAAATGACCTATACATATATTTATTTAATTATCACCTTGACTTGACTTCATATGGCCGACAGGTGGCGCTGACGTATCTGTCGTCCGCCAGTTATAGTCGGGTAGAAAATCTCACTGGATATGTTGCAAGAAAGAGGCATATTTTCGTCAAGTTTTATTAAGGTAAGATAGTTCCGTTTTTTTTAAAAATGTTTTACTGTGATAAATGCTCTAAATTCTTCGTATTTGTGTATAATTGCGCTACGTATATGTACGAGTATATCACGGTGTTTTTATAAAATATTTTAAAAATAATGACACTAATCTTTGAGTCGCAACTTACACTCGCCAGACATTGAAACACCGAACTGAAACTTTTTTAATAAATAATAACGTTTGGACGATGTACAAATCACTATTTCGAGAATACTATTGCTTTACATGGCCAAGATAAGTATATGGTGACGAGGTAAATTCAGCAGCCATTATTCGTAAATGTGTATACATTCAGGCGCGTAGCTGAGCCCAAATTGACTTTACGCACTCTGCTAGGGGGGGTCCGGGGGCATGCTCCCCCGGGATTTTTTTTGTAATTGGAACGGTCTATGGTGTAATTTCCGGTAGTCTGCACCTCACCCCCCTTCACTCCCAGTGTACATTTTTATTGCGTTTTTCGCATTTATTTCATTTTTATTTTTTCGACCCTGTCTAAAATTATTTTACGCACGTGCGTAAGCCTAGCTTCGCGCCTGACATTGTGAACGCATTTTAACTAACAACTTCATTGTTTACCAAACACTATTGAGATTGTATGTTCTTGTAAATGAACATAAGAGATGGTTTATAAATACAATAATCAACATTTTTTTACAGAAGTGCGCATGTAATGAGAAACGTAGAAATAAACCATAAACCATCGCTAAAACGTAAACAACAATGACTTCTTTGATTCCGATAATTCAACAGCGAATCTAGCATTTTTATATTATAACAAAATTGATATTTATGATTTTACTCTACAGATGCGTAAATGCATAATTTCTAATTTATAACAAATAAGATGAAAATGAAACCTATCTTTTTTCATGAAATCCTTCCTGGTAGGCCGTCTGATTTATTTCTAACCGTTTAACAACATCGTGTGTTGATTCATTGAAAATACATGTACCAGTATGAAGCAATCTGTTAGGTTTCCCGAACTGTCAATCCTCAAACTACAGTCAAGCCGCCATGAATACCCAGAAATCACAGACAACTTTCAGTTAGCTCCTACACTCAAGATGGTTTCTACCACTTTGCGCCAATCTACGTCATCTCGCTCGGTTCTCGCATAGATAACACCCATGCGGACCGTTCCGTGACTGAGACCGGATTCCAAAGTCACAACAAGTATATAGCTTCATTTTGACTTAATATATAATGTTTCTGTTTACAGACCACAATCTGTGACGATGTGTCGGAGTTACTGTATGGTGTTCGGAATGTTGTGGCTATGTAGATTGTCAGAGAGTACATTCTCTCCAAATGGTGAGTCCCATGTATATATATACCTCGTCAAGTTACAACTTACCTCTAATATAGCTTATTGAAATACGCTTCTAGCAAGCTTGTGACAAGGGTTTACTTTGGCTGACCGGGGGTACGAACAGGAGGGGCTAAACATGTTGGTATGAATTAGTGGCACCCCGTACTTTTAACAAGATTGTAGTAGTGCAAATCTCATGCATGTGTACTCAAAAGTTTGACCCCATTATGTCCAGAGGCCACCATTTCGTACCTATATTTGACAAATTTTCAGGGGGAGATCCCCGGACCCCCCTTACGAGAGGAAAAGTCCCCTCCCTTACATATCCCCCACTCGGCGTTGCACGCCTCAAGCACGATGCCTCATATTTCTGGACCCGGGCCTGAATTGATGTCACTGGTCTGTTTTTTTATACACCTACATATCCTTCATGCATTTTTCTGTGGTTATCGTGCTTATGTTAGGCAGTTGTCTAGCCGATATTTTCTTATTTATACCGTTCGTTTTATTTTGGTGAAAGATGCATCATCGTGAGTGGTGGGCTTGTCACTTACCAGTCTCAGGCGGTAGTCATAGTAACATCTATTATTTATGCTTGTATTTTGTGTCCCTTATGTCTTAATTCGTTTTGTGTTTATATATCCTCGTCTTTGCCCTCACGGTTTAGGGTGTCACCCTGTCCAAATGAAATTGTTTTTTTTAAGCGAGTTTTTTTTACAACAATATGGGTTTTAAGCGAGTCTTTTTGGAAATAAGTGAGTTTAAAGTGGTTTAAACTCCGCTTATACCAACTTATCAAGAAGTGGGTTTTAAGCGGTTTTTTAACTCACTTCTCTGGAAAAATAGGTTTTTATGCCTAAAAACTCACTTTGGCTCACTTTAAGCCAACAAAAAAACAACTTATAGAGAAGTGTGTTACAAAAACCCACATTTACTCAGAAAAAAAACACTAAGTTGGTTAAAACTGTGTTTTTGGAAGGTTTATTTTCCTCCGGAAAACCCACATTTTGCCTTGAAAAAACCCACCTTTAACCCGGTGCCACTACCACCGTATTTAACTTGACTAATACTTAGTTGTTATCCGGGGGATACATGGAAACCCGTCTCACTACCGACAGTGACACATACTTCAATATTAATTGTACAAATGTACACGAGTTCTTGAATTGGCCCTAAATGACCATGGGTCTCGGAATATTGTGAATGCCAATCGCTATATGAGTGTTGTTTCTGTTTATGTTATGAATGTGTTTTGTATTTCCCTTTCCCCTGTGCAATTCTGTCACTTTATAAAGTGTTCAGATTGTTTCCTGCCCATTTTTGGCCTATTAAGGCCAGTTGTCTTGACTTGTCCTGTGATCTTTTCCATCCATTAATTCCCACCTCCCCTTCCCTTACTGTCCACTTTGATTCTCCTAGTTATTCCTTGTGGTCTGCTGGGCCATTCCTTGCGCCTCAGTTCCTTAATAGGTGTACCTTTTGACCTCCTTTAGTGCCTTATGTTTTATGGATTGTTGTTTTTCCGGAGATCTGCGTGGGGAGGCATTGTCTTATGTATGTGGCTTTCCCTGTAGTACTAGTTACGTATTCTCTCTCTTTTATAGACGTTTTCTTGAATCTCAAGCCAGACTATTATTTCGGATTTAGTTCTAAGTTGATCCATATCTAAATTCTTGTCCTTACTATATTACAGTTACGGTAACAAGCTGTAATTCCCGGCGGGTAGTTGTGAAACTGGAAAATGCGGCGGATGGCGGAATCATTTTCATCCAAGGACGAGACACCACCTGTCGTGACATGACGGTAGCCGAGACGAAAAACTACGAGTTTGACTTCGATCTTTGTGATATTGAATACGTGAGTGAACTATCGTTCTTTCCGCATAACGACCTGTCCGATTTTACGACCTCTTTTTGAAAGAACCAAACATATCCTATAAATTTTAATAGTCGTAAGGTCCTATAACGCGATCGGTCCGCTATTCAGAAATATAACCACTTTAGTTAGTCTGAAATTGTAAATACTGCTGTATTTTTTGTCCCAGGAAACCAGTCCCTCGGTGTTTTTCACACCTGCGGGGAGTGTTTGTTTACAAATGCTCATTGTTTATGATGAGCTCCATGTGTGAGAAAGCCAGATTAGACAGCCCCAATTAAAAAGCGTCGTTCATTTTTAACCAATTATCAAAACAGAACCGAACATAAAGTTTATTAATCGACTTGAGCGATGAAAGCTCATCGTCATAAGCAAATATATTCACAAATACATCATCATGTGATGTAGAAAAATAAATACATACATTAACGAATAACATCAATTACATAGTCATATTTGTTCTTAAAAGTTACATATGTGATTGTATATTGTATAATATATGATAATAATAAAACAAAAGAAATAGGAATAAAGGGAATAAACTCAGTTATATAAAGTTTTTTTCTCATTTGATTTAAAAATGTAAACTAATTATCCCTAAAAGACGACTGTAACATGAAATATCACATAATTTCGCGACCTCGATGCATGGTGTTTATGCCACAACACACACAATCGGAAATTCACTTAAACTTTGACTCATTGTAGAATTGGTCTCGCTATTGAGTTCTCGGCCAAGATATCTGACTTGAACTCAATAGCGAGACCAATTCTATAATAAGTCAAAGTCAGATCTCTTGGCCGACCGTGAGGTAGGGTATGCGACTGTCACAACGTCCTCTCACATTTTCGATAACAACACATACTATTTATTTGCACCCGCGATCGCTGAAATTGATCAGGTATAACCTTAAAAATTGATTATACATGGTGCATAGATATTAATTGTTTTAATGCAATTTGACAGGGCATAGAAATTGTTATCAACAAAATCTAATTCTTTTTCTAGGACACAAAGTTTCGTGTGGTTGTGCAGAAGAAGCCGACGTACCAAACTGGCTTTGATAAAGTCATTCCTGTCATGTGTTTGGTTGATACCAGCGATCTGTTTGTATCAGGAGTAGTGTTTCCAGAGTAAGTTAACACCAGCTGTTAAATCAATTGATTCCCCAGTATTTTACAGACAGTTCCAAGGCTGTAAATCGCTGTGCGGTCATTATTTCTATTTACGTTAACTTTATAGATGTTTGTTAAGTCCCCAATTCCTTGTGTGATATCATATTCATGTTCTTTTATCTCCCTTTTCGGTCTATTCTTGACTTGTTCCGTGATGTATTCCACCATTTACCCCCCCATTGTTGTTCTCCTAAATTGTCCCTTAGATTGTTATGGTCGGCTTAACCATTCCTTGCACTGCACCCCTATTGCCATACATATTTACCGTTGCACCTCCTCGGTGCATAATGTTTTATATACTGTTTTTTTTTCATCGGATCTATGTGGGGAGGCATTGTCTTGTGTATGTAGCGTTCCTGCAACAACGTTTACAATATTTATCCCCCTTGTTATACCCCCACAAACGAAGTTTGAGGGGGTATATAGGAGTGAGCTTGTCGGTCGGTCTGTCGGTCTGTCGGTCTGTCGGTCTGTCGGTCTGTCGGTTTTCATGGTTTCCGGACGATAACTCATGAAAGGCTAGACAGATTTGAAAATTTTTTGGTACACAGGTGTAACATCAGCAGATACAGGTCAAGTTCGATAATGGGGCTGGTGGGGCCAAGGTCAAGGTCACTGTTACTAAAAATAGTTTCTCTTACTTTCACTTACTGTTTTCATGGTTTCCGGACGATAACTCATGAAAGGCTAGACAGATTTGAAAAAAATTTGGTACACAGGTGTAACATCAGAAGATACAGGTCAAGTTCGATATTGGGGCTGGTGGGGCCAAGGTCAAGGTCACTGTTACTAAAAATAGTTTCTCTTACTTTCACTTACTAGCAAATGGTTTGTTTTTAGTTGTAAGGCCACTACTTTTATATAAATTGGTTTACAAAACCGGCGGGTCTAATTTTCCGAAAAGTAGAAAAAAATAAAAATCGAATTTCACTTTTTTTTTCAAAATTATTTTCCCGACCGTATCAAAACATTGTAAATCTTAACTATTTTACATAATTTCGTTGTTTTTTCCTAAAATTTGAGATTTGTATTAATAAACAAATGATTTAGAAGTGTTTTGCCACAGACAACTGAATAACAACAGTTAAAATACTCGAAATATACGACAATGACCATGGCGAGTAACTGCGAAGTTGCATAAATTTCGGATACGCTTATTTTCGGATAAGTGTTCGTTTTTAAAGTTTAATGTCAACTTGATAGTATGTAAGCTTGTAATAAGAGTCTTAAAGGTTTTCTTTTGCATTTTTGTTTACTGTTGTCAGTAAACATACAGAATTTTCTTGTTATGTAAACAGTGCAGTCAGTGACTTGCCCAGAAAATTTCAGTTACAGAATATCAATTTATCATGTGTCACAATATGTTATCTATTGCTTCAAGTTCATGACTCCCCTAGAATAATATGGCAATTTTATTTGGCTGGTAAGAAAAGACATTTGCTTTTAATCAAGTCTGTTTTTCAATTTGTATTTCACTTATTGAACTCTGGTTGACAGTGGCAAATTTTTAAGAAATTGACATTGCTAAACTTCATATGGAATTTTTTCACTTAAAATGATTCGAAATGAACTATTGAACAGTAAGAAAGATGAATCTATCAGTCTTATTCTGACACATGTTTACAGTAATTGGCATGGTTAAAATAATTCATATTTTTTCTCAAATATGTATTTTGATATTCAGCATAGCCTTAAAGCAAAACAAATGTCTGGCTGGGCGATATCAAATGTATCTTCGAAAAAAGTGTAGTATATACATGTATACATGTTTTCTAGTCAATTTCATTGATGTTCTCAAAGTATGTTTTATATGCACAGTATGTAAGATTTAAACAGTGTGTTTAATTAGAACTATGAAACTTTGTGTGTATTAATACATGTTTAAATAGCAGTTTAAGAATTAAAATGTCAAGTAAATGATATAAATTTTCAATGTTGTTAATCATTTCTCTGATTTTCACCCTTTTAGAGTATGTTTTGGGACTTTTTTCCTTTTTTTTTTTTTTTTTTTTTTCGACCACCCAGTGGACATTTTCCCCAAAAATTCTTGTAAACCAAAAAGTAAAAAAGGAGTGGCCTAAACGACTTATCTTTCTGTGAAAATAACTGTTATTTCTAGCATATTGTTTGATATATTTTGCATTGATTTAGTTCCATTTTGCCCAGCTTTTTGTGAGCAATTCTATACAAGTTCAGTTTTTTATTTCACAGGAACTGTTGATTAGTTCTTACTGTTCTGTTGGCAGCATTTTTGGTTTATTACATTCAGATACTAGCAAATGGTTTGTTTTTGTTGTTGAAGACTCGCCTTTCAGTGAAAATAACGGGATTTCTTTTAAAATCCATTGAAATAAGGCATAATATAATGTTATATCCAGGTAGTTTGATTATTTGATTAAATCTGTGAAACTGCAGTCAAGGACAATGGAACAAAATGTCTTGATTGCGAATATAAATTGTATCAATTTAATACGCTTTGTTGCTATATTTGTTCGAATTTGAATGCAAAATGTTCAGATCTTGGGAGTTAAAATCAAATATATTGGTGTTACTAGTTCATACTCTAGTCGAATGTATCATTATATTTCTTTGTGACAAAGTGCTATATATTACTGTTCATTTTTTCTATTTTATTGATTTTGACCTGACTCCCATACTGTGGTATTCATATCACCTCCGAAATATTAAAATGTACACAATTCTTATTATAACCCCACTTCAAAATATGCAATGGGGGCTATATGGGAATCACCACTTGTTCCGTCATGTCACATAACATGGTTTTCCATGAATTATTTCTACCAAGCCTAGTTGTGTATATTGTCGGCACATTCTGATTGTGGTCCTGTAGTGATAGATAGTGATAGATAATTTCATTGTCTTGACTGGCGGCCATCTTTGAATTTATCAAAAATATGTCTGACAAAGCGGTATTGTGGGGGTATTAATCACCTTCAGTGATAGCTCTAGTTTTGAATTGTCGGCCATATTGATAGGATTATTTCCTTAACGTTTATAGGGAATTTAATGTTAACAATGATAAACTGCTCAGATATAATAAAATAACATATCCATTATTCTCATGTGGGCAGTTGGCTCAGTAAGTTGAAGAACAAGTGGTTGGCACATGCACATTTTCTTGGTATTTTCTCAACTATCACATACATGTATTTGGAAATTAAATCTGTAAGAGCTTATCAGTTATGTTTATCAAAATGGCTGATGATTATTAAGAACAAGAGAGGTAAATATTGAAGATGTGGGAACCATCAATAATAGTTTTCGCAATGACAGATATGGTGGCTGTAGTTTGGCTTTGTGTTGAACAGATTTACGATTTTGTAAAATGAAACGTTTAGCTAATAAATAGCTGAAACATCTTTTGCAGTGAAGGCATCGATTCCTTAAAAGGTGTCAACAAAACAGTCAAACCAACCGTGAGTATGCGCATATCAGCAGGAAATGAACTTGCAACGGCAACGGAAGTGGCAGAAGTAAATCTCAATGACAACGTTAAACTAACCCTTACCTTAGACGACCCCTATTTTGGTAAGTAAACTGTTATTTCATCACAATATGTTGTTTGTCTTGATCTAGATCGCCTGTCGAACAGGACAGCTATAGTTTAATGTTAATGTCAAGGTTAGACCTGGTAGGACTTTAAATAACAAACATCAATTACATGTATACCAAAATTTAAGTTATTTTTTGTCAAGTCAGTTTATTTTTTTGGATACAGTAGAATAGAATAATTTGGAGTATAGGCATCTTCTAAAATAATTGGCCGTTCGATATGTGCGTATTATATATATAGACAAATAGGGAGGAGGAGTGGTTTGGGGTATAGCACTTGACCCCCGATCCGAAATTCATAATCCCTTAATTCGGCGCGAGTACTGGAAGCCAGGAAGCAGTCATCGAGAGTGATTAGTATAAGTTGTAATAACTTATTTCGAAACCGATGAAAAATAAATAAATTTAAACTTTATAGACATATGACAGCAATATTAACATGTGCATGATATAATGATGTGTGTCAATATTGTTAACAACTGTCGGTTTAGAACACAAACAACGTACTCAATCCTGTGAACTGCGGTCATATGAACTACTGATCAAACATATACACTCTATTCCTTTTCTTTCTTTTTAGAGGATTTTGATATCAAAGCCAAGGACTGTAGAGCAGAAATGATTCCACTCGTTCAAGAAGAGTAAGTAACAATGTCGTAAGCATTCAATGTTGAAATTCCAGATCACTTTAGCAGTGGAATTATTTAAAGCCGAAATTAGAGTTTCCTAAGTATGACAGATGTCACAAGTCATGGCTTGTGTTGTCAATGTAGTATAAATTATACATAACAACACCGCATACAATGATAGAATGCACTATTGCTTTCTTGTAATCAAACATTCAGTCATTATTTTACACATTATCAATAAGCCCGCCTGGCAGCTCAGTGGTAGAGCGCTAGACTGTTACCTGGCAGACCCGGCTACGGTCATGTCCTCCACATGAGGAGAAGTTGTCAGTTGCTTGCAGAGGAGCAAGTTAGTACTGGTAGTCAAATATGATGCTAAATCATGATGCAGAATAAGAAAAGCAACTATGAGTAAATTGATACGTACGTTGGATGCTTTAAGAATTCAGCGAGCTTTTAGTATTGTCTACAGTTGAATGCCTGCACATCAAGAATGTTGTATGCAATTTCATTGCGATATCTGGTATTAAAAAGTACATATTACCTTGGAGACATTTACGTTACGTTCAAACTTTTCTATCAGATGTTCGGAAGATGAAGAACTCTTTCCAAATTTCGAGAAACAAAACCAAGGACACTTACAAGCAGCTTTTCAAGCGTTTCGACCAACCAATGTAGACAACGAGGAAGAAGTAGACATTGCATTTACATGTAATGTAGCAGTGTGCAAAGGACAGTGTCGCCAGGTATGCATTTTTTAAACTAAATAAGCTGTGCCTTAATTTTATCAAATCAGTGATTGCATTCAAAGATAATTTATGTACAAGGCGACATTGAATACATATTCATATAGTTCAGAGGCAATTATAAACACAACCCGACAACTATCTACTAACAGGTTGATAATTGGTTTCAGAGAGTCTGCGGTCAAATAGTTGGTTGGGGACGAAAGAGAAGAGCCGACGAGGACGATGATGACGTCATAGAAAAAGTGACGTGCGCAACGAAGTTGAAAGTGAAAGCCAACAAAAAGTCAGATGAATTGCTTGGTAATTGGATATTAATTACATAAATTAGTGTTGACATAAAAAGTAGAATACGGTACATTGTTACGCACAACGGCACACTGCTTTCGTGGTCGACAGTAGCGCGATCGGAAATGTATCGTTATGAAAATTCGGCCGCCAAAGAAGCAACTGTTCATTAAATATTATATTAAAAAGTTTATTGTAGTGGTAGACACCAGAACTTGGACCAATATATTGGTTAAAAGCTATATATTGGTCCCAAGTATCATTGACCAATATGATTAGTTTACGCTTAATTGTCTTAAATCGTTTTATTTCAATTTTATTTCATGTTGGTCTTTACATTTTATGTTTTAAGGTGGCATAACTGCAAAGCTACAAGGTCAAATGTGTGCTGAGAAAGTGGCGATCGCTTCTGCTATAGCTGTAACAATATTTACCCTCATAGTGTCTTGGATCGTCTGCGCATGCGTCACAGTGAAGGTGTGTTAAAAGACCATTTCTATTTTTTTCGCCAAGTAATTGTCTACTGATCTTGTCATTATGTATGATAAATTATGTTAAAGTAGTGCTTTAAAATAATATCAGTGATATGTTTCGTGTACAGAATCTTGTTCGATTTTAGCGTATTTTGATGGCATTTACTTCTCCTTGCCAATGCACGTGACGTCTATTTTTTATCTCCCAAAATAACCAATTAGGCCTACGGAATTATAGCCAGAGGGCACTTGTAAATGTATGTATAAGTCCATAATATATTGTCGACGAGAAACGGAAAGCAACTTGCAATACATTGCTAAGTTTTACCACGCATTCAGATATCAAAGCTAACATAAAGTCAAAAAGTTAAAATCAGTACTACACCGTTATTTTACCTTATGTTGTATTTTCACAGCTGAGAAGCGTGACACGGTCAACAGATCATGCAAAGAAACCAAACGCTTTACGTCGTCTGTCGGAGAAGAACATCAACTTTGCTCGCTCCGTTGGTAGACGCTTGTCAACAATGCTGAACTTGCCAGTTGGATATGATATACATGATCGCAAAATGGCGGATGACTTTATTCCAGAAGGGGAGATCACTCCTCCACCAACAAAACGCCGAGATTCTGTTACTGTAAGGGCATATTCAGGAAAAGATAATCCATTTTATGTTAATGAGGCGCTAGACACTGAGTATACAAACAAATCAGAAAGCCAATTAACACTTCGCAAACGATATGTTGATTTTGGTGTTCAGGCTGATATAGGCGGCAATGGCTTGAGAGCGCTAAAACCCAGTCCTCCAAAATGTTCCCCGGTCTCAAAAAATCCGTTCTCATTTATAACATCAATTTCAATAAAATCAGGCGTTTCTAAGCAGAAAATGGGCAGGTGTTCTGAGTCTTTTTCAGAGTCAGAACATTTGAAAGGCAAAACCTTTCTGGACAAACCAATCTCTGGAAATATCAGCGCTAAAAGTTTTGATAATGGGTCAAAGATTAGCGGTGCCTGTTTACAACGAACGCCAAATGTTGATTTGTCAATAGGAGACGAAATTGTCCTTTGTCCGAATTCCCAAAACTCTTTAGGTAAATATTACAATCAGTCAACCTTTGATGACGAACAAGATTATTATGACGTCATTGACACCAGAAGTAAAGCGTCTGAAAACGACACTGACGTTGACACAGATTCTATAAATAGCAATCAAATTGGGCAACATGCTGAAGCTGACCCCGACTTCCCAAAACATGATAACGAGCCCATTAAATTTGTTGGTAATGTAAAGTTAGAGCGCAAGTACTCGACACAAGTTTAAAGCAAGTCAATTGCGTAACTCACTGGGGCGTGACTGAACTGTTTTGAAAGTTTGATGTTTAGTTTAGGATGTCTGAGGTTTGCGATGCCAAACACATGCAGAAAATAATATTTGAAACATGTGATACTGTTTTTAACGTTAAGCTTTTATCTCTGACACAACAGGGGGGTGCTGACATTAACATTACAAACAAATCATATTTAATGCATGTATTCATCAATTGTTCTGTTTATTTTGGACAAACATTTTCCATGACCTATTTGACATGTCAAGCATAAAAGCAGCCACGTCACTGAGATCACAATCATTGAAATTACAAATACTCATCGAAAACCCCCAATAAATCAGTTTCAAAATATTCCCACCTACGTCGTCCATATTGTCTGCATACATTTTCTGTGCTAGAAATTTCAATCCATCATACTGGCCGACATCATGCGTTAGATGCACCGTGTGTGGCATATTTAAATTACTAGTTCATTGTACATAATCAGTCAAGCACCATTATTATTTGTATGCATGTTTGTATATACATGTAGTAGTATATTTCTTGAAACACGTTTTAAGTTAACAGATGTCTTTCACATGCTAGAAATATATTCACATAACTTAAATATTTCAGGTGACACGTGTTATTTATGTTGACCAATAAGAAGCCTGTAACCAAGGTTTCATACGACGTCATTTCAAGATGGAGGGAAACTTGTTCCATATTGCACCAGAATGTTCCTGTGATCATTACAGACTAGTGTTATTTACCAGAACAATACGTCTGCCAGTTTCCCTACATCAGAATATGACTGAAACATGAAATAAATTGAAATTTTCAATAAACAAATTTGTGTTCAAGATATTCCATAATATGCACTGTTTGTGTATCGTACATGCATTGTACATGTAAATCATAGTACATTGTGTATACTTCAAACCTAATTTGAAAAACAATGTCACTTTCACCGAGCATTATAAATCTAGCCACAATATTATTTTAAATGTTGTAAAACAACAATATTGATTGCGCTATATTGTGACCTTACAACGGTTCTCAGTTTCAACAAAGACTTTGGTTGCAATGTTGTTGGTAATGCTTGAAGCGTGTATATATGAAGGCATTTGCTGGAAAACTTTACACCGCATTCCAATATTTATCTTAGCTTTCGCTCATTGTCCCATTTACCATACTGCATTGTCGTACATTAAAATAAAGTACCATAAAAACAATGTTTTTGTTTTGTTTTCTAGGATTTACTCTAGCCAAATACCCAGAAACTCACCAAATCTGCCGTCATATAAATAACCCAATACAGGCTCTCCAGCGTCCCTAGTTTTCCTGATTTTTCATAGGTTTATTAAGAAGTGCTCCGATATTTTCCTCGTTTTCAAAAAAAGCTGCTAGTATTCCTGCCTTGGCATGGGCGGAGTAGTGTGTTAGAGTGTAGAAGTTTTTAAATGCTTTTTTGGAGATTTTCATTCAGAAGAAGACAAGAGGATGTTTAGTTGTCAGGCTCCTTTGCTGAAAATGAGGGTCTGGTATCACAGGTGCATAGTCCAACCTTCTCAACTGATGACTGAAAGGATAGGCTTCAGTAATACCTCCAAGTGACTGCGGAAACAAATGTATCCTGTTGTCTAAATCCAATTACCTAGTGATAGAAAAAAAGCTGCGACGTTAACACGTTTCCTTTCAATAATTCCTACTTTTTATCATTGTCTTCCTTTTTCCCCCTACTTTTTCCATAATTTTCTGTGACTTTTATTCATAGTTTTCTCCTAGTTTTTTTGGTATATACTGCTGGAGAACCTGTAAATACACAAACTTACAACAAAACAACAATTTTATGGTTTTATTTTCCCACAGTACAAACGAAATCATAGCAATAACAAAAGAACCATAACAGCTCTGGATTAAACACCAGAGTGACAAATACTTGTTTCCATGGTAATATATTACATGGTATCTGAGATAATCAGATAAATGAAACTATTTTGTCATCAAGGAAAAATTATAGATGTACAATGCTGAGATGAATGGTTTCCGTAAACATGCACCAGTTACACACATGGTTGCTTTAGCTCCCAATATTTTTTTGTTCCTTTGTTTACCTAAATAATCATGAAAAATATATTTCTTATACTTAAAACATTAATAAACATGCATTAACAAAGAATGAACTCATAATGTATTAATCCATATTTGTTGAAAAAAGATGTTTGTACATCATAAATATTTTTAAAAACTTCCAGTTTTTTTAACAATCAGGCTATTTTACAGAGTTTGACTGTAAGTAATATGATAAAAAAAGAAATGTTCAATCGGTTAATGCCTGGCAATGGTTCTTATTAGAGATGTTTTAGCCAATGTAACAACACTACTGAGTAAAGCCAATTCAAACATTTTATGTTCAGATGAGCCAGATACATCTTTAACAACAAGTACATAAAAAAATAATCTATTTCTATATTGTCAGAATATTCTGACGAAGTAGTTTGATGAAGCATTTAGTAACATGTCATTATAAATGTACACCGTGTGAGTAAATTCAGTTTTTAAATGCTACAGGATGTAAGAATACTACATTTACATATCACTATGGTAGCATACCTCTGCCACCAGTTAACTACCAGGTACATAATTAACTAGAAAATAATGTTGTTATCATATTAAATAAACCAATTATCATGATACTTATGTAGTTTACTAGTTTCTTTAATGTGATACCCACACAATGTTCTAGTTAATTATGTAGTTAAGTGGTTGCAGAAGTATGCCAGTATATAAACCAGCTTAAACCAACATATGTTTTGCCCTTTAACATGGTTGTACTAAAACAGTGGTAAACAAATATGAAGTGATTGTTCAGTGTGCTTCCCACCATTACGTGAGTACTCTGTACTAACTCGAGTATTCCCTAAGCATCCAGTACTCAGTACTTACTCAAGTACTATCCCCCAGTACTCGACCCATCCCTGCCATTACCTGTCATTTGTGTGCAGGGGATGTTTGTCATCTAGTCACACTTGATGCTAGACCAGTACTATGGCAGAATGGAGACACACAAACTATTGAGATACTGAGTTTAGATCGTGCGACTAGTAACAGAGCATAACATAACCAACATCTCATATTGTACAAGCTAAGGTGCACAATCAACTAAATTTGTATCTTCTTTGAATTAGTTTGTCATGCTAGAGTAGAATATTTCATCTTATCATGAGGCAATGACAGCATGGAAAGAGAGTAACATATGACATATAACCCACGATATACCGATCAACATCCCCCTACTAATGGTCGCTGCAATACTGATCACAGAATGATGTGTTGCAGCCATGTCCTAATGCAATATGTTACATGATGGTCTGTGTTATACAGCCAAATGCCCAAGTCATGCATTCATTCATAAAAATAAATAATTTTAAGGCCCAACAGAAGTTCAGACATTCTAATAAAATCATCTGAAGAATCAGTGTAGAAAAAGTAATATACATAATCATTTCAAATTGCAACACTGATGGGGCTATAAGCATGTTTCTATTTGACACAAACAATGTCACCCACTTTTGTTTCACTAATTGAATGAATTTACAATGAAGACAACTAACACTATCATTCAAAAACAATATCAAATTTTGCAATATTTAGAACAATACTTAACTCTGTCAAATTGGAAAAAAAATTTTGGTTACACAACACTTTCTGAAAAAATATATACATTGTTCAAAAAATCATAGCAAAAGTTCTAGCCTTACATCAAATACAAGCGTCAGACAGCTATAAGCCTTTAAAAGGAACAAATGGCAAACAATGATGATAAATAAATAAAGCCATTAAATGTGAAAATAAAAATAAATCTTGCAACACAACAACATATACATAAGTATCCATAATAAATATAAATAAAATATAAATATGTGATCTGTGTAACAAACAAGTGTAGGGCAACGTAAATAAATAAAGTTATTGTTACATACTGTTAAATGAAATTCAGTAAGGCTTTCATTGTTTTGGTTTCATCTTTTAAGAGATATTTAAACTAGAAATGGGTTACAGACACGAATGCCCCTACTTTGTGATATGTGACACAGAAATTAGTGTTTATTTGAGATATTTCTTTTGATAATAATTATACAAATTTATTTTAGACATAGACAATATACTCTGGAAACAAAAACTGTTCATAGTAACAGTGACCTTCACCTTGGAACCAAGAACAGTGACCTTCACCTTGGAACCAAGAGGCAGGGTATTGTTATTTTGAAAACCCTCAATCTATAATTAAGTTATAGCCAGGTCAAGAAAATTCTATTTTTAGTACCAGTGACCTTGACCTTGAACCTAGGAGGCTGGGTGTTGTGTGCGACACATCACCTTGTTATGGTAATCACATCTGCCGGGTATTTTGAAATCCCTCAATTAATAATGACAAGAAAAACCGAACACACACACACACACACAGACAGGTGGAACTCTTAATGCCCCCCATATAATATATGGCGAGGGCATAAAACACATGCTTAAAGCTCTATATAAGAGTAAGATTGTCATCACAGAGTATTCTATTATAACTAAATTAACATACAGGAAACGGTGGGACAATCCTTGAGATGTAATGATTTGACATTTAAAATCTGAGTACGCCCATAGAATTGACGAAACGAATAATTGAATTTACATGTGGAATGAGAATGGAAATTGTATAAGGACGATGTACCTGGCAATTTGATGGTATTTTGCATGGTTTCACCATGAATACTGTCTACATAGATTTCATCTAGTATTCCAGCGTTTCTTATGTTGTCTGCCAGGCCATTCCTAGTGCCTCTATTCCTAAACCTGTTTACCTTTAACCTCCTCAAGTGCTTTATGTTACATGGATTGTTGTTTTCCCGGAGGTCTGTGTGGGGAGGCACTGTCTTATGTATGTGGCGTTCCCTGTAGCTACTTATAGTCTCTCTTTTATCTCTATTCATGTTTAGGTGTGTGTATGCAAGGAACACTGGACACCAACACTACATAAACTTTTAACATTGGCATTTGAGGATCTCATTTTAATGAACATTTTGATCTTAAAACAACAAACAATGTTGGCAACAGGAACCACAATAAGCCTGGGGGGCGTTTTATCAACGTGTCTTACGACGTTTTTTGTCGTAAGTCTGTCGTAAGACGCCGAATCTACGACAAGGGCGTTTTATCAACGTTTGTCGTAGCTAAGATGTCGTAACTTTGCCTATTTTTGTCGTAACTTTTAAGACAGGTCCGAGGCTGTCTTAGCGTGTCGTAACTCAAACAAAAATGGCCGCCATGTGAGTCCGCTTCAAAGACATTTTAAGCATTTTCAACAAATAAAGCATAATTCGAATACTTTTGGGACGAAGTGTTAATGACGGGTACGAAAATTAACGAGAGGGAATCGCTTAAATGTGCTAAATGTAAACACAATTTAAGAAAAACAACTGAAATGCCTTCGCTGGATCCATGCCAGGTAATCGCTTTGTTTTTTCTCTCTTTTCATAGATAGATCAATATCACGTCCCACACTTTGTCATGACATATTGAAGTTATGCATTTTACATTCAATAGCTGTCATTATTTCAAGGGAGAATACTCCTTCATTGACTTCATTGACATGCCGAGAAAGCGCCAAATTTACGTATTATTTCATTAACTTGTTCGTTTATAAAGCACTTACGTCAGTCATAAAATAAATGCATCTATTGATTTCATTTTATGAGTTGTGTGAGGAATATCTGTAACGTGTTACTTATAGTTAGTAAAAAGTAAACATTACCCCACCCACTTGTATCTGACTTATCCGTTACTGTTGCTGAAAAGAAGACTTATTTTCAATTATTTATTAATAGTATGCAGTCACTGAATGGCATATTTGTTCTATTGCTATATTCCCTTGACGGTCCCATACCCATAATATGTTACCAATATATACAGGGATATTGGTCCCAGCAAAGACTTATATAAAATACTTATATTTAGGTATTTGGTCCCAGCCCTAATGTTTAGAACTTTGTGTTTTAGATCCTCCTCTTACCTTTATTCTATTATATGCACTCAAGTGATCTGTGTTGGAGGCTCTAATTTAGACATGCCTACTATTACTCATTTTATGTTACAACAATTTAACACCTACTATCATGATACTCAGATATACTGGAATTAATGCACAATATATAAACAAGTTGTATTTTGGCTTTAGATTTCAATCATCAATGAGGTGCACCAGCACTCACATGATGTTTATCTGTGTATTACAGTATTGCAATGTTCATTGTGTCATTAAAATGATGAAATTAATTTACAACACACTTCTTCATTGCAGATTTACATCCAGACAGAGCATACTTGTATGCATAATATATAATGGTGCAATGTCATACCATGAAATAGGATCAAACACTCAATTAGATGTTTGTCTAAACAGGATATATGGTAAATATTATGCTTGAATGCAATAGTTCTTATAAATAAAATTTAGCATTGATTATATGAAATAAAATTCTTGGATGACAGTTCACTTTATAACTAAACATAGATACATTACTTAAAATATATTCATTTAGCCAGATTATGGTAAAAGTTGATATTTCTATTGAATAATGTACTGCTTGATATGAATTAATGAATTTAATTAATTGAATGTAAGTAATAAAAATAAATATTAAATTTGTGTATATTAATTATTTTCAGGTATGTACATATATGACCTGTTGGTTAATTGCAATGGACACAGGAACACATATGATATAAAATAAAGGAGCTTATACCACACAAGGAAAATAGAGACAAATCAATAGGAAATAATCAGCAAATCTGTCATCATACCAACACATGAGTAAATATGACTATAGTGTAAGTTATTGAATTTGTGACATTCAAATTTAAATTGCTGTTTAAGGTGATTCAACTTACATTAACATTTTAATGGAAACTTTAAATTTTGTGTGATTAGTGATTATTGGATGGTTTAGCATTTCTATTGTCTTTATATTCCATATGATAAGCTGTACAAATATTCTAGTGTTTATTGCTCAGTACAGATAATGGTTATAAATGTGTCCTCTTGTACACAAATATACATGTAGCAAGGTGGTACTTTCTACAGCCATCTCACAGTGATTTATTTGTGATTCTTCCCATATCTACTCGGTGGTCTGAACAAATTTTTATCTGGACTTATTTGATAACACACTTATATGGCCTAGAATGTTTTGAAATTGTACTGAAAATAAATGGATTTGCATTTCTTGGATATATGAATATTAACGCTCTATTACAATTACATGTAATGTTAAGTTTAAACAGTATCATTAAATATTATAGAGATTATTTATGCTAGTTTTGTGCTTGTAAATGGAATCATTTAGATAAAATCAGGGACTATGTGTTATTGTGAGTTCTAGATAAAAAAGAAAATATGAAATCATGTAGTAAAATGACAATCACATTTTTTAAAATAAACATTCAACCCCTACAATTATCTTTTTATTAGTTTAAACATATTTATTTGTCTAAATTGTCATGTAATATGCAATAAATACAGGATAATAAAGTGCATGTAATAGACAAGTGGATAGAATTGGAAGCTAAAGCTTATTGAAATTCTCTCCACTATCTTTTTATTGAAGGTAACTGATAACAAAGTGTACATTATATATAATTTAGTGATGAAATGAAGACCTGTGAATATTTAATAAAAAAAGGATGAACCAGCATTTGTGTTTCTTGTATCATTTCTATGTATATTCTCAAACATTGTCCAAACATCTTACATATTGTCCTCAACATTTGCACCTAGTAACATTTAATTGTCATGGACTGGGTTTAGATCAGAATTAAAGTCTCTATCAACAAATAAAACAGACAATTAGCTACTTGGAACACATCAACATTGAATTTTATCTCTAGACCAGCAGACAACTTTTGGATCAATTTTCAGATGTTTTAAATCAGTTGGAAGAATATGAAAATGAATACACAGACTGCTATGGTCATACATATATTGTAGAAAAGGAAATGAGTTCAGGAATTGTCATATAATACATAATTACACAAGCCAATTACTGTTTTATGGAAAGTATTGTACACAAAGTTCCAACTGCCAACCAAACAATTGAGACTTGAAGCTTATTATGTATATAAAGCATGTTTTTTGCTTAATGCAGAGACACAGGCATGCAAGCTGAACTTCTGTACATCCATACCATGTAGTAAACACTGTAGAATCAGGTCTGAATTTACTTCCTACACATATGAAAGCTAATTTATTTTGTTGGAAATCTTCCTATTTCACGGAAATATAAACCATACATATATATATATGTCCGTGCTATTCTAAATAACCATATTTGTGGCTTTGATACTGCGCAATACAATTGGTTGAACTAAATGCAAGTAAATACTACCAACCTGAAAGATGGGTACTCTATTGAATACACAGTGTAGTGTAGTCATATACATAAAACAAAGATTTAATCATTTAGATGTAGGCCTATATATATTTAATTGCAGAAATTAATATTGTACACATACATTTTAATTAAGGTGGAGTTAAGTTGTGACCATTACTATATATGACCCATATGAGGCTCATCAGGATAAAGTAACATAATCACAAGGGCTGAAATACATTGTTAATGTCAATAACACATGTGTGCATCTGTATAATATTCACAGAATGAACTCTAGTGACAGGAATATACCTTTATCTACTTGTACCTTAAGTACCTTGATGCATATATACACCTTCTAGACACAATTATGCTCCTCTTATTTACATTGATAAATGATTACAACCACCAGTATTCATGGTCATGTTAATTACAGTTTTATTTTCATGAGATTATATCGTGAACAGCTTAAGTACATTCACATATCCGTGCTATTCAGATCGGATCCACACAAAAATTATACATTTTTGAAGTGCTTATGTTAAAGTGAATCGGCAGTGGTTTTCATGTTTTATTCGTCTATCTGTCGTCATTAACATATTTTTGTTCCATGTTGTATGTATTCTGATAACTTTATAAAATTATCTACCGAAGTTTCTCCGATAATCGCAGATATAAGCGTTTAAAAAGTCCGTTTCATGTTAACTATTTACATTGACGACGCGAATTTGACAGGTGCGTGGGAGAATGACGCACCGGAAGTTACGTATTCTAGACCGCGTCCCGATTTTTACCGTCTTACGACAACATTTTGTCGCAGCTACGACACTCGAGTTACGACACCGTTGATAAAACGGTCTGACGATGTCTTATTTATTTGTCGTAAGTTCTGGAGTTAAGATAAGACATGTCGTAGCTACGACATCTTGATAAAACGCCCCCCTGTAACATAACACGATAACTTTGATCTCTTAAATCAATAAATACGGAATGTGAGAAAATATATACATAATAAAATACATTCAAAAATCAGATTTGAAATGGTGGTAAAACATCACTGATGTTGGATGGACAGTACGTGTGACCGTTAAAAAAATTAACTTTAACACAAACCTGACAGTATGCACATTTCCTACAGGTAGGGAAGATTTCCATGAAGTTGTTGAATACCTATCTGTGATAGCACTCACAAAAATGCACCATGACCCATGAAAAAATCAAGGAAGGGCCTGAACTCTGGAAACTTAACAAACTATGCTAATATACTCATCTCCTCTTAGCAGGAAAGATTTGCAAGAGTTTTGTTAAATTCAAATCCCTGGTTGATGAGAAATAGCGCAGTCAAGAATTTATACACAAAATCAAAGGCCCATAACTCTTCATTTGACACATAACAGAAAGAATATCTGACAATTCAATACAACTAACATCCTAACGCAGCAAAAACAGGATTTCAAATTCTTAAAGACAACAAATGGATTTCATTATCAAATTTCATCTGAAACAAACCAAACAAAGTCAATATGACTGAAATATACACGTACCGGTATCTTACTTTCTCAGTGACCAGACAAAATAATCCGACAAAGAGATAAAATACAATGGATACACAAGCCAGCATTATGCATCTTGTTTTTTAGTTACAAAGTAAAATGTTTATTTATTATAGCGTCACCCCTATTTAAAGTGCCAGTCATTTCTGACCAACTTTCTGAACACATTTTCTTCCTGATTTCTATCCTTAAATGCCAGGCACCAGCCAGGTAGGCACACAGTAACCATTATTTAACTAGCTGGCTATCATCAATTATCTAGTAAATTACTTCCACTATATACATGTGCATGTTAATCCACTATATACATGTGCATGTTAATGACAATTCTCACAAAATATTATCAAGATGCTTAGTTAAATGTTTTTATCTGTTTAAGATGTGGTAACAAGAAAAAAATGATTTTTTAACGTATTTTTAACAGTAAGAGACACAGGAGATTGTCACGAGTTCTTTGCTTTTATCCCATCTAGAGTTCTCTCCCTTTGCCCCTTCTATAGTAAATGTACATGTAGTACAAGGTGTCTAATGCTTATCTCATGACAATCTCCTGTGGTGGAGGAGCATTCAAATGATCAAGAATAGAATGTAATTAGTATCATTTAGTGCAATCTCGTACATGAAAATATACGGGAAAAAAAGAAAAAACTTCCTATCACTTGTATAATGTAAATAAATATTTGAAGGGTCCACTAAACATCAGAAAATGCACACAAAAAGCTAGCTCAGTGGGAGGATTTAGTATATCTAAAACCCTATGAACCATTAGGGTGGCAGCATATTTAAGCAACAGTACTTAAAACAAACAAATTTAGCAAAAAAATGTCAAAGATTTTATGTTTTAAGCAAACCTATTTGTCTAGTATTTTTGTTCCTCTTGGAGAAAATAATAAAAGCTAATAAATGTGATATTACCCTTTGCTAAATGATCAGGCAATATCACCGATAGCTGTGGCTTAAGCACTGCTCTAGCCCAATGCAATAATATGCAAATCCCTTATGATTTCACTAGATTTGTTCGTCAAAATTTAGATTATGAGCCGCGAAAAAATCGTCCAATATTTTCACCACAACCCCAGAAGCACAACAGAATGAATCAATGTCCAACATTAGACTGACATTATAAGTCTGATCATCTATACCATTCTCATTTGGATTCAACAATGAAATAAAGGTGCTACGGTATGGCAGTGCTTTTACAGCAACCTGAAAAAAACACAATATAAGGTATGGTGGAGGTTTTTATAAAAGGATACTGAATATTACATGATGGCTTTGCAGCAATATAGAATAAAGTTATATAAAAAAGACTTAATCCATTTTGGAACTTAAACTATGACTTGTTTTAACACTCGATGTATGCTGCTATGGGATTTACAACCTCTTCTGTAAGTGACGTCTTTTCAAGAAAACTTT
The DNA here is from genome assembly GCA_032209605.1 of Mactromeris polynyma. Taxonomy (NCBI): domain Eukaryota; kingdom Metazoa; phylum Mollusca; class Bivalvia; order Venerida; family Mactridae; genus Mactromeris; species Mactromeris polynyma. Next base: position 1,160,980 of record JASFXZ010000009.1, read on the forward strand.
TTGCAAGCAGAAAACAATATTTACTCCACATGGTCACTTCGTTTTCATATTGCCATATGGGCAAATATCACTAACGAAATGACGTCACTTATAGTAGAGGTTGGAAATCATACAGCAGCGCTCAAATGAAGTAGAGCATGATTTAGATTTCCGCCATCAGATTATATCAGATTATAACATGTAACAGTCCTTACATGCCCTGTAACATTATCCAACGTAATCAGTTTTATACATGTATAATTTACTTTTTAAATACTGCATCGCAGTAATTATGTTGCATAAATTGTATTAATTGTGACATAATATATACATATATATTATATTCATATCAATTTATATAATGTAATTGATCGAGTGTCTGTCGGTAAGTGAATGAAGTGAATTAAATTGTTATAATATAATAAATAATACAGTGTGTAAATCTTATTTATATACATGTGATTATATAGTGCAAATGTTTTTAATTATTATTGAAATGTACGTTTTTGTTAATAGAAGGCCACAACGTAAATATGATGTTTTTATAGTTTTATAATTATGTCATAATGTGTAACCACCTTCTCAAAATAAAGATGCTATTATTATTATAATAATGACCAGATTATTCTTATGATATATAAAAAGTCGGCTGAAAGAACATCAGTGTTCTCGTATCCAGAATTTATAATTCTGATCCAGACATGATTAATAATTCATAACAAGATAACTACACAAATTAAGAACAGTAGTACTTACAGCAAACACTCCTCGCACCACCCAACCGTGATAAGGTTTCAATGATGATGAGTACGCTTTGCTTGCAGCTGTACTTAAATTCTCTTCACCTTTTTTAATTTCTTCCAAAAACCCAGAAATAAATTGGAGACTCCTAAAAACACAGAAGTAGCATACTATAGTCATTTGAAGATCATCAAACATTACTTCTATCCACCCTGACAAAGTAAAATTTGTTCAAATTCTATTCAAATCATTTTAAGAATTAATATTGCTTGCATATGCCCAAAATGAAGCTAGAAGTCTCTACATGACCATGCTTGTTTATTGTTTATCTGACTTACTTTTCCCTTACAAAACAATGAGTAAATAGCAAAATAACACTCTCATTATGACTATAGATAGTTCCCATATCTACAAGATTTACCTCCCTTGTTCTTAATCATCAGTCATTTTGATAGCCAAAACTGATAAGCACTTACCGAAGTAATTACCAAATATGTGATAATTGAGAAAATACTAATCGACCTTGCATGTGACAACCACTTTTTCTTCAACTTTCTGAGCCATCAGCCCACATGAGCACAATTATTAGTTATTTTCATAAATCTGATTTCATTTTATCATCGTTAACATTATATCCCCTATAAACTTTAAGGAAATTTGCCTATCAATATGGCCAACTATTCAGAACAAGGGAGGTAAATATTGTAAATACGGGAACTTTCAATAGCGACGTGAAAAAGCAAACATGTTTCAATTACACTTCCGATTCACAATGGACAAACAAATGTAGGAGAAATTGGATGCCTTCATTTTGAAACGATTTATCAAAGACTAAAGCATAATACAGGGTAAATGTAGCTAGACAATCACGTTACCTTTTCATCCATAGAAGAGCCATTGTTGCAGAGGATGGAAGGGTCTGCTGTCTTTTACTTATTTCATGTAGAACTATGCTTTGAAGAGTATTGAACTCTTTCGGATGTACTGAGTATTTAGTTCGAACTTTCTACAATGAAAATGAGATTATTCATAACAAACGTTCAACATCGGACATTATACACAATGTACCATCCTATTGAGCAACACTATTTTAACTTGCATCTACTTATATCAGATTCAGGTGCTTCCTAGCGGCTGACTCACCAACAAGATATACAATCTATAACCTCACATGGGAATGTAACACAATGCTGGTGACAATGAGCCATATATTTGTACCTGTTGAGCTGTTCCACAACAAAAACTGCTTAAGTGAACACAAAGTGACCATTTTTAGATTCTAAAATTCTATTTTTCTAGTTTCATTTGATACCAAAAGTATTAAAATCAGACGTATGCTTTTCATCTTATAGCAATTCAAATGTAGGAATAAAATGCTGAAGTCATCTACAAAATGACACTTTACTCAAAAATACATGAATTCTTAAAAAATCTGTTTCTCAAAAAGAAAAAAAAGTTACATAAAAAGTTACATAACACATTTAAACTTTTACATGCTCATTTAATACTATAAATCAAAATTAGCAACCAAAGACGCTTGACCTGAGCACTTAGCTGGAGATGTCAAAACATTTATCGAAAATTCTCGACGTCATAACCACCGTCACTAAGACAGGTTTTGTAGCGGAACCTTCCAATTGCGTGTTCTTCTCTTTGATAAATTAAAGTGACTGAATTAAATTAGCATTTGAAAAATAAATAAACCTGAACACTAACACCAAATTATGACTACGTATATAAGTGATAATACTTACCCTAATGTTTCCTTGAAAGTCCATTTTCACAGGAGCAAATGCAGTGGAATTCAATATATCTGCAATAGTTAAAACAAAATGGTAAAAATATACTCACCCAGACAGAGCTCTATATTTCTATCTAAAGATGTAAAACAGTAGGTAATCAACAAACAGAGAAAAGATTGATTTTTCTCACACTGCAAATATTATTAAACCAAAACAACTTAGGTCAAACTTAAACGAACAACCAATTCTTTTACAAAAAATGTCATTGCATCTGATTACTTAGTTCTCATATCTTCAATATTTACCTCCCTTGTTCTGAATTGTCGGCGATTTTGATAGGCAAATTTTCTTCAAGTTTATGGGGAATATAATGTAAATGATGATAAACTAATCCGATATATAAAAAAATAACTTATTCATTATGTTCATCTGGGCATTTGAATCAGTAAGTAGAAGAAAAGGGGGTTGTCACATGCAAATTATCTTGGTATTTTCTCAATTATCACATATTTGGAAACTACTCCTATAAGGGCTTATCAGTTTTGCCTATCAAAATGGCCGACATTGAAGAACAAGGGAGGTAAATGTAGATGTGGGAACTACGTATTGTCGAATGAGGAACTTTTTAAGTTTACTTGTTTCTTCTCTCAACTGAGGTTTAAAATGTAAAGATGGTTAAAATAATCATGTACAGTAATATGAACTTATCCATTATTATGAATAACAATCATACTTTGTATACAACGTAACATTATATCAGTGTTTAGTCATAAGTAATACGAAAATCTTACCAAATATGGGTAGAAGATTTTTACACGAATCTAGGAATGGTTCAACAGGTATGCCAGCATCTTCCAAAATCTTCAGATCCATGAAACTACAAAGATTCAACTAATCGTTAGCAATTAATTGGAAATACAGTTAATGTAAGTAAATTATGTCACTTAATAGCAGAATTGATGTACACTGATAAGAACAAATAGTCCAGTCTTTATTACATGTAAAACATGTGTGACATAACTAAGGGTAAAAGTCAAAGACTAGAACTGAAATAAGGGAAAAAGTCAAAGACTAGAACTGACATAAGGGTAAAAGTCAAAGACCAGAAAAGACATTAGGGTAAAAGTCAAAGACTAGAACTGAAATAAAGGTAAAAGTAAAGACCAGAAAAGACATTAGGGTAAAAGTCAAAGACTAGAACTGAAATAAGGGTAAAAGTCAAAGACTAGAACTGAAATAAGGGTAAAAGTCAAAGACTAGAACTGACTTAAAGGTAAAAGTAAAGACCAGAAAAGACATTAGGGTAAAAGTCAAAGACTAGAACTGACTTAAAGGTAAAAGTAAAGACCAGAAAAGACATTAGGGTAAAAGTCAAAGACTAAACCTGACATAAGAGTAAGAGCCAAAGACTGGTACTTTTTTAAGAACTGTAATCAAGCCATTAATTTAAGTTTGAAAATACAAACAAGTCTTGGTACCATTTGTTATTTTATCATTAACACTGTTATTTGACAAACTATGGTCAATGATAGAATCTGTCAACATCAAAATGATCAATTATTTATTTTTATACGCAATTGAATTTTATATCAATTTCAGTGATCAAATAATACTTATAAATGTAAGATCATGGTTGGATTAATGGTTGTGTCACACACCCCAGCACTTGATATGATTGAAAAAATTATTTAAGATGCATAAATTCTGTTCTAGAAGTTTCTTATCATGTTGGATAATGCTAGAATGATACTCTTTTCACTACATTAATCTCTTTCACTCCTTTAATCACTTCAGCAAAGTGCATCAACAGCAGTTTAATCTTCTTTATTTGATAGTTTTATATTACTCTTGACCATTTATACCTGAATTCCATTTCCGAGAAAAAAGTAGGCACTTTGGGTTCAAAAGGATCCAAAAATACATCTCCTTCCTCGGTGGACTTTAAATTAGCTTCAGAAGCTCTCTGTGGACTGTAACAAGTTTCAATATTATTTGTTGATGATGAAAGCTTTGAATTTGTAATTTCATCATTATGATGTTTCCCTAAAGAGTTCATTGCATCATTTTCTTTAATGTCCAGCAATCTTTCATTTCGTTTTAAATCCTTTGGGTTAGATTGCACAGGTCCCAGTCTATCTATACTATGTGGTAAAGTTCTACCATTTTGACTGGCTGAAGAGTTTAGAACATATTTCTCAGGCACTATTTGGTCTGGAGAAGATGGTTCAAATGAAGTATCCGATACAGATCGATTACGAGAATTTTGGCGTGATGTGGATATCGCATCAACACTCGATACAGATGGAGATCGTGAATGGCTGTGTAGGGAAACTCTGAAAATACAAGAACTAACATTATTGTTGATGAAATTTTCTAAAATCCAAACATAACATCTTCCTTAAGGTGGCCATGTGTTTTGCTAAGTTTATCAATATACAATTGTTTTTAATTAACTCTATACTCTGTATACATCTAGTAAAGTTGAACATGTAGAATGACATGTTTTACATTCCGGTAAGTGCACAAAAAATTCTGTTTAAATATTTTTTAATATCAAAAGTATTTTTGGATAGGAGAGAATGTATACTAGCTTATGCTATCGATTTTTTTTCAAAAATTTTATATCACTGAAAATGTAAAAAAATAGATTTTCCGTACTCACCCCTTGTTTCTGTTGTTGTTATTTTGGAATATAAACTTCATCTTATGTTTTTTTGAAAAAAATCTCGATAGCATGAGGTAGATCTGATTATTGTGTTTCTTTTGCAAACTTAACGCTTGTGCAATTAGCCTGATTTAGCGGACCAACATATACAATTTGACAGTACCAAAAGCTTCATTATTTTTCAAATTTTTTACAAAATTATAGCAGTATTAGTTGAAGGACTGTATAACGATAAAACAGTATACATTTCATATTGCTATATTATGTAGTTTCCAAAATATCACTTAAAAGCAAATATGGCTATTTTCTAGGGTATATATCGCCTTTACCATAAATTTGGGAGAAATAACTCTCAGAGAATGAAAAGAGAATGTGAACAGAAAATGTTGGTGATTATTTACTCAGAACTGCTGTCTGTTATTGGTTAATAAGAATCAACTGTTGAAAAAGCTAAATAACTCAGGAAACTTTGATATTTTTTGGGACTAAAGTGGTTCCCATGACAACAGAAAATATAACAACTTACTTATCACTAGAATTTTGTCTGCTCATATGACGAGACTGAAAATGGAAATGAAATTGCACAATGATCAACGTGTTGTAACTAAATATCATTCTGGCAATAATAACATGAGGTCCCTAAATTGCTTCATGTAGCAAATAATTTCAAGTAGTAAGGCTAGCAAAATAAATTGCGAAGTAAATGTCTGTATTTGAACATAATCATGATCAGATTTGAGAACCATGCATACAAACCAATGGAAGCACACCAAACTCACTGATCTACAGACTCTTACTGTGTGATTGTCTACCTTCTTATCTGAACTGTATTCACTACTACTGTGAGAAACACAAGCTTCAATTGTATATGTAAATAGACATATTACTATAGTAACACCATTTAATGATTGCTTTATTTTTACATTCTAGTAAAATCAACGATTTTTAAAGTTTTCAATTTTAAAATCTGGTTTTAGGTCCTGTGACCTATTTATCTAACAGACCATAACCATTACAAGAGTCTTCCTGAGAAGTTTAGTAATAATTGGCCAAGCGATTTAGGACGAAATGTCATTGAATGAAAAGTTAACAGACTGACGCACGCACGGACGCATGCACACACAATGGACAATTCGCCATGACATAAAAACTATGCTTCCCTTAAAAAAAGTTTTTAGTGATATTGTTTCATAATAAAATGGTTAAATGTACCTTTTTATTGGGCACTTTGAGTGGTGACGGTGGTAGGGTAGCGTCAGTTATAGGTGACATGGGAGAGCGACTTCCTTCATACGGAGATGTGGATTGCACCAACTGCATACACTCCTCCAGTGTCTGTATAAATGTGTCACATGTTGGACTTAACAAAGACGTAGCTTCCTCAAGTTTCTGTAGAGAAAAATATTTATTTCAATAACTACAGCATGTATCAATATCAAAGTCAGTTATTATCATTAATATGATAATTAATCAAAATCTCATTGAATCATATCAATGGTGCTTAACAATGAGGCATTTCTATGAGATGTTCAGTCATATTGAAATCTATGTTTCCATTTCACAAATCTTGTTTTGCATTCTGTGTTTATTACTATTCAACCATAATACCTCTGTCAAACTCTTTGAATGTCAATGCATATACATTTGCTATCTCAGGCTTTCTTTGAGGATTAAAACAAACCATTACTTCAATACACAGGCATTTCAACCAATCCGTTATAAACATATAATTGAGACTAGAAGAATCATCCTCCATTCTGTCATACATCATAGATAGATAGTTTTATTTCAACATAAAATGTACAATTTACATGGCAATATTAGTAACAACAATATTTATGAATCAATAAAGCCATATCAATCAACATTATATATTAAGGATAACACAAAAAAGAGTACAAGTAAAAACTCTTATTTACATTGTGGTCCTTAATATATAGTATTGTGTGACATAGAAAGAATTATAAGCTATAAATAAAGTTATCACAGTCAGTTAATCAAAGAAAGACAGTGTGTTACATATTTATAAACAAATAGATAAAACGATGAAACAATAAGTTATCTCTGACAGGAATAATGGATGAAAATGCTAAACAAATAAAATTTAACAAGGTATTAGGTTACAAAAAAACTGTTAAAAAGGAAAGACAATACATTATTTAAGACAAGCTTAAAATGTGTTGTTTTTTTACTTTGCATTTGAAAGAAGAAATACTTTTGGCATCCCTCACATCTTGTGGCAGACTGTTCCAAAGACAACAACCATTGAAAGCAAAAGATTTCTTTCCAAAACCCTCGACTTTAGGAATTGCATATCTCTTACATTCTGACATTAAATAATTTGTTCCATCAGGGGTTAATGCTAGAAACTACTAACGATGACTTAAAAATAACGCCTTCCAGCTATAGTCTCAATTCTAACTTCAGGATGAGCTATCTACACTTTGAGCACAGGACAATTGCTGTCCGATATATCCCACACACGGAAAACACTATTTTACCTCTGTATCAATTTCACTTTTTTTCTCAGCAGCCATTTTCACGGAGTGGATTTGTTGGACCAATAAATCACAGTAAAGTCGGAGTTCAGATCGTTTGGTTTTCAGTAGATCATGTGTTACACTGCCTGAAAATTTTACATTAAGAAGTTATCAGCATTGTGTACTGGAAAATCAAAGACTGTTTTATACATTAAGAATAATAGTAGAAAAGTGGACAGGATAAGTTGGGTTTAAATGAGCACCTACTTACAGACAACAGTGTTTGCTAACCAATAGATAGTATATTCGTTTTATGTAGGAATACTGGCATATTCTTCAACAGTGTGGTTCTAGGAACATAAGGTTAGTATAAGGTTAGTTCTACTGTACTGCAGTAATGTATGATATTTGGTGAACCTAGCTCTCTTATGTTCAAACAACTACTGATGGGTTCTGCACACAAATATTTCCCGTTATAGATCACAGTAGATTTTAGTTGACCACATGAAGTCAAGAAATAATGTTTTTTAATTGGAATGTTGTTGGCACACAGAATGACCTAATTTATGACCTTAGGCCTGCCTCATTGAACAAGAGATCTGCACATTGTGAGGATGTGAACATATCAGTTTCATAATTTTCATGAAAATCTATGCAGGAGTTTTGAAGCTATGGACTAGACACAAAAGCAGATACATAAAGATAGTAAAACCTTGATAATAAGACCATCCTTGGGACCCTTGAAAACTAGTCTACTTATTGAAGGGGTCCTAATATTGAGGTTGAATATAGAGCAAAACAGTGATAATGGACTCGAAAATTGTGGTCTTAATTTTGAGGTGGTATTATTATTGCGGTGGTCTTTAAGTGAGGCTTACTGTAATGTGAATACTGTATGCCTGTACTATGAGGGGAAGTTTCCATCAGCGAGATAGCACACCCTGTCAGACACTTGAACAACAAAAGTCCTGATAAGTCTTGTCTAGGACATTCCTTAAAGTCACGGTCCGACGGACCTGAATGGCCATTTTCAGAATGGTCCGGGCGAAAATTTCAATATGACCATTCTGAATATCTGGCTATATTTCTGCCTTAAATTACACCTTTTTTGTTTCCAAGATAGAAAAAATATATTTTTCTATAAATTATATCAATTTTAGTTTCTTTAGAGTTGATTTCGATCGGAGAAGATGTTTGCTGATCTTATTGAGCAACTAAAGTGATTTTCATGAACTCATAGTAATCCAAACAATATGAATATAGGACAAAAACCATCATATAGAAATGGTATCATTCTGTCTGACATTAGCCGTGGCCGTGGTCCAGTGGTTAGTGCACTGGACTTGTAACCAGGTGATCTGGGTTCGATTCCCGGTCGCGGTAGGTCATACCCTTCCATGAAAATTTGATAAAAATGTAGATTTTCCTCCTCATGTGGAGAAGTTGCCGGCTCCTTGTGGAAGGGTAAGTTAGTACTGGTTAGATTTTAGTCCAGGAAAAACTAGTTATGTGAACCGGCCGCCGTATATAACTGAAATATCAGTGAGAAACGGCGTTAAACCAGATGAAACAAACATCTGTCGGACATTACCTGATTCATCCGTATTCTTTGCCATGGAAGCTTTTGTACTGCCCATTGCAACCAGCCATTCTTGACGTTCTTGTGCTGTGGCAGCCTTCACATAGAAATGTTGTTCGCCATGAATGATAAGATCCAGTCTTGTTGTGTCAGTGGCATGCACTGCAAACAATTCATTTAAAAGTACAGATCAATAACAAAGTATATCGAATCATTCTCCATTAAGTTTAACTGATTCTTTTCACTCAACTATTCATAAATGTAAATAATTGATGTATAATCAACAAGGGCCATAGTTTGCAGTGCAAAAGGCCATTATAATATAAATGAATTGTTTGACTATCCTCCTGTCTCCTTGTTATGCTGCCTCCACATCATTTGTTTTCAAAATTTCAACAAGAAATATTTCGGTCATTGTTTTTTTCCATCAAATCGAGGCACATAAATAACACAATTAAATGTTTATAGGTTTTACAGTATTAAAACCAGAATATGGTTTTATGGTATGAATGTACCTCCAGAATATATGTGAAAAGACATGTGGCACTGACAAAGTGCACCAGGAAATCATGAGGTACTAGTATGGCTTGTCAAAGTACTGACTTATACTGATATGTGTAGAACAAGTACCTGAGATGTCGCACACTGACATTTTGACGGAACCCTTACATCCTGAGCTGACATCATCTTCAGATTTGTAATATGACAAAATTCCGTTATCTAGTACAAACCATCTCTCTTGCCAACCTATAAAGAAACGTCAAACATCTAATTGTGTATCGAAAATTTAATAAACTAGATTGAAACAAGAACAAAATTCTCATTCAGCACTACAGTACAAACATTCCGTTACCATGGTTATTAACACTCCAATCAGTCAGAGGACACAGCACAACTTGTTGACATGCAATGTGCACAAAAATGCATCAAAGATAATTATACAGTTATGGTTTGATTGCGATTTTATTTGTTGTGAATCTGTTTATACATGAGCGACTTTTCAGAACCAACTGGCTACCTATCAATAACCAATTATTGACCTTAGATAAATAGATATTGTCTCATGTAGTGTATATTCAAACTGATCTATTAATACATAACCCACTTAATGTAAGTCGGAAGTGACAGACAATACAAGGTTACATAGTTTGTAGTTTTCAAAGTATTTGAGTTTTATGAAAGTTGAGTATGCAAATAGTTCACTCCCACAATTACTACGTTATTTTTGTTGTATTTAACTATATACATGGATTATAACAAATTATCTTTGTCTTCCAATACTGACCATATTCGTTCAATAAAATATCAGTACATTTTATATTTTACAAATCAAATGGTGAAATTATATATCATTATTAAAGTAAATCAAGGGGATAGGTGCGCCCAATATGGGGCTCAAACTCATGACCCCCTATACACTTATAAGGTGCTCTATTGACTGAGTTAACTGGGAGGCGGTTGTCTAACTCCACACCACTACACTCCACCTCCTTCCAGCATTTAATGGTTAACCACCACAGGCCTTCAAACACCACTGCCACCATTAAAGTAAATTAAGGAGGAAAAGCCATAATAATAATAATCTTATATTCAGCTGGTAAATCAGTAAGAATATACACTAGGTTTGATGTCTGTATTATATGTAGGAAGAAGATAACAATGTATGTTTACAAGACTGCCTTTAATTTGTGACAGTGCAAATAAACTACATTGCCATTATTTTGTTGAACACATGTTTGCAATTATACCTTAAAAGCAAGTTAAACAACATGAAACATACATAACAACACGGAAGTCAATGTAGCAACGTGTACGGAATTTTGACAGGTTTTATCATGAACAAATTGTACGTGTAAAATCGATTAAAATGAATCGTCATCATTACTTAGATACTGACACCAACAAAATAAAATATAATCTTTCACCTTACATAAAAACATTTTTTTAGCTAGACTTTATATGCTTACCACTGAAATAATTTGTCCATTTCCACAACGTACCAGCCATGTACATTTTCATGAAACGTCAACAAACTACTGTAGTAGTGAATAGTTTCGAATTACCCGGAATAATTTTTCATTCTACTATTATTAGAATAAGTTTGTCTTTAGCACACCAAAAAAGGCGTTTAAAGTAACTCAGTAAATGTATAACATTAATTGTTAATTAAAAATATCTCTAAATTGGAAATGGGGATCAAGTCCTAACTCCTCGCGGCGCTTATCTCCCCTAGCGGTACATTTGTAACGGGAGACCACTTGATAGAAGATTGTACCAAACACCTAACAGTTACTTCCCCTGGTAGTTATACGCAGAGTTATCCCGCGACGGTTGAGATGCACTTATGCAATTATGCAAATTGTTACTATAAGGGGCAGTAACCGCTGCGAGGTGTTTAAGCAGGTGCTCACAAGACCGGAAGTTCTTAAATTTGACTGGTATCTCTTCACCTGATTTATGGGCCTATATGTATGACAAATCAAATGAATACAGTCAAAATTATAAAATTCTTTTTTATTAACTCACAAATATTTTATTAACTATACCATATTTAATAAAAGGAATTGTAATAAGAATTGAAAACCTTCATATATTTAAGTCATTTGTCAAAACATAAAATAATATCCCCTAGCAACGAACGAAGCTTCGTCGGCCATTTGCAATTGTAAACGGCTATGGTCATGAAACAGCCAATAGGTTAATTGGATAAATTTGCATTGACAGCTGTTAAAATTGCAACTACGTACTCATACAAACTGGAAATTCAATTGTATTTGCCTTTTATGATCTTTGTGAGCTAAATTCGGTTAGGATGGCTGATTATCAGGTAATTTTTATTATATAAAATTTCAACGGTTTGTTTATTCTAAGTTTATTGTAATTTGTATGTTTATCACCACTACATTAACCATGATGGTTTAGTTAAAACTTCTATTGAATAATTAGTATGTTCAAGCATTGCTTTAAGGTGTATTGTTGCTTAATTTCTTATTTAATTCATTGAATTAAGTCTTCTTGCACTGTTCCCTTTTGCTAAATAACTTGTTCAAGTTGTTGCAGATTTATGAAATTATGTGTGGAAAATGCCAAATTGAAACATGTTGGGAACAATATCTGATGCACATATAAAGTAGTTACTGATAAGTATATGAAATACATTTCAATATCGCCTATTGTGCATAAAAGTTTTCAACTCAACATATGTTTTAAGAAGCATTAACATTTAAGCAAGCTGCCATTGGCAATGGATTAGTGACATTTACATGAAAAATTTAACAAAGTCTTTAGATACTTATAAATCAACAAGATAAATGGGTTATATTCTCGAAAGATTTCAATAGAAATCATCATTATTGGGTATTATTTGGGCCAGATTTCAATAAAAATAATTTTAAAGTGTACCAGTATTGGCTATAAACATATATAGTTCAGTAGTTATTTAGTAAATTAGTTACCTCAACGATATACAAGGGAAGAGTGGATGTCTTGCTAGCATGATTTTTACATGAACTACATCTCTATTGAAAATTTGAACCAGTTACAATTAGAAGTTTAGAGTTTATTATATCATGAAAGTATGCCAAACATTTTCATTTAACATTTTTCCACATTGTAATATGCAGATTTGTAGAAGGTTAAGAGTGTGGCAACTTTAAAATGTCAGATCATGAAATAAGCCATTCTGATAAGCTGAATAAGTAAAACACATGCAGCCCAATAATTTTGTAATATTGGAGATTAGCTTAGTACAAGAAGGCTTAAATGTATTTTTCTCAATCTAAACCACAAAAATATAACATATAGTTGTGTAACAAGCAAATTCTTACTTATGGGTTAATTGTTTTAAAATAGTAAGGTCTGTTTCATCTTACATAAAACTAATATGAGAGACATCAGATATGGTTTACAAAATACATGTTTGACCTTCTGTAACCAGTATGCTTCTATGACTTTCTGTGCACCTGCTGTGGACTGCCATATACAGAGTAACCAAAACACAAGCAACTAGGTTAAACTAACGGGTTGAAAAGATAAGCAATTAATTCTTTTTGCATCAATTTTGAAGCCGCCGTAGTTAAATATGGAAATATAATGCAGATGTTTTCAAACAAATTTGTATTTACTATTATTGGGACTCTTAAGTTATGTGTCACTTATACTTATCTACTGTATTTTAGCCTAGCCCCAGGAATGGTGGCAGTAAAGGGAAGGGTACCAATGATCCAATAAGATTCCTTCCAGTGTTGCCATCAAAACGAACAAAACCACAATGGGAACAAAACCAGCCTTCATTTGTGTTGTCAGGAAAAGTTCCAGAAGATGACGGTAGAGATAACATTGATTTGATTGGAGAGTTGACTGCAAGTAAGGAACTGTCATTGTATTGTGTTATATTGTCATTTGCTCAAGATGCTTTGGCTTTACTGAATTATTTTGAAAACAAGTTGCAAACATGTGCTTGTGATAGACTGTTTGTATACAGTTTTACTCCTCTTTAAGAGGATTTGCCATTTTTGAAGGCTTAATGCTTTCTTTTTCCTGTCTTGCATGACATCTGCTAGGTTTTATACAGAAGTTTTATGTAAGCTTTCTTGGTGCTTAGTTGTGTCCCTGAAATAAAGAGTAATCAAATAAATAGGGCTGCAGATTGCCAGCCATCGGTCAACCTGATCCGATTTGTGAACCAAGGTCAACAATTCTCGATCTGAACCACAGGGTTCATTATGATTAAAAATGAATAATAACAAGTCTTTCCTGTCATGGAAATATGACAGTATTCCATTACCATTGAAGTTATAAGATGCAGGTGGATCTATGTATGCTACTTTGTCGTCTTGACTGTTTTCTATGACTACGACAAATATTTACATGACGCAATTAAGATATCGTTGTGATTTTCGCAAATTAAATCTACTCCATCATTTCAAATAAAAATTGTGATCCAGCGATTAATACAGAGGCGAGTATATGTACTTGATCGCAGGCAGTGAATCCTGAGTAGCCGAAAATCTGAGCACTCATTACAGGCCTAAACATTTATGTATAAATAGAACCAGGGCCCTAGACAGCTTTAGGGGACAGGTATCCATACCCACATATGGGGAATTCTGTGTCTATGTATAAAAAAGGGGAAATTTTAGCCATATTTTATGTGTCACTTTCATTTATTTCTATATTGTTTTCAATCAATTTTGACATATATCTATAATATTTCTTGACAAATAGACAATGTCCTATTGTAAAAGGAATGTGGATTCACTCCAAGTTATCTTACAATTTTTTTCACTTGTTGTTTGTTGCAAGGGGAAATTTAAGCGGAGATAAAAGAAAAAACTACTATTTAAGTAAAGAATTGGCACACATAAATGGTCCCAGATTTAATTGCCAAACAAATGCCCAGAGTAAAGAATAAAATGAAGTATTGTATTGATAATATTTTGATTTTTTACTTAAAAAACATCTTAAAAATAAAATTAATTCATGTTTTATGCTAATTAGTGTCACCAGAAGCCTTAGCAGAACTTAAATTCATACAAGCAAGGTCACTTAATCCTGATGTATATAGAGTTTTAGAATCTATACCAAACAGAGGTATTCTCAATAAATGGAATTGGTGTGATATTCGTATGACATCCTTGATGTTTTATCCTTTGAAATTAAAAATTAAATTCATTCTTACCACATTCCATTTTTTGTCCAAACAGGTCTTACATATTTACAATTCCATTCCCTAATGTAGATCTATCAGCATTTTTTCATTTTGTCTTTATTCAAATTTCTTTCCCGGGAATGTCATATGAATATATATACTCTAGCTGTCAATCATCCTTTGTTGCTCCTGTATGTTGTCAGGGCTTCAACAGTACTTTATTGTAACTGCTTTTCTATCATTTAGAATTAATGCTTATTTTCCTTTATAGTATTTTTTGTGTACTAGATTGCTTGTTGAAGTACTGCATAGCTAGTTAAGTGAGATTGAAATAAACAAAGTGTTGCTATTTCTCCTTACATATAATCTGGTTTAAAAATACCCTGTTTGTAAACTGCCTATTTCAGTCATTGATTGTGAAAGTTCATGTAAATCATCTAACTTTGTGATTTTTCTTAGGACCATTAATAGTTTACTGAGTATCCAAATGTTTATGTATGTATTCATTGTCCAGGCGTCCTGAAGTTGCTTCACAAATTGCCTGACATTGGGTCTATGAAGCTTTAGTCCATGCTTCCTGAAGTTGCTTCACAAATTGCTTGACATTGGGTCTATGAAGCATTAGTCCATGCTTCCTGAAATTGCTTCACAAATTGCCTGACATTGGGTCTATGAAGCATTAGTCCTTGCTTCCTGAAATTGCTTCACAAAGTTGATGTAGCAGCCCCTTTTTATGGCAAATTTGGGGCCAATATTGGGCCCCATTCCCCAAAGAAAAAAGTATATATTTTCCCCTACTTAGAAAGAAAATTCCCCTTCAGTAAAATTATTTGAAACTTTAGCCAAGTATAAATACCAAAATGGTGACTCATGATGCAAATTTCCCCCTATCAAAAAGACCTACCATACTTCCCCAATAACTGAAAAAATGGCTGTGTAGATAAATATCATTCTGAATCTCTAATACAGGTTTCTACTCTAATGTAATATTGCACATGATTATTGTATAGATTTTGGTACCTGTTATGTTCTATTTCGTTACAATAATAGATAAACAAGAAATTCTGGAACTTAGCCATAACGATATTGGTAAGATTTCAAATAAATGATCCAACATTACAGTACATGTTTCACAGCTTGGGGTTTTAAACTTTTGGCAAATATCTTGGTTCAAGTGCACTTTAATGTAATTTCTCAGCATTGAAATTTGGCTCTCACATTTTTCAACAACATGGAAATGACGTTTCATCACATAGTCATACGTGAAATCACATTTGGTTCCATTCATTTCTTATTGATTAATAAAACTATATTTTTTATTCATTTTTGTGTATTAAATAATATTTCACATTCCGAAATTTCCATGTAGTCCAAAGTTTTTATTGCAAAAAGATAATGGACATGATAATGCTATATACAACTATTGTTGAACTATTTGCACTGTCTTACCTCTGAATCTATGTGTTGGTAATGGTGCAGTAAAACATATTGTATTGTACTTTGCACGAGTGTTTTCTGTTTTTGCTGACTTGTATATATATGCATATAAATTTGCTGGTTGTGATTCTGTCTTCTTATCTCTCTCCATATACATGTGTGTCATACAAATTATCTATATATATACACATAGACACATCTTTTATATTGACAACATAGTAAAAGCTAAAGAATTGTTTGTGAGAAAATATGTTTCTTGTTAAAAGTACTGTTTATTCATTATGATGACAAAAATGAATGAATATAATAACTGCAGTGATGATTTTTTTTATTTTGAAAAAGACTTCCTTGAAATTGCTGTCCTGTCTGGTTATCATGAATGCAATCATCAGATTTGTGGTTATAACTCTGATATATCAAATACTCTGGCTGATTGTCCACTTACCTATTTAATTATTGGATATCATGGTTGTAAAGCTGTTATTGTTAAGTTAATCATTTATGAAAATGATCATTGATGATATATTCACATAGTGTTTGAATGTTGAACATTTAAGGAGACTCAAAACGTCGAAAGCCAAACAAACTGAAACCTATTGAATCAAAACAAAATGGCGCTGACGTTACACAGTTCCAACAGCCAAAGAAGGACAGAGAAAATTTCAGAAAGGCTTTGGTTGATATTATTATGTAAGTATTTTGCAGTTCTGTTGAAAGTTATTTTTTCTGGTTAGAACCCTCAGTAAATGAATGATGCAAGGAAAATGCTATCTAGATCTGTTTCAATGAAAGAATTAATGGTCACAGTTAATCTCATCCACTCGATTTGTCAGAAATGTTTACAAATGCCACTGATTGGTAGTTTGAGTGTATTATAAGTATTGTTGATGCTTGAAATCTATTTTCAAAAGTATATAAATTTAACAAATATTTTATATTAATGTGCATGATATTCCTGTAGGCAAGAAGAGGGAATTCCCCATACGTCGACTACAGCATCGGTGAATGGTGACACACAAAACCAGACATCTAGAACTGGTTCTCCGACTTCAGCAGAAAAAGATATCCTGGTAAACTCATACATACTTTTACCATATTTTTATAAACATATACAGTGTATACTTTTATTAATCTTTGAAAATATAGTTATGCATAAGCATCAATTTTGCTGGATTAACTTACGCTTTTGTTGACTACAACATTGATCAAATGCATTTTGTGTAAAGCTGATTTCACTCTGATATACTCAATGACAACTTTAGTTGCATTTGCCATGTATAATGTCATGATTGGGAATCATTATTTGAGAGAGATATCTTTGGGTAATGACAGTAAGGGATGCTGACATCTCAACATAAAAGAGAAATAAATGTAATTTGTATTGATTATTGAAGATTTTGTTGAGTTACTGGAAACTAATGTTGTCATGTTTGTATTGTATGTGATGATGGAGATAAGACATCAGAGGATTAATGTGTTCATTATGTGCAGGGTCTGATAAAACTCAGCAGAACTTTATGAATTGAGTAACAATCAACAATGTTTATATAAAATGTTTTCTGTCAGTAGGGTCACATGTTTGCCTCAAGTATTTACCAATCAGATCAATTTTTTTTTCAAATAGACCTCGGAAGTTATGTGGGGGAGGTAATTTCAAAATGGTTGCCTTAGTGAATGTATGTATGTAGTCTCTGTGGAAAGAATGACAGAGATCTTCTAAATATTAGGAATACAAGGCACATACAGCATTCAGACATTGTTGATTTGTGGTTCTTTTAGTTAACAGTGTCGAAAACCACATCGCATACTACTGAGGTTTTAGGTATATTCATATCCATATCTGCAAGGATTATTTCCGAACTGCAAGGATTATTTCCGAACTGTATGGAAATTGCCGAGATGTTACAATTGAACATTTACCATCTGTGATACAGTTGCTTTTTCTCTCTATGAATAGTCATCATTGTACTTAATTGCAGTGCATTTTCTCAAATTCATATAGATGAAAAATAAATGGTTGGCTAGTATGTTGGTCTATTTTTCAGCGTTACTATTACTATATTCACCATGGTATCGACACAGAGCATGTAGCACCAATGGAAGATTCCTGGCTCTACAATGTTCTCAGACTGATCTCTGAAGAACTTAAGGTAATTTTGCTTGGTTTGTTTACTGGTCAAATACAGACCTATGCAAATAAATGTCATTGAAATATTTAAAAATATTCTAATATAGACTTTCATAAGATGAATCGTTATATATATTGAATTGCCTTTGAACCCTATGATAATAGAAAATGAAAGCAATTACTTGAGGGTTCTGGTAATCAGCGCTTGTTTCACTTTGGGATCATCCCATTGTATTTGTGATTTTATTTGTATTTTAGGAAGGACATATGGACACTATAGATAATTTATCGGATGAAATGAGGGAAGATTACTTACTTAGTGTAAAGAAAGCTATTGGTAAGTTATATGTTTGTTACTATGGTAACTATTTTTATATTGTATGTACATTATGCTATTAGTTGTATAGTCTGACTGTTACCATGGCAATGAAATAACGCAATTCTTTCATGGAGTTTTGATAGGAAATTTTGAAATATATGTGTTTAGATGCTTTAGTATAGTCAACTTGATGTAATGGTACTTGTATGATACTTTCATTATAACTTAAAATGTGGAGTTTGGTTAAGTATTGGCATTCCATTACATAGTGTTATAAAAATATCATTTTACTTCAAGATTGGACAAGAATTATTACATATATATAGCAGTTAATCTGTAATTGATAAATATGGGAATATTTTGTTTTCAGTTGACTTTGTGTTGAAAGATCCTCGCGAGAAGGATGACGACAAAAAAGTAAAGTTACCTCCACACAGAGAAGAGTTAGAGGTGGTTCCAAAACCATGGAATAAGTCCTACCTTGGTGGACTGGATCTGATGTCACAAGTACTTCATGTCACCAACCCCTGTATGCTGCAGGTGCTCGATCTATGGCATGTCTCGTTTGGGTACGTTCTAATCTATTGCTTTATACATTCATAAGACAAAATTGTATCGAGCTTAATTGATAAATATTGGAATAAATTGTAAACTCAGGAGAGTGCAGTCAGTTTTCTTATGTTAATATGCAAGAAAAGGGAGCCCAAGCTGTTGTCAGAAAGGATCACTCTACAGTTTTCAGGGGCATTTATCACTCAATTCAAATAGTATTATGATGTGAACGCACCATGACATAATTTGAAAGTGGTATGTAGGTTATTAACAATTTATCAATAATCCAATTTATGACAAGTTATGTTTGTTTATTTTCCATCCGAAAGTTTGAGATTCATGTGGCAAATACAGAAGTATTTATATACATAGATAAATATTGCAACAATGTGTATAATATAATGTTATAAATGTTATTGCAGAAAGCTAAGGTTTATTGATATTGACGAATTCCACAGTCGACCTGACTCCATGGAACTTGGAGGATTCCAGAACTTGTGTATGAGACATATTGAAGCCGCAAAAGAAAAATTGCTGAAAAAGTTAGTAAAAATTTCTCATGGCATCTACACATGTTTTGTACATGAGAGGAAAACGTTTGGTTGATCCTGATATGGGAGCTGGTTGCTTGATTTACCACCATATACTCTAGCCCCTAACAAATACTGGACCTTGTGTACTAGTTCATATGTTTTATTTAGTCAGTCTGTCTGCAATGTATGTTATGGGTTGTATATTTTCTATAGTCATTCTTATGTCAACATGACTGATGAAGTATTAACTTTATGGTATGATACATTTTACAGTAATACAATTACTCAATTTAAGTTTGACTTGCAAATATTCTTTCATAACATGCGGTAGGGGAATTTTGTGTCATTTTATAATCCCTGTGAAATATATTCCCCCTGTCTATGTATGCAGTACATGATGTATATAAACTTGGCACCGATTCAATAGTATTGATTATTGGTTGATATCAAATAAGACTGAGGTCATTCAATGACTGGTACATAATCATGACAGGCGATAAATGTTCTCATTTTTAATCTCGGCTCTGTACTATGTAATTGTTTTATTTTTGAATTTGTACCAACTGCGTAGAACATAAAAAATAATTCAATCATTAATGTTATACAACTTTTGCGTTCTAAACTTAATGATACACACATTGTTATTTTTTTGAATTTGTGACTTTGATAAATGTTCATAAGCAGTTGGTGGGTGCTGTATTTGGTTTATAAACAATGCAGCTACTGATAGGGAAACTTGCGACCAATGCGTCCTGTTATCTACACACATATACTTTCTCTCAATATATTGTAGCTTCATAAGATAGTCTAGACCTTCACATATGTTAAGTTTTCTATTTTAGAAACTTATATAAAACACAATACTCATTGTATCAAAAAGTTTAAGGTTTGAAAGTGTTGCAAATACATCTCCCTTTTATAGCAGTACTGTGAATGCTAGAACATGTATCATTTAAAGTGGTACATATCATTTGTGTTGTATATCACTGAATATGATGTGATAAAAACTATTATAACATGATAATTTGTTTGCTAAGCCCTTGAAAGAGATTAAGAAATACTTTCATCCATCTTGTAACACAAAGTCAGTTAAGATGTACTTTTTATTTTTTACCCAAATGCATAGAAAACAGTATTGTTAGACGTGTATCTGGTAGGGAAATTATATTCTGAAGTAAAGGCTTGACTTAATACTTTATTATTTATGTAAATATTTCAGATGGTTCCCAGAAGTACAGAATATATTCTATCAGGGAAACAAGAGGAAACAGGTACCAAGCAATCAGGATCAAGAGAAGCTTGAGTCGTTCTTTAACTGTGCAGCCACATTGATGACAGAAAATCTCCAACAACTAACATTGTTATCATTACAAGACTATCAGGACTTGTTAGTACAACCCCCAGTATGTATCCAAACCTATTCTCACTGTGTTTTACTTTGTAGTCTGAAATTGCAATGATACATATGATATAGACCGTCTCCCTTGGCCGAGTGGTTGAGGCATCCGCTTTGGGAGCGGGAGGTCGAAGGTACGAATCCCAGCAGGGGTCCGTTCTGATATGGCCGGTTGGTGAGCCACCAGCTAGTTAAATAATGGTTACTGCTCACCTACCTGCCTGGCATTAAAAGGATAGGAATTGGGAAGTAAATGTGCTCAGAAAGTAGGTGTCTCATAAGTCAGAATTGGCTGGCCCTTTAAATAGGGGTGACACTATAATAAATAAACACTTTACTTTACTTTTACTTTTTATAATGTTGATCACTTCTTCAAATTTAAACATATGAAAAATATGATGTAAACTCATCATGCACTATTTACAGGATATTCTTGTATGAAAGCAACATCATAATCTAGGTTGTAATGTTATATCTAGTCACATTAATAGATATCAAGAACTGTTTTTTGCTGTATAGCATATATATACTTCCTGAATCTCTGGTTGTAATAAAATAGATTAAGATTTGTGGCATACCTTAATCACCTTTATATTTGTTAAATGTACACGAAAATGATGTTAGGTCGCTGTGATGTAGTAGTTAGCATAACAGACCGGCAATCTGTAGACCCGGGTTTGAATCCTGGTAGCGTCATTGACCGATTTTCGTGTTCCTCAAAACATGACTTTATTTTTATATATATCATCTCAGATGGTAGTTCAGACATTGTCTTCTATTTACATACTATCGTCATTACAGACATCAACAAGAGCGTACGAACACCCAGGTTTCATTATGAGACTTATATTGGACAACACACAGATTAAGTTTGAACCAACATTCAAAGATTGTGAGGTTGTTCTTCTCAATGTGTTTGATGTTATGATCAAAGCTTCCCAGGTTGTACCTCGTGTAGAGACCAAACTTTACTCAGAATGGGTATGTATGGTTTCATTACAGGGCTAGTATAACTGGCATTGTTGACAGATGTTAGGGCTGTCAATGATTTAATCCATGTATCAAAAAAATTATTTGTCGGTCAATACTCGATACGCACAAATATTGGTATTATCGCGGGAAAATACAGGAGAATGGGGACAGTCTATAAATGTGACAAAATAGTGTAACGTTGCCCGGTAGTCGGCTGCTTGTTGCACAGTGCTCTAGTGGATAATGCATGCCAATTGTTGGTAATATAATATAATATTGTAAAATTAGAAATATGGATTAGTTCTTTCAATGTTTTTGTTATCATAAATATACCAGTAGAACATTTAATTATGCGGGATGAACACACAGAAGATTTGATTGGTTTACACACCACTGATATGCAAATAGCAAAACCATGTTAGTACGGCTGCGCCGCAAAATTACCAAACTATGAGTCTTGTTCATATGCCGCAGTCAAATTGCCCATGACAAAGAGCTAAATGTACTATAAGGAAAACATTGATTTTAGCAAATAATACAAACATTTACATGGATACATATTTCTTATGTCCATTACAGAGTGGAGATAAATCGAAGGCAACATTGAAGCCAGTTATATTGGAAGATATATTAGATGATCACAAAGAAATGGTGAAGGATCTTATCAAACGGGAAAGTGTTGGTCCTGTAGAACATTGCAAGATTTATGACAAATATAACTTCCTCATCTCCAAACAGGTTTGTTGAATTTTCATAGCCTATGGGTCTGGTTGTTTTGACTTACACTACACAGTGAGTCGACAATGACAATGAAAAGTAAATTTGGCATAACTTTGCAATAATTTTCATTTGGTAAAAAAAATATTTCCTGATATGTACTGATATTTATTGTATTATTTAGGTATGCATATCATTTCTATGCATAACACCACATGTATGCTATATGTTACATATGTTCATTCAAGGCTGAGGCTGATGTTGACCAATTCTTGAAAGAAACTCATTCATTTGATGAATACAAGAAGGAAGTAGAAAAGTTTCACCATCTTGTTGAAGAAATAACTTACAACTCAATCAAGGTAATTACATGTGTATGCTTTTGTTTGATCATTACTGTTAAAACAGAGATTTTTTTTAAAGTTAACCTTAATTGAAGATTTCTCCTGTTTTGTTTAACAGTGAATTGGTGCTTTAAGCCTGTGTGTTTTAACTATTTGTTAATGTTTGTTTGAAATTCCAATGTTAAAAAACTTGATATATTCTCATAGTTACGTAGAGTTTTGACTTCGAAGTATATTGTTGATTATTATCATGTAGAAACTTTGTTACATTGATTGATAAATTACAATACATTGAATGTGTTTGTTTGTGAAAACAAAGCTGATTCCCCACATTTTGCATCACCAACAAATAAACATCACCATCTTCTCTCTTAAAGAAGCCTCCATACCTTATTGCATGGTTCATTGTCAGTATCAATTTGTTGAAGTACTTTTCTAGTTTATTTGCTTTTTGTCAAACATTTTATTTCCTATATTATTCCCATGACCAAATATTTTAGGCTCTTGAAAATCCATCTATGTCAAAAGTTTGTATATAGATATTTGTTCAAAAATATTGTCATAGTAAATATTGTAGTATAGTTATAATTGAAATTGTTTATTCAGCAATTACTATCGCTCGATCATACATTCATGATTTGTTTTAAAAGTGAAGCACAGTTTATAAATATTTAAATTAGCTGCATTGAAAAAACCAATGAGATGTCATATACATGTTTATGAAATAAGTCATAAAGAGGATGACATTATATATGTAAGATCAAATTAAGACAAAATGAAATAAGATAAATTCAAGGTGGAATGTAGGTTTGTAAAACCTACTTACAGATTTTACGTAGTTTTCGCTTGTTATGTTGAAACTTGTGTTTATTCTGGCTGAATGTATTTTGGTTTTATTTTATATTCATTAAATATTTATTGTATATTTTACCATATAAACTTACGTGTATGTTGTAATACCCCAAGTTGTTGTTGTTACATTTTGTATAACAGAGAGGCTCTGGCAAGGTATATCAGAAAAACAAACTATGTCTTTATTTGACATACTTAGCATGCTATATTGTTATTTATTTATATTCATAAATTTATTTCAACCTCTGACTTTCCCATAATAGTGTTTTGTTGTAGACAATGTCACCCACCCACATTACCACACCCACCCTTTACACTCTAATATTTCTTGTATTAATGTTTCTCTTTGTGTTTTGTATTCTTCTGTGTTTGTGTACGTAGGGTACATCTATACACTGCTACCTACCGAATATTGCTGTCTTTATACCAACCATCTGCTGAAATTATTAATCTTCAGATCCTACTTGAAATTGAGGAAATGAAATGTTTCGTATACCAATGTTCAGTCTGCTGATATGTCCTGTCTGTTTGTTCGGCTTTAAGCAAGTCTGATCTTGCTGTATACTTACATTATGTTCATTTGTACATCAAACTGTATTGAACAAAAGTACAGTTAGGAATTTATATTATAAATGGCGATTTTATAATTGCTTACTTAATGTCTTTGTCTGTGCAATAAATCTCTGAAGACAGCAGTGTAAATCAACCACTTTCACTTGTTTATTTGTCACTGATATTTATAGGATTGTGTGGTAATATTATCTGTAATATTGATTTCTTGATGGAGATATCATTTACTATAAAATACATAGTATTGAGATATGAGTTGATATCCTGAGATGTTATAAAACATGGGTTTAATCTCTGTCCCCTTGTATTGTGTTGACACTAGTATGATAATTAAACAATACATAGTTTCCACATCTACAATATTTACCTCCCTTGTTCTTAACTGTCGGCCATTTTGATAGGCAAAACTGATAAGCCCTTATAGGAGTAATTTCCAAATATGTGATATTTGAGAAAATACCAAGAGAATTTGCGTGTGACAACCACTTTTTCTTCAACTTACTGAGCCAAATGCCCACATGAGCATAATGAATAAGTTATTTTTTATATATCGTATTAGTTTATCATCGTTTACATTATATTCCCCATAAACTTCAAAGAAATTTGCCTATCAAAATGGCCGACAATTCAGAACAAGGGAGGTAAATATTGTAGATGTGAAACTATGTATTCTATTTAACATGTCATTTAGATTCAGATTTGTTTCACCTGTCTGTGTAATTGTTACTGTGAGACTAAATGAGATTGAATATTGAGGTGAATTATATGATAAGATTTTAAACCCACGTTTTATTAAGTCAGGCTCTGTTGAATCTTGTAGATTCTGTGTATAATCCTAGTGACCATGCATATCTTAAAATATGTTGGTCATGCTTTCATGGAACTTCTTAATTTCAGATATTTCTTAAATATGTATGGATGACTGAACATACCCTCTGCTGAAGAGATTTATTATTCTCTTTAATTCTGCTGTGATGAATATTGTTGCACCCTGTATCTAGTGTTCTATTTCCTATATTTCCGTACCAACTCAAAACTTAAAAAAAAAATGAGTTACGGTCTTTATTAAGAAATTTCATGAAACTTTTGTCTTAAACATATATATGCGACCCAGGTACTTGGAATATAACATTATATGTCTGTATGCAAGCTATTTTACCAATTTGAATGTTGAAAACTTTAAATGAGAAATAGTCAAACGGGGTTAACAATCTATATGAAAGACGGACAATTTATACTGTAACGTAATAGGTATAAAATGGAAATAATTATAGTTATTAAATAAAATAATCAGATGTATTTTTTTGTTTCAATTTATTAAGTATGGTTATTATTCCATGGATTCAGAACAGTAAGAAATTTTCCTGTGCATGGAAACAAGATTGAAACTTCTGAAAGATAACATTTTGATTGGTAAAATATCTTCACTAATGGATAAATACATTCTATGTTTGAAAATAATGTATTCATTATATTTCATCTTTTGTACAATTTCTTCATGCCTTTATAAAAAATATAAACAGTAAGAATTAATATAATCTCCCTCTTTGGTTTACATCACATATATATTTGTATATATTGAGTTCACATCATTATTTATCTATATACCCGAATATTCTTGTATTTGAGGCAAGTTATTTACAATGTATACCCTAGCAAAGAAGTTTGAAAGGTTATACAAGAGTAAACTTATAGTTGTTCCTATGGTTAGTCAATTACATCAATATTCTTCTAGACCACTTTTGAACAGATTCCAATAAATCTTCATACAGTGATCACCATTAAGTGTAGATAAGTGGGATGTTTTTGCAGAATGCGCGTAAGCATTTCGGAGTTAAGCGCCCTTGTTTCTTCCGACAAGGAGGTATTGCAGGGTATACACCACTTCCAGTGATGATTTTAGTTTCTTCGACATTTTCGTGAAGGTGATTTGACACTTGCCAAGCAGTGTAGATGTCTAATTTATCATTTGTTTCAATCCAATTGAGTAATCATCGTTAAAGAAATGTTTTGGTATGAGCATGTGTCACATTTGACCACTGTTTTAAGTAGTGTATACATGTAAATCACAAATGAATATACATATACTGAGTGTTTTTATCACCAGATTTTTTAGATTGAGTTACTTTTTGAATGCTTCACACAATGCTGTTTGAAAATTTGATGACTCATACTAATTTTGAAACATTAGAAACAGATTCACCATTTTTTCATCATTAAACATTCACATACTTATTTATTTAAGTCGTTTAAGTGAAAGTTTTCATTTACTTTAACTTCTTATTAAATAATATTTATATATTGAGTAGTACTGTAATTTTACTTCATTATTAAAGTTAATGATTGTTTTTTCTGAAGTGTCAATGTGGCTGGCATTATTTTTATATTGTTTATGTTTCAGGGTATAATTCCTCTAACATTAAATAAAACCCTCTGTTCTAGTTTTATACTAACTTCTTGGAGATAGAAAAATGTAGATAAGATATTTCCAATTAAAATATCATATTTGTTTGTCATGATTTTGTAAATATTTATTAAATAGTATAAAATTAATATAATATAACATTGCAAAGGTTTTAGAATAATAACATATAGTGCCGCATAACTAATTTATTAATTCAGTAATAATGCATCATAACTGATATTTTCTAATATATATAGTATATCCTACATAATTAAACTGACTCATTTTTACTCAGCTCTGTATTGATGGTGGTATAGATCTTTGGAAAATGTGTATATAAAAGTTACTTTCTGAAATCCATAGTATATGATATGCTTGTATCAGCATATTCATCTCCATGGTAACTCATGTTTTTATTATTTCTAGATTCTCAGACTTGGTATGTTTGAAGTTCACTGCGATGACCTTGTCCGTGCACTTTCCAAACGTGCCGACGCATTGTGCACAAAACTTCTCGGTAGAATGGCCAAAGACCATCAGGAGGAAAACAAAATGTGAGTACTTGATTCATTTATACAAAATGTGAGTACTTGATTCATTTATACAAAATGTGAGTACTTGATTCATTTATACAAAATGTGAGTACTTGATTCATTTATACAAAATGTGAGTACTTGATTCATTTATACAAAATGTGAGTACTTGATTCATTTATACAAAATGTGAGTACTTGATTCATTTATACAAAATGTGAGTACTTGATTCATTTATACAAAATGTGAGTACTTGATTCATTTATACAAAATGTGAGTACTTGATTCATTTATACAAAATGTGAGTACTTGATTCATTTATACAAAATGTGAGTACTTGATTCATTTATACAAAATGTGAGTACTTGATTCATTTATAAATTTAAGCTCTGCATTGTTCTCTTGTATCACATTTTGGGTAGATTCTTTTGGAAGTTGATAGCGCTACATCTGGAGGGGTGGAGTAAAAACACTTGGCTATCTGATTTAGTCTCAGGGCTTGACTAAATTAGATACCTTCATGTTTTCATACTCTATCTATTACTTAGACAATATAAACCATAAATATTCCATATATATACACTTCCATCCAAAAGTTTCTTCACACTTGAATATTTTGAATTTCGTTACCTTTACTTACAGAATTTCAAATAAAACATGTTTGAACATGAAGTAAAATTATTCATCTCACTTCTGTGATGGATGGTTGACTCAATCAACAATTTGCACATCTCGGCAGCAGCATCAATTGGCCTGCATCCATAACCAATGTATGTGTGTAACTGATTGATCTGACACAGACATTAAGATAATTTGTTTCAGTACAAATTTATAAATATAAAGCATTTTCGATTTCTTGCATGTGAAACGAATACGAAAATACATTAATTGCTATGGGAACTTGTTAAAGTGTGAAGGATCTTTTGGAGGGCAGTGTATATACATGTATATATATTTTTTAATATGATCATGACAACATCTCATGTTCCTGTCTTTGCATTATCTTACTGTAGTACTTAACATGATGTCCGGGTACCATATTTAACGGCTACAGCAATACTGACTTTCTCACTTAGGTTATGTGACGACTACGAACAGATTGCGGAGAAGGCTTTAACAACTCCCTCAAACACAGAACAATTGATGGAATTGAAGGAATACATTGGAAAAGTGGAAACAGACCTTATTTTCACTATGGAGAAAAGACTGTATAAGTCACAGGAGAGATTATCATTTCTGTCAGACTTTGCTCAGTTCTCTCCAGCTGAGATACGTCTCAATGCCAATGTTTTCATGTGGCACGGTAGAATGCCAGCCATTTTTGAAGAACACAAGCTGATTGTCTCTGAGAAGAGATCTCAATATGAGGATGCACTCAAGGTATGGATCTGTTTATTGTTTGTGGTGTTAAGCTTAGTTTGATGTCTGTACTCTGTACAGTGGTCAAGTCTTGCAAACAACTATGGCATCTAGATGCACATTTCATACTTGTTGGCATTATATGTTTGTACAGTAAAACCTCACTTTAAGACCACCTCAATAATAAGACCACCTCAAAATTAAAACCACAATTTTTCAAAGTCCATTTTCACTGTGTTGCTCTTTATTCAACCTCAATATTAAGACCACCTCAATAAAAAGGCCAGTTTTCAAGGGTACCAAGGGTGGTCACATTATCGAGGTTTTACTGTAATAGTATTAAAGTTATGTTTGTCAACATTTTCCTTTCAAAACATGAACTAAAATTTATCCTTTATACATGTATGACCATAGACTTTTCTAAAGGTAATATATTATAATATAAATGACATTGACAAGAAGCAACCTTATACTGGTACCGTCACCAGCTTACATAACATTTCCATCATATGGTATGTCTATAGTTCAGAATTTTAGTTCAGTTGGAAGTAACGAAGAATTACTGAACCAAACGACTGATGAATTAATAAGTCCTATCATTGTTCTGCTTTAGCTGCGTAGAGACAGATTCAATGAAGAATTGGAGAGTTATGCCAAACAGGTTGAAGAATTCCAGACATTTGGAGACATGTCAGAGATACAGAGATATCTGAGAAAGGCCCAAGCTTTAGATAACAAACTGCAAGCCGCTGCTGAAAAGGTAAGATTTATACAGTATTCTCGACAGTGATGTCTTCCTGTGGGTTGGTCCTCTCATTGTTAGTCACTGGTAGTATTGGTAATTTTACCTTATTGAATTGAGTACCATATGATAAGCATGAATTATAACTAGTTTACTGCATGTGTAGCAAATAGATCACATCCGCTATTTAAAAAAAATAGTCCTCAGAAGTAACATGGAGGGAAAGTAGTTCCAAAAAGGCTTGGAAAACCTCATCACGTACCTCGATGTTAGGTATATTCATCCACATACTTTTGATGTTTATGTCTGAACTGTACAGAAATCCCCGAGATGTTACCGATAGAACGTGTAGGGGATTCAGATATGTAAAGTTTTTGTCTAATGATATGCCAGATGAAGCTGTGTTGAAGTAGGTTGATATGAGATAGAAAGAATTTTATTTCATCAAAATCCATGATTATCTTCAGCATATTGATTTCAACTTAAAAATCTTTGTAACCAATTTTGTCAGTATGACCTGTGACTCAAGTTTATCTTAATTCTTTGTTTTACCAAAATATTAGATATTAAGTGTTAATGAAATATGTTGTATGTCTTATCAAGGTTGAAGCATTCAACAATGAAGAAGAAGCATTTGCTTGGCAGACGACATCTTATCCTCAGAGACAACAAATTATGACTACACTGAAGCCATTCTTACAGTTATATGAAACAACAGTAGAATTCAACAATAAATATAAGTAAGTGGATATAGTCCTATTTCAATTTATTGAACTATATTGATTTTTTCCCAAATCATCTTTTTCTTGTTTGTCCATTTCCTTAATTATTCTGAAGTAACTAAATTTAGAACTACTTAGCAGATTTGGAAAATATTCTTAACCCTTTATTTTGTCATTAGGGATTGGATGGAAGGACCAATGACAGGTGTGGACCCTGATGATGTGGAACAGGAAGTGGGGAACTTTTGGAGAGGTCTATACAAACTGGAGAAAGGATTTGAAAATGTTCCAGCAGCAAAGAAGATTGCTGGAAAGGTTAGAGATTTGTCATCTACATTATTTTCTTCCAAGATCAGTCACTGACTGGTCTTCATAGTGATGTATTGTCCATTATTGTTTTGAAATTTGTCTTCAACTTTATCCTATGGCTCGGAAGCCGAAGACAAGTAACAATTTATCTCAGCAAGCACATGAATAACAGCAGTACTGTAAAACGCAATCGAAAAAAATCAGACTATTATTACTATAGTGTTTGCTGGTATTTTAGCATTATTTCTGGTTTCGGGGTACGTTGGTATTTTGACAATAAAACATACATTGAAACAATTTGGCATGATAGGAAATTAACAGACATGAAATGATATTGACAGCATGCATTTACTGTAAAATAGTTGAACGATGAAACTGAACGCAAAAGAAAATCA
The DNA here is from genome assembly GCA_032209605.1 of Mactromeris polynyma. Classification (NCBI taxonomy): domain Eukaryota; kingdom Metazoa; phylum Mollusca; class Bivalvia; order Venerida; family Mactridae; genus Mactromeris; species Mactromeris polynyma. Next base: position 1,192,100 of record JASFXZ010000009.1, read on the forward strand.
AAGTAAGTTTTTAGTCTGTTGCAATATTTCGTTAGTACCGCGAAAATACAAGCAAACAGTATTTAATTTCTGACTATTAATAGGACAAGTTATTGATTGCAGGTGAAGTCTAAGGTTGAAGAATTCCGGGAACATATGCCGATGATTGGAACATTGTTTAACCCTGGTTTACGTGATCGCCATTGGGAACACATTAGTGAGATTGTCGGCTATAATCTCAAACCTGACGATAGTTACTGTCTGTCACGATTTGTGGATATGAACCTCGATCAGTTCATACCAAAGTTTGAATCTATCAGTGAGGCGGCCAGTAAGGAATACTCTTTGGAGAAAGCTATGGATAAAATGCAGACAGAATGGGCTCCGGTATGTATCCATAATCCTATATGTATCTGTGAATACTGTTATATTGTGTGCGGTTTTTCATTAGGCCTAAAAAAAAATATCTGTGTTTCGGGTAACCCGACCCTACCTGTCGAAAAACCCCGACCCTAGAGTTTTTTATGACCCCGGAGAATTTTTTTTCGATTTTTAATTGTTTTTGAAAAAAAAAAAAAAAAAAAAAATTTGTCCCTACCCTACCTAGCATTTTTGAGACCGTTACCCTAAAAACAGATATTATTTTTTTTGGCCTTATGGTGAAAAATGACTGTCTAAATAAGGATGAATGTTTTCTCAGCTGTCAAATGAACTTCTAGATTTGTTTTGTTCGCCAAATCTTATCTATTTTATTAATTTTTAAAGATGTATCAGCTATCTGGTTCATCTGAACATAAAATGTTTGAATTGGCTTCTTCAAGAATTGTTGTTGCATTGGATAAAACATCTCTAATAAGAACCATTGCAATGTATTACCGATTGAAAATATCTTTTTTTATCATTTTACTAACAGATAAAACTTGTAAAATACCATGATTGTTAAAAAAATGGAAGTTTTGTTTAAATTTTATGATTAACAAACATCTTTTTTCACCAAATATGGATCAATACATTATGAGTTCATTCTTTGTTAATGCATGTTTATTGATGTTTTAACTATAGCAAATATATTTTTCATGTTTGTTTCGGTAAACAAATGAACAGAAATGAGCATTATATATCTTGAACCAGTAAAATTGTAATAAATCAGATACTTTATACAAAATGTCTGATGGAAGTATTAGTTAAATATGATTATTTCGTGAAACAGTTAAAAGTCTCTACTGTATGGTGAACAGTTTGTTAAACACCAATGTTGTTGTATAGAACTGATTCATGTTTGAATGTTTGACATTACAGATTGAGTTCACTATCATACCATACAGAGACACTGGCACACAGATCTTGTCATCTGTTGATGATATACAACTGTTACTGGATGATCACATTGTGAAAACACAAACAATGAGAGGCTCTCCATTTATCAAACCTTTTGAGAATGAAATCAAGTATGTAATATTCTGTTGTTAAAATTCGAGGGCTCAACGCAACACTGTCGTAACTTCTATGTATTTATATAGGAGTTATGACAGTGTTGCGTTGAGCACTCGATATATGTGTGTGTGTTTAAATGTAATTTTCTCCATTTGAATATAATGAATTAGGAGATAATTGATTTCCCTTATTAATGTAGAATATCTAAGATGGGTGTCGCTAGCAGGTGCTTGTGCACAAGATTTTCACGAGTTTTAGGTTTGAAAGTCATTCAGCTTTGGGCAGCCGACACATTAATACCTGTTTTTTCTTTAAAGTTAATTATGAAATGTTACTTCATGCAATCGTATATTACGAGGTTTTAAACAGTCATATGTGTTCATGAATTATGTTGATAACTAAGATGTATTTTGACAACGTTACTCGGTCACTCACAATGTAGTCAGTTGCCCAAGTGCTACCCATACATCACAAATGAAATAGTAATTTGAAATGTATGTTGTTTTATGTCTTGCTTATCGGAGGCGGTCGAGTTAATAAAGCGAAGTGTAGGATTATTGATCTCTCATATATTCCTAATGAAGTTACTTTCAATGTTTATGAATTGTGATTTAAAGGGGCAGTGTTTATACTAAGAAAACTTCACACCGTCATAATCTTGTCGATACATCATTCACAGTTTGAACATTCATAGTGTTGTTTCTGTTTGAAGTGAAAGTACTAAAGTTGTACAATCTTTTGAATGCAGGAATTTAGTATATGACAGTCTCCAAGTCAACACGCAAGTTTATAGAATTGTATTTTGCCACATACAGTAAGCCGTCACATAGTTAATGTTTGCTTTATGTATACAGAGAGTGGGAGGGTAAACTGATGCTGTTACAAGATGTGCTGGATGAATGGTTGAAAGTACAAGCCACCTGGTTGTATCTGGAACCGATTTTTAGCTCTCCGGATATCATGGCTCAGATGCCTGAAGAAGGACGTAGATTTACCACTGTAGACAAGAACTGGCGTGACATTATGAAGACCGCTGTTGTGGACAAGCATGTACTTGAAGTGATCAAGATTGATAAGCTTCTGGAGAGAATGAAGAAATCTAATGAACTTCTGGAATTGATCCAGAAAGTAAGAATATTATTATACTTCAAAATTTAATTCACTGGTACATAGATATGTTCTAAGTATGTGTCAATAATTATCACATGTCACTTTAGTCAATGCAGCTATCAGAAAGTTGACTATTGGTATTTGGTTTTTCAGCTGGATATTTCAGCTTTGTCTTTTGCACTTTTTGTTAATACATAATTTGTTAACTTTATAGGGATTGAACGATTATTTGGAGAAGAAGAGATTGTACTTCCCACGTTTCTTCTTCCTGTCTAACGATGAGTTGCTGGAAATTCTGTCAGAAACCAAAGATCCAAAGAGAGTACAACCACATTTGAAGAAATGTTTTGAAGGTATTGCCAGCCTGGAATTTACAGATGTACTTGACATTACACACATGTTGAGTAGTGAAGGGGAAGTAGTAGAACTACAAGATGTCATCTCAACATCCAAGGCTAGAGGACAGGTAGAGAAGTGGCTGCTGGAGTTGGAGTCGGACATGATTGCTTCTATTCATAAGGTACTTGCTAATGAGTTACTCTTTATAAACAATATGAGCTGCGCAAACACAAAACCTGTTTTAGTGACATTGGTTATGACGTCGAGTAGGTGGTTATGACGTCGAGTAGTTGGTTATGACGTAGAGTAGTTGGTTATGACATTGAGTATTTCCCAATCAAAGTTTTGACGTCGCAAACTAAGCACTTTATCAGAAGATGTTTTTGGAGGCTTAAGCGTGATTTATAGAATTAAACTAATGAGGAAACATAAGTATCGCATAATTTTTTGTTCCAATTGAAGGGCAGAAGATTATTTTAAAAATTATGTACATTCTGACACGACATCATCATTTTGTAGCTTACTTCTGCATCTTGTCCTTAAGATTGGAATTGCTATAAAAGCAAAGTAGACGTCCCATTTTAATACATTGGTTTTAAATGAAAGTTGAATCATATATCTGTTAGAAAATGTAAAAACTTGAAAATGGATTTTTTAGTCATGACCACAGGTTTTGTCATGCCACAGCTCATGTATCGAGAGCTCAACGCAACTCTGTCGTAACTCCAATATAAATACACAGGAGTTACGACAGTGTTGCGTTGAGCCCTCGGTATATGTTACATGTATATCTTTGGAATTTATAACTACTTCCGTGGCCTCTGCTTCCAGGGTTAATATACGCTGATGACCTGTTGGGTCCAACAGTTATAATTGAAGCTCTATTGATGTTTAAGTTATTCCTGTTTTGAAGAATGATATATTATAGTTCAACTTGGGTTATATTTTAATTTGAATCAAATAGACATAACTTTTGAAGTGCTTCACAGAATTCGAAAGAATTTGCTTTAGGAAAAACTTAAACATAAACATTATTTTTGGGTCACTTTTGTCTAGATGTGCTTTAATTGTAAACACTGAGCTTTATTGGCATTTTATGCATGTATGTTGCATTTTAACATTATAGATTTAATTATTTTCCCATTCAGGTCACTGGTGAAGCATTAGACGCATACACCAAACAATCTAGAAAAGATTGGGTCAAGAAATGGCCAGGTCAGTGTGTTTTAGCCGTCACTGCTAAATATTGGACAACATATATTCACGAAGCTATACAGAAAGGAGGCAATGCTTTACAGGCGTACTTGGACGTAAATAACACTCAGATTGATGATATCGTCGCAATGGTTAGAGGAAAACTGTCCAAACAAAATCGTACAACATTGCAAGCGTTGATTGTGCTGGATGTCCATGCCAGAGATGTGATGGTCAATCTTGTAGATTTAATGATCACCAGTGAATTCGATTTCAACTGGTTGAGTCAGCTTCGTTACTACTGGGAGGTAAAGCTTTACTGTCTTCTGTCGTGTATCAGACTTTCTATGGTAGATCTAGTAAAAGTGGTAACACAACTGTTATTTTGCTTTGGACAGAGACATGGGATACATGACAGTAATGTATGCTAATGATTTGTCATATTTGAATGATTTCAGCTGTACAAATACATATGTTTTACATTTAACAGGCATGAGATTTTGACGCTCACAAGAGCCGTTTTTAGATTGATACCCTGGACTCACCGGGGGCCTTCAGAGGCCCCTTGGACCCCTTTGCCGAATTTTCAGCTGATTTTGAAATTTTGCGTTCTCATACCTGCATTTAAAGATGGTCTCAAAATAGTAAAGTGAGCTCCATTAGGATTGTGTTGGAGAGATGTACACATAAGCTGGTTTTCTATGTACTATGTTACATATTACAGGAGGAACGCATGGTAACAAGAATGATAAACGCTATGTTGAAGTACGGGTATGAATACCTAGGAAATACTGGACGTCTTGTCATCACACCACTCACTGATAGATGTTACAGGTATGTACAGACGGTGGTCCTAGTGTTTAGTTGGTAAAAAATAACAAAATATGCTAATTTCTTAAATATATTTGTAATTTGCTCTTTTACTTACATAATCAAAACATTAGACCCACTTTTGAATGACTTATTATTCTGTTGATTTGTTAAACTTGAATATCAATGTTTGACTGTAAAACATTACTTATGTGTCCAATGTTTTCAATGATCATAAAACATATCTTCAGAACCCTTTTTGGAGCTCTACAACTTCACTTGGGAGGGGCCCCTGAGGGACCAGCTGGTACAGGAAAGACAGAGACGACTAAGGATTTAGCTAAAGCTGTTGCTAAGCAGTGTGTTGTGTTTAATTGCTCAGATGGTCTCGACTTCATTGCTTTGGGAAAATTCTTTAAGGTATTGTAAACATTTCTGACATGTAAAAAGAACTTGCCGAAAATGCTGAATTATTGTCTACTGAATTATATCTGTTTCACTTGGCAAACTTGCTTTGATATTATAGTCAAACCTGTGTTAAAGACCACCTGCGAACAAAGACCTCTATTGCAAAACCTGTCTGCAAAGACCACCAATTTTATCTCCCATCAGACCATTTTCAATGATATTTAATCTGTTAATAGAGAACACCTGTAAACAAAGACCGCATTTTGCTGTTCCCATGGGTGGTCTTTACAGACAGGTTTGACTACAATAGTTTTAATTTTTAATCAAGAGTAACAATGTCAATATTTGACTTGTGTATGATGGGGCTTTGTCTTCATTCGTTGCTCATGTTGATCCATTCTTGTATCTTGAGTTTTTTATTACATTTAGACTATGTAAACAAACATTGTGATACCAAATGACTGCTGTATAGATTTATTACCTTGCAGTATTGCAGATAGAATGTTTATATTGTAGGGTTTGGCATCGTGTGGTGCTTGGTCATGTTTTGATGAGTTCAACAGAATTGATCTGGAGGTGTTGTCTGTCGTTGCTCAGCAGATTCTTACCATTCAGAGAGGTATGTTTTATGTTTACTTTGTCAGCTAAATGTCACACCCAGGGTCTCCTTGTTGTGGCCCCTACAAAAATTCATACTGAATAAAATGGTTGAAGTTTACAGTTTACAACAGGGGAATTATACATGTATATTAGTCAAGATAATATTGATATTCATTTACTTATGTTGGATTCCTGTCATTTTCTGTCTTCATATATTCGATTGATTGGAATCAAAATATATAAACCTACGTTATGTGATACAGTTCACCAAATGGAGAAGCATACTACATTATACTATATGAGTTTGATTGAATGTTTCAGCCATCGTGAGTGGATCTGATACACTGGTGTTTGAAGGAACAGAGCTGAGACTTGACCCAACATGTTCTGTGTTTATCACAATGAATCCTGGTTATGCTGGTAGATCAGAGTTACCCGATAACTTGAAGGCATTGTTCCGTACAGTAGCTATGATGGTACCGGATTATGCTATGATTGCTGAGATCTCCCTCTACTCCTGTGGGTTTGTGTCTGCTAGACCTCTGTCAGTAAAGATTGTAGCTGTATACAGACTGTGTTCTGAACAGTTATCCTCCCAGCACCATTATGATTACGGTATGAGAGCTGTAAAATCAGTACTCACAGCTGCTGGTAACCTCAAGGTATCATCTTTATCTCTCAGTCTTTTTACTGTATGACAAACTTAAGCTACATTCATTCTACAATACTTCCATTGTTCGAGTTGTTTGTGAATAATATATTTGATTATCCGAAAATGTTACTTTGTTATTTCTAATATTTCTGAATCTATTGTGTTTATTGTAGTTTAACTTGTTACAAAAGTTATCTGTAACATTTATTGACACTAGTATACAACTACCTGATGCATAGCTTCTGTTTTGTTGCTCTCCGGCCAATTATCTGTATAAACGTGAACAGTTTTAATTTGTTAGAAATTCATAGTATGCTTGCTGAACTAGGTTTTCTTTTTCTTAACAGTCTTATTTGCCATTAATGTCCTTTTCTCATGATTGACTGAAGTTTACTTTACATTTCAGTTGAAATATCCAGAGGAAGACGAGAGTATTCTCATGTTGAGATCCATTATTGATGTCAATTTACCCAAGTTCTTGAGTCATGATTTACCACTGTTCCATGGTATAACATCTGACTTGTTTCCTGGTGTCAAACTTCCTGAGCCAGATTATGAAATTCTCAATGAACATGTTAAAGACAATTGCCAGAAAGCTAACATTCAATGTGTGGACTTCTTCTTGGAGAAAATACAACAAGTATGTAGACACGGTACTCACCATTGTAATACATTACAATCAATGCATCAAATTTTGTTCACCGGCCTTACTGAAATGAGTTTTTTTATTGCGTTCGCCAGCCTTACTGAAATGAGTTTTTTAATTCCATTCGCCAGCCTTACTGAAATGAGTTTTTAAATTCCGTTCGCCACCCTTACTGAAATGAGTTTTTAAATTCCGTTCGCCACCCTTACTGAAATGAGTTTTTAAATTCCGTTCGCCACCCTTACTGAAATGAGTTTTTAAATTCCGTTCGCCACCCTTACTGAAATGAGTTTTTAAATTTTGTTCACCGGCCTTACTGAAATGAGTTTTTAAATTTTGTTCACCGGCCTTACTGAAATGAGTTTTTAAATTTCGTTCACCACCCTTACTGAAATGAGTTTTTAAATTCCGTTCACCAGCCATACTGAAATGAGTTTTTAAATTTCGTTCGCCACCCTTACTGAAATGAGTTTTTTAATTCTGTTCGCCACCCTTACTGAAATGAGTTTTTTAATTCTGTTCGCCACCCTTACTGAAATGAGTTTTTTAATTCTGTTCGCCAGCCTTACTGAAATGAGTTTTTAAATTTCTTTTATATGCCCAAAATCTTAATGAATACTTGTGTGAGAAATACATGCTAATGATTTACTACTTTCTTTTTCGTTAACAGATTTACGAGATGATGATTGTACGTCACGGTTTTATGATAGTTGGAGAACCGTTTGGAGGCAAGACACAAGCTTACAGAATGTTGGCAGCTGCCTTAGCTGATATTCATGAAAAGGTAAAATAAATGTTTATGCTTGTTTGCACGTGAGTCACCACTAATTGCATTGATACAGTTGTACGGTTGACACCATTGGTACATATTGTAAAACCATTTTTGTTTGCATTTATTTGCTTGTAATACTTAACATTTTAAGTTAGCTGTATTATTGTACGCTTTCACAATTTTGATAGATATAATACACATTTATACACTTATATTGTCATATAGTCATATGCATTTTTCACATTTACATATTTTGTAACATTTCGTTTTCTTGTCCCAAGTATGCATTAACATTGATTCCAAGTAAAATTTTATTCCAATCTGCATGCCTATTGGATCATGTTTGAATATCTTATAAATCTCCAATTATCTCTGTAACCGTACATGTTATTGTTTTATAAGCCTGATACCTACATTAACCTAAACCCTCTGTATCTTACTGTATGGAGAGATTGGAAAACAGTCCATCTCTTTGCAACTAAATTTTAAAATCCCGATGTACTAAAGAAACTGGGTACCCTGGTAGCTTTTTGTCCATTTTTGCATTTCAATTTAAAAAAAACACTGAAAACTGGAATTCTATCTTGATAAAATTTTGTCTGATCTGAATTTGTCTGCTTTATTGAAATTTGCTTTGGATACAAAAAATGACAGTGTAACATTTTGTCTTCTAACATTCGTGTGTTTATGTTGTATACATGTTATGTGTTTGTACACAAACATCTTATTTCAGAATGATGAAATGAGAAGAAGGGTAAAACTGATGCGTACTTACCGATTTACTGTCATTATTTCATTTCATTTAGAGATTTTTGTTGAGTATTTTTGACGGATGTGACTGCCTTTAACTACCTGTAAGACAAACTTTGACATTTACATTGGTGAAACTCCTTTTTTATGTAAATTTATAGTAATCTGCCGTACAATGTTATTTAAATAGGCAGCTGTCAGATGCTCAATATTGATAATGATGTCAGTATATCTGTAAGTTATGCAGTGTATGACCTTCAAGACAGAGAAATATATATATGTTTAAATATGTCAAGCAAAGCAATGACTTTCAAGCATTTTATTGAAAGGGTAGATCACAATTTATACTTTTTATGCCCCCCCCCCCGCCAAAGAAGAGAGGGCATATCGGTTTGCTCATGGTTGTCGGTCCGTCTGTCGGTCCGTAACCTTTTTGTTTCCGATCAATAACTCAAGAATCGCTTGACCTATCATCCTCAAACTTGGTCCACACATTCATCTTGGGTAGCAGAGGAACCATATTGATTTTGGGGTCAAAGGTCAAGGTCACAGGGGGCATAATGTTTTACTAATATCTCTTGTATAAATTGAAATGATTTTATTACCCGACCCAAATCAACAAGATTCTGTCAGCTTGAAAGTCATTGTTTGCTTGACATTGATCTAATACATGATTCCATCTTTAATGTACATGTCAATGTTTATGTCCTATAAATTTCTAGATATCTGTGAATGGTGTTCAAATTATTTATGGTTCCAAGTTGCAAGATGTTGGTTAATTCCATGAATTTCTAAACTCACTGTTCAAATCATATCTGATTTATTAGAAAGAAACATTGACCTGTGTTAAATTCTATGTATAATTATTTATGATTCTGTGGTGTACATTGGGATATGTTTTAAATTGAATGAACATTTTTCATCTTTTTCGAAACAAAATCCTAATGAACCTGTTCATGGTTGTGAAATACAACAAGACAGAGAATTGTTTGGTCACATTTTATTTAACCATAAGAAAGTCATTTAGAAAATCTTGGCTTCATTTGTTCAGGCAATTTTATTTCATTTAATCCCAATGTACAAGTCTATATTATCTTACGTCTTTGACTACCCTGTATGCATGTTATATACATTTTATGGTGTCAGGTTTTGAAAACTACATATATTACTTTCATTCTGTGTATATATATACATATATGTTATTAGAGCAGGCATGAGAATTTTCTGTGGATTCTGGGAAATTCGTGGATTTGACGCTTGCAAAGGTCGTTTTTGAGACAATTTAAGCAATCTTAGATGCTTAAAAGCCGGGAGCTTAAGCGGCCCCCTGGACCCCTTGCCGAATATTCACCTGATTTTGAAATTTTGCATTCTCATGCCTGTTAGTACTTCGCACTGTGTTTCATACACATGCACACAATATTGACTTGCACAGTTTGTAGAATCTACATGTACTTATTTCACTTTGTTTCCATGTATCATCTGTTGGTAAAATCTTACATGTTGATGGTTGAAATCTGTCTGTCCATTTATTCATAGCATTTAGAGATTTATACTTCCTAGTTGTTAGCTTGTTTACATGTAGTTGTTCATAATATTGTCTGAAAGTAAAATATAATGTACATATGGTATGTATGTGTGTTTACTTAGTAAATATGATCTAATCTCGGTCCAAAAAATAATTCATTCTAAATAAATAGTAATAATCAAAGAACATTTTAAACCAGTAGGAAGTCCATCCAAGCATCATCTTTAATGTTTTTGCTTTGCATAGTCCTTGTTAAAATTCTTGTTTGAAAGCTGAATAAGAAATATTTGACTTTTTGATTTGGCAACAGTTGTATTGTTAACATGTGAGTATTAGACAAACAACAGTGTATCTACTAATATGTTGTGCTTATACCTCTGCAGTTGTTTCTGTTCAAAATGCATTTCAGAAGTGTTGTAGGAAAGAAGATTCAGAATTTTTAAATTAATTTTTGGATATTTATTTTACAGGGATTGATGGAAGAAAACAAAGTACAAATTACTGTGATAAACCCAAAAGCCATCACGATGGGTCAGCTGTATGGGTGTTTTGATCCTGTATCCCATGAATGGTCTGACGGTGTCCTGGCTGTGTCATACAGAGCCTTCGCTTCATCTACAGTAAGTTCTGTCATTCTCACATATATTATACTACACTAAATGCTTAGTTTCACTTTATTTTGTTATAAGTCTTATCATACATTTTTGGTAATTAATGGAGATTTGATTGTGTATCATCAATGGTAATTTAATCATGTAATGGTAATTTGATCATGTCATACCAACAGTAATTTAATCATGTAATAGTAATGGTAATTTGATCATGTAATAGTAATGGTAATTTAATCATCATGTAATATCAATGGTAATTTAATCATGTAATGGTAATTTGATCATGTAATAGTTATGGTAATTTGATCATGTTATATCAATGGTAATTTAATCATGCAATATCATGTTTCTATGTGAAGTTAACATACAAAATGTGGTGATTTTGCTCAAACTTGATTTAAGTATATCTGTGATCATAATCATTCAAATTATCTTTATTTACATAATGAGACATAAACACATATTTTTTCCTTTCTCCTTATGGAGATAATTCTGTACAGTTAGCAATATGTTTATATATGGTGTGTATGCTACTTTCAGACCCCTGACAGAAAATGGTTGATATTTGATGGTCCTGTAGACGCTATCTGGATTGAAAACATGAACACTGTATTGGACGACAACAAGAAGCTGTGTCTGATGAGTGGTGAGATTATACAGCTTGCTCCGACAACAAATCTCATGTTTGAACCCATGGATCTTGAGGTCGCTTCACCAGCTACTGTAAGTGTATTTGAGCGTCGCTGTATGATTTCCAACTTCTTCTTTAAGTGACGTCACATGTGACATCACCATGTACTGATGTCCAGTAAGCAATATTTGCCCCATATGACAAAACGAAAAAAGGAAGTATGAAGTAAATATTGTTTCCTGCTCGCAAATAGTGACGTATGTTGCATTTTCTTGAAAAGATGTCACTTACAGAAGAGGTTGTAAATCCCATAGCAGCACTCATTTGTTCAATGTAAGCTTCATTTACCAACTTATTCTACTTGTGTATGTTATATGTTGTCCAATCTCCATGGACTATTACACTCTCTGTATGTTAACCTTCGTTACTTTCATATTATTGTCTTATAAAGATAAAATATAGTACTTCTTATGAAATATGTTGCCTAATCTCTCTCTATATGTATGTATTGTTTAATTGTATATATATGTTCTTCTCTGTTTAACATTTCCGCCCAACATGATCTGTAAAGATTACGCCTAATAAACTGAATTGAATTGAAACTATAATTATCATTGTTGGTTTCACACTTCTTAAGGCAGATGCAATCCAAAACATTGTCACTTGTCTCCAAAAAATAATGGTATTGTCTGTGTTTTGTTTAAGCCTTATGAAATGTAGACATTGAAAGGTGTCATTCATAAAGAATCCTTTACAGTAAACAATGATTTTGGGTTAAAACTGCATTTATTTGTTATTGTAAATATGTTATTTTGCTGTAATTGTCAAAATAATGCATTAGCAAGAACAACATCTTATTATGTGACTCTATACTGTTTCAGGTATCTCGATGTGGTATGATTTACATGGAACCTTCCTCTCTGGGTTGGCGTCCTCTTGTCAAGTCCTGGATGAATGATATGCCAGCATCATTGACTGAGATGCACAAGAGTACTATAAATGACTTGTTTGAGAGGTTTTGTGACGCTTGCATACAACAAGTAAGGAAAGGAGGAGTTAAGGAACTTGCTCCAACCACGGACACAAATCTGGTTAAGTCGTTGATGAACCTGATGGATGTGCAGATGGATGAATTCAAAGATGAAGCAAAGATTTCTCAGATGGAAGAAAGAGAAATCATGACATGGCTTGAGGTATTTTATTTCACATTTGTACAAAATTGTGAACTATTGCAGTCAGTTAATTTCTTGTGAGTTTTGTTCATTTAAATTTTGTTATATTAGTTTGCACATGTCGGTATGTCCGTTGGTCCGTAACCATTTCGTTTCCGATCAATAACTCAAGAACCCCTTGACCTAACATCCTCAAACTTGGTCCACACATTCATCTTGACTAGCAGAGGATATATATTGATTTTGGGGTCACGGGGTCAAAGGTTGCAGGGGGGAAATAATGTTTTACAAACATCTCTTGTTCAATATTAACTTTGATTATAACTTGCTGTTTCGTGTATGTAAGTGTTCATGTATTATATATGTATCATTTCAGAGTATGTTCTTCTTTGCCCTTACCTGGTCTATTGGTGGATCCTGTACTGATGATGGACGTATCAAGTTTGATAAACTTATCAAGGAATTGATTTCTGTATGTATTCAATATTTAGTAGGGATGTCAACGGTTAACTGTTAACCTTTCGATCGTCCGGTTATCGGTTACGTGTAAATTGGTAACCGAGTAGCTCGAAAAAAATGGCATTACTCTCAACCGGTGTCTACGTACATTTTAATAATTGTGTCCGATAATCGGTTAACTAGTTGGGAGATTGAGCGGTTAACCGGTTAGTAAAATGAACGGTTATTGACATCCCTAATATTTAGTAATTTTTGTAATTACAACCACATGTTTATCATTCATGTAATATTTTATTTAAGAGCTTTAACCCTTTACTCCATGATCACTCGTTTTCACGCCCTAATACCATCTCCATGATCACTCGATTTCACGCCCTAATACCATCTCCATGATCACGCGTTTTCACTCACTTGTTTTTAAACCACTATAAATCCATTATTTTCGTAAAATACTGACATTCTTATTTATTCTTATGAAAAGATCGCTCTTTCCTAAAGCTAATGCATTTAAAAAAAAAATGGGTTACTATATAAAGTTTTTGCATAAACTGCATTTAAAACATCACAGGTAACGATTTTACGCTGGACACGCTGAAGCGTATTTTCTTCACAAACTCACGGCAAGTTTACAATAAATACTCGGATTTTTACAATAAGTACCATAACTTTAACTTACCCTAATGTAAAAAGCAATCTTGTAAGATATTAATTCCACCAAAAAAATATGGTTAATAATAAAAGTTAATCCAAAAACAGCGATCAAACAATCCCATGTAAAGAAATTTTCACAGAAAAAATACGTCATCATGACATTTTTTGTGTCTGCTATTTTCTGAAAATTCACCAGGACAAAATCAATATTAAAGTAGGTCAAATCCAGGTACCTATTGTCTGTGTTGCAATTCTTGTGACAACAATTTAATTTTCAACAAGAATAAACATCAAAGATGTTTGAAGTCGCTGGCTAAGTCTTTGAAGTAAATATTTTGGATGACAGTTGCAGCCACCTTGTGAATTACAAATTGAGATCCAAGATTGATATGACATAATCATTGCAATTAACAATGGGATTAATTATATCAAACAGGAAATAGCAATATGAATTAACACATGATAAAGATCTCCTGGAGTTTTATGACTCTTATGTTTTTACAGCTGACACATGGGGCAATTTAGTGACCAGTAGGACTAATCTTCTGTCTAGGGTGTGGCTTATGAATTGCAAAACAATTAGCATCAACCAATCAGATTAATTGAACCATAAGAAATATATATTAATTAATGTCAATTATCATTAGCTGTTAGAATACTGAAGTCAATTTTAATATTTAGACTTTTTGTTTTATTTACATGTTCCAACATACGCCAATGTAACTGTAACTGTATAAGTAAATCTCCATTTGTGTTTGAACATAAATTTTGCTTGTAAAAACTCATTTTATAACAAAATATAAATATTGACTAAAATGGTGACTGTTTATTCATATATAAATAATTATAATTGCTAATTAATATGTGCTGTTGGGATTACAAACCCAATTTCACCACAATTATTTTTAGAAATACACAAAGTGTATGTGTATCTCAAATTATAATTTTGTGTATCTTCTATAATTTTTAACCCACAATAATAAAATTTACATCATTATACGGAAAATTTAATTCCCTACAACTTTTATGCTCATGTAAAGAACATTAAACCAATACTTTACACTGTTATTTCATGTTGAAGTATACAGGTGTCAATCACCTATTATTTTCCAATAATCTGTATGGAGATAGAGTAGGCTATGTGACCAGTCTCTTATCAGGATACAGTAGGTAAATGGGCTGGAGGCCTATGGAGTAAAGGGTTAAGTAATAGCATTGATATATCAAATTGTTGTCACCTATTTGGATATATTGAGTTACAATATGTGTTTGATTGTGTTGTATACACAGGATTCACTTTGTGTGTATAAAAGCGAGTTGATATATTAACTGGTCACAATACATAATTGTATCGATTTGTGTTAGTGGCCGTCCGTGTTTGTCTCTTCTCTTGTTGCTAGCAGCTTGTTTTCTATGCTCTTATACAGTGCTTTGATTCCACTACCATTACATTTACATGCTGCTTTATAACGACAGTATATTTTGATATTTGACCTTCTTAACCTTTTTGATGTAGCAAATTACTTGGTCGCAGTAAACGAAATACTGAAAAATAAACGTTATCAGTTGCACGAGATTTATAAAGCAGAGGGTGATTATGAAGGTATCGGAATAAGCACCCAATGATAAAGGATCTAGTAATTGTTTTTATGATGTGTAGTGAGAATGTTTCACCAATGAGGACCTTCTATTTTACAGGGCGGTATGACAGAAGACACAAGAGTGAAACTCAGTCTCACTGAGCTGGTTGAACCACCAATGAAACCATACATGAATCCTTTCCCACCCAAAGGTCGTATCTATGACTACAAGTTCATCAAGGAGGTAAACATTGACACATAATAACAGCACATTCTGATTACAGGCAAACTTACAATTCTGAACATACCATAACATTATGGTTTACATTTGAGTTTTCCTGTCAAATTAAAAAGTAGACAGTTTTGTGTTAAGAGAATGATTTCAGTGGTCATTGAAACAAGCTAGACTGTATAAAGGTTTGATTAATGGAACTGATAAAGACTCAAATTTGTAAATGCATAAATATGACTGAATCCAATTGACAATTTGGAATTAAGCAACTAACCTATGCTCCAGGCTCCTCTGGTTTTGTAATGGACAATATTCTGTGCATTACATCAAGAAGAAATTGGGGAAGAAAATTGTTTTGAAGAAAATAGGTGGATGGACATAATCATTTTTGTAAAAAAAAACATATTTTTTCGTATAAACAGGTTTCAGCTTTGAAAGTAATTTTAGTATGATATGATGGTTTTAAAAATGACAAATGACTAATTTGGACATTTAAACTCATCATTTTGGTAGGAATAGTATAGTTACATATTGTTTATGCTTGTTTTCATTGAAATGTAGCCAATCCTTGGACCTTATGGAACTGTTAGTGTATGTAATAAAATGACACACACACACTCATATATAGTTTTGTTTTATTGATAATATATTTAATATACATATTCTCCTATGTTGGTTTAATTGTAAAATGTATCCTTGATAAATGACTTGTTTCTAAATATTGTTGTGCAACTATGTGTTATAGAAGACTGTACATGCTGTATTACATGCTGGTATGTGAGGCAGATGCGTAATTGCCTGGACATATAACTGATATATTCTTGAAGTTACATATGGTTTTCCCTTGCATTTTGCTAATGGGGGTCCTGAGACTTCTACATAAGCCAATATCGGGAGTGCCTGATAATTTTTTCCATATATCAGCCATTGTGATTATGTATTACGGAGACACTTGCAAGGTGTAAGCAGGTTAAAGTAATTCCTACAAAGGCATTTATATAATGAAAAGTGCAGATTTGCTGAAATGGGCTAATCAGACGCTTGCGGGTCCCACGGATGCACACCTGTTAATAAATGCGTCTCCTCGGCCTGAAAAAATTGCGTCAGAGATGCAGAAAAAGCATGTCTGGGAAATCCCTGGTTACCATGAGTTGAGTTTACTTAGTAATCTGTTACATCTTTTGCATTTACTTAGTTTTGAAAATAAAAATGGATGGAAAATATAAAGTTGAAATAAAATCAATAAAAAAACTGATAGAATGATGTTACTTTGATACATGCATCAATGGCTTTATGTTGTACAACATAATCAGCTTTTGTGAAAGTTGTGTGGTTATTGCTGAGAATATTGTATCATGTCAGTCTTCACGATAACCCACTTGCCTGAAGGCCGGGCGGGACTAGTAAAATTATCGTCGGACAAGTAAAAAATCCATTTTGTCTGCTCGAACGGGCAAGTCGTGTTCGTGGTCCAGTCTGACTAGCTTTTATCCAGGCTTTCACAAAAATCGATGACGAAGTACGCAATACTTTGACTGGTTTTCACTTTGTCAATTTTGTTTGTGTAACAGCACTTTTTCATCAACTATCTTTACCAATCTTCGTTTCTGATTTAACAAATCAAAACAATCATCAAAGCATCATGTTTCTTCATTATTTTAACGGTGCTGTTAATTTTATTCGAGCAAGTGAAAGTTAATTCGGGCAAGTGGAAATTGCAAGCTGTCTTCCCGAATGGGCAAGTCCTTCAATAAAATTATCGTGAAGACTGTGATGTATATGTGATCTTGTATGTGTTGACAGGAGACCAATGTACTGTTGTTTTGTTATCTTTATAATGCTATTGCTATGTACACTCTGGAGGGGCATATTGTTACTTTATAATATGGAACAATATATCTGACATGCATATTTAAAGTGTTTTAGAACTTTGTTCAAAAATTCACAATGTTGAGTCAAACTTGCGTATCATAAACATACATGATGAACATGTTAAGATATGAGGACATTACCTATAGCGAGTGCTTGCTTATGTGGACATTGGCTGTAATCATAAGTCAATTCATTTACTTTAAATTGTTGGTATAATTTCACAGATAGCTTTGGTAATCTCTTGAAGTTTTGATGATTTGGTATATATCATACAACATGTGATACCCGTACTCGTACTTGTACTTACTTGAGTACCAATTTTCAAGTACTCAGCAGTACTCAGTACTCGTCTGAAATTATGAGTACAAGTACTCAAGTACTGAAGCAAAATGGTCATTACTTATGAGTACTTTGCAAGTACTCTATGAGTACTTCCACACACTTATGTGTGAAATGCAAATTAAAGTAACATAATGAAGTAAAAATATATTAAAAGTGAATGGTAAAAATAATTCATTAAATTTGAATAAATTAACATATCATGTTTTTATTTGCGACCCATTTTATATATTATACAATAATAATTTAAAACATTCTGTACTCGGTACTTACTTAAGTACACACACAAAAGTGAGTTCTCAGTACTTACACGAGTACTCCTTAAGCATCCAGTTCTCAGTACTTACTCGAGTACTCCTTAAGCATCCAGTACTCAGTACTTACTCGAGTACTCCTTAAGCATCCAGTACTCAGTACTTACTCGAGTACTATTCCCCAGTACTCGACCCATCCCTGTCATACAGGAAGAACGATGTGGGAACTAATGATGTAATGTAAATCTGATGATACATACAGATATGTACTATATTATCATGTGTCTCTTTATCAGGGTGCTGGAAAGTGGATTCCATGGTCAGAAGAATTGAAGGATTCTCCTCCTATACCTAAAGATGTGATGTTCAATGAAATCATTGTACCAACCGTAGACACTGTCAGATACACATACCTCATGGAGTTACTTATAAAACATCAGAAATCTGTGTTGTTCGTTGGACCCACGGGAACAGGAAAGAGTGTCTATGTTTCTGTAAGTGTAGTCTTCATATATATTGGTCTGATTTGTAGCATGTACTGTTTTATACATCTGTACATCAGTTCTTGCTGATTGTTCCAATGAAATTTGAATAATTGAAGTTATAATAGTTGATGAAGCCCTGTTTTATGAGTATTTCATTGCATTTGTTAAGTGAAATCTTGAAAGTGTGGATTATATTATACTGTCAAAGGCTTGAAATGTTATTATAAAAAATTCACACATTGGATAGAATATATTCTGTCATTTCAATCGTTAAACTAAGAAATTTCTACTTTCCAGTTACAAACCTTGGAGTTTTCCACATAATTCAAAGCAAAAGTTGAAAGTTGAAAATTATAGAATTGCATTACAGTCGAGATTTCTGTGATATATAAACATCTACAATATCTTGGTTGTGATTGTCTTTATAATGAGTTACTGTTTTTCAGGATTTCTTGTTACGCAAACTAGACAAAGAGGTGTACAAACCAAACATCATCAACTTCTCAGCACAGACAAGTGCTAACCAGACACAGAATATCATTATGTCGAAGCTGGACAAGAGAAGAAAGGGAGTTTTTGGTCCACCTCTTGGAAAAAGGGCTGTAAGTGGATTTATCACATAACTTGCACTCCAGGAGTGGCATAAAGCAGTGACATAAATATCATACGTAACTAGTTACATAAATAGCCGAATCACAGCACTATTTAAAGTATATTTAAAGATTGAAAACAATCTATTTATGGTGTTATGTGATAAATAGAATCTTACATTCGTGCTTCTTCGATATTGTTTTTATGAAACTCGTCGACTGAAACGATTTTGACGCTCAGCAGAGCCTTGCGTCATATTCAGTTGACTCGTTTCATAAACACAATATCAAATAAGCACTCATGTAAGATCCTCTATTTATTGAATTCCATGCATAATAAATGGAGGATGAAAATAAAAATTGTGTGTGTCTAAATTTTCTTGCATCGATTTCTTGCCTTTTTGTTGACTTGTGTATGCATTTTTAAGACAATATCTGCTGTTGATAATGTGGCATTGTTGACTTTTCTCATTTATAAGATATTGAACTATTCTAAGTATCCTGATTTTATCTTCAAACATTCCAGGTTGTATTTGTTGATGATTTGAACATGCCACTATTAGAACAGTTTGGAGCTCAGCCGCCGATAGAGTTGTTGCGTCAGTGGTTAGATCATTGGACATGGTATGATTTGAAAGAAGTTGTACCATTAAAACTGATTGATATACAGTTACTGGCTGCTATGGGCCCACCAGGTATAATATGATTGATTCTTCTTGTTTCTAGATAGAAGACTGTTGTTAATAAGATATGATAAGGTTATTTGTCTTGACAGGTAACCTTGCTGAAATAAAGATTTAATATTACGCAATTTTGTTGTCAGTATGAAATAGTGCATTATTTATGTCCTGATATCAGTGACATTGTTTCATTGTTTATTATTTACCAACTTCGTTGAAGATTTCACTGATCATGTTTCACATCTGAATTCTTTTATTTCCTTCTCTGTTTTTCGTATGCCACGTTGTCAGGATAACAGCTACAGACTGGGGAATATAATTAGAGTGTAGCCCGTGTCTGATTCTGTAAGCCATGTGAGGGGGTATAACAAAATGGGACTCGGCTTTGGTGCATATATTTGTTATGCCCCCCCTTCGAAGAAGAGAGGGCATATTGGTTTGCACATGTCGGTCGGTCGGTCGGGCGGTCCGTAACCTTTTCGTTTCCGATCAATAACTCAAGAACCCCTTCACCTATCATCCTCAAACTTGGTCCACACATGGGGTCAAGGTCACAGGGGCATAATGTTTTACAAACATCTCTTGTTATTTCTTACAGGTGGAGGTCGTAATCCAGTATCGCCAAGGTTCCTTGGTCATTTCAACATGATTTCGATCAATGAATTTGATGATGAAGCAATGTTGACTATTTTCAGAAAGATTATGGAATGGCATATATCGTCCAGGTAACTTATCCTTCTGATAACATTGTTGACTATACACAGACGGTATATGAGCGCTGCTGTGGGATTTACAACCTCTTCTGTAAATGGCGTCATTTTAAGAAAATGTAACATGTGATGTCGCTATTTGCGAGCAGGAAACAATATTTACTCTATATGGTCACGTAGTTTCCATATTGCCATATGGGACAAAAATTGCTTACTGTCAGTACATGGTGACGTCACATGTGACGTTTTCTGGAAATGACGTCACTGAAAGAAGAGGTTGGAAATCGTACAGGGAGGCTCATATCTACTCAGCCATTCAATGAAATGAAAATAATGCCGTGAACAATGACTTTATTTTGCCTAGTGAAAACTGCTGCCCTATTTGATTGATATCTGTTATATATTGAACTCTCACGCAGAAGTAAATTATTGGTATATAGCGACATAGATAGGACAAGCAATTAAAAAACATACTAAAATTTAAACTTTGTGAACAAACTTTTTTAACACCCTGTATGTGAGGTTGTTTGATATGTTTCAAAGTGGAGAATGATTCTTATTATTTATTAACGATAATAACATCAGTTTCAGAAACTACAACATTTTGTAATTTAAATAATATATATACTGTTAAATTTTTAAGATTGTTAGCCCTCTCCCTTTGTGGCAACAGAGTTGAATTTATCAAATATTGTAGTGCCATAACCCTTATTTTACATTATTTCTATAACAGGGGATTCAGCAATGAATTCAAGCCCTGTATTGATCAGATTGTACAGAGTACATTGTATGTATACAAGGAAGCTATGACACAACTTCTACCTACACCAGCAAAGTCACATTATCTCTTCAACACTCGTGATTTTGGCAGAGTAATCCAGGGCGTATTGTTGTCGACACCTGAAACTATGGAAGAGCCGGCATCGATGAAACGTCTCTGGGTCCATGAGGTAAGGTTCACTACCGGGAATTATCTCTGTACTTCCATTTTCTCCTATTTAGAATGAACAGATTTTGTAACGTCTTGTGATAATTTTTAGCTACTTAAATGTCTCGCTGTCAGATACGCTACTTGGGTTTTATGAATGCCTGGGACAGCAGCTTTCTTATAAAGTTTGGAAATTTATTAGTGAACCCAAAGTGGGTTCAAACCCCTTTCTGTTCACTAATAAATTTCCAAGATTTTGTAAATTACCTAAGATTGAGCAGTTGGACATTTGTAAGAAATCTTCAGATATATACATGTTAACAGTTTCGACACAGTACTACGTAAATATCAGAAGTGTATCAAGTGAAACAATGAGTTACCTAACTAGAATTGCGAGTAAAGCCGATGTGATAGGATAAAAATTGATAGAAAATGCTGGATTAAACTGTCCGTGGTTTTCTAACATTGTAACATTGAATCAATTGTTAAACTTGACCACATATTGGGAATTTTGCATTCTAGTTACATGAAGAGATGAGCAGTCAGTAATATTTACTCACAAAAAAATGATAAAAACTGCCCTGCGTTCAGTTACGGCTAACAATCGCTCACGTTTTGTTTGGTATCCCTGGCCCTCCGTATCACATTGACTGCACACGGGGAACCGAATTGCAAAACGTTACAAAACGTGAGCCGCAAATACCTATACTGAACGCAGGGCTGGTGGGAATGTAGGGCCTTTTGAAACAGTTCATTGGTGTATTAATTAATCAATTTCTACCCTCATCCTGTGTGCTCACATATGATTTGTGCCTTTACTTCACCGAGCTCGCCCCTTTTAAACGGCAGGTATTTCAGTATATTGAGACTGCGCAGCTAGTTAAATGGTTATATCATTGTTTCTCCAGGTATTCCGTGTCTACTATGATCGTCTCGTTGATGATAAGGACAGGGATTGGTTGTTTTCATTCACAAGAGAAACGTGCAAGGAAAAACTCCGTGAAGACTTTGATCAGCTGTTTATTCACTTAGATTTCGACAATGATGGAAAGGTCACAGAAGACGACCTTCGTAGTTTAGTGTATTGTGACTTTGCTGATCCAAAATCTGACTCTAAGCATTATGTTGAAGTAAGAGATTTAGAACAACTAAGACATGTTGTTGAAGGATACTTGGAGGAATTCAACAATATGAGTAAAAAACCTATGAACCTGGTATTGTTTAGGTAAGTTTGTTTTGCTTTTGCTACAAATTTCACTGTTGAGGTTTCCCTGTCATGATATTTATACTCCTCTTAAGAAACAAATGGCATTTGATTGAATGTTTTAAGATATGGCACGAGTTTGGTTATACTTGATCTATATTATGGGAATGAGCTTGCTTACTTTTGATCACTAAATTGATACTTCTATCAGTCAAAAACTGTTTATAATCTTAATTTTGATTGTCAGATGTCGGTACTTTGCATAAAGCTTTTTAAATGTGCTATGTATTAAAGCTTGAGCGTTGTTTTACTTCAGATTTGCCATTGAGCATGTTTCCAGAATTGCTCGTATTATCAAACAACCACGCAGTCATGCTCTGTTAGTCGGAGTTGGTGGTTCTGGGCGTCAGTCTTTAACTCGCTTGGCTTCACATATGGCTGATTATGACCTGTTCCAGGTAAGGATTTTGGGTTGTCGGACTCGTTGATAATTTTATGTCCAATATGATTTTATTTCATATTAATATATCCATTTGGTACAATGAACTTGGTATGCCAAACAGTAGTTTCCTTAAAGAGAAGTTTCTCAGAATTTACTTAATTGATTTGAAAAAATTGTCATAAACTATAGCTGTGCATAAATTTCACCCTCTTGGATAAATCAGTATTGTTTTAAAAATACAAAGAATAACAGCTGAGTTCAGAGTTTATTATCTTCATATTTTAGGTGGAGATTTCCAAATCGTACACATCTGTTGAATGGCGTGAAGATTTGAAGAGAATTTTAAGAAAATCGACAGAAACAGACAATCATGCTGTCTTCTTGTTTTCTGATACACAGGTGAGTTAGTTTAATAATTTTCCTCATAATCTCATATTTGGTGTGAAATGTCCAATACACCTCGCATACATGTTGAAAACATTCAAATGAAAAGAATACATTTAAGGCATCTAATGAGGAAGGTTATTTTCCCTTCAATATGTATGGCAACTAGAACAATTAAAATACATTTCTAAGCTTTGTACATGTTAAGATAATTGCACAGCAGTTATTTAATATTTTTGGCTGTCATTCTCTACATAATTTTCAGAAGGTGTGTTTATTGCAAAACATATGAAAATATATAATTCTTGATAAAGGGAAGTAATTTACTGAAATACTTCAAGATATAAAAATAAGTTAGTTTAAGCCTTACTAGTAACATAATTTGGCGACATTGTCAATTTTTGTCGAGCCTGCTTGCAATGAGTTCAATATAGTCACCACTACAAAGGCAGATTGGTGTATGTGCGTCCGTCCGTCCATTCGATTTTGTTTGGATAATTACACTTATTAAATATTTCTAAATATTTTATGACACAAATGTCACAAACATTTCTTTTAAAATATGTCTTACTTTTCTTAAACTTGCAAGACTGTTTAATACACAGGTGGTTTCACTACATGAAAATATGAATGAATGAGACTTATTTTTAAAGGCGAACATTTCTTTCTGAAAAGAAAAACGGCCATTACTTTTTTTGGAAACAGTAAAAATTTATAAATTTTTGAACTTGATCTGCGTTATTGTATAGATTGAAATATACTGTTACTACTGTTTCATTTGTCTCAGACATAATGCCTTTCAGGGTGCTGAAACATTAAATCAAGTGCGGTGTTTTTTGTGTTTTCTAATTTGATAGGTTCATATATTGTATGATTCATTTCTGTTACAGATAAAACAAGAATCCTTTTTAGAAGATATAAATAACTTGTTGAACGCTGGAGAAGTGCCGAATCTTTTTCCACTAGATGAAAAACAAGAAATCTGTGAGAAAATGAGACAGCTTGACAGGTAAATAAATTTTTGTTTTATTTCATATATCTGAGTGGAATTATGTTTGACAGATAGTTATTCGTTATAAATTCTACACCATATTTATACTAGACCACTCATGCTGGAGATATACATTGTATTCCTGCCTCTAACATCTTCTAGTTACTTCTTCCATTCAAATGCTATGTTTATATCGAGCGTTCAGTGCAGGACTATACTAACTCCTATGTATTTATATAGGAGTTAGTATAGTCTTGCACTGAACCCTCGATATGTACAGTCAGGCCTCGTTCATTTGAATTCATCGGGTCTGAAATTTTATCTCGAATAATATATTGTTTCGAATAGCCAGTTTCAATTCGACGTGCCTAAGATACTTCAAGACCCGATATTTATTTTGGATGATAGCAAGTATCTGGATAGAAGGTTGTCGAATAAACTAGGTCCGACTGTATGTAGTACAATTCAATCAGTAGAAGCATTGTTTAGTTTTTATATAGCATTTACCTGTGTATTTAGTTTGTGTACATTGAGTGGTTAAGTAAACACCACATATACTTACATGGATGTGATTGTGGGTTTGCTTGTATTAGGAGCAAAGTTTTGGAACTCATCATCTGGCTGATTTGTTAAGCATTTACAAGATGATTGATCATTTTAGTGGACAGCAATGAAAGTTCATACAATTTAAGTTTAACTATAACTGTGTTGAGAAGAAATATGTTGTTTTATGATAGTTCTAGGTTTGTTTATCATGTACAGATGAAGTATTACTGTTCATAAAGGTTGCATATACTTGTATTCTCCCATTACGCTTCACATTGTCGCGACCTGAATTGAATGCAAACTATAAAAATTATGACACATATTCTTGTGATAAATTCCTTGTCTTGTTATAGACTAAGATAGCGTGTTGTATCATATATCCTGGTATTCTTCTCTCTAACTTACAATGATTTTCTCCCAACATTTCTTGTGCTTGAAGACTGTGTTAATTTTCTACTGTTTAATAATACAATAGATTAGCTCGACAGAAGGCGAATGAGTAAGTAATATGGGTCACTCTCGTATTGTAAATCTGTTAAATATGTCAACTACTATTTTATATCTACAATTGATGTCTAAAATTTGAATGTGTTTTAATAGTTTTTTTTAATTTGTACTTAGGCTCTATTCAAGTATATGATATACATAGGAAAGTAAAAGGATTTTTTTATACTGTAAACTCAATAAAGTCGGACATTATCAGGATTTTGTATATTTATTTGGTTTGAAACCTTGAAACGATAAATCCTGTATTGATGAATGTTTATTTTGATTTTCATCTTTTAGTTTAGTTATCGCAATAACAATACTGTTTACAACCAGTGTTTGTTGTAATAATGAAAGTATATATGTAAACTATAAACAGATAGTATGTGCTAACATGTATGATTGTATGTGTGTTAGGTTGGCTAAGAAACGAGAAAAAGAAGAGTAAGTACTGATTCCTGTGTGTTGTAGTTTTGTTCAGTATTAAAACATGAGTAAATGTTTAAACTTGATAATAACTTTTAGGTTGACAAAATGGCTGCTGCAGCTTGTATGCCAGGTGTTACAGTGAACTAAGAGCCGCGGCCGTGGTCCAGTGGTTAGTGTGCTGGACTTGTAACCCGGCGATCTGGGTTTGATTCCCGGTCGCGGCAGGTCATACCCTTCCATGAAAATTTGACAAAAATGTCGATTTTCCTCCACATGTGGAGAAGTTGCCGGCTCCTTGTGGAAGGGTAAGTTAGTACTGGTAAGAATTCAGTCCAGGAAAAACTGGTTAGGTGAACCGGCCGCCGTATATAACTGAAATATCGTTGAGAAACGGCGTTAAACCCGATGAAACAAACAGTGAACTAAGACATGTTCAAAATGGCATTTAACATCCTTAATTCTTTGTAAGGTGATACTCAAAAATGGATTCCATGAATTGAGACAAAATGAACCTGATTCATATCAAACCATATTTCTACTGTCGTCTATTTCCACGTTGTTTTATAATTATTTATCGGTATTTGATTCCGCTAGATTCAGACACGGTATTTTTGTGTAATAAGTAAAATATGTACTTAAATGTAAGTAGATCCCAGTTTAAACAGGCTGTCCACTACTCATTGTTAATGTGTTTCAATTATCATAATTCAAACGATGCTTACTGTAAACAATATCAAATACAAACTACAACTCACAGGTCAGCACGTATGCAGGAAGAATTGTTATTGTTAGAGTAAGTATAACATAGAAATGACAAAATGGTGCATTTTGTTGTAGGTATAGCGTGTGTGATGAAGAGCATGTTTATATTCTGCACAGCCTGTCTGTATACTTCACTGAGTTATTATGATATTGGAAGGTTGATTGTTTTATTTATGAACATTTTCAGACAATTAAAATTTGGCGATATCAAGCAGTGCTTGATAAGCAAATGTTATCAGGTAAAGAAGGCATTAGTTGATTGGGATACTTTAAATGAGTACTCTTAGTGGCTGTTAATTTTTAATAACTGTACAGATATATTAAGGATGGATGATTGTGTGAGTGAAGGAAATTATTGAGTTTGTGTGTACGTTTGTCAGTTGATGTTTCAGTTGCTATGATAGTCAGTGAGGTGTATGATTAATTAACGTTATATTGGTTGATTGTATTGCATTTTTGTCCTTTTTATACCTAATAAAAATAGTTATTGCCTGAAATTAGCAGAGCTGACCTTTTACATAGTCCTGAAATCATGTGTTTTTTTTAAAACAACTTTGACATAATGCTGTATTTTTTGTGAAGCAGTAATTTTAGTTGTTGTTTTTGTGACAATCGTGATAAGTCTTGTTGATTTGTGAAACACAGTTTGCACATTGTTACAATGTTGAAAATGTCCAGTTCTTTCACTACAGCATGCTTTTTGTCCTGCACATGTTCTAAGTGAATGCGAAACTATGTTTGCAATGCTGGTTTGTGTGATTGGTCAGTGATATTGATTATAGTTCTTGAATATATGTTGTACAGTAATGGTTGTCTGTTGGTTGTCAGTTAAATATGTAAAAGACTGTAACGTTCATGGTATGCTCCTTGTGTACTAGTAAAACTGTGTATTGGTAACACTGTGTATTGGAAACACCGTGTCTTGCTAAAACTGTGTACTGGTAACACTGTGTACTTGGGACACTGTGTACTGGGGACACTGTGTACTGGTAACACTGTACTGGTAAAACTGTGTACTGGTAACACTGTATTGGTAAAACTGTGTACTGGTAACACTGTGTATTGTGGACACTGTGTACTGGTAACAATGTACTGGTAAAACTGTGTACTGGTAACACTGTATTGGTAAAACTGTGTACTGGTAACACTGTGTACTGGGGACACTGTGTACTGGTAACACTGTACTGGTAAAACTGTGTACTGGTAACACTGTATTGGTAAAACTGTGTACTGGTAACACTGTGTACTGGTAACACTGTGTACTGGTAACACTGTGTACTGGTAAAACTGTGTACTGGTAACACTGTGTATTGGTAAAACTGTGTACTGGTAACACTGTGTACTGGAAACACTGTGTACTATTAACAATATATACTGGAAACACTGTACTGGTAATGCAAATCTATCATCTCTTGAAGAAATATTTTTTGACACTGTCATAATATTGTTAAGATTTGACAATGTATAGAAAGGGTAACATCCAACTTCTTTCATTATATTGAATGAGTTTATTTAGCTTTTTTGCAACAACAATTTGTGAGGTAAATTAGTGATGGTATATTATCATGTTATATCCTAGATGGGTGAAGTAATGTCAGGTGTGTGCTACTAGTATATTAATAGGAATCCAACATTAACAAATATTCATAAAGGTTGAGGGCTTACTTGAAATTTCTTGGGCTCATTTGGGCCTATATTATTACACATATTTGTTATAGGTATATCAGATATCAAAAACTGTATACTTATTTTCTCAAATTAATTTCTTTTAACAGACAAAGAGAAAAGACTAAACAAACGGATGGTACACCCGTGGCATTGTTTAACATGTTCGTACAACGTGTTAGGGACCAGCTTCATATTGTACTTGCTATGAGTCCTATTGGTGAAGCTTTCCGTAACAGATTGAGAAAGTTCCCTTCACTTGTCAACTGTTGTACCATTGATTGGTTCCAGGTAAATGTTCCTGCATCTACTAATACTATACGGTAACAATAGATTGGTCCTTGGCTATGTTACCTATATGACTCCTTAGAAAAGGCAAAGAATAATGCCACTAATAGTTATGCAATTATTGTAGCTATGATTTCATGAGTTAAAATTAGAGTTGTACTAGAATAATTTGGCTGTGCTGTAGAAAGCATTTGGTCTCTGCTTGGTACAAAACTTCATGACTGCTCTTCATACTGTTTGAACTCAGAAAATTTCTGTTTTATTTATTTATTTCAAGAAGATCTCAATTTTGTGTAGTTATTGTGTCCTATTTTTCTCTGAACATGCTCCTAATTTTGTTTCTTTTTTCTTGATAACAGTCATGGCCAGAAGATGCTCTACAAGCTGTGGCATCACGTTTCCTGGAAGAAGTTGAGATGGAAGACGATGAACGTAACGGATGTATAGAGATGTGTAAATCCTTCCATACATCAACGAGAGAGTTATCTGAGCGATACTTACTGGAATTAGAACGTCACAATTATGTAACCCCAACCTCTTATCTAGAGTTGATTAATACATTCAAGAACTTACTGGATGTAAAGAGAGGGTAAGCATTGCATTGCAGTCGGTTTTTATTAACAACACAAATCTGCTTATCAAGTCAATAATTATTGTTTTTTTTTTGGGGATTTTCTGTGACAAATACCATTGCTATTTAAATAGCAGCAAGTCATAATGAACAATATTTATCAAGCCTTCTGTCAGTTCAATGTTCCATTAAACATTGTAGAAATGTTATGAAGCAGAAGAGACGTTATGAAGTCGGTCTAGAGAAGCTTGCATCAGCAGGTTCCCAGGTAGCGGACATGCAGAAAGAATTGATAGAACTACAGCCACAACTTATTACAGCCAGTAAAGATGTAGATGAGATTATGGTTATCATTGAGAGGGATTCTATTGAGGTGGCCAAAGTCGAGAAGGTAAGTAATGTATACACATTGCTACAATTGTGTGTGGGCCTGTAATTTTTTTGTAGGGCAAGTGTTGTGTCATATTCAAGATGTTTGTAGAATAAATGAATGACTAACTGTTAAGTTTTATACGCCCTTTCGCGGGCGGGCGGCGTCCAGCATGTTGTCCGATCAATAACTTAAGGTTTCTTTGTCCAATCTTCACCAGACTTGGTCATAATGTGTATTGGCATAATATCTTGGACAAGTTCGATAACCAGCTATATCGCACTTGTCACTCCAGAGTTGTTGCCTTTTAATTAGAGAAATTACCTAAAATATGTCTTGTCCGATCAATAATTTAAGTATTCTTTGTCCAATCTTCACCAGACTTGGTCATAATGTGTATAAGCATAATATCTTGGACAAGGTCGATAATCAGCCATATCGCACTTGTCACTCCAGAGTTATTGTCATTTATTTAGAGAAATTACCTAAAATTGGTCTTTATTTTAAACTCGAGTGACAAAAGATTTATAACAGGCATATTTTGCGCGATGGTATGCGCTCTTGTTACTTTTGTCATGAATCATGATGTGTTGTCTTTTTGTCTGTAAAAATCAGAATTTTGTTGCTACATTCTCTCAACTTTCACACTGTCTATTGCACAATGATTTTGGAAATTGACATGTGCTTTAGTTAGAAAATGCTTTGTTGAAAAACAGTTGATTTGTACTTAAATCCAAAAAAAGAAGAAAAAACTAGCAATGCTGAATATTATATTTTCTCTATTTATTTCCATTTAGGTTGTGAAGGCAGATGAAGCAGTTGCTAACGAACAAGCTAAGGCTGCTAAAGCCATCAAAGATGATTGTGATGCTGAATTAGCTGAAGCTATACCGGCCCTTAATTCTGCCTTGGAGGCTCTTAATACATTGACCTCTCAGGATATCACTATTGTCAAATCTATGCAGAAGCCACCTAATGTTATCCGTATGGTGCTAGAAGCTGTCTGTGTAATCAAAGGTAAACTGCTGATTGTTGTAATTCTGTGAAATTATTATCATGTGTTATCAACAACTAATTTCAAAAGTGCAGCTATATTCAAGATTCAAGATTTATTTACACAAAGCATAAGTCCCACGGAAATGGGAAACATGAGCATTACAAACAAGTCATAATGATAAATATGATGTGTGAAAATGGAAAACGGCTACATTAATGTAGTTAATTTACAAGCATAGTGTGTAGCCTTTACTTACAATACATTTACAATATAAGAAAAAGAAAGGAAAACAATATACAGTCAAACCTGTGTTAAAGACCACCTACGAACAAAGACCACTATTGCAAAACCTGTCTGCAAAGACCACCAATTTTATCTCCCATCAGACCATTTTTAATGATATTTAATCTGTTAATAGAGACCACCTGTAAACAAAGACCACATTTTGCTGTTCCCATGGGTGGTCTTTACAGACAGGTTTGACTGTACTCATGCTGTGCAATTTTATCTGTGCTGCAGTGAAAGTCATCTTGGGAGGATAAACTTGAAAAATACACTGGATCCATTCCTCTCTATACCAACAAATCAACATTTTTAATCCTTGAAAAAGGGGGAAAAAGTACTTAAGTCCTTGAAAAGTACTTGCATTTTTTTGGGAAGTTTCGTATGAACCATGAAAGTGTTGTTTGTATGATGTTACTGAAATTTGATGTCTCCATAGGTATCAAACCTGATCGTGTCCCAGATCCTAGCGGTTCTGGTAAGAAGATTGAAGATTACTGGCCTCCATCAAAGAAAATGTTGGGTGACATGAAGTTCCTGGAATCTCTCACCACCTTTGACAAGGTTGGTACTCTAGTATATCACATGGTTATAACATACTACCTGATACTTGATCTCAATTGTATTTCATTTCTTTATTGCATTAAAAAGAAAACTATTTATTGTTCAAAATGTTAAAATAAATGATGAAACATTGAATTTTTATTTATTCTTCAAGATCTAAATATGTTTGTGTAGGTGTATACAATACAGAATATTCTGCCAGTTCTCATTGCTTTATTGCGTTTTTATTTATAGGATAATATCAATCCAGCATCCATGAAGCAGATTCGTGCTAAGTTCATTCCTAATCCTGAGTTTGAACCAGAGAAGGTGCGTGTAGCTTCTACAGCTTGTGAAGGTTTGTGTAAATGGATTCGTGCCATGGACACGTATGACAAGTAAGTGACTGTTATATACAGTATGATTTAATGCAGCACAAATACCAGTCCTTATGTCATCTATCAAGTTTCTGGGCAGTTGTGGAAATAACATGTAGTTCCTTTCTTCATTGCTTATGAAATTGCAGTACATGTGAACATGCCAGATGAAAGAAAGTGTGATTTCTTAAGTATTTCTTGACACAATGCTTGCCTTTTCATTGAGTACTAAGCTATAAGAAATATAACTATAGCTGTGTCATTAGGGCTTTGATAAGACATACGCATTTATAAACATGTCTTAAATTTTTTTACACTGTGGACCATACAGACAGAGGTTATCAAGACTGTAACTTTGAACATAGAGTCTGAATGTCATGTTTTGTTTGTGTAGGGTTGCTAAGGTTGTGGCCCCAAAGAAAATTTCTTTGAAGAAAGCAGAAGCAGATTTGGCTGAAGCTATGAAATCTCTAGAAAAGAAGCGTGCATCTTTGAGAGAAGTACAGGATAAATTGAACAAACTCACAGAAAAATTGGAATTCAACAAACAAAAGAAGGTGGACTTGGAAAACCAGGTAGATTTGTGTACCAAGAAGTTGGCAAGAGCTGAACAGCTTATTGGTGGTCTGGGAGGTGAAAAGGACAGGTATATTCCCATTTCATTTGATGCATGAAATTTTGAGTCCTTTAAGATATAATTTATCATAAACAAGTTTTTTTTTATATCTGTAAATTGTCTTACTTCTAAAACTTACATTGTAGTAGTAAAGTCAGTCTGAAACTTGCTACTAGTGACTTGCTACTAGTGTTTTCATATAAAATACCATTATAGTCTTTCATGAGTAAATACTTTTTTTCAAAGCTAAACACATCTTTATGCAAAATATTTATATAGTGCAATAGTCTTTCTCAGGATGATAGAATGAAATTTTAGATTTCAATTTTTTTGTTATAATTAAGAGTCACTGTATCGATGTAAAATGAACTGATGTAGTAAATGATTATATGAACAGATGGGGTCTAGCTGCCAAAGAACTTGCTGTCAAGTATACCAACTGTACAGGTGATGTATTGGTATCATCTGGTATTGTAGCTTATCTCGGATGCTTCACTTCAGCTTTCAGATCTGTAAGTAGGAATTCTTTTGTGGCTATGGCCATGTTTGTTCGTTAATTTTTGTGTTTTTGAACTCTTATATAAGAACGTACACCTGCTTAGCTCAATCCAGTTGATGTTTTGTATCTGTGTTTGACATCATTTCTGACATATAATGCAACTTGTTTAGATACATACTTTACATGTAACAATGAAACAAAAATTGAACACAATCATTTCTTGTATATCTTTACTTGCCATGAGACAAAGCATATCCTGTTGTGTAGCTAACTTGTGTCTCACATAGGAAAATTAACATGGTTATCTCTATAACTGACTGTAATGATGTAATTAAGAAGTCTAGTTTTGGATATATTGATATTTAACTATTTACATGAACAATCAATATATGCTTTGACACCCACTTGCCTTCATTTGGCACATAAGCGTAGGATAACAAAATACAGGTCAAGTTCGATTTCATTTACAATCAATCAATTTTTTTGGAGGAGTTATGGTCCTTTTTCGACTTCAAAAAGAAGAGTCTGTAGCTAGGGCATCTGTTTCCTATGGACACATCTAGTCTTACTGTATTCTGAGAAATCGTTGACAAAGTTTATTAACCTTTTCTATTTGCTCAGGATCAGACAGAAGCTTGGATCAAGACTGTCAAAAAGAGGGGAATACCCTGCTCAGATGATTTCTCACTTATTGGTACACTCGGTGACCCAGTGAAAACTCGGGCTTGGAACATCGCCGGGCTTCCAACTGACACATTCTCTATTGATAACGGCATTATGATGACGTAAGTGTATTTTTTATGTATGCCAATATACATAGGAGAGGTGTATTCTTGTTGAATCATTATTGGGTTTTACTTGTTTTCGATTGATTAGAAAGTGTTTAAGACTATTTCTTGCAAGTCATGCAAGATTGTCAATTCAAACATATATTTCACTAACAAGTTATGTGTCTATATTTATAACCATGCTTAGTTTATTCCACATCTTTGGTACTAAATAAATGTGTTTTTTGTAGAAATGCTCGTCGTTGGCCCCTAATGATAGATCCGCAAGGTCAGGCGAACAAATGGGTGAAGAATATGGAGAAATCTAACAATCTACATGTGATCAAATTGACCAATCCAGATTTTGTGAGAACCTTAGAAAACTGTATCCAGTTTGGTACTCCAGTAAGTGGATCTGTCTATATATTATACAGGCTACTTTCATGTCTTATATTGTTTGTCAACAAAAAAAATAATAGTACCTCTGTTTAATGTTTGAAATTTACAATTTTTTTTTTTTTGGAAATAAACTTGGTTCAAAATTCAGTGATCCTACCAATTCTTTCTTCATTACTTCATATTTCTAGAAAGTGACCATACAGGTTTGCCATTGTGATATCATTGATGTGACTGTGACTATGTGCCGCTAATTCAACATGGGTGACTGGAATGTAAAATACAGACCAGTCCATTATGGAAAGTTGGCTCATATTTAAAATATTTGTATTTACCTCTGTACCGAGACTAACAGTTATTACCTTTTATCAGGTGTTGCTAGAAAATGTGGGTGAAGAATTGGACCCTATGTTGGAACCACTTTTATTGAAGCAAACATTTAAACAAGGTGGCTCTCTGTGTATACGTCTTGGTGACAGTACCATTGAGTATTCACAGGACTTCAAGTTCTATATCACCACAAAGTTGAGAAATCCTCATTATTTACCAGAAACATCTGTCAAGGTCAGTATTATTTCTAAATTATTATCACATTTGCCTAATAATCATTTGCACTAACTATTGAAATGATTTAATTTTATTGCTTAAATAGTTGGTAAGTATATAGCACTATCTGATGACATGCTGGTTAAATGTTCCATTATCTCTGGTCTTATCTTTGCTTATGAAGTATAAAGATGACTTCCCATTCAACCTGGTTGGAATGATATATTTTATTTTATAATTGACTTACATTTTCAGGTGACATTGTTGAATTTCATGATTACACCTGAAGGTTTGGAGGATCAGTTGTTGGGTATTGTAGTCGCTCGTGAGAGACCCGAACTGGAAGAGGAGAAAAATGCACTTATTTTACAGAGTGCTGACAATAAGAAGTAAGTTTGTTCAAAACAGTTATTCACTTTATCATTGCCATTATTTAGTGCTACCAAATAAGAATCAAGGAATGAGATATTTTTATGATTTATTTTGGCTAAATTGAGTTGCTGAGAGGGCACTTGTACCAGCACATGTCAGTCCCTATGGAAACAGTTAAACCGACAAATACTGTTAAGTATAAAAAATAATTACCTCAAGGCTTCTTGAAATATTTTTGAAAGTTTTATTTATTTAAAATGTCAATATATATATATATTTTATCTGTTGTGTATTATAAGTATTGTAAGATTAACTGACATATTTATTTTATTTCAGACAATTGAAGGATATTGAAGATAAAATTCTTGAAGTTTTGTCATCATCTGAAGGAAACATTTTAGAAGATGAAACTGCTATCAAAGTATTGTCTTCTTCCAAAGTACTGGCTAATGAGATTTCAGAGAAACAGGTATTTGTAGCAGTACATCATTTACACCCCCCTCCCCCCACCACACACACACTCAAGTAAAAGGTTCTGAACAGCAATACCAAGCAGGAAATTTAACAGCAAAAACAACAGTTTTGCAGAAATAAAAATGTCAAAACTTAAAAAATTAAACTTTTATATCGAGGGTTCAGCGCAAGACCGTCCCAACTCCTATGTATTTATATAGGAATAAGTATAGTCTTGCACTGAACCCTCGATATAGTCTGGTGACTGTGAATGGTTACATGCTGTGAAGCATCCCTTACATGACTCCACTTACAAGTGATTTCCATTCTTTTTTCAGCCTTTAATGTTCTAATGCAGTTTGCGGTTGTTAATTACCTACAATGATTCTTATATATTTTCTCTGCATATTTAAACATTATTTCAGAATTTATTGGCACAATTGATGTCTTGCTTATGCACAAATTTGGATTACTATGTAATGTATCTATATATGAGCGCTGCTATGGGATTTCCAACCTCTTCTGTAAGTGACGTCATTTCAAGAAAACGTCAGTGATGTCAGTATGTGCAAACAGGAAACAATATTTACTCCATATGACCATTTGTTTTCATATTGCCATATGGGGCAAATATTGCTTTATACTGTCAGTACATGGTGACGTCACATGTGACGTTTTCTGGAAATGACGTCACTTAAAGAAGAGGTTGGAAATCGTACAGCGGCGCTCATATATATATCTATATGGTTTTTAAGATAATTGTCCATTGAATGAATGCTATCTATTTCAGGCAATTGCTGAGGAGACAGAAAAGAAGATTGATACAGCTCGTATGGGATACAAACCTATTGCCATTCATTCTACAATCTTGTTCTTCTCTATCGCCGACTTGGCAAACATTGAACCTATGTACCAGTATTCATTGATGTGGTTTATCAATCTGTTCTGTTTGTCCATCGAGAATGCTGAGAAATCGGAAGATCTTACCAAACGTCTGGACAACTTATACCATCATTTCACATACTCCTTGTATTGCAACATCTGTCGCTCTCTGTTTGAGAAGGACAAGGTAGGTGGTTGATACGTTAAAAGTAAATCAATCTCTTCATTGAGTTGATTTTGATTGATTTTATTGTATTAAGAATAAGATGTCTTGATATTTGATATGTGGTTGAGTGGTTG
Organism: Mactromeris polynyma; assembly: GCA_032209605.1. Classification (NCBI taxonomy): domain Eukaryota; kingdom Metazoa; phylum Mollusca; class Bivalvia; order Venerida; family Mactridae; genus Mactromeris; species Mactromeris polynyma. Next base: position 1,228,684 of record JASFXZ010000009.1, read on the forward strand.
ACCGGAAATGACGTAAAGTCAGTTGGTATGGTTTCCACGAAAATAATTGAAGTAGACGAGAATTATGCGCTTTTGATCGATTTTTATGTATTGAGAATAAGATGTCTTGAAGTAATTCACAAAGAAACATATTGTTGTATAATTTCAAGATTAGTTCATACAAATTTCATGTGTAATAATGAATAAAATGAAGCAACTTATTCTCTCTCTTTCAAACCATCTAACAATATGTCGAGTGTTTCTTCATTACATCCTACCATTATTGTATGTTTGACGAGTGAATATTGTATATTTCAGCTTTTGTTCTCTTTCTTACTATGCGTGAACATCTTGAAACACAACAAAGAGGTGAATGAGGAAGAGTGGAGATTCTTACTGACAGGAGGTATTGGTTTAGATAATCCACACAGTAATCCCACTACCTGGCTTCCTGTACAATCTTGGGATGAAATCTGTCGTGTCGATGACTTGCCGGTGTTTAAAGGCATGAGGACAAAGTTTGTTACATACAAAGATGGCTGGAAGGAACTTTATGACAGCACAGTAAGTTGTTAATCATGTAACCACTTACGATGATACCTTTACAGCAATGGATGTATCTTAACATACGTGTATTCTTCATTTTCAGGGTACATTGCAGTCGGTGTCTAATGTAGTTTTGTGTGCTTGCTAAATACATTTGAAATTTTGATATTCCTTTGAATATTTCAGCTAATTGTCCCACAATCCCTTGTTATGGATCATTGTACAAAGGTATATCACTCCCCTTCCAATTGTTCCCTATTAAAACATATATTTACTTCAGTTTATAAACTGTTTCAAATAAAACCTTAATTTCAGGAGCCACAACATTCAGCATTACCTGGTGAATGGGGAGAAAAGCTTGGGGGATTCCAGAGAATTTTGTTACTTAGATGTCTACGTCCTGATAAGGTAAGCATTATTTACAGTAGTGGCATTTTTGAAATTGTTTCAGTATTAATATGTGTTTGATCACTGTGTACACATGGAGATAATGCAATTCCCATAATTTAATTCTTGACTATTTGATCAAATGCAATAAAATACCACAATGGAAGCTGTGTTATGTTTGCATAATCTTGTTTTCCTGTATGCCAGGTAAACATTGCTCAAGACACACAGATCTGTGACATAAAAGTGCAACAAAATTATTTAACATTAAGTTATTCATAGTCAATAAACTACATACTGTATACATTGTAGGTGGTTCCTGCTATTCAAGATTTTGTTACTGACAAAATTGGCAAGAAGTACATTGAACCCCCGCCGTTTGATCTTCCAAAAGCTTTTGGTGACAGTAATAGTTGTGCCCCTCTCTTGTTTGTCTTGTCCCCTGGTGGAGATCCCATGTCTGCTTTACTGAAGTTTGCAGATGATCAGGTGAGTCTTGTGACCAAAATTATTTTTTTGTTTCATCAACCAAATACTTACCTTAAATATTACCATTTTCTTGTTTACTTGTGTGTGATATCTTATTTCTAAGCAGTGTAAAGAATAACAATGACAAATTCATTCTTACTTTATTGTGAAATACTGAATATAGACCTGGTCATTCAAAAAGCATGTAGGCAATTTATTTGGCGATTGCGAAATATCAGTATTTGTGGAGTGCTCTGCACTACCCAACTGGGGATTACTATAGCGACCATGATTATAGAAGTATTGAACAGATTTCAAAACTAAAATGTAAGGCGTTTTTGATATACTTCGGAATGTATTTCAGCCAAATTTGGTTAAGATTCTGGATATAAAAAAACAATGTATGTATTTTTTGAATGACTTACATATTGACAATCACTTGGTTTATAGATCATATCCTTCTCCACTTAGACATTTTAATGTGCGCAGACATTTCAATGATATACAATAACGTGAGTTTGTATGTGGTCACAAATGGTAACATCCAAAGTTGGATGTCGGAAGTAAGCCACCATTTTGTTCTGATTTTGTATTGCTTATATTTCTCTCTTTTTAGGGTTTTGGAGGTGCCAAGTTTGACTCCCTGTCACTTGGTCAAGGACAAGGTCCTATTGCTTTGAAAATGATAGAAAAGGGGACAAAAGAAGGAACCTGGGTAATGTTGCAGAATTGTCACTTGGCAACATCTTGGATGACAACACTTGAGAAAATCTGTGAGGTAGGTTGTCGTAATCTGTGTATGTTGAACGTGTCACATCATGTCTACCATCCTTCTTTATATGTATATCTTTAATGTAGTCTGTTCAGTTTATTGTTTTGCAAAAGTCTTTCATTTGTTCAAATATACTTGGTTATTACCTTTACCGATGAAATAGTCCATTTTACTTGTCTTAAAGGGACTCGACTCCAGATTTATGTCATGTTTTTCAAAATATAGAAAATAATTTCATTTGTAAGTAATGATAAATGAAAAGTTATAAAAAGGCGATAACAAGATTTTTATGCAGCGTAAAATTAATACACTCAAGTTTAGTCTGTAAATAGGCAGAAAAAACTTAAAAGTGTTAGTAAAGTTACAGCTATAGAGCGGGAATTTAGTGGTACTACATATCATGTGTATAAAATATATATTTTCAAAATTCTGACAATAATCTGGAGTCTAATCCCTTTTATAAAATATGACATAAAATGTGAGACATTTAGACATAGCAGTATAACATGCTTGTATAAGAATATATTGCATGAGTGTGTATATGTTTTCAGGAATTGAACCCAGAGACAGTTCATCCAGATTTCAGACTTTGGCTTACAAGTTATCCATCAAATACTTTCCCTGTGTCCATCCTACAAAATGGTGTCAAAATGACCAATGAACCACCGAAGGGACTCCGTTTCAATATTCTCCGATCTTACTTGTCTGATCCAATCTCTGACATGGAGTTCTTTAATTCTGTTGAGCGAAATAAGGTATGCACAAACTTATAGGAATTATGCAAATTCAGTTGAAGTAAATTAAATTTGAATTGTTCTTCGTGCGCTGACTATCTTTTTTGTTACAGTACTGCAAGGTAGCTATGTGATGATTTGTACAGTGTTGTTTTAAATACTGTTGCTTACTGCTGGTGTTCTAGTTTTCTGTGGACTGTGTTACAAATTGTCATCTATGCATAGAAATTATGTAGCTTCCGAATCAATGCTACACTGTAAACAAAAAATGTGAAAGCTATTTTTATATTGCAAACAATTTATGACTGGCATTTGTTCTGTTTGGTATAATGTTGTATTATTTATGTTTGAAGTAACTTAACACTAACATGTTGTTTTCTTTGCCTGTGTTAGCCAAGCAATTTAGTAAGTACAAGATAGCAATATAGTCTTCTATATACACCGGAGAAGGAATACTCTCGTAGATTCATATCTGATAGTACTGGTCTATGGATAGTGTCTATATGCTCTAAAACTAGAACTAGATTCTCTGGGCTCGGGACTGAATACTTTCCTTGTTCATGTTTTCCAACTCTGCATATCATGGTCCAAATTTTCATGATAATTCCACTTTATACTTGTGAAAAGAGTTCAAAGGATTTGATCAATCTAATTATTTTTTTTCAATTTGCTCTGATATCAACATTTTACAAGAAAGGTTTTCATTATTGATAAGACTGCTATTTACAATTTTTAATGAAAATATTTGTTCTGTATGCTATCGTTTGTGATTTATGCAATGTAAGATGTAAATTTCAAAGATTTCCCCCATATTTGCATGCATTTGCTTATACACAAGGGGGAGTTACTGTGACCACACCAAGCTTATGGTATTCTACAGCACATAATATGGTTATGAAACAAACTTAAAAAAGTGTGTGATCCAATTCCATAAAACAAAAACCTAGAAATGAAAGACTGACTTGATAATTAATTTTGATGTAGACATGACCAAATTTATTGATAGATTATTATTAAACTGTTGCTATAGAAATTGTACAGGAAAGTAGTGTACAATCATTTTATTATTGTGATACCTGGTTAGTGTGATGTTTGGCCCATTCTCGCTATGAATTATACCGTTTTATAATACTTTTATAATACTGTCAGCAATTTATAAAAACATCTTAATCCAATTATGATGATAAGACTTTATTTATTGAAGCAATACATTTAGGCAATTGCTTAATCTTCTCTGCAAGCCTTTTACACAGGGAAGGAACATACATAAATCTTGTATATGTGACTTGATAGATTTAATAAAGCTTTCCAGATATATCATCTAACATCATTTTAAATCATAAAATAGACACAAACATCAAACCATTAACTTCATAGTGATGAAATAACTTTGCATTTAAAATCTGCATTTTGGGTCACATTTAATACTAATGGCTGTGGGTATTCTACTATCTTTATTTTTTTGTAGATTTGCAAACTGTCATCTTTAGTGCTAGATTTTTATATTATGATTGTATATAGCTTAGCCATTCATTCCCTGAATAATGAAAGTATAGTATGAGAATTGTGTTAGTCCTGTTTGATATTTTCAGAAAAAGCGTTCAGTAAAAGTCAAATCAAAACTTGTGGTAAATGATGAATATTGTTGATATTGTAACATTAAGTGGTTTACAGAATTTTAGTTCTCAAATTGTTGTGTGTATATTTATGTTTTGGGCACACTAGCTCTGATGCACTGTAAAATTAAGTGTTTCAAATAGTACATAGATTTTGGTTCATATTTTGAATGTGTTTGTGATTCTGTCATGTCTGAAAACTGCTGAGTTGTCTGCTCTTGATTTTGCCTAAAGTGTCATTTTACATACAGCATGTTCGTAGCACAAGCTTGATTATGGTATACATTAGTTTCAGTCTCCTAGTTTATCTCTACTATAGCATCTTCTCCTATTCTTGCAAAGTGACCCAGATGAATGCTATACTGCCATGTTCTTAGTATTTTGAGATCTTTAAGTATATTATTGAGATTTTGACATTTTGAATGAAATTTTTCATATTTAGAACCTCTGAGATTCTAAGTAACCAAGGTGATCTCGGTGAGCAATTTACAAAAATAAGTAAGATCGATATTGCTTCAATGTGTTCTTGTGTTTGGAATTACCATAAAATGTACAATTCTTTTGCTTGATTTGCTATCCAAATCCCACTTCCTATGCTAATTAACTTTTTATTTCTGATATAAATAGTCATGGAATCCTTTTTCTTTATTTGCATTTAGTTTTTCATTTGTCTCATGCTTTTCAATATGTTTTTCTTAGATTGTCTTTTTAAAAAATTTCATCAATATTCATGCAAACTTAATCCTTTTTTTTATTTACACTTGATATCACTTTAACATGTAAATATATATTACTAGTTACGTTCATTTAAATTTATTAAGAACCATGCCTTATTGGTATTTTATATTCATAAATGCATTATCATATCTTATATTAGTTGTATAAAATGCGATTTTTACATGACCCAATAGTGGTATTAAAATATTTCACTCTAGTCCCTGACCAGAAAACTCGTCCTAAACTTGTTCAAACCTCAGTAATATGTTTATTAACAACACTTTACTTTCATGTATTTCAGCATGCGTGGAAGAAATTATTGTTCGGATTGTGTTTCTTCCATGGCATAATTCAAGAACGTAGGAAATTTGGACCACTTGGTTGGAACATCCCATACGAGTTCAATGAAACAGATTTACGTATCAGTGTGCGACAACTTGCTATGTTCCTTAATGATTATGATGTAAGTAATGTTATGTATCTCAAACCTTAAATGAAAAAAAATCCAAATTTTGATCACACTATTGATATTGTGCATTATCAACAATGGTTTGGTGTAGTTCAAAGTAAATCCAATTTGAAGTATGTGTGAATATTAAAGTTTAAAGTATCCCATCATTACATTATCCTGCCATTACAGTATCCTGCCATTACAGTATCCCGCCATTACAGTATCCCGCCATTACAGTATCCCGCCATTACAGTATCCCGCCATTAGAATCCCGCCATTATAGTATCCCGCCATTACAGTATCCTATCATTACAGTATCCTACCATTACATTATCCCGCCATTACAGTATCCCGCCATTACAGTATCCCGCCATTACAGTATCCCGCCATTACAGTATCCCGCCATTACAGTATCCTGCCATTACAGTATCCCGCCATTACAGTATCCCACCATTACAGTATCCCGCCATTACAGTATCCCGCCATTACAGTATCCCGCCATTACAGTATCCCGCCATTACAGTATCCCGCCATTATAGTATCCCGCCATTAGAATCCCGCCATTATAGTATCCCGCCATTACAGTATCCTATCATTACAGTATCCTACCATTACATTATCCCGCCATTACAGTATCCCGCCATTACAGTATCCCGCCATTACAGTATCCCGCCATTACAGTATCCCGCCATTACAGTATCCCGCCATTACAGTATCCCGCCATTACAGTATCACGCCATTACAGTATCCCGCCATTACAGTATCCTGCCATTACAGTATCCCACCATTACAGTATCCCACCATTACATTATCCCACCATAACAGTATCCTAACATTACATTATCCCACCATTATAGTATCCCGCCATTATAGTATCCCACCATTATAGTATCCCACCATTACAGTATCCCACCATTACAGTACCCTAACATTACAGTATCCTAACATTAATTACAGTTATACAACTACTATAACTACCATGTAAAATCTTGTTTTTTAATAATTGTTGTTTAATTTGTATGACAATGTTGTCTTTGTTAGGATGTCCAATATGATGCTATCCGTTATTTGACGGGTGAGTGTAACTACGGAGGACGTGTTACTGATGATCGTGATAGACGTACACTACACAGTATTCTCAACAAGTTCTACTGTCCTAGTACTATCGAAGATGATAACTACTACTTCGATAGCTCCCAGAATTATTTTTCACCACCAGATGGCGAGGTAAGCAAGATAACTTTTAAATGGGATATTTTTTAAATCATATCGAGTTATTAAAATTAGTATACATGCTCCTTGACTTAAATGTAAGAAACATAGTTTTCCCTTACATAGAAATGCTTGATAAAACAATGGTGCACTTGAGATGAACGACTCTTTAGAAAAGAGTTATTGAAATGAAGGTGATGGCAAGGTGATCCGATTATCTTGGCTCGTCAGATTTGCCATGAAGGTAAAAGTTTTTAATGTAAATCCTTCGTGAAACACAACTATGTTTTCTTTCCATTTACAGTACGAGTCTTACATAGAGTATATTAAGAATCTACCACACAATGCTAAACCAGGTATATTTGGTATGCACGACAACGCTGATATCACCAAGGATCAAGCGGAGACTAGACTGCTGTTTGAAAATATTCTGCTTACTCAGGTAAACTTGTTTTATTGTTGTTGTTTTGATATTAACCATCAACTGTTGTTGCATGCCGTGATCCCATAAAATGTTTAAATGTGATTTTTAACCTTGTAACTGTCATAGTAATATTCCATAAGACCTCAGATTTGAAGCTTATTATTGGATATTCTAGTATCCTGGATAGAATATACATAGAGGTCACTGTATCTATTGTCATTTGAGTGATACAGGATTAGTCCATGGTGAAAGTGTTATACTTGCGTTACAAGTATTTTTTGTTTCTATGATTCTGAAGTGAAATATTTTGTGTTGTGAACTGTCTGTATAATGTAATATGTTATAAACATTCGCTTGTTATAATCATATACATAAATATTAATAATGCTTATCTGAATATTGGCTTGTTATCATTATTTCGAGCCATTATACTGTTGTAGCCAAAATATTTTAGCGTTTTGCTAACAGAACACAGATTTTTGCCTTTCACAAGATAATGCTTAGTGATGTTCCCTATATGGGTTAATGCTATTACTAATTGCCCATATACCACATACATACATGAAATTCAAATAGTTACAAGAGTACATTTTATTGAATACAGTCCCAAGGCGAGGTTAGTTGGTTAAATTTGTTCTGTTTGTGAATTTTTGTTCATCGAATGCTTTGAGAAAAGTTAAGTTTACCACATCGTTAGTGTATCTGGTTATTGGATGTACGGCTCCTGTTGTGTTTTGTCCGTAAACTTGAAATTTTATTACTTGCAAAGTATGGAATTTTGCTTCAAACGATGATTTGATGTACATTGGTCTGTGACAGAACTAAATGAACTAATGCAGTTGTTTTATCAACTTCCTGAATAAGTTGTGCTTCTTAATGATTCCGTTACCCAGTAGTTATTTCATTTATATTTAAAATTGTATTCATTTGTGGCATAAAACTAAATTTATTTCAGTTGGTTATTGTTGCAATTTTGTTGAGTGAAATCATAGCTTCTTCTAGGTGAAGGTACACAATATTTGGATCACATGTTTGAAGAATATAATCTGTATTGTACTGTATGGCATTTTCATCATTTTGTATGAAGTCTAAATACTTACACTAGGCAATATATGTGGTTTATGTCAACTTGTGTACTCACCTGTACTGAAGGGAAAATGATTTCATTTTACTACAGTCGGACCTCGTTTATTCGACCAACTTCTATCCAAATACTTGGTATCATCTGAAATAAATATCTGGTCCCAATGTTAAATGGGCTATTCAAAACTGTATTATTCGAAATTTAAATTTTGGACCCGATGTATTCGAATAAACGAACTCCGACTATACTTTGGTTTGCTTTGTTGTTTTTGTGCTAACAATTTGTTTTTTCTGCCTTCTTTTTTAAATAACTTGGTTGTGCCCAATGATGGTATGTACTCTCGATGTGTATATATACATTATTCAACATGCACATAATTCATACCTCGATGCACGTGATTCACGCACGTGGACTTACAGAAACGGGTAAGCTCTCAAGACATCTTGAGTTTAGTTGCATGCCTTATCCAGTATATATCAGATACTAGTGCTCCTGAGATTTAGTTAGAAAACCCTATCTCTGTGACTTATATAAACGATTGTAAATATATATGCATGGTGTTTCATATCCCTTGTATAATCACCTTGTATAGCGTAGTGAACATCTTCCTCTCTCCAAAGTTGCTCAGTCACACTTGAGTACAAAATTGATAATTATACAAATGATTGCAGTGTACTGTTTATGTTAATTGAGAGTTATAACATTTAAACTTATTGAATATCTTCACAAATCAATAAGTCAACTCCCAGGAGTTGTTACTGTAAATCTGTATACAATCCACAAACAGACCTCCAATTTTCTGTATTATTCTTTATACTTATAGAATTGTTTGGTTAATTGTTAACGTACATTTAATTCTTCAAAATGCTGGTGACTTGGCAACTTCTACTTGAAAGCCATTCCAACTTGTCTCATTATCTTCATCTTTATCTTCATTCTATCACATATCATTTCATCTTGTAGCTGTTCAATTTCTGTGACATGAAGTAGACTGACATTTTAGTGTGTAGGTCTTGTATAAAATTTTGAGAATAAATATATAAAAATGATTGAGGTAAATAGTATAATCTGTTCATATTGTTAATTAGAAATTAGGTGTTGAGGTAATATGGTAGCTATTACGAATTCAGTATGGGTATGTAACAAGAAATATCTTTAAAAAAAGATGAGCAGCGTAGATTTCGACAGAGGGGTGCGCTACGGAAAGTTAATTATCTTTTCGAGACACCCCATTTGGTGCCTCTGCTTAAAATATGAACGAATCAAATCATCTGTTTTTTTGCATATTTAGACAACGCGCTTCATATACAATATTTAATTGGTCTAAAATGTTTGTCAAAAACGCTGAAAAAGATAGGGTAAAATGACATTGGTGATCATTAACAGTTTTCTGTATAAAACACACTGTTGCGAACATGTCTTAGACACATGATAGACAATAGAACATCAGGATCATATAATTCATCCACAAGTTTGTCCATTTTCTGTGATATCCTGTGTTCTAGGTCTGGACCAGATCGTGACAAATTGTATTGACACAATAATGCTTAAATAAAACTTCAAGGATATCATGTTACTTGAATAATCTAATTAAATTACGTAAATATTCCATTGGTTATACTTTTAATTACATAATTCTCATCTGTCTGTTTTTTCTATTTATTTAGTTTGAATATAAAAAACAATTTTTCTTGTACTTTTCGGTGCCTGTTTTCAGCTTAAGATAAACTTTCTAAATGTTTGTAGGCAAAGTAGAACAAAACTAAAAAATCATCAATAACCCCTGATTCTTATCTACATTGTATGTAACTAACAATCGGTATATATTGAAAGGTGAAGTCAGACCAATCTAATTACCTCTGCAATAATTCTGATATCATACCTAGCAATCATATGGTTCAAAATCAGTCATTTAGTCATCTATTCAGCTACTAACTTATATATTTGTGGTGATTGATAGTATACTATATAGCTAGATAAGTACTGTCTACATTAAGAACGGACTCACAGTAGTAGTAGTCGTTCGATCAATGCCATAGGTATGTTGCCTGGTATTGTAGAATTTATTGTAAATATAGAAGTTGCACTAATCAATTTACTTAGTTGGTAATATTGATCTTTTCAAATATAATTACATATAATAAAGTAATTTAGAAATACTGATTCTTACAATAGTCAATGCAACTTGTTTTATATATTAAGTTACAATGTGTTCACTTCTAATTTGCAATGCATCTTTGCTATTTTTCCTAACAATTTTGTTGAAAACATAATTACAAGAACCACTAATATTTCAAGATAGTGGAGATTAGCATGATATGAACAGACTATATGATAAAGAACTGAACTGTTTAATCAAGTTATGAACAGTGTAGTCACTGTTGATATTAATGTGCTTTACGAACGTTGTCTGCACTGGTTGCATGCTTGAATGCCCTCACTATATTGTCAACATCATTACAGTGACAATGTGTTTACAGCTGTTCAGTGATTTTGTCAGTGACAGTCGCTGACTTTAAAACAAGTATAGTTCTATGCAGGTACCTGTGAACAACATTCTGATTGGTTTGTCTCGGATTATTTTAAAACAGTCAGTGGAATGCTGTAAACATCTACACCTCCTAGATACTGATTCACATCAAGCTTTTTCCTGACAAAATTTTGCTTAAAAACAATCAGTAATTAATGCTAACAGAGTGAAATAGATGATCTTGAATTTTGCAGGAATTAATCTTTTCTTTGTCCTTATCTTTAATCTTGTTTTCCTGTCAATTCTAGGCAAGAGCTTCATCAGGTGGTGGTCGTTCCACTGATGATATTGTAGATGAGGTAGCTGCTGACATTGTCTCTAAGCTTCCTCCAAACTACGACACAGATGCTGCTTTACGTAGATTCCCAACGTCATACAAACAGAGTATGAATACTGTACTCGTACAGGAAATGGTGAGATTTAACCGTCTGCTCGCAGTCATCAGAAGCAGTTTAATCAACATTAGAAAGGCAATCAAGGTAAGAGTATTTAAATATATAATTGTATCATAACTACATAAATATGTTTTTTCTAACTCGTAATATAAGGTAAATAATTGTAACTTAAACATTAGCACTTGTATTTTGTCTAAAAGATCTTACCAGTGCTTTTAAAAATTGTAACATGAATGATTGTTTGGCACATTATTGTTGCATAGTTACCTAACTTAAGTGATATATATTATGGCAGTTATATGCAGTCATAAGTGTCTGTTAGTTTACTTGAAGGTCTTGACTTTTAAAATCTTTGGCTGGATGGAAATAGAAACTTTATGGTAGATTATGTGTAAGATAATGTATATGTTATTCCACCAACACGTTCACTGCTTATTTAAGGGTTTGGTTGTTATGTCTGCTGATCTTGAAGAAGTCACATTGAGTATATTGAAGGGTAAGATACCTGGAATGTGGATGAAGAGATCTTATCCATCGTTGAAACCTCTCGGTTCATATGTGAATGATTTCCTGGCTAGACTGTCATTCTTACAGGTAACGTTCAACTTCATCACCAACAGTACCTGAAATATTTCTTCTCTCCTAGTGCTTAGGCAATTTTTGTCAGACAGATTTATCATTTTCTCTTCACTGTTCATTTTTATCAAAATTCAATATAAATGAATCCATAAGAAATCTATAAATATTCACTTAATTCCAAAACAATGTTTGTCTTCATCGTTAGCATAAAACAAAATAATGTTTGCAAGATTAGCAACTGCTGTTTATAGATAAATATACGCGCAATACATTACTTAATAGATGTTTCCCCCTGTACTTTGTATGTGCAGTTTTATGTGAGAAATGTATGAATGTTTCATGTACTTCCATAACTTCAGGATTGGTTTGAGAACGATGCTCCGACAGTTTTCTGGATATCTGGTTTCTATTTCACCCAAGCTTTCTTGACTGGTGCCCAGCAGAACTTTGCTCGTAAATACACAATACCCATCGACTTGTTAACATTCGATTATGAAGTGCTAGATGACAAAGAGTACACAGAGGCTCCTGAAGATGGTTTGTACAATAATGCTTGTCTCTATCATGTATTAAAGTTTGCTAGTAAAAACCAGTCAAAGTTACATGTGAATATTGATGTTTATTGTTTTCCCAACTGCTGAGTTAAGCACCTATGTATTGTTATAATAAAACAGTATGTGTATAGGTTATGACTCACTGATTTAAATCATACTTGCTCCCATCATCATATGGAAATGTTGAAGACTGAGATATTGTTCAACTCCTGATGGAGGGGGATAGAAGTCATCAAAATCATAGTGATCAAAATGCCTATCCCTTACATTATTATTACAGTTTTACCAGTTTCTGCGTCTTGCTGCATATAAATGTAACTCTTATATCCATATTCAAATTATCTCTATACATCATTATTAGTTTTTACATTATGAGTATTTTGTTGCTTGTACTACAGGTGTGTATGTGCAAGGATTATATGTGGAAGGGGCAAGATGGGACCGTAAAACTAAACAACTCGGAGAATCTGATCCAAAGATACTGTTTGATACTATTCCTGTTGTAAGTTCTTTTCCTTATGTTAGATGCTTGGTCAGTGTAAAACCTATATAAGTGGTACATTATATAAGATTCTGACTGCTTGTCTTAGACAATATGTTCAAGTCTTAGTTCTTGGTAAATAACAAATGTTTCATTACTTACATCAGAGTAAATTTCAATAAGGTTGAAGAAAATTTCGCTTGGCATCTAATACAAACTTTTATAGGTCGCGTTGAAAACTGAATAATGGCCTGTCCAAAACATCTTTTATGTAATGCTTTTATTATGAATAAGGTAAAATATTCACAACACAAACTTTAATGCAACAAATATTTATATTGTGCTGCTGTTGTTGAAGGAATGTGCAACTTACTGTACTTGTCTGATGATGTAGTAACCATGCGAATGTTTGATTTCAGATCTGGGTAAAACCATGTAAGAGACAAGACTTAAATGAAGACAATGTTTATCATATACCAGTGTACAAGACAAGTGAACGTCGTGGTGTACTGTCAACAACTGGTCATTCCACCAACTATGTAATAGGGATGCTTGTCCCTACTGACAAACCCGAAGACCATTGGGTACAGCGAGGAGTGGCTTTGCTCTGTCAGCTTGACAATTAAGCTTAACAGAGCACTGTGTATAGCCGCTTCAATTTGCGCTCTTGTCCTGTATTTATTGGATATGACTTTTTGGCTTTTTTATTAATCACAATCATTTTCAAAAATGAGACTTTTTCAAAAATATAGAAAATACTGACATTCTATTTTATTTTATATCCATTATACAGGACACCCAATTGGTATTTGTTTTTGTCATAAAACTGCACTTGGATCCTATTTCTAGATCCATATAATTTGGTGAAGTGATCAATTTTGAAATATAAACTTGATTAATGCTGTGTTGTTGAGTATCGTTTTATTTGCATTTATTGTTACCTTTTAATGTGATAATTATTCGTGTGTATGCATATTCATGCTGGACTTTTTATATATTTACATCATTTAATGAATATTCATCTATTGAAATTGACTATATATTATGTGACTGTGATGACATAAAACACTGTGCTACATTCCATGAGGATCCGTCCAGAAACAAGGAGTATATATATTTATTTACTAAGACTGTATTTGTATATTTGTTGATTCAATATTTATAATGTTTGCTTTTACCTTTTTTGTCATGGAAGTTGTAATGGCAGTTTCCACATTCGATGTGAGTGGGTAACTTTTTCTTTCAAGATAGATGAACGTTTGTTATTTTAAAAGTATTCTATGTAGAAAGTGTTGCACAATTGGTCAAACAATTATGATACATGTACCTGATAATTCCATTTATTACGGATAAACACAAACATGTGTGCCTTGAATTTGTACTGCAGAGCAATTATTTTTCAGAACAAAAATTATTTAAATTTTACCAAATTTTATAGTTTTTTTCATCATAACTTCAACAAATTTCAATACTTCCTGTTAATATGTGATAAAGGCAAGGTTCAGGATAGCTGTATTATTTGTAGATTTTGTATTGTGGTCAAAATGTCTGTGATATTGTAAATACTATTGTTTGACTTTTATTCAAAGTAAACCCATATTCCTATATTATTGTTACAATCATTGATATGCACTCTTTCAATTGATGCTGTGTTTATGATTTTCCGTCCAATTTATTTTGTCTATAAGTAATTGAGACTTGAAGATGATGCTTTATTTTCTCTGAATGAAAATAAGTGAACACACTGCATGGTACATGAAGTAATGTTTTGTGTGTACACAAACTATTGGACCAGTTTATATTGAATTTATGTTTTCTGAATAAAGTCTCGAATAAAATACTGTTTTTCTTCCTTATATTGTTGTGCAAGATAAATACTTTTTGTCGAGCCTGACTGTCATTTTTAGAGGAATTTTCAAATTGCTCGGCAAAAATGTTCACCTTGATGAGAGGGTGTGTAACCCAAGTTCGTAGCTCAAAGGTCAAGGTTACACATAGGGGTCAAATGTCAAAAATGGGTTTAAAACATCTTCTCCGGACCATAACACTGTGTTGCACATAAGTCTAATGTCCATATCTCAAAGGCCAAGGTCACACTTGGAGGTCAAACATAAAAAGGGTCTGAAGCAAATATTCACCATGATGTGATGGTGTGTTAAACATAAGTCTCATGTCCGTAGCTCAAAGGTCAAGGCCACACTTTGAGGTCAAACGTCCATTTATTGGGGGGAGGGCTTCTCAAACTACTAGGCGTAAATATTCTAGGTGTATTATGCATTAGGCCCGTATCGGTCTAAAATGAGTCTGAAACGTCCTTTCCATAAAACATGTTGACCACAATGAGACGGTGTGTCACACGCACGATATGTACCCATAGCACATGGGTCAAGGTCACACTTAACAGGTCAAATGTATAAAACGGGTATAATATAATTGTATAGCCGTATTCTATGCTGTGGGCTCGACATGTTGCCCTTGGGCATCTAGTATTCATTAAACATGAAAAGAATCGGGTGTAAGAGGTTTGGACAAATCAGATGGAACATTATACATGTACGGACCAAATTTAGACAGCCATGCCAGTTGTTTTTTACTGAGAGTAAATGATTGCACAAAAACATAACTTGCTTGCATTATTTGAAAATTCAACAGTTCAAAACCCCTTGTTCTGTTTTCCTAGTCGAAAGTTAACGAGTAATTAAAATGTAAATTTTAAATCTACGCATGTAGAAGTAAAATGTATAGTATGTATGAGTAATGAAGGAATCCTCTAAAGTAGAGGGTCCATCTCTTTGACCTTGACCTCGAAGACACTTTAAATACCAGATGTCGTTTGCACACATCTATACTTATTGTTTAAACGGTTAACTGTATAGACCTAGCATGAAAGTATCACTTTAAATAAGTATAAAGGAAGTGAAAGAACTCAATTGATCAATAAGTATGTATGAACCAAATATCTGATATGCAATCGTTTTTACATCTTCAATTCAGGTGTTGAAGAAAAAACAAGCTTATTTAATTAGAACTTCAAGAACACTTGACTAAATGACAAAAATGAATAAATTCAGTAGTTGAGTATTTTAAAGCATCACGGTTTCGAGATTTGGTAGAACAACTGTATAAGTCGAGATACTAGTCTGTCGTTTTTCGGAATATCTCTTATACTGTTGACAGGTTTATACTGACTTCCCTCATTTTTGACATACTTGAATACACGTTTGTATCTTTAACTAGAACACTTGATAGTCGAGTGCACTGATAAAATGACAATATAGTTAGTCTAATGTAGATAAACAACAATACATGAATAAGCTTAGTGTAATGTACATTCAAACTATGAGTAATTATAACTCCAATTCGCTATTTCTTTCATTATCGTGTTTACCTAAGTATCAAAAATAAGGGTGTTGTATACAACCTATTCATCCGTTCATAATTGAAAATATGATTTAAACAACCTTCTTCCCACCCTATACCGAATATAATACATACATCGATAATGAAAGCCTTAACGAATTGGGGTTATACCACAAACCCGTCCGTTACTCTTTCCATGTTTCTTTCATCAAAACTGAATATCGAGATGTCCAAGCATTAAACAGACGTTTGCTTTATGTTTTTATTAATGCTTGAAATATGATGAAATTCCTCTGGAACTATATTTAACCCTTTATCTTTCAATCTGTTTTCATGACTTATTTTCATGGACATTTGTTCCTATCTCCACAGTATCACAGGCTGTCTATTTGCACATCTATCTCTGTTTCCTGTCCATATTATATTTTCCTTTATTGTGATACATTAAATGAGTTACGTTGGGAGACCATTGTACAATGTAATATGCATATTATCTCCAAAACCCGATTCATTTTATTATATAAAGAAATTTGATGACCTTCCTTGTGCATATAACCTAGATGATTATACTTTGAGCCAAATGAATAGAACGCAAACGACTTATTAGCCTTTTAATGTCAAATCTCCGGATATTACAATCTTATGGCAATACTTGATAAGTAGAGATTATACAGGGCTTGTGTGCCTTACGGCGATATTGGCATACTTGAATAGATATTGGCCCGAGGGTTTTACCATATGTTCGACTTCAGTGTAGTGTTGCTTTATGTTATCAGAAAACGAGCTAAGATATAGACCTACAAGTAAACAAGTTTAATAAGGTAGTGGACATTAATGAACACCCGAATGTACGTCATTTCTCTAGAAATAAATATATAGATCTTAAATACGAGTATACATGTATGTTACGCCAATATTTTGGTAGCCTCAACAATATCGGCCGATTATTCATGTGTTCAATATATATAATTATACACGCCAATTAAGGGATTAATCTCAATAATATTCAACTGCAATTGCAATTCGCTTACACGAGGATCAGTTCATGATTTGATAAAATATCCGTGTTATGGTTCCTAGATGGGTAGATAAGAGGTATATATGCACTACTCGAATGCCTGTTAATGATACACGATGACGAAAGTTTTAAGTATCCTTCTCCCGCTAACATTGTGTTTTTTTTCATTAGCTCGCTCCGTCCCTCTAAATACAAACGACTACTAACATGTATATTTTTATTTCCGATTATAACGTTTCGAACATGCAATTGGTCTTAATCAGCAAGGTAATCAATATTTCAAGCTAAAAATTCAATACAAAAGTGGCAATCTTATTAGAAGCTTACATGCATATAACATACTAATCATACAGACATTTATATAATAATTAAAAAAACATTATATATCAGTTTCAAGGAATAAGCCGATGTTAGAAACTATGATATCGGATAAGTGCAGAAAAATACATAGGAAACAAACGAATCACTTAGTGCACGTTACTGCGAAATAGATTTTATGGCTGACACAGTAGTAAAACTGTGTGAGCGCATATCGGTGTTCTCATCTAAAGTGTAAGGTGACATAATCGTTTCATACTGACACAGCCGTTTACCGAAATATGTTTGTGTAATATGGTTTACACATGGAATGTAAAACGTTCTGTTATTCACAATAGCAACTAAACTGTCAACATGGAAGTAGTGATTTTTTATAAATTGCCCAACGTTCGTGTTGTCCGCGATTATTTGACTGATTATAATACGTCTGAAGACGTTCAAAATTTTTATGTCAGTTATGTGTTACCAGAAAGATTGATTCTGACAATTAAGCAGTCAAGTGTATATTTTATACTATTGAAACTGAGAGGAAAAACATTGATATTGACAAAAATACTGAATATGACCAACAGAAGTGCATATAAAGGCAAAACTATGACCAGTACATATTCTCCATGTTCATATTATATGAATGAACAACATCGAATATTGCAACACATCACACACCATATAACAGAGAGAATAAGTTGCTACAGGGAACGCCACAAACATAAGACAATGCCTCTTCACACAGACCTCCGGGGCAACATACATACACTGTATAATCAGATATACAAAAGCACAACACTAAGGCATTGTTGATTCAATTCTAAAATAAATATTTAATTAAGCAAACAAAATTTATAATTAATCTGGCATACAACACTGTCAATTTTAAAGTTAAAACAATATATTCAGTAAACAAAATTCCTAATTAACAATCACATGTTACCTTACGCGGCAAAAGCATTGATAAACGAAATATATGTTCATTGTATAGGGTCGAAATCACTATTCTACATGTAACTGTATTTGATACCGGTACACACCGCCATGTCGCTCTGAAATTGTTCAACACATAGCAACAATCGCAATCAACAATTTCACTACAAAATAATTATACGAGTTGAACTATTGAAATGTTGTAGTTGCAAATTTGCAGAGGGCATTTCCCGAAGTGATGACATCCTGGCAAACCGATCTTTTATGTTGAGTTCATATCTTGTACAAAAGCTATGGGATTGTTTAGTATCCGTTATCTTCAGTATTGTCTCAATCATCCAACTGCCTAATTCTAAAACAGCAAATAATTATATATTAACTGCATGTACTCAATGCAATTGTCATGTTGTATCAGCTATATTTACCTGGAACTGTTTTGCTTCCTACTACTCAGCGATTAAGTATAATATTACCAAATTACCAAACACTAACGTAATAATGAAGCAACGACAAAGTCAATCACGATACAGAGTATAAGTACAATATACATCTGACAAAGATTGCAATGTTATATTGAGATATTATGAAATGGAAATTACTGATGGAAATGCATATTTAACGATGTCTTTGAACAATGTTCACGATGATGTTCAATACATTACCAAAATATTATAACTGAGTAACATCGGATTCCTTGATTCCTCTCTCCTCCAACTGCTTTCTCAATCGGACAATGTACTCCGCGTAAGGGCCGCTATAGTATGTGAAAATTAAAATAGTATTACCATTTTGATAGTGATAGTACCGTGACAAGCACACACATATGCAGAGAAACTACGACATAACTTGAGGTTCTTGTAATGCTATTGCTTTTAAATGTCGATATTTCCACGTGGTGAATAGAAATTAACGCAAATATATCTAACAATGCAGAGCCTAAGTACTATTCAATTGCATCTTCAATGTGTATATATATTCATCATTTGAGGATTATATCCTACATGATATTGTTGTTTTAATTTTTGCGATTGGTATACTCGTTACTTCTTGGAACACATTCGATATAATAAATTGTATTCTCTCAAAACCAGTCAGTGATCGTCACGTACCGCGATGTTTCCGTCTGTTTGATATAACAGCAAGATTAAATTTTCTAAGGACGTAATGATAATTTATGATAACATGTTATTGTCCTCTTTTGTTATTGTATATGAATAATACAAATCAACCTTAATATTGTTGCTATAGTCCCATGTGCAGTAACGTACAAATCATGATGTAAAAACTGATGTTTTATGCATTCATTATGTATCGAAATGGATTTATTATCGCCCGCCGAATCGAAGGTTTTGCAGGGAGATATTGTTTAGGCGTTGTCCATCCATCCGTCCGTCACACTTTCCTATTTTCGGAGCGATATCTTGGTACATTTATTTAAGCTTTCTATGAATATATACGGTAATGCGATTGATGCTCATCAAAGGCAGCCACAATCCACTTATGTATGACAGAGTTAAAGCCCTTCATTAACGTCAATTTGCCTTTTTTATAGGAGAAACTTCCGTCCAGAGCCGTATCTTGGTACTGCTTGGACATATTTCATTAACACTTTTTAGAATATATAGATGGGTATAGGAATAATACACTTCAAAAGAGCTCACTCTTTAATTATGTATGACTGAGTTATAGCCCTTGGTAACTTTAATTAACCATTTTCTGTAGGAAAAAAATCCGCCCAGAGCCGTTTCTCGGTACTGGTAGGACATATTACAATGAAACTTTCTATGAATTTATATATATGGGTATGGGAAAGATGATTATCAAATACTGTCTCAATACACCACTGTATGACAGAGTTCAATATGGCCCTTTGTTATTATCAAATAACCATGTAATATATGGAACATATCTGGAACCACATCTTGGTACTGATTGGTCTGATTGTGTTGAAATTTGATAATAAGTATTGGAATTATGCATATCAAATGCAACATTAATTCACTCGAGTTTGGGAGAGTTAAAGCCCTTCGCTTCCTACAAACCGCCTAAATTATTTCATAATAAATAATACATATTTTTCTACTCAAAGCAATCTCGTAATGGTTGGCAACATTATTTTGTTATACTTGCACAGAGATATTTATATGATTTTGGGTTGTCTGTCAATCCATCAGTCTGGGGAATGATGCAGATCAAATGCCATAGCCATACACGCACACTTCTTCGAGTGGGGAATGACAAACTCGTGCCGAACAACTTTCATTGTTATAATTAAGTCCTCAAATGTACGGCTTTCACAATATTTGTTCTTTTTCGATATTTCATAATTACTTGATTTGTATTTCTAGTGATTTGCAGGGGATACATGTATCGATTCGAAGAATTTGCTTGTGATTGCCTTTTACATGTAATTCTTCAAAAAATGGTTTCAAAAGGTTCACATCTGCACATACAAATATACATACATATCAGATTGGAAATCGAAATTATGCATGGTAAAGTGTAATAAGTAAATTTGTTCCGGGTGCATGTCCAAATATATATATCACACATTAAATATCACACAGTTTTTGAAAGCAAATTTGTTTAACGTATATATAATACTTTAAACCATTGGTTTCAGTATAAGGTACCACTTCAGTGTTGTAAAATGGCATAATTCGAAATATTACAATACTCTTATTTCTCTCTCTGCGATATGTACTTAAAATATTACATTTTAAGTACATATGACAGAGAGAGAAATAAGATTGTAATGTCGCACCAAATTGGTATTATTGTTAACACAAAACAAAATGATTTTTTTGATAATTACACGAATTCGCCTGAACATCCAGTGGTTGGTTACTGTAGTACTTTAACAGACTCAAATACACAAATGTACATACAGTAAACAATACACGAAGTCTGCGCTCGAACAAAAGTTTGGTTAAAATTTCTTACCTGACAAATCTGAAATAAGGCAATATATAAAATAATTCAATAATTTATTTTGCAGTACAGGTTTATTAATGAAACGAGTGAAAGGTTGATTTTCGACACGTGACAAAACATTCACTTGAATGTTACAGCCTAAAATATTTCATAATAAATAATATATATTTTTCTACTCAAAGCAATCTCGTGATGGTTGGCAACATTATTTTGTTATACTTGCACAGACATATTTATATGATTTTGGGTTGTCTGTCCATCCATCAGTCTAGGGAATGATGCAGATTAAATGCCATAGCCATACACACCCACTTCTTCGAGTGGGGAATGACAAACTCGTGCCGAACAACTTTCATTGTTATAAGTCCTCAATTGTATGGCTTTCACAATATTTGTTCTTTTTCGATATTTCATAATTACTTGATTTGTATTTCTAGTGATTTGCCCAGTTCGGCAGGGGATATCAATTCGAAGAATTTGCTTGTAATTTCCTTTTAAATGTAATTCTTGGAAAAAAGGTTTTAAAAGGTTCACATCTGCACATACAAATATACATACATACCAGATTGGAAATCGAAATTATGTGTGTTAAAGTGTAATAAGTAAATTTGTTCCGGGTGCATGTCAAAACATATAAATCACACATTAAATATCACACAGTTTTTGAAAGCAAATTTGCTTAACGTAATACTTTAAACCATTGGTTTCAGTATAAGGTACAACTTCAGTGTTGTAAAATGGCATAATTCTAAATATTACAATACTCTAATTTCTCTCTCTGTGATATGTACTTAAAATATTACATTTTAAGTACATATGACAGAGAGAGAAATAAGATTGTAATGTCGCACCAAATTGGTATTAATGTTAACACCAAACAAAATGATTTTTTTGATAATTACACGAATACGCCTGAACATCCAGTGGTTGGTTACTGTAGTACTTTAACAGACTCAAATACACAAATGTACATACAGTAAACAATACACGAAGTCTGCGCTGGAACAAAAGTTTGGTTAAAATGTCTTACCTGGGAACGCTGAAATAAGGCAATATATAAATTAATTCAATAATTTATTTTACAGTACAGGTTTATTAATGAAACGAGTGAAAGGTTGATTTTCGACACGTGACAAAACATTCACTTGAATGTTACATACACAGATATAATCATGTAATGAAAGAGAAATGTTTTGAAACTTTAGCACATCGTGTTAATTTTAACGGAGATATTATTTTTTTCTGAAGAGATTTAGCATATTCTATACAGTGAATATAATACCAGGATCATGTAGTCAGACGAACTATTGCATCAATGGACACCATATAGGGTATGCATACACCATATAAAGCAACATAAGCTGTCATCAAATAGTGAATGAGACATCAACCAGAATATTTGAGAAAACGCACGCGACAATGATAGTGCAACAACTTATAAATTAAATTCATTAGTGCACCGCGGTTCATGAGGCTATACTATAATATGTATCAAACAGGTTTGCTGTTAGATTTTGAACGAATCGTAACTAATTTAACTAATATATGTCAGAATGAAACCAAATTCAATATTTCATTTTTCGGAACGATATATTATATATGTAAGAAACATTATTTCATGATATCTTACTATTAGTTTGCAATATGTTCAATCTTTTTGGCTGCTTATAAAAAATAAATTGGTCCATGTGAAAGAAATATATAGAGAGTTGGAAGACTTAAGTACACCTAATATTGCATGTTTTTCAAATCAAGATATAGTTCGAACATCTTAATATGCAGATGTATTGATTGCGAAAATATGGAAATCATTCTGCTAAATTGTAATGTCCTCCTTACGTATTGCCTCAGTGTATTACGTTTTATAATATATAGTATTAACTCATTTCCTATATGCACCATGTCTGCTACTAAACATGTTACATATATCATGATAAATAGGATGCGGTAATTTTAAAGATGAAAGTGTTATTAGAAAGATTATTTAGTTGCGATGTACACGATGATGTTGATTTAAATTGGTATTTGTAGAAATGTTTAAATACTTATCCAACTCAAATAAACAAAACAAATATACCAATGTATTTGGTATTACATAGTCGGTATAGCAAATAGATATTATGATATTTACTCAACACACTTCGTGTTAATACATTTCTGTACTATGAGACAAACATATATGATACGTAATGGCAGCATATAAGGCAATTGACGCAAACTACCGTTATCTTAAACGCATTGATTCATGTTGTGTATGTAAGTGTATATCTATATTAGTCAGTAAATAATGAGTGTTGAATGAAATTGTCTTTTAGGTTTTATGTAATTAAAGAGGCAAAATCATTCGCATTTACTCCCAAGAAAGAAACAACATCATAAAACAACTTTTTATCGAGTTAATTTGCAGAAAGTGTTTGTATATCTTAGTTGATTTATCATCGTGAATATTTACACATACACCGTGGAAATATAAACATTAAAGTCAAACTGAAACAGCTACATAATACACACAGTCACCGCAAATGTACTAAGAGACATTGAAAACATCATTGACATTTAATACTTCTAACCCGACAGACGAAACAAAATAAATAATATTGAAAAATATATTCGTTATAGCTTTGTATAGCAGTATATATCTGTTTGCTCTAAATGATTTTGAAATGCAAATTACTGCACAATTCTATAGGGCTTTATAATTGACTCAGTGTACGAGAAGACACCGATATCATATCAATATGTACAGTTTAATGCTGACATTGGCATGTATTTTCTCAATAATTCCTATTTATACACAAACTATAAACAACATGTAATTTTAGTTGTATTTGTTTTCGAAGGAGTAAATTATTTGATTTAAATCATTGTTATTAAACCATCTACATTGATTTTCATGCAAAGGTGAAAATTCAACTATATGCACACCATTATAAAAGATATATAACGGTTTAAATACTAATCCCCTGAAAACATTGTAACACTGCTTCACCTACGTGTGAATTATTTCGGGTAAGTTTAAGAAAATTCTGCAGAGATAATTCAATCAGATGATATATTACACCAAGAGACGCTGTATGTAGTATAAATACGCGTTATTTATGATCATTTCACGCTCATACCATAATGACATTTCATTGTTCGGAACTATATATATGATATTATTATAGAACATCCGATCATGTCATACTACGGTAATTTGCAATATGTTGCAATATATCTGGCATCTTACAAAAAAATAAAAACCGTCCATGTGAAAAATGTATATTGAAAGTTTGAAGACTGAAAGACCTCCAAATTTTGATTGTTCATACTTGTTTTTGCATTGTAATGTATATATGACACGATGGTGTTCATTTAAAGACGTATTTGAAGAAATATTTAAATACTTACAACTCTTTCCTGAAACAAAACAAATATACAAATAAAGTTGGTATTTCAAAGTATACACTATGGTATTTACTAAATAAACATCAATTCGATTCTCTGAGACAAGCATACATGATACGTAATGGCAGCATATACTACAATGGACACAACATACCGTTATCTAAAACAAACTCTTTCAATATGTTTATATAAGTTGATGTATGTGTATCAGTAAATAATTTGTTCGGAATGAAATTGTTTTAAATTTGGTATCCAATAAAATATGCCAAGAAACATTCGCATTTACTCCCAAATAAGAAACGACTTCATATAACAACTTTTTATCGAGTTAATTCGAAGACAGTTTTGTATATCTTAGTAGATATATCCTCGTGAATATTTAACACAAAATGTGAAAATAAATATAAAATTCAATCAGAAAATGTCAAATAAAACGTACAGTCACCGCAGACGTACGAAGAGACATAGAAAACATTCATTGACAATTATAACTTCAAACCAGACAGACGAAACAAAATAAATAATGTTCAAAAAATATATTAGTTATAGCTCTGAATGGCAGTATATAACCGTTTGCTCTAAATGATTTTGAAATGCAAATTACTCCCCTCATAAACCCTTGAACAACTGACAACAAAACACAATTGTACTGCACAATTTTATAGGGCTTTATAATTGACTCAGTGTACGAGAAGACACCGATATCATATCAATATGTACAGTTTAATGCTGACATTGGCATGTATTTTCTCAATAATTCCTATTTATACACAAACTATAAACAACATGTAATTTTAGTTGTATTTGTTTTCGAAGGAGTAAATTATTTGATTTAAATCATTGTTATTAAACCATCTACATTGATTTTCATGCAAAGGTGAAAATTCAACTATATGCACACCATTATAAAAGATATATAACGGTTTAAATACTAATCCCCTGAAAACATTGTAACACTGCTTCACCTACGTGTGAATTATTTCGGGTAAGTTTAAGAAAATTCTGCAGAGATAATTCAATCAGATGATATATTACACCAAGAGACGCTGTATGTAGTATAAATACGCGTTATTTATGATCATTTCACGCTCATACCATAATGACATTTCATTGTTCGGAACTATATATATGATATTATTATAGAACATCCGATCATGTCATACTACGGTAACTTGCAATATGTTGCAATATATCTGGCATCTTACAAAAAAATAAAAACCGTCCATGTGAAAAATGTATATTGAAAGTTTGAAGACTGAAAGACCTCCAAATTTTGATTGTTCATACTTGTTTTTGCATTGTAATGTATATATGACACGATGGTGTTCATTTAAAGACGTATTTGAAGAAATATTTAAATACTTACAACTCTTTCCTGAAACAAAACAAATATAAAAATATAGTTGGTATTTCAAAGTATACACTATGGTATTTACTAAATAAACATCAATTCGATTCTCTGAGACAAGCATACATGATACGTAATGGCAGCATATACTACAATGGACACAACATACCGTTATCTAAAACAAACTCTTTCAATATGTTTATATAAGTTGATGTATGTATATCAGTAAATAATTTGTGTGGAATGAAATTGTTCTAAATTTGGTATCCAATAAAATATGCCAAGAAACATTCGCATTTACTCCCAAATAAGAAACGACATCATATAACAACTTTTTATCGAGTTAATTCGAAGACAGTTTTGTATATCTTAGTAGATATATCCTCGTGAATATTTAACACAAAATGTGAAAATAAATATAAAATTCAATCAGAAAATGTCAAATAAAACGTACAGTCACCGCAGATGTACGAAGAGCCATAGAAGAAATTCATTGACAATTATAACTTCAAACCAGACAGACGAAACAAAATAAATAATGTTCAAAAAATATATTAGTTATAGCTCTGAATGGCAGTATATAACCGTTTGCTCTAAATGATTTTGAAATGCAAATTACTCCCCTCATAAACCCTTGAACAACTGACAACAAAACACAATTGTACTGCACAATTTTATAGGGCTTTATAATTGACTCAGTGTACGAGAAGACACCGATATCATATCAATATGTACAGTTTAATGCTGACATTGGCATGTATTTTCTCAATAATTCCTATTTATACACAAACTATAAACAACATGTAATTTTAGTTGTATTTGTTTTCGAAGGAGTAAATTATTTGATTTAAATCATTGTTATTAAACCATCTACATTGATTTTCATGCAAAGGTGAAAATTCAACTATATGCACACCATTATAAAAGATATATAACGGTTTAAATACTAATCCCCTGAAAACATTGTAACACTGCTTCACCTACGTGTGAATTATTTCGGGTAAGTTTAAGAAAATTCTGCAGAGATAATTCAATCAGATGATATATTACACCAAGAGACGCTGTATGTAGTATAAATACGCGTTATTTATGATCATTTCACGCTCATACCATAATGACATTTCATTGTTCGGAACTATATATATGATATTATTATAGAACATCCGATCATGTCATACTACGGTAACTTGCAATATGTTGCAATATATCTGGCATCTTACAAAAAAATAAAAACCGTCCATGTGAAAAATGTATATTGAAAGTTTGAAGACTGAAAGACCTCCAAATTTTGATTGTTCATACTTGTTTTTGCATTGTAATGTATATATGACACGATGGTGTTCATTTAAAGACGTATTTGAAGAAATATTTAAATACTTACAACTCTTTCCTGAAACAAAACAAATATAAAAATATAGTTGGTATTTCAAAGTATACACTATGGTATTTACTAAATAAACATCAATTCGATTCTCTGAGACAAGCATACATGATACGTAATGGCAGCATATACTACAATGGACACAACATACCGTTATCTAAAACAAACTCTTTCAATATGTTTATATAAGTTGATGTATGTATATCAGTAAATAATTTGTGTGGAATGAAATTGTTCTAAATTTGGTATCCAATAAAATATGCCAAGAAACATTCGCATTTACTCCCAAATAAGAAACGACATCATATAACAACTTTTTATCGAGTTAATTCGAAGACAGTTTTGTATATCTTAGTAGATATATCCTCGTGAATATTTAACACAAAATGTGAAAATAAATATAAAATTCAATCAGAAAATGTCAAATAAAACGTACAGTCACCGCAGATGTACGAAGAGCCATAGAAGAAATTCATTGACAATTATAACTTCAAACCAGACAGACGAAACAAAATAAATAATGTTCAAAAAATATATTAGTTATAGCTCTGAATGGCAGTATATAACCGTTTGCTCTAAATGATTTTGAAATGCAAATTACTCCCCTCATAAACCCTTGAACAACTGACAACAAAACACAATTGTACTGCACAATTCTATAGGGCTTTATAATTGACTCAGTGTACGAGAAGACACCGATATCATATCAATATGTACAGTTTAATGCTGACATTGGCATGTATTTTCTCAATAATTCCTATTTATACACAAACTATAAACAACATGTAATTTTAGTTGTATTTGTTTTCGAAGGAGTAAATTATTTGATTTAAATCATTGTTATTAAACCATCTACATTGATTTTCATGCAAAGGTGAAAATTCAACTATATGCACACCATTATAAAAGATATATAACGGTTTAAATACTAATCCCCTGAAAACATTGTAACACTGCTTCACCTACGTGTAAATTATTTCGGGTAAGTTTAAGAAAATTCTGCAGAGATAATTCAATCAGATGATATATTACACCAAGAGACGCTGTATGTAGTATAAATACGCGTTATTTATGATCATTTCACGCTCATACCATAATGACATTTCATTGTTCGGAACTATATATATGATATTATTATAGAACATCCGATCATGTCATACTACGGTAATTTGCAATATGTTGCAATATATCTGGCATCTTACAAAAAAATAAAAACCGTCCATGTGAAAAATGTATATTGAAAGTTTGAAGACTGAAAGACCTCCAAATTTTGATTGTTCATAATTGTTTTTGCATTGTAATGTATATATGACACGATGGTGTTCATTTAAAGACGTATTTGAAGAAATATTTAAATACTTACATAACCTCTGTCCTGAAACAAAACAAATATAAAAATATAGTTGGTATTTCAAAGTATACACTATGGTATTTACTAAATAAACATCAATTCGATTCTCTGAGACAAGCATACATGATACGTAATGGCAGCATATAATGCACAGGACACATTATACCGTTATCTAAAACGAACTGTTTCAATATGTTTATATAAGTTGATGTATGTATATCAGTAAATAATTTGTGTGGAATGAAATTGTTCTAAATTTGGTATCCAATAAAATATGCCAAGAAACATTCGCATTTACTCCCAAATAAGAAACGACATCATATAACAACTTTTTATCGAGTTAATTCGAAGACAGTTTTGTATATCTTAGTAGATATATCCTCGTGAATATTTAACACAAAATGTGAAAATAAATATAAAAGTCAAACAGAATATGCCACATAAAACGTACAGTCACCGCAGATGTACGAAGAGCCATAGAAAACATTCATTGACAATTATAACTTCAAACCCGACAGACGAAACAATATAAATACTGTTGAAAAATATATTCGTTATAGCTTTGAATTGCAATATCTATCCGTTTGTTATAAATGATTAGGAAAGGCAGATTAAATCATCTAATCCTCTCATTACATCTTGAACCACTATCAACAAAACATAATTTTACCGCACCATTCCATATTGATTTCGAATTGCCTCAGTGTATATAAGACACTGATAACATATCAATATGTACAGTTTAATGCTAACATTAGCATGTTTTTTATCAATAATTCCTATTAATGCACAAACTATAACCAACATGTAATTTAGTTGTATTTGTTTTCGAAGGGGTAAATAATTTGATTTAATCATTCTTATTAAACCATCTACAGTGATTTTCCTGCAAAGGTGAAAATTCAACTATATGCACACTATTATATTTGACATATTACTGTTCAAATACTAATCGCCTGAAAATATTGTAGCACTGCTTCACATACGCGTAAATAATTTCGGATTAGCTTAAGAAATGATGTTTAAAATAACATATTAAGTTATGTTTAATGACTATATTTGAGCTATTTTCGTTAAACCTTGTCAAATTTACTTGGTAGATTTCTTCGAGATGATTGGATTTGGTATGAGGTCATGGGTGACGAGGTCACTGTTGTAAAAAGGATACATTATATTCCTCTCAATACCTTCACTTAAACTTTAATTATTTGCATCAAGCTTAGAATGCAGATAGTTCAAAATGTGAATGTTGATTTAGTGAATGGTGTCAATGGGTCAAGGTCATTATCGTTACTTATTATTATTGATGTTTATTGTTATTATCGTTACAGTAAATAAGTACTATATTCCGTTTTCATAAAGTTATGTAATTTCCTTAAAACTTCGTACACATGAAGCAACCAAGAAAACTTTTCTCTCTATACAATACTGTTTTATAACACATCTTAATATTCATTGGGTGCAGTCGTAGTTTTGTGTTTTAGTTTTCTTAATAGACATATTTCTTTTAGTTATAAATTCAATTTCCCTATCACTAATATCTAAGAATTGTTTAATTATCAAATACATTATCGAGTTGACTTTACTTTAAATTGCATTATTAATTTGACATTTTAAAGTTATTTCACATTCTGATGTTACTATTTTAGTTACAGGGAGCAAAGTCAGTATAAGGCTGCTAGTTCCTTCGTGCTGGATTAGTTACTGTATGTCTGTTGTTATGTACGTGATGGTGGTTGCTTTTAATGATTAGTTACTGCCTACTTAGTCAATTTATGTATATATCTTGGAAATCAATGACCATATAGCGATTAAGTGTGAGGTTAGCTAGCTGTAAAATCAATTTAAACC
Source organism: Mactromeris polynyma (assembly GCA_032209605.1). NCBI lineage: Eukaryota > Metazoa > Mollusca > Bivalvia > Venerida > Mactridae > Mactromeris > Mactromeris polynyma. Next base: position 1,259,482 of record JASFXZ010000009.1, read on the forward strand.
CCCAGTATTTGTACTGACAGTTCCAATGCTGTAATTCGCTGTATGATTATTACTTCTGTTTGTGTTTTGAATGTGTTTCATATTTCCCTTTCCCCTGTGCAATTCTGTCACTTTATATGGTGTTCGGGTTGTTTCCTGCCCGGTTTTGACCTATTGCTGCCGACTGTCTTGGC